>CM066033.1:1226481887-1227681887 GCA_033557465.1 Ichthyophis bannanicus
GTGATAGTCTTTGGGGTTTGGCTGGGTCTTTGGGGTAAGGCCGATCCCAAAGAAAACAACTCTCGACAAGAACAACCCAGCAGCATACCAACCAATATCCAGCATACCCTTTCTGGCAAAAATCATCGAAAAAACGGTACAACAACTACAAGAACACATTGAAAACCATGCACCACTGGATGACAACCAACACGGCTTTCGCCCCAACCATGGAGTCGAAATATTACTGATTTACCTCTTCAACAGCATCCTCCGAACCATAGACAACACCAAGAATGGAATCATAATGATCTTCATTGACATCTCTTTCGCATTCGACACAGTAGACCACAAAATTCTCCTGGAAAGACTAAAAAACATTGGGCTACATGGTCCCACCTTAAAATGGTTCCACTCATACCTAACCGACAGGCAGATACAGGTCAAGGTAGGCCACAACGGGAGGGCGGGGGGACACACTTTTCTCTGATGAGGGAACTCTGTCATACAGAGGAGTTTCGCCCTGGGAGAGAAGGGGGAGGATATCGAAGGTGGGCACAAGGGGGCTTGAAGTGTTTATCAATTTGTTGATGGGGGGGAGTGGGTCCCATTTGAAGAATTGCGGGAGACCTACGGGTTGCGGGAAGGGGATCGGTTCTACTATGGGCAGGTGGTGCATTTCCTTGGGAAGAAGCTAGGACGGGAAGGCCTCGCGCGGGACTACACCCCATTGGAGGTGGTGTGGTATGGTATGGTAAGAAGACATCTCCGGGGCTAACTTTGGCGTTATATAAAGCAATCCAGGGGACATTAGCAGGTAAGCACAGATATATGCGAGAGTGGGAAGGGGATTTGGGAATAGAGTTAGGGATGGGGCAATGGAAGAACATATTTGACCAGTTGAGGATGCTACCATTATCGATAGCCATTCAGGAGAACTGGTGTAAGGTGGTTATGCGCTGGTACTATACCCCTGTCCGATTGCACAAGATGTTTCCGAGGGCATCCAACATGTGTTGGAGGGAATGCGGGGAGGCGGGATCCTTCTTCCATATATGGTGGACATGCCCCAAGATACAGAGGTATTGGGAGGCGATTCGGGAGTGGATACGGGAGGTGGTTGGGAGGGAGGTGACACTTGACCCTATTGGGTATTTGATGGGATGGTGGAGTGTAGGTGGGCCGGCCCAGGACAAGAGGCAGATAATGGTGTGTTTGTGTGCGGCCCGCTGTGAGTTGGCCTACTGCTGGAAACAGCGGGATGCCCCGCGTGTGGAGCACGACTCCGGCAGGTTTATCTAATGGAAAAACTGACGGCTGCACGAAGACAACAGGTAGATAGATTTGAGAAGCAATGGGATAAGGTGCTGGAGTATTTAAGGAAAGATACTATATCATAGCGGGGCCACGGAAGGGGGGGAAGGGGGAGGGTGGGGGGCAATGGGGCTAGGGTGGGGGGGAGGCAATAAGTATAGGGGGGTAGGGGTTGGGTGACAGAATGGGGGTGGGTGGGAGGGGGAGGGTGCAGGAGTTTGAAGGAGATGCAGAGGGCAAGGATGCACATACACATTACTGTACTTGGGGGGGGGGGGGACCTCCTGAATTTGCAGTTCTGTACCTTACATCCTCGGGAGGGGGGGGGGAGGGAGAGGGGCAAAGGGAAGTTACATGGTTCAGGGGTAGAAAAGTTGTGGTTTGCTGTTTTTGAATGTTACAGTATTTGAAGTTTGGGGAGGGGATGACAATGCTACGAGTCACAATAGACTGTCTAGATAATCTTATGTTATGATATTTGTACATGGAATTGTGCAGGAATTGTCGATTACAATAAAAAGTTAAATTATAAAAAAAAAGGTAGGCCACAACACCTCTCGACCCATAAAAGTCCTCCAAGGAGTACCACAAAGATCAGCACTACTGTTTAACATATACATCCAGCCCATATGCGACATCCTGAAAATGAACAACATTCAATATACAATCTATGCAGATGATATCATGATATATACACTTATCTCAGTTGACGACCCGGACTACTCTAAAATAACATAATGCCTCACACAAATGACAAGATGGTGTCAAAACAACAACCTCACAATCAACTACAGCAAGACTGAGGCACTAATCATCACTCGTAACTCAGACTTCATCCACCCACCGGACATCAAGATACAAAACACAACCATACCAATAAAATCAGAAGTAAAATACCTCGGAGTGACCCTGGACAATGAACTGAATCTCAAGCCTCACGTCAGCAAAACAATCAAAAATGCATACTACAGGATGAGAATCAGAAGACTTAAACCCCTCCTCGCCACTGAGCACTTCCGTACTGTATGCCAAGCACTAATAACCCCCTTACTGGACTTCTGCAACCCAATCTACCTTGGTCTGGCAAAATAAACACTCAAGCCACTACAACTAGCACAAAACACGGTGGCCCGCAAAATATCTGGGTCAACAAGACATGAACACATCACACCTGTTCTAAAAGACCTACACTGGCTCCCAATCATTTCACGCATCAAATACAAAACAATCAAACATATTTAAGATCAAACAACACACTTCAGCCAACAGCCTGCACACCTTCATACAACCAGACACCAGCACATGCCCAAGAAGAAAAGGAACCTCCAACCGAGTAAACACCCCAGAGACTTCAGAAAAACACGCATGGACACCACAGAAAGAGCCCTCTCCCTGGCTGCCCCAACAATCTGGAACACTCTCCCAGACGATCTGAGATCGACAACGGACCTCAAAGACTTTCGCAAACAGCTAAATACAACGCTGTTCATAGAACACTATGGACATGTCACATGATCTAACTACCAGGAACAACCAACATACCACCCTCCGACCCACTGATAAGAGAATGTATAACGGCACATGATGTTTCTTAACACTCAATGGATAGAAGATTGTATTATAGCACACGATGTATCATAGCGCACAATGTACATAGCTCAACCTAATCAAACACACCACACCTTACACACAAATTCACGATATAACCTTCTCTGCATGAAAACACTATCACTCCTTTTGATTGTTTTGCTGTGATACCGCCTTGATTGTAAGTTAAGGCGGTATAGAAATACTGTTAAATAAATAAATTTGCACTCTTGCCGCCGCTGAACACTGGGCGGAGGGTTTTAACATGTTATCCACGATGACGCCTAAATCTTTTTCCTGGATGGTGGTTCCTAATGTGGAACCTTGCATCATGTAACCATAGTTTGGGTTGTTCTTTCCTAGATGCATAACGTTGCACTTGTCCACAATAAATTTAATCTGCCATTTGGATGCCCAGTCTTCCAATTTATTAAGATCCTTTTGCAATTTTCCACAGTCTCCATGGGTTTTAACAACTTGAGTTTTGTGTCATCTGCAAATGTGATAACCTCACTCATTATTCCCTTTTCCAGGTCATTTATGAATATGTCAAAAAGGAGCAGACCCAGCACAGATCCCTGGCGTACTCCACTACTGACCTTTTTCCATTGGCCTTACCCTCTGCTTTCTATCTTTTAACCACTTCCTGATCCACAGTAGTACACTGCCTCCTATCCCATGACTTTAGTTTTTCCAAAATCTCTGATGAGGGACCTTATCGAAGGCTTTCTGAAAGTCCAGATACACTATATATCAATCTTTGTCTACCTGTTTATTCACACCTTCAAAAAAACATAACAGATTAGAAAGACAAGATCTTCCTTGTCTAAAGCCATGTTGGCTGTCTCCCATTAAGCAATGACTATCTACTGTACATGTTCAGTAATTTTGTTCTTTATGATGGTGTCTACCATTTTTCCCCCAGTACTGATGTCAGACTCATCAGTCTGTAGTTTCACCGATCACCCCTGGAACTCTTTTAAAAAAAATCAGTGTTACATTGGCCATCCTCCAATCTTCAGGTATTACAGATAATTTTAATGATAGTTCACAGATTACTAATAGCAGGTCTGCAATCTCATATTTCAGTTCTTTCAACACCCTTGGATGTATACCATCCGGTCCAGGTGATTAGCTACTCTTCAGTTTATCAAATAGTTGTACATCTTCCCGGTGTATCGATATTTCTTTCAGTTCTTCCGCAGTATCACCTTTAAATACCGCTTCAATCATAGGTAACATCCCTACATCTTCCGCAGTAAAGACCAAAGCAAAGAAGTCATTCAGTCTCTCCGCTATGGCCTTTTCCCCTCTTAGTACCCCTTTTACCCTTCTATCATTCAATGGTCCAACTGACACTCTCACAGGTTTTTTTGCTACGAATGTACTTGAAAAAGTCTTTATTACATGTTTTTGCTTCCACAGCAAGTTTCACTTTGGCGGCTGTAATGAGCTGTTGCTGAGCCACGAGCTGCTAAAGGAGGCGAGTCCTCTAAAGCCTGCTGCAGGGCTCTTCGGGGAGGGGCTTGGGCTTGAAATGGGCTGAGTTGGGGCAGGGGGTTAAGATTCCAAATGGGCTGAGTGGAGGTGCCTAAAATCAGAAATGTGCTGGGGGGGGGGGGCGCTAGGATAGGAAATGGGCTGAGGGGGGGGGTGGCTATGACTGCAAATGAGCTGATGGGGAGGACTAGGACTGTAAATGGGCTTTTTGGGGGGGGATGTAGGATTGGAAATGGATTGATGTTGTTCTGGAATAGGATTGGAAATGTCCGATAGAGGGGGGACGGACTAGCTTTAGAAATGGCTGATGGGGGCTAGGATTGCAAATGGGCTGATAGGGGCAGCTTGGACTGGAAGTGAGTTGATTGGGGGGGGGGAGGGCTAGGACTGGAAATGAGCTGATGGGGCTGAAGGGGGGCTCGGACTGGAAATGGACAGAGTGTGGGGGAGCTTGGACTGGAAATGGGCTGAAGTTCCCCCACACTTGGCCCAATTTCCAGTACCAGCCCCCTCCCCATCAGCTCACTGGAATAGGATTGGAATTGGTTTATGGGGGGGGGGGGCTAGTATTGGAAATGGCTGATGGGGGGGGCTAGGATTACAAATGGGCTGATGGGGGAGCTTGGACTGGAAATGAGCTGATGGGGGGGCTAGGATTGGAAATAGGTTGATGGGGGGGGAATGCAATTAGAAGGGAGCAGATGCTGAGTTGGGCTGGAACTAGAAGGGAGCTGATTTTGGGAGAGGACGAAGGGGATGGGGCTGGGGGAATGAGGATGGAGGGGGAAAAGATATTTTGGGTGAGAGGGAGGGAAAATCTACAAGTTGCTGGGTATTGGCAGAGTAAGTGGGGGAATGAGGATGGAAGGGTGAAATTTGAGTGGATGATAAAGAAATAAAAAAGAAATTGAGGAAACAGCAAAAGGGGAAGATCAATATGTTAAAGCAGATGTAGAAGATAGAATGGAAAAAATCTAGAAGAGAAGACAAGACAAATGGACAGCAGACAATGGGAAATTAGCAAAGACAAAAGAAACCAGAAGAAAGTGACTGGAGCAATTGCAATTGAAAAATAAAATGGCCAAACAAAAGGTAGAAAAATACTTTATTTTAAATTTATTAACTGGAATATGTCAGCTCTGGGAAATGCGTATCACTAATGTCTTTGCATTTTTGTTTAGTACAAAAGGAAATTAATTTATAGTGTTGTACATTCCAAGTTTGGCTTTAGAGGTTCCCAATTTAATTGTCTTCCAATTTCTAAATTGATTCCTTGTTTTTTGTTTGGTGACGGTCTATGTTCTGCATGTGTAACAGAGCTGAGGTATTCTATTCTTGTAGTTTCTGTTTAACAGTGCCACTTGTTCTTTTGCCAGTAGGACATGTATTGGTGCTCTGAGATGTACTGATTTAATATTTGCAGTGTTGCCTTTTTAATAGGTAGGATTTGGTGCTTTGAGAGTCCTGGTAGTGCTGTTATGTTATGTTAGCCACACGGGTAAGCCACTGAAAATAGATGACTTGCATGCATTGATGGCATGTAACTTAGTGGTTCCTCATAAAAGCACCTCCTTAAATGTGGATAATCATGCGCCCACTGTTAAAGCAGATGTGGAAGGCTTAATGCCACCTCAATAGGTGGCATGAAGTGCATCTGCATTATTTGCAATGCAGTTGACATGCAGTAAGTGTATCATCTCTGCATTATCTCTATGGGAAGATTTTGGGTGGAGACTTTTAGCTACTATTGATTACCAAAATTTAACATGCAGTAACATAGTAAATGACAATAAATAAAGACCAGCATGGCCTATCTAGTTTGCTAACTAAAGTGTTCAGGGTTATAACTACTGCTCCGTGCAGAGTACTGCTCTCTCCTTCATGCTTGAGTTGTAGTCCTGCTCTGTCTTTTCTGAAGTATAAAAGTTACATAAGTTTTGCTTTAAACAGGAGTGCTTCTATTGCTATATATGGATCCTCTGTTTATCCTAGGTCTTTCTGAATTCTATCTCTGTTTTTATCCCTACCACCTCCAACAGGAGAGCATTCTAGGCATCTACGACCCTTTTTGTGAAAAAGTATTTCCTGATATCCCTTTTAAAGTTTACTTCCTTGCGGTAATTGAACATCTTTAGATACAGCTTAGTAGAAACCACCCATAATCTCTTAAATTCCCTTTTGTGGAAGCTGAGAAAGAAGGGGTGAAAACGCAATAAATAGAAATTATGATTTTGGGCCGAATTTTCTCCTTGAATATTTGGCATTCCAGATATCACAGGGAAAAAACTGTCAGTCAAGTTTGAATAGTCGAGTTACAATTCAGGCAAAGTAGGTATTTCCTCAGAGGGCTTACAATCTTGAGCTGCACCAGGGGAAGTGGAAGACGAAATCTCTTTCCCAAGCTCACAAGTGGGCCAATGCAGAAAACGAATGCACCCTTTCCATTCAGATTACACAACTTATAAGCACAAGCTCTGAAACGTCATATGCAGAAAAAAGACCGACATGCGTGTAAATAGCAAAGAAAAACTATGCACGCACAATAGCACCAAGACTAATTATAGGCAAATGAACTGCGCATATTAAAATAGAATGCTAATATTGTCTGCGCTTGATGTAGAGAAACATGTAGAGGATTACGTAACCAGCCGAAGCGCCAGTATCTCTATGTCTGGGTCCGAGGTGGCTTAAAAGTCTTGCGTTTGCCCTGAACAGTACTGTGATGGCATCGGGAGCTTTCCTCGATGACTGGATCATCTAAGGTAAAGTGTCAAACTTCCCCTCAGATGATCCTCTTTTTCTGGGAGAGTATGACAAAACTTGTGCTGACTTCTGTGCGCATCTGTTTGGCTTGCTCTTCCAGTTTAACGCTGACATTTGTGCCACAGTTTAACATATACAAATTAGCCATACGTGCCCCTTTCTGCATGCGGCACTGAAGTTGTGCGCTATCAGTACGCTGCTTAGAGATGTACAGGGTGGCTCAAAAAAAGTGAGAACATCTCGTAGCATATAAGTTATTTAAAAATTCAAAGAGACAGATGTAAACGATTGACAAATTTTTTAAAAAAAGATGGCGACCGGAAATTGTCGAAATAAAGACGTTGTTGTTTTTGTTGTTAAGTGCCGTCAAGTCGGAGTCGACTCATGGCGACCCTCTGGATAGCTATCCTAAATTGTGTTCGGTCTTCAGTCAGGCGGCTCATTGTTGACAGACTGGTACCTGTAGCTGCTGTTATTGTATCGATCCATCTCATTGCTGGCCTTCCTCTTTTGCGTTGACCTTCTATCTTGCCAAGCATAATGTCTTTCTCTAATGATCTCTCTCTTCGCATGATGTGTCCAAAGTATGAAAGTCAAAGTCTTGTCATCTGAGCTTCTAAAGAAAGCTTAGGTTTGATCTCCTCTAGTACCGACTGGTTTGGTCTTCGGGCAGTCCATGGTATACACAGTATTCGCCGCCAGCACCATAATTCAAAGGCATCAATTTTCTTCCTATCTGTCTTTTTCACTGTCCAGCTTTCACATCCATATGATGTTATTGAAAATACCATAGCCTGAACAAGTTGAATCTTTGCATGGAGAGAGACATCTCTGCTCTTGAGAATCTTATCTAAGTCTTTCATAGCCATTCTGCCAAGAGCAATGCGTCGTCTGATTTCTTGACTGCTTGTTGCTTCTTTATTGATAGTTGATCCAAGTAGGTTAAAGTTGTTCACAATTTCAATTTCTTGTCCTTCAATGATGAACCTGTTGATTATGCCAGTTGTCATGATCTTTGTCTTCTTTACATTAAGGTGCAGGCCCATTTTGAGACTATGTTCTTTGATTGTGAGAAGCAAATGTTTCAGATCATCTTCACTTTCAGCCAGTAATGTGGTATCATCAGCATAGCGAAGGTTGTTGATGAGTCTTCCACCAATCTCCACACCTCTGTTGTCTTCATACAATCCTGCTTCTCTGATGATTTGTTCTGCATATAAATTAAACAGGTAGGGGGAAGTATGCAGCCTTGTCTTACACCTTTGCTTATTTTAAACCATTCTGTTTCTCCTTGTTCCGTTCAAACTGCTGCTTCTTGATCAATGTACAGATTGCGCAAGAGAACGATCAGGTGTTCTGGTATACCCATGCTTCTTAATGTGGCCCAGAGTTTCTCATGGTTTACACAGTCAAAAGCCTTGCTATAGTTGATAAAGCACAAATAGATATCCTTTTGGTATTCTTTAGTCTTTTCAAGGATCCATCTCACATCTGCAATGATGTCTCTCGTTCTTCGCCCTTTACAACCATACCTGGAACAAGAACTACCTGAAGTGCAAGCAGGGTTCAGGAGTCTCTTTTGAATAATCTTCAGTAGAATCTTGCTGGCATGTGGGATCAGAGCGATTGTGCGATAATTTCCACAGTCAGTTGAATCACCTTTCTTTAGTATTGGTATAAACACAGATCTTTTCCAGTCAGTTGGCCATGATGTTGTCTTCCATATTTCTTGGCAGAGCATTGTGAGTACGGTAACAGCTGCATCAGATTGCTGCCATACTTCTATGGGAATGCTATCAATGCCTGGTGCTTTGTTCTTTGATAAGGCTTTCAATGCTGCTTCAACTTCTTCTTTCATCACCAATGGTTCCCGATCATAAGGTACAGGTTGAAACGGCTGTTGGTCCACTTGATCATCATCATATAAAAACTCTGTATATTCCTTCCACCTTTTCTTGATCTTCTCAGTATCATTCAACATAGAACCTTGAGCATCTTGTAACATTCCAATTTCGAGGCTGGAACTTTTTCTTTAACTCTCGTAGCTTTAGGAAAGCCGATCTTGTTCTTCCTCTAATAGTTTCTTCTTCTATTTCCTTGCAAGTGTCATTGTAGTACTTTTCCGTGTCCTGTCTTGCTGCACGTTGGAAATCTCTGTTAAGTTCTGCGACTGTCTTTCTTTCTCCTCTGGCTTTAGCTTCTCTGCGTTTCTGGGCAATTTTCAGAGTTTCTTCCATCATCCATTTTGGCCGTTTTTGCTTTTTCACCTTTTGTAGAGACTTCTCGCTTTCTTCCAACACAACCTTCTTGATGTCATTCCATAACTCTTCCGGAGCTCTGTCATTTGTATCTAAAGCAGCAAATCGATTTTGCAGGCAATCTTTAAATTCCAGTGGTATACTCTCAAGGTCATATTTTGCTGCATTCATGAGTGGTTTGCTCTTTTTCAACTTTAGCTTGAGTTTGCATACTAGTAGTTGATCTGTACCACAGTCAGCTCCAGGTTTTGTCTTTGTTGATGTTACAGAGCTTTTCCATCGTTGACTTCCACAGATGTAGTCAATTTGATTTTTATACAATCCATTGGGTGAAGTCCATGTGTACAGTCGCCGCTTGTGTTGCTGGAATAAGGTGTTTGAGATGAATAGATCATTGGTCTTGCAAAATTCTATCAGTCTTTCTCCAGCTTCATTTCTGTTGCCAAGTCCATATTTTCCAACTACTTTGCCTTCTTTGCCGCCAACTTTTGCGTTCCAGTCACCCATGACTATCAGGATATCCTGTTTGCATGTTCTGTCAATTTCAGCTTGTACTTGTTCATAGAACTCTTCAATTTCATTCTCTTCTGCAGCTGTTGTTGGGGCATATACTTGAATTATAGTTGTGTTGATAGGCAATCCTCGTAGACGAATAGAGATTAAGCGTTCGCTGACTGCATTGTATTTCATTACAGTTCTTGCAAGTTTCTTCTTTATTATAAATGCAACACCATTTCTTTTTTGTCTTTCATTTCCAGCATAGTAGACCATGTGATCATCTGATGCAAAGTGCCCGATGCCAGTCCATTTCAGTTCGCTGACACCCAACAGATCAAGTTGTACACGTTCCATTTCATTCTTGACAACCTCCAACTTCCCTTGGTTCATGCTTCGTACGTTCCATGTTCCAATGTGTAAGACATCTTTACAGCTTCTGACTCATTTCATGCGCAGCTACATCAGCAGTCAGACTTCCCGAGGGCTTTGATCCAACCACATCATAAATGCTGGCTTTACTCTGAAAAGTCTTCAGCTCTTCCCCAGTAGCTAGTTGAGTGCCTTCCAACCTGGGTGTCTCATCTTCCAGCACCATAGCACAATTTGTTTTGTTGTAACTATCCATTGGGTTTTCATGGCAAGATACAGAAGTAGATTGCCAGGCCTTTCTTCCGCGCAGTTTAAGTTTGGTGTTGTTGCCGTTGTCACAAAAATGTGATCCTCCGCCGTCACTGTCCCATTCTGCTGCTGCCCAGATGGGTGGTTTGTCTTGGTT
This sequence comes from Ichthyophis bannanicus, assembly GCA_033557465.1. Classification (NCBI taxonomy): domain Eukaryota; kingdom Metazoa; phylum Chordata; class Amphibia; order Gymnophiona; family Ichthyophiidae; genus Ichthyophis; species Ichthyophis bannanicus. The sequence goes on from CM066033.1 coordinate 1,226,492,562, forward strand.
TGGCACCTCAGCTGAGACCTGTCCATCTTGGGAGACCCTGCCAGTAGTTATACTACCGATAGTTTAGCTCTCAGCATCACTGATGCACGCAAGCCCTCACAGCACGACAAGCTGCAAACCAAGTGAGAGACGTTATATAGCTAAAAAAGGTAAATACCGTATTTTCCAGCGTATAAGACGACTGGGCGTATAAGACGACCCCCTACTTTTCCTGTGAAAATATAGGGTTTGGCCTATACTCGCCGTATAAGACTACCCCTCTTATATCAACTAAAATTAAACACTGAATATTTCATCAGGGGCATGTAGCAGAGACCCAGAGCTGCAATATTTCTGAAAAAGCTTTTATTTACACTTGGAAGCATTGAAGTAAACTGCTACATCGATCCATTGTTAAGAGCCCAGGATATTTCAGAAGAACCATGAAAAAAAAAAGCTTAAGGTTGGCTTTATATTACTCATCTGCAATACCCTCCATGTTTATTGCCCTCCCGTGCATGCTATTCCCTCCATCCCTTTCTGTCAAACAAACCCTGGACCTCTAAGCTACTGTAGGGCTGCCAGATCCAGCCTTGATTTTATTCTGCTGGATGCACAAACTTGTATCACGTCTTTTCTATCTAGGGACAGCGATGTGAAAATCAGAACTACAAATCCATGCACGCTACGGAGTACAACCAGGACCAGACAGACTTGTTCGAACGGCCAAGTGCGAAGGAGAAACCTCAAAGCTTTGCCCTTCCCTCATCTTCAACTTTCCTGGAGCGCGTTTCCTCCGGACACCCACCTGTGCTGCCATTGTGATCTCTCTCCTCCGCGGAACTATCAAGCTGCACTCTGCCCTGGCTCGCCTCTCTGTTCCCACCACAGCAGACTAGGACTCCTCCACCTCAGCAGGGTCGTCGTCTCTGCTCACCGCACCATTTGCGATCCTAGAGGCGCAGACCTCAGTCCTGTTGGGGCATCAGAGGTGCTGAGCCCAACCCTCCCCCTCCCCCCTAGCCAACGCCTGACCATGCGGGGCCGCGTCCGTAGCCCCGTCCTGCTGACCTGAGTCCACTCCTGCACCCCCACCCCTCAGTCCAACCTCCCATTGGTGCAAATAGACGCCATTCAGCAGAGCTGCAGTTTCTAATTGGCTACCATTTGTCTCCATCACTGTTAACGAAGAGGGGGAAGGGGTTTCTGTTTTTCCGCTGGATAGCTTCCAGCGACGCCAAGCACCAGGGAGTCTCTCCCAGCCCAGTACACTAGTGAAGAGCCACAACTGATGGCACGCCGCCGTTACTCGGAGAAGATCAGGGAAAGAAATGGGGCCTGGCTCAGAGAAGCTGCAGACTCTCGCAAACACACTCGTGTGCGAGCTCCGCTTTCCTCATTCCCCACTCCCGCGATAGGGCGTTTAGCTGATAATTTTCCGCAGAGTTTAAAAAAAAAAAAAAGTTATACCGGCGTATAAGACGACCCCCGAATTTTGAGCATATTTTCAGGGGTTAGAAAGTCGTCTTATATGCCGGAAAATACGGTAAGTAAACTATTTAAGCTTTTAATTTATGAGATGTTCTCACTTTTTTTGGGCCACCCTATACATAGCTAATAGCATGCAACTTCAGCATCAGTCTGAAGGAGCGTAATTGCTCTTAGCATTACTCCTCCTCCTAGGGGCCGTCATCCTCACTTCAATCTGCTTTTAGGTTTTATATTTTCACTGCCATTTTCTTTCAGCTGGTCTTCTGGCAGGCTCTGCTCCATCTTCAGATCTTCCATTCCTAAGCAGTCCTACATTATTTCTTTTAATTCTCACATCCCCTGTGCATCTGCCTGCTTCCTTACTCATCACTTACTTTTCCTGCTGAATAGTTACCACACCTAGTCTAACTAAGAACATGAAGATGAAGGAAACATTCTGGTCCACCTATCTCCCCTCAAGTTCTTTTCCTACAATCTCCTTAAATTAGCAGCTTGCATAGTTCACAGTATAAATTCCCTGGAACACCAGATTTTTCCCTCACATTGTTTGGAAAGCATAGTTACTCACTTATAACAGGTGTTCTGCAGGGACAGCAAGAATTAGTCTACCGGAGTGATGGTGTTGCTGGACACTAGAGTCTTGCAGGGTCTCTCAGGCAGTAGTGAGCTGGGACCATGTGGAGACTCTGCAGATCTCAATCACCAGCACTGAGCAGAGGTTGGCCACAGACGTGGCCATCGCCCTCATGCAATGTGCTGTGATCCCGGGCTCGAGGGAGAGGCCAGCTTGCTCACAAGGGAGGGCAATACAGTCCGCCACAAAGTGGACAGAGTTTGCTTAGTTATAGGGAGCCCTGGTCTGCTGGGAGCATAAGATACGAAGAGCTGAGGAACTTTGATGGGCCAGAGTCTACTTAAGCAGAAGGAAAAGGGCCGTTTGTGATCTAGTGTATGAAGTACTAGTTCTTCCTTGCTAGCGTGAGGCCGCAGGAAGAAAGTGGGGAGGACCACCTCTTGAGGTGGAAAGGAGATACCACCTTCAGGAGGAATTTGGGGTGTGCATGGAGTTACTACCCTGTTCTTGTAGAACCTTGCATATGGTGGATCTGCCACCACAGCCTGGATTTCACTCACTCTTCGAGCGGACATGAGTTTCACCTGAAAAGCCATTTTCCACAACATGTTCCGCAGGTGGCAAATGGTCAGGGGCTCGAACGGGGTGAGCTGAGAGAGCACCACGTTGAGGTCTCACTCTGCTGCTGGAGAGAGGGTTTGGATAACTGGAAGCCCTGAAGGAATCTAATATGCAAAGAAACACCTAAGCCTACCCACAGAAAAGAACAATTAAATAAACTAAAGATTCCGAAGGACTTCATAAAAGCACATAAATTAACCAATAATAGAGCCTTCTCTCATATAGCTCCCACTATCTGGAATTCCCTACCAGAGGACCTACGATCTCTAACAGAGATCATGGAATTCCGCAAAAAATTAAAAACATATCTATTCACCAAACACTATAATACCATGGAAAACCTAGCACTCAACTTAGACAAAGGCTAAATAAGTAACTGACCACATAAAACACAACCCTCCCACCTAAATGGACCACACACTTAGCGTAAACGAAAAGACTATCCAATCTCTTATGCCTTAATACCTCCCTCATGTATATAGTTGTATCGGTTATGTACTATATTATGTACGTAGACACCACATTCTGTTAGTTAATTGTTTTAACACAGTTCCAGTTTAAAATCACTGTTTTAATTTTCCTAGATTTAAGTTTGTTTAATTTATGATACTTCAAGATGTTCTATGTATATTTAAGATGTTCTATGTAAAACAAACTTCGATTTGTTAATTGTTGTTATTTGTACACCGCAACTGATCTCTGGAAGATGCGGTATAAAAATGAGTGTTAAATAAAATAAATAAAATAAAATAAATAAAGGAACCTGGAGACCAGGGGCTGGCTTGAGAGGAGTATTCCCTCGACAGGGTGGTGGCGCTCAGATATACCGAGCTCCGAGCTCTACTTGAAAATATCAACCTGACCTAATTATGTTTGTTGTACATATGTATATAGTTACCCTGTTGCTCCAAGTTCAAACTCCTGTTACAATGTAAACACAGATCAGTTGTCTGACTGTGCAATCCTTGTTATATGTAAACCGCACTGATAATAAATAGCGCGGTATATAAAAGCTGTTAAATAAAATAAATAATACCCTCACAGAATTAGATTCCAGCCTGGTGTGTGAAAGGTGCAGTAGGTACTGCAGTACTAGTTGCACCTGGCAGGATAAGGGATTTTCCTCCTTTTTCGCACACCAGGTGGAGAACCTTCTCCACAAGATCAGGAAGGCATCTGTCGCCACTCTCTCCGGGTGTGGTTGACGGGAGCAGAAGCAGGGTAGCTGCGTGTTGTCCAGAGAGGCGAATGGGTCCATCACAGGCCTGCCCCAGAGGTGTAAGAGCTGCTTCGTTACTCTGGGGTTTAAGCGCAACTTGTGTGGGCAAAGGACTCTGCTCAGTCTGTCCGCTAGGCAGTTCTAGCCCAGGAGGTACACCGCTCGCAGAAGCATGTTGTTGCGTGCTGCAAAGGAGAGGAGGACCACCACCTCCTGGCAGAGGGAGTACAAACCTGTGCCCTCCCTGCTTGTTGATATAAAACATGATGACCTGGTTGTCCGTCTAGATCAGTGCAGGTAGTGGTAGAACGCTTGTAGGACCAAGAAGATTGCCCTGAGCTCCAGAAGATTGATCTGTAGGAGCAACTCCTCCTGAGACCCGCTTCCCTGTGTGCGGCAGTCTCCACAATGTGCCCCCCAACCTAGGAGGGAGGAGTCTGTAGTCAGGGTCCGTTACGAATGGCTGCCTGGAAGGGCATTCCTGCCTAGAGGTGGTGCAGGTTTTGCCACCAGTTGAGGAACTCCGTCATTTGGCAGGTAACCGTGACCCTGTCCCATAGCCTGAGTCTACTGCGAGTATAGGCACCATTGGGCTGTCCGCATGTGTAAGCGAGCTGAAGGCCTGATGTGGCTCAGTAGACTGAGGAGGAGAAAAGCCGGCAGTGACCGGTGGCACTGTACCTCTCCTGCCGGTTACCTGAGGCATTCTGCCCTTTCTCTTGGGAGGACGGCCTTGACCTGTAATGTGTCCAACTGCGTACCTATGAACTCCAGATTTTGGGCTGGAGAGAGATTGGATTTGTGGTAGCTGATGACGAACCCCAGGTGCTGCAAAAGAAGGGTTGCATGTTCTGCGGCCTGACTGACCTCTGAGGCCATACCGCCCCTGACGAGCCAGTCATCCAGGTAAAGGAAGACAAAAGCCCCTTGTAGGTGCAGATAGGCAGCTACCACTGCCAGGCATTTGGTAAATACCCTTGGCAAGGATGCACTGCCTTTGGAGGGGTGGATCAGGATGTGCATGTATGCATCCTTTAGTCCAAGGAGAACAGCGAATCTCCCTGATGGAGGTAACGCAGCAGTTTTCCCAAGGGAGAGCATCTTGAACTTCTCCAACACCAAAAACTTGTTCAAGTTTCTTAGGTCTAGTATGGGCCTGAGGCCCACAGTTCTCTTTGGGACAAGAAAGTATCTGGATTAGAAGCCTATTCCCCATAGATGTTTGGATAGAGGCTCTACTGCGTTGTTCCTGTGCAGACCTGTGAGCTCTTGAGAGCAGAAGAATCTAGTTTAGGAGAGCTCGCCAGGTCTCCTGGAAAGAATCTGGGTTGTACCTGCTGTAGGTGGAGGAGGAATCCCTACCTTACCACCTGCAGTACTCACTGGTCTGAGGTGACACTGACCCACTTGTGGGTGAAGAGTGCCAGCCAGCCCCCTGTGGCTGGTGAAGGTTTCCCAGGGGAGGGGAGGTCCTGCCCCAGGAGCCAAAAGCCCCCCCCCCCCCCCCGGGCTGGGCGGGAGCTGGGACCTGGGACTTCTGTGCTTTTGGCTTCCGAGTTCCATGGCTTTGTCTTTTAGCGTAAGAACCCTATTGCTGGCCCGTGAAGGGCTGGTAGTGGTAACTGATGAAAGGGTCCTTTTTTCCTTGGGAACATGGGACTTTTCCCCGATGGTTTCTTACGGGGGAAGGATAAGGTCTTTTTGGAGAGCCTCTGTTGAGTCACCACATTGGCCGCCTTGTCGGCCTTAGGTTTGCCGAACATGTTCTTCCCGGTACAGGGGACGTCGAGGAGCTTGTCTTGGACCGATTGCTTCAGGTACAAAGAATGCAGCTAGACTTGGTATTGGGTTCTAATGCCAGCCACTGCTACCTGAGCCGTAGACTCAAAACCATCATAGGCCACCATGGGAAGGAACTTGAAGTAGTCCTTGATCCCAGATGACAGGGACTGCAACTGTTGGAGGGGTTACCCAGTAAGCCCTGCTGAATACCCGGGACAATTCCTGGGTTAGGGCCTTGAGGTACATGCCCATGTATAACATCGAGCTCTTGTAGCACTTACACCCAAGGGCATCAAGGGCTCTAGCATCCCTATCAGGGAGAATAGAAGAATGGGTCTTCTGGCTCTTAAGGTTTTGCACAGTTGACAATCATGGAGTTATGTGGAAGCTGAGGCTTGTGGAACCCTGGGCCTTTCCTGACGTGGTACATGGTGTCAGCTCACCACCAGCACCAGCGCTGGGGTCTCCCACATTCTAAGCAGTAGCCACTCGAGGATCGGCTGCACTGGAACAGAGAGTTTCCTTGGGTGGAGACTCATACTGGAGAATTGCCAGCTCTTCAGTTTCTCCGCCTCAGTTTGCACCGAGGGGGCTCTGGCCATATCCTTTACAAAGTCGTGGATGGCCAAGTCCTCTGGAGGAGAATGGCGCTGGGGGAGTCTGGTCCCATCTGGTTTCCAGGAAGGCCTCGTCATTTGTTTCCCACTCTGAGTTGAGGGGTGATGACGAATCCGAGGCCCTCGACTCCTTGCCTCGAAGCCAGCACCAAAGAGCAGACCACCTCCTGAGGACCTCGGGTCCGAGACATGGAAATGGCCAGGGAGGATCGGATGCCTGAGGAATGGAACCAAGACCTTGACCAGAGCCGAGGGTATACCCGAGGCGGCTTGGTTCGGCGACCAGGGACTCCCCTGTAGTCAGGGGCCTGGTCAGGGTATAAGCGGATGAACCAGCCATCACTGCCTGCTGCAGGGCCAGGATAGCAGTGGTGTTCTGCTCCAGGGCTGCCATTCTGGTTTCCAGGCCAGAAGACTCCACAGCTTTTGGCGTGGGCACTGAGGACCTCGGGCCCGGCACTGGCACTCTTGCGAGTGCATCCTTGACAAGGATTATGGTCTCAAGGAACCTCGCATAGTCTTTACCAGCTGAGGAATCCTTTTTGAGGATCTTAGTAGGGCACTTCTCGGAGCCGCCGAGTCCCCCCGAGCGGTTTTACCGGGTTTCTCCAGTGGAATCTCGACGGACTTAGATTTTTTCTTCTCTCTCTCTCGGGGTCCGGGGTCTTCTTAGAGGAATCACCACTGCAGTATTCTGAAGACGCTCAGGCTTCACGGGAAGTGCTGGGCTTGGAGCTCAGCGTCTGGGAGACCGGTGCTAAGTCGGATCTTGGGAACAGTTTCTCCTCCAACTCTGATCTCTTTTTATTGGTCTTAAGAGGTCATGGCCTGGATAGGTGCTGTCATGGTCTGGTCCCAGGCAATGTAGGCAGCAGTAATGGGTGTTGGTTACAGACAAGGTTTGACTGCAGCAGTTACATTTTTTGAACCCACCGGGAGATATGGTGGGAAGCACCCGGCCAGGATAGACAACCACTGGGCAAAAAAGGGTGAGACACAGGTCAAGGCAAGCCTCAGTCAAAAAATGGGAAAGGATCTGAGAACAACGCCGGGTCTGGCACCAGCCTGAGGGGGGGAGAGGAGGCAGGAAGAGAAACTGGTACGTAAACTGGGAAAAGCTAACTTTTAAGGATATTAGCAAGGATTTTTTTCTGGGGAAACAGGACAGATGGCCGTTGGGCTCTGCAGAAAAAACTGAGCAAGATGGCACCCTTGGGGGGCAGGGGACCATGCATGCATGGTAACATGTCCCAAAGGCTCTCTTTGAAAGCTGGGGAAATGCTCCATGCGGGCTCCATCGGCGCACTTCCTGCTTGTTCCTGGGGAATTGGCTTATGACTTGAGTAGCATGAGTTGCTAAACACTGCTCAAAATCTACAACAATCCATTTCTGCCATGAGTGCTAACTTTCATGGTCCATAACATATGAAGGGGTGGCCTAAGGTTTATAAGAAAGTAAAAATATTCCCATATGCCACCAAGCTAACAGAAAAATATTTAAAGAATAAACTTGACAATCCAGTCAAAAAAATAAAATACGTGTCTTCCTAGTGGCTATATAAACAGAGATGGAGGCAATCTACAAACACAGAGGAGGAATAATTTAAGCTTAGAAGGGCTGAACAGAAAAAAAAAAGAGCATTACAAATACCCACCCAATTCTTAAAGTTCTTCCCAACTAGCAAACATGCTGAACGTACATTGCTGCACAAGGTAACTTTTACATAAATTCTTCATGATGTAGAGTTCTAGAACTGTATAAAACAGACCTGGAAAAATGTTCAGGAGCACATCCTACTCTGGCCTCTTGCGCAATGCAGGTGCATGTAAAGCTTGACTGGACTGTCCTTGACAAAACATTCTTCAGTGGAGTCTCAATATATCCGAGATTGGAAGCGTCTCGAGTTCACATTCTCTAATTCACATCATCTGGGAAGATCAAGTTTTATTGGAAAACTAAATGACCAGTTATACCAAAATATGATCATCATCATCTTGGCAGATGTAAAAATGTTGTGTAAGATAAATCAAAAATGCATCCGACTCATACTAAAACCTATAGTTTTGAATAGATTCCAGTAAACTTGCCAAGTATCACCATTGCTCATATTCACTAAGAATTAAGCGAATTCAGTATCGTTCATGCATTTTTCTTTTACTAAATCATACTGAAACACTTACACCAGGACTGGCTGGACAAGGCATAGCATAAATCTCTGGTCTCTATCAGTTTTTCCCAGATCCCATCTCTTGAATGATAAACCTTTGCATTTTCTAATAGATTCTACATCATCTCAGAGATGATGCAAGCCAATTTCCAAAACTATGTAAAATACCAGGGGAGAGAGAAAGAACAAAAGTAAACTAGCTTATTGCTAAAAGAGCCATCTCCTTGCTCCTGGACCCTGAATCAACTGTTATTGTAATGCACTTTCTTGCTCCGATACTCCCAGTCTCTGGAAAACAGCAGGGATGTGCCTTTCATTTGTGTGCATAGTTTTCTTTACGTGTATAAAATTCATCATTTGTGTGTGAAAGCTATCTAATGCCCAAAATAGAACAAGCAGTTTTAAAAGTCTAACAAAAAGAAAGAAAAAAAAAATGATCCATACCTATATATCAGGGGGGCTGCACACTCTTAAAAACAAGGCGTTAAGCTTTAGCCTCATTTGACTCAATCACCGCAGTGGTTCTTTTGGCGATTAGACCCTTGCATCCCTTTGCCTGCCACTATCCAGCTACCAACTTAGACTGTAACCTTCTTTATACGGGGACTCTTTAAACCTGTACTTTAGAGTTACAGTTGAGGTAAAGTAAGTAAAGCAAGTATTTAAATCCAAAATGTAAATCCAACTCACTTCAGCAATGGCTTGACAAAAGTCCCTGTTACCTTTCCCTCACTAGAATCCCCATCAGGTCCAAACAAAATTTCCCTTTCAAAACATACTCACCTAGTCTTGGTCTGTCTCCTTTTAGATTTCCCTGTCTCCAATTAATCCTACCCCCCATCCCCTCAAGAAGGTATTAAAATTAGGATATTGCAGACATCTTCCACTTACAGGCTTCTTATAGTATCTGCTGCTGGCCCATTCTCTCTTCCTCCTTCCGAAACAGTCCTATTCCCAAAAGGCAGCATTTTAGCAGGCCGTTTAGATAAGATCTCGGACATCCAAGTCAAAACGTCTGAAATTCTGTGGGAGGGGCAACAGAGGTGAGCACATGTAAATGCATTCTAAAAATCAGTCTTCTCCCCACCCCTAAAGATGAACGTTTCTGCAAACATACAAAAAAAAATTGGGGACGCACAGCATCAAACCACTAGACATCTGCAGGGAAAGCATAGTTACACATCTGTAACAGGTGTTCTCCAGGGACAGCAGGAATCAGTCCTCACATATGGGTGATGTCTGCGCTGAAGGAGCCCACGCAAAGCATTTCCCCAGCTTTCAAAATAAAGCTTTTGGGACATGCTACTACGCATGTGTGGTCCCCTCCCGCACAAGGGTGCCATCTTGCTCAGTCAGATGATATAGCTACGACGGCAGTAAACACTAAAACAAGATAGGAAGGCAAGTCACAGGGGAAGAGGGAGGGTTGTGAAGACTGATCCTGCTGCTCCTGGAGAACACTTGTTTCAGGTGAGTAACTACGCTTTCTCCAGGAACAAGCAGGAAGTCAGTCCTCACATATGGGACTCCCTAGCCCCAGGCTGCCGAAGACCAATCCAGGACAGCACCAATGGCGACCAATCAGGTAGCCATGAGTTGCAGAAGATAAGTCCCCATTGAAAGACCCTAGCGTCCAGCGTCACTATCACTCCGGTAGCCTGAACACAGAAGGGTCAGACGGCAGGAGTTGCCTACACATAGAGAATATTACGGAGCACTGCCTGGCTAAAGGCACTGTCCCTGCAGGACTCACTCTCCAGACAGTAGTGAGTTGTGAATGTATGACTTGAAGACCATGTGGTGACCTTGCAGATCTCTGTCACCAGCACCGAGTGGAGGATGACTGCCAACATGGCCATCGCCCTCATGTGATGTGCTGTGATCCATTGCTCGAGGGAAAGGCCAGCTCGCTCATAGGAGGGGGCAATACAGTTCACCACCCGAGTGTACAGAGTTTGCTTAGTCACAAGGAACTCCAGTCTGCTGGGGTCAAGAGACATGAAAATCTGAGGAACTTTACCATGGGTCTGGGTCTGCTGTAAGTAGAAGAACAGGGGCCGTTTGCAATCCAGTGTATGAAATACTAGTTCCTCCCTGCCAGCGTGAGGCCATGGAAAGAAGACACCACCTTCTGGAGGAATTTAGGGTGCGTGCTGAGCACTATCCTCTTCTTGTAGAACCTTGTATATGATGGATCTACCACCAGGGCCTGGAGTTCACTCACTCTTCGAGTGGATGCAAGGGTGGCCAGAAAGGCCACTTTCCAAGACAGGTACCGCAGGTGGCAAGTGGCCAGGGGCTCAAATGGTGGTTTGGTGAGTTGGGAGAGTACCACGTTGGAGGTCCCACTCTGCCGCTGGAGGGGGGGGGCTTGGATAACAGGAGGCCCCAGGGCTAGCTTGAGAGGGGTTCTCTCTCAATAGGGTGGTAGTGAGCAGCTAATAGCGCTCAGATGCCCCCTCACAGAGTTAGATTTCAGCCCAGTGTGTGACAAATGCAATAGGTACTTAAGTATTAGTTGCACATGGCAGGAGAAGGCATTCTTCTCCCTTTCCGCACACCAGGCAGAGAACCTTCTCCACTTCAAGGCATAAGCCCGTTTGGTGGAGGGTTTTCGGGAGGCCAGTAGGATCTCCTTGAGTTCTCCTGGAAGACTGAAAGGGGCCAACGCTACCCTTTCAGCAGCCATGCTGTTAGCATTTGTGACCCAAAATTAGGGTGCAGGAGGGAGCTCTCCTCCTGAGACAGGAGGTATGGGGCTTGGCCCAGAGGGACTGGGAATGCCACCGACAGGGAAAGAAGCAGAGTGAACAAAGGTTGTCTGTGCCACCTGAGGTCAATCAGTATAACTGATGCCCTTTCGCTTTGGACCTTGAAGAGGGTCCTGGAGACCAGGGGAGGGGGGGGAGAAGGGTAGCGGGAGGTCAGTGGAAATGCATAAGAGTACACCACGAGATCAGGAAGGCATCTGCTGCCACACTCTCTGGATGTGGCTGACAGGAGCAGACGCAAGGTAGCTGAGTGTTGTCCAGAGAAGCGAATAGGTCCATCATGGGCCTGCCCCAGAGATGGAAGAGCTGCTTTATTATTCTGGGGTTTAAGTGCCACTTGTGTGGGCGAAGGACTATGCTCAGCCTATCTGTTAAGCAGTTGTCCTGGCCCAGGAAGTACTCCGCTCGCAGAAGCATGCTATTGTGTGCTGCAAAGGAGAGGGCAGCCACCGCCTCCTGGCAGAGGGAGTACGAACCCATGCCCCCCTGCTTGTTGATATAAAACAGTGTGACCTGGTTGTCCATCTGGATCAACACAGGTTGGTGTCGCAGACGGTGGCAGAAAACTCAGAGCCAAAAAGATTGCCTGAGCTCCAGGCGATTGATCTGTAGGAGCGGCGACTCCTGAAACCAGCTGTCCTGTGTGCAGCAGTCTCCACAATGTGCCCTCCAACCTTGGAGGGAGGCATCAGTGGTCAGGGTCCTCTGCGGTGCAAGTGCCTGGAAGGCAATCCCAATAGTTGAGGAACTCTGCCAGCTTGCAGGTAACCCCGACACTGTCCTGTAGCCTTGCCGTGGCCAGAGTCTACTGCGAGCATAAGCACCACTGGGCCAGCCTCATGTGTAAGCTGGCTGAGGGCGTGACGTGGACCGTTGAGGCCATATGGCCCAGTAGGCAGAGGAGACAAGCCAGTACTGACCGGCGGCATTGTACCTCTCCTGCCAGTTGTCTGAGATGTTCTGCCCTTTCACTTGGGAAGATGGAGTTGGTCTGTAACTTGTCCAACTGAGCACCTATGAACTCTAGGCTTTGGGCTGGAGAAAGATGGGATTTGGGGTAGTTGATGAACCACAGGTGTCTCAGAAGGAGGGTTGCATGCTCTGCAGCATGACTGACCTCTGAGGCCATACTGTTCTTGATGAGCCAGTCATCCAGGTAGGGGAACATAAAAGCCCCTTGTAGGCACAAGTAGGTGGCTACTGCCGCCAGGCATTTGGTAAAGACCTTTGGCGAGGAGGCCAGGCCGAAGGGTAGCACCCTGTGCTTGTAGTGCCCTCCTCCCACCACAAACCGTAGGTACTGCCTGTGGGAGGAGTGGATCAGGATGAGAATATATGCATCCTTTAGGTAGAAGGAGCACAGCCAATCTCCCTGGTGGAGGTAAGGCAGCAGTGTTCCAAGGGAGAGCATCTTGAACGTCTCCCTTACCAGAAACTTGTTTCTCAGGTCTAGTATGGGCCCGAGGCCCCCAGTTTTCTTTGGGACAAGAAAGTATCTTGAGTAGAATCCTTTTCCCCCATAGGTGTTTGGGTACAGGCTCCATTGCGTTGTCCCTGAGCAGAAATGCGAGCTCTGAGAGAAGAAGGGTCTGTTTTAGGAAAGGTTGCACTGGCTCTCCTGGAAAGAACCTAGTGGTACCTGGTATAGGTGGAGGAGGTATCCTTCCCTTACCACCTGCCAGTACCCACTGGTCTGAAGTGACACTGGCCCAGGCAGCCCCCTGTGGGCTGGTGAAGGTCTCCCGGGGGGAGGGGAGGTCCTGCCCTGGAAGTCTTTTAGGGCGAGAACCCTGTTGCTGGCCCGAGAAGAGTTGGTAGTGGTGACTCTGCTGAAAAGGGCCCCTTTTTCCTCGGGAACAGGGGTCTTTCCCCCGATGGTTTCTTACAGGGAAAGGATTACGTCTTCTTGAAGAGCCTCTGTCAAGTCACCACGTTGGCCTCGATTTCTGCCACCTTGCCAGCCATAGGCTTGCTGAACAGATTCTCCCCAGTGCAGGGGATGTCGAGCAGCTTGTCTTGGATCCATTGCTCAAGGTCTGAAGACTGCAGCCAGGCTTGGCGTCAGGCGCCAATGCCAGCTGCTGCTACCTGAGTCACTGACTCAAAGTCATCATAGGCCGACCAGGAAAGGAACCTAGAGCAGTTCTTGATCCCAGAGGTCCAGGATTGAACCTGGAGTGGTACCCCAGAAAGCCCCACTGAAAACCCGGACGACTCCTGGGTTAGGGCCTTTAGGTACATGCCTATGTATAGTTCATAGACCTGAATCGTATAACCGAGCATGGAGCCCTGGTAACAATTGCACCCGAGGGCATCAAGGACTCTAGTGTCCCTACCAGGAGGGACCAAAGAATGGGTCTTCTGGCTCTTATGTTTCTGCATGGTCGACTCAGCCAAAGAGTTATGTGGGAGTTGGGGGTCAGTGGAACTCTGGTCCCTTCCAGACACGGTAGATGGCGTCGAGGCACCGGCTCACCACTGGCACCGAGATCGGCCTCTCCCACATTCTGAGTAGCAGCCTCTCAAGGACCAGCTGCACAGGCACCATGAGTGTCTCCTTGGGTGGAGACTCATACTGCAGAATCTCCAGTTCCTCAGTGCATGGATCTTTCTCCGCCTCGATTTGCACTGAGGGGGCTCTGGCCATATCCTTGACAAAGTCGTGGAAGGTCACATCTTCCAGAGGAGAATGGTGCTGGGGGTGACGGGCCTAAGGGAATCTCTCTGTGCCACTTAGTTTCTGGAGACACTTCGTCATCGGTCTCCCACTGGAGTCGAGCAGTGATGAGTCTGTGTCCCTGCGACTCAATGTCGAGGTCGGTGCCAAGTGGCCAGTGGCCTCCGGAGGCCCTGGGGTCCGAGTAGCAGAAACTGGCTGTGGAAGATTGGATGCCTGAGGAACAGGACTGAGACCTCGACTGGAACTGAGGGCTTACCTGAGGCCAATGGAACTCAGCTCAATGACCGGGGACTCCCCGCTCTCAGGGGTCCAGTTGTCAGGGCAGATGTGGACGAACCAGCCATCATTGCCTGCTGCAGGGCCAGGATAGCAGTGATGTTCTGCTCTAAGGCCACCATTCTGATTTCCAAGCCAGAAGGCTCCGCAGCTTTTGGTGCAGGCACAGAGGACCTCGTGCCCGGCGCTCTTGCAAGTGCATCCTTGACGAGGACTATGGTCTCCGCCAGCCGAGGAATCCTTCTTGAGGAACTTAGTGGGGCACTTCTCGGAGCCTCCCATGTCCCTCCGGGCAGTTTTACCGGGTTTTTCTGGTGCAACCTTGGTGGACTTCGAGGATTTTTTCTTCTCTCTCTTGGGGTCAGAGGTCTTCTCGGAGGAGCCCCCACAGCAGGACTCAGAGGACACTCGGGCCTCACGGGAAGGGCTAGGCTTAGCGCTCGGCGTTGGGGAGGCCGGAGCAGAGTCGTACCTGGGGAACAGTTTTTCCTGCAATTCTGACCTCTATTTGTTTTAGGCGTCATGGAATTGCACAGGTCACAGGAGGTGCTATCATGGTCTGTGCCCAGGCAGCGTAGGCAGCAGTCGTGGGTATCAGTCACTGATATAGTCTGAATGCAGTGGTCATATTTTTTTGAACCCCCACCCTGGGCGAAAAAGGGCGCAAACACCGATAGAGGTGAGCCTTGATCAAAAAAGACAAAAGGAGCCAAGAACAGCACCGGCTCAAGGCGGGAAGTGGAACTGGTACGCAAACCGGGAAACTATTTTAATGATAATTAGAAACGATTTTTTCAGGGAAACAGGACAGACGTCCGTTCGGCTCCATGGAAAAAAGGAGACTGAGCCAGATGGCACCCTTGGGCGGGAAGGGGACCACACATGCATGGTAGCATGTCCCAAAGGCTTTCTTTGAAAACTGGGGAAATGCTCCACGTGGGTTCTGCCGGCACCAATGTCACCCATATGTGAGGACTGACTTCCTTCTTGTTCCTGGAGAAACAGCTGATTTTGGAAATATGTACGTGTGGCATACACACTTCTGAAGCCAGCAGCCTAGACGTGCCCACAATAGTATTTCAGAATGTATATGTGCATCTTTCAACTTCTGGGTTGGACAGAGCTCTTGTGCAGTGGAGAAAAAGGAAGAGTGGAAGAGTGACTGAGTATAATAGGCCTCCCAGGAATATCTGGGTCCTGTTCCAAGAATCCTTTTGCACTCATAGAATTACTTTGCAGGGTAGTCTGGCTCTTGGAACTTGCGCTCTTAGACTGTCTTACAGTTCTGCACACCACTGAAAGGGACATATAGCCTGGCCTGGGTTACACTAACAATTAGGCATGATTTCCAAATAAAATATATTTTCAAATATTTCCTTGCAGCGTACTTATCAAAAAATTGAATGTATAATTTAACATATTCAACGGCACATTTTAGATAACATGTGAAGATCTGAATTCAGATGTTGAGGTTGGGACGTACATAATTCCGATAGTATTTTAGAAACAGCTCCATTAAAAAGTGGAGCAGTTTCTAAAATACATAGAAGGAAGTGCAGGAATGTACATCAATGTGCAGTGGGAGGAGCCATTTTAGAAATGTATGTGTGGAGAAAAATCAAAGGAAGAATTCCGGCAACTTAAACAAGTGCCAGCATGGCATAACTTGCCCATGTAAAATGTAAACACTTACGCGTCTGTGTGAGCCATTCTGCAAATAAAACGTACAGATGTTGCTACTGAGGCTGCTTTTTAAAATTAAAATTTTAATTTGGAGGGAGAAACAACCTAGGGAGGATTAAAGAGGGTAATCCCCTTAACTCTTCCTGTAAAGGGATGGTCCAAACGCACACTTAAGAACCTACAGCACTACAGAGCAAGAGTAAATCCTGACATACGGAATTTTGGCTTACAGAAGTATCCCCTATATGAAATGGAATGGGGAACACACATAAAACTTTTCTGTCCTGCTCAGGCCATACCCAGACCATGTGCCCTTGAAACTTCCACAAACCAAGGACATCTACATGTAAACTGAACACTTTCCAAAATAGTCACTTACATGTGATTTACATATGGATATGCCCGATTATACATATGTAAATCCTGAATAAGTCTTCTAAAATACCCCCACCCCTTAGTAATATTTTTTGATTTATTATCCTTTCTATATCCACCATAACTCTGTTTCAGAAAGCATGGCTGATGTGAAACAAACAATGAATTAGTGTACCTTTGTTTTTCATCACACTTACCACAATTACAGAATAGTACTATGATTAGCTTTCTGAACCCACATAGAGTTCTGTAAATCTTATTGTGGATTTTGAATTCTACTACAAATCCAGCTGGTCAATAGATTGGCCACTTGCAAACTTCACACTGCTATTTCTACAGGAGATTCTCAGTGTGAATAACAGGAACTGATTCTAGCAATCATTTTATAGTATACATTTATATATTTTATGCTAAATATATTTTATTTATTTTCCACAATGCATTAAATTACAAACAAATAAAGTGACAAAGCAATCTGCACAAATTTAACACATTATAAGAAAAATCCAAATCAATATATATAGTCCATAAAATGAGAAACAACCCCAAAAAAGCACAAAACAAAAAGGAAATCACAAGGAGACTAAGCTCCACATTGCAGCCAAAATAACCCCCAAAACCTTTACATCCACCCACCCACAAACCTCATAAAATCATGTCTTCCTTACTAGACAAAAAATTCTCTGAGATGGATCAAAACACACATATCTAACACCCTGAAAGGAAACCAAACATTTACAGGGATATTGCACAAAAAAAGCAGCGCCAAGAGCCAACACACGAGGTTTCAAAGCCAAAAAGGCTTTTCTTCGAAGCTGCGTAGCTCTCGACACGTCTGGAAACAGCTGTATAGGAGCCCCACGAAAGGAAATACTTTTAATTCTTAAAATACTCTTTAAACACAGACTATCACAATCTGAAACAAAAGACAAGTAAAGTAGCTATGGTAGGCATATTATCCTGAGTGTCCATCAGGAACTTGGTTAAATCAAGCCCTGGAGATAGCTGCTGTTGACTACCAGCAGCAGACCACTCATTAGAAATACCCCAACCAGAGAGGTAATACATCTTAGAAACAGAAATATCAGCATTAGGCAATTTTAATATCTCGAGAAAATATTTCTGTAATAAAATCTCAGAAGATAACAAATGACACATTGGAAAATTTAAAAACCTAATATTCTTAGATTAAGCAACATTTTCATATATCTCCAGTTTATGATTAAGCAACAAATTATCATTCATTACAGCTGTCTGACCTGCCTGCGAGGACTGACAGAGAATCACATTTAGATAATTGAGTACAAAGAAAATCCACCTGCTTCTCTACCTGAACCAACCCTGCCACCACATCTTGCATGAAAGAGCAGAGTTCGGTTACCGTAGAAACTAAAGTACACTCAGTCCATGTCACCACCCTCCAGACATCAATCAGCCAGGGAGACCTGAGAATCCAAGATCTCCGTGGCCTCAGCCAGAAGGGGAATCCATAAAACTGGTTTAAGAGATCTCGCCAAAACTGCTGGCGTGCTCTGTTCCAATTGGGAACCTCAGGTAGAGTCAGCAGGAGTAGATCCCAAAGGAGAGAGGGGGGCGGAGTACAGTCAACAGAGCTTAAGGAAGCCCCTTCAGAAACCCCTGAAGGGGAAACCACAGCTGAATGTGGGACATCTCCAGAAACAGGCAGAACATGTGTATCCACAGGTCAAATCACCACAGATGTCAGTGATGCCACTTTCTTCTTCCATGAATAGACGTCCACATACACTGCCTCCAAGGGGCTCCCCCCAAGGGGCCTGAAAAGCTCCTTGTATCATGCCCCTTAGATACGCACCGCCCACGCGAAACAAGCCAGGTGAAATTAAATACAGAGCAACAAGGTCCCCGAGAGCGTCAGGGCCGTCCTACCCAAAGCCTGCCGTTCCGATGACCTGCAGCTGCTTGAAACAGCTTCTCCCAGCTCAGAGCACTCCTGACTGGATTTTAAAGCCCCTGAGGGTGTCAGGGCCATCCTGACCAGAGCCTGCCACTCCAATGACCTGCAGCTGCCCGAAACAGCTTCTACTATACATTTATATATTTTAAAGATATTTATATTGACGTATTTGCTGTATAATTTTAGTCATTGAAACTCAGAAAAAAAGTTGAACCCCTGGATTCAAATGAGGCAACAAAATTAAACAATATTCACAATGCAATGAGGCATTGCCTCACTTTAAGACCATTTTTCCTGGGGCAATTAATTTACAAATACATCATGTTGGAGAGAGGATACGTATCTTTAATAACAGAAAGCAGCCATTATGAATTCTTGGTGCATTGGACACGAGCTTCCATCTAGGCACTTAAAACAAAATCCAAGAACAAGCTAATAGGTTTTTCAGGCCTCAACCTGTCAGTCTTCTTACCACAGGAAAAATCTAGATACAGTAGCAGATTTTTCAAGTAATCCTGGATCTTTTGTGATGCAAGAGACTTTAGCGTGGTTCCTCTCAGTCACCAGATCTCAATTTCAGAAAACAAATTAGGATGAAGAGAGGGGCCATGATAATGTTGGTAAAACCTTGCAGATCACCATGGAAGTTTTTGATAGTTAATTGTGTTTGCTTTGGAAGGTCTTATATTTATTATACAAGAGTTAGGATTGTTGCCCCCCCCCTCCCCCCCACACACACACACATTTTTTCTTTCTAAGTTTGGGCAATGCATACATGGCCACCAACCCACTCTTCCTAAAACAACCAAAGAACCCATATAGTTCTGTGCTGTGGACCAATACCATGCCCAGAATAGGCTACAGAGTACAAATAAAATTCACAGTAACATAGCAGAAGACAGTAAATACGAGATGACCTTTGGTCTATTCAGTTGTCTTCCTCTGTTTCTGGACTACTTTGGTTGGATCAATATCTAAAAGTTCTATACTTGAATCATCAGTACCACTACCCCACCAATAAATATTTTTCACTTGTTCAGTCTCACTGTTCCTAATCACCGCCTTCTATATCAGTCCCAATCATATTTAAACTATATTGCACTGCTGACTACCACTACCTCTGCTAGTAGACCATACAAGTCTCATTTTCTATTTTTGGTTCTTGCAAATCCTATATTAATCCAACACCCAGGCCTCCTCTCATGTCTTACTGAGGCAGTCACCAAAACTAGTGAGGCTGTTCTGCAAAATTATCTAGCCACCCCATGTTTATTAATGTTAGGATTACAACCATGACCTCTGAAGGTGAACCTCAATCCCAGAGGTCCAGCATTGCTTTGCTCACACTGCCTGCTCTCATGCTAAAATATCCCACGATATGAACTACTAATGGTTCCATTCATAATCAGTAAGTGAACCTTTCCAGGATCATACCAGCCTATCATCATTACGTTAACAAATTACCATCACCACATTGTCCAGTTCTCACACTTAGGCCTGATTGCAAGACCGCCATTATGGTCAAAAGATGCTAATTTTCCAGGGTGTCCATATATAGGAAATTCTTGTGAAAACCATATCACCTGCTCAGACTATTTCAGAAATGCTGCTTTCTACTCCATGGGGCTTGTCTCAAGTAGTCTGAATTAGTGACCTAAACAGAATCTTGACTCAATCCAGAATACATCTGACCATCGATGAGAGATAGGATTCTGACCTTTCTGTTCGGTCTCAGCTGAAAGCTTAAATATGGATCCAAGAATGTAAGCCAATACTTAAGGTTGTCATAAATCCTGACTCAAAATCTTTCATAAACACCATCAATCCCTGGATCTGCAAGCAAAGACAGACTACTTCCAAAACCCAGAAATGCCATACTTCCAACAAGATGGAGACATTGCCTTCCGGTACCCTGGCCAGTCCAATATGGGTATAGAATCTTATACCTGTGCAAGACTGAACCTTTCACAGGTCCACAGCATGCTTTTCCCAATGATTCATTAGTGCTTTGTTTTATTTGTCAAAAGCATATTTAAGTCACCTTGTTACAGAGCCTCAAGAACTCCAGAAGCATCCCTTTCATGGCATGTAGGTCATCCAGATACTTAAAAAGTCAAATAGGCCCTGTATCAGGAGCCCAGTAATCACTTATAAAAACCTTAATAAAACACAGAGCTGAGGAAAAATGTAGAGTGGAAGGTCCCTGTATTACATAGTAAATGATAGCAGAAAAGGATCAATCAACATATCCAGACTAACCAGTTATTAATCAACTGCCGGTCAGGTGGTGACAACTTTTATGGATAATACCATTTCCCTACGACTAACCTGAAGCACTTGCAATAACAGAACAAAATCTGAACATGTGGTACATATTCTGCAGCTCCAAAGAGTAGAGGTCGTCCAATTGTTTGTTTCCAAGAAAGCATAGTTACTCACCTGTAACAGGTGATCTCCGGAAACAGCAGGAATTTAGTCTTCACATATGGGTGACATCGATACAGATGGATCTTGAGCGGGAACACTCTCCAGCATCCAATAGGAAAGCTATTGGGAGCACTCCACTATGCCTGGGAGTATGCCCTTCCTGCCTTCCCAACTCCCTCCCTTCAGTTGAGTTTGTAGCTGAGAAAGGAGAGGAAGTGAAGGAAACCCTACAATTCCTAGGGGAGGAGGGTGAGTTGTGAAGACAATTCCTGCTGTTCCTGTAGATCACCTGCTCCAGGTGAGTAACTACGCTATCTCCAGGAACAAGCAGGAATGTATTCTTTACCAATGGGACTCCCTAACTCCCAGATAAAGTGACCTCAGAACCGGTGGAGGTACTCCTCAGAGTAGGCTATAAGAGGTCATGGATCCACCAATGATATCTGATATCGTCAAAGTCCAGAATAGAGGGTAGGAGTTGCCCCTAAGTCTGAAAGAGGAGCTGGAGAACAGCTTGACCAAATATGGCATCCCGGTGGGAGTCCTTGCCAGATAATGGGCAGCAAAAGTATGGACAGAAGACCAAGTTGCTGCCTTGCAAATTTCATCAATGACTACAGAGTGTAGGTTTGCCACCGAGGTAGCCATAGCGCGAACATTATGAGCAGCAACACGCCCTTCCAGGGAAAGTCCTGCTTTGTCATAAGCAAATGAAATGCAGTCCGCTATCCATCTGGAGAGCTTACATTTAGAAACCGGGAGACCCAGGTGACTAGGGTAAAAGGAAATGAACTGCGAGGCTTTATGACGATCGAGTTCTCTGGAGATAAAAAGCCAACACACACTTGCAGTCAAGGGTATGCAGGGTTGCTTCCGCTCTAGATGCATGCGGTCTAGGAAAGAATACAGGAAGGCAAATTGACTGATTCAAATGAAAAGGAGGCACCGCTTTTGGCATGAAATGCGGGCGAGTCCTAAGGGTGACTGTTATGGTGGAACTTGGTATAAGTTGGGTCCGCCACCAAAGCCTAAAGCTCACTAATGCGTCTAGCTGAAGCGAGGGCAATAAGGAATAGAACCTTCCATGGAACTTTAGCGGGGTTATAGCCAATGGTTCAAAGGGCAGTGATTTGGATCTTGTCCCTGAGGTGGCCTGAAGCCTGCTTCTATTTGGAGGCAAGAGTCCACTGGGCTGTCCACATATGTAGGCGGGCATATGGGACAACATGTACTGTTCAGGCCATGTGCCGCAGAAGCTGCAGTATTTCTCGGGCAGGCAGATGGTCTTGAAGTAGTGCTTGGGATTCTAGTTTGATGAGACAGGCACAACAGACTTGGGGCAGAAACGCCCTGGACTGTTGTGTGTCCAGTAAAGCTCCAATGAACTCTAGTGTGAGTTGGAGCGAGCTGGAATTTTGGAAAAAGTTTGACAAATCCCAAGTGTTGTAGTACTGTGATGGTACGATGCAAAGAAAGTTGAACCTCTTGGGAGGTGTCTGCTCTTACGAGCCAGTTGCCTAAGTAAGGGAAGACAAATATCCCCAGAAATCTCAGATATGCGGCTACAACTGCCATGCACTTTGTGAAAACTCTTGGGGCAGAAGAGTCCAAAAGGAAGGACCTTGTACTGATGATGTCTTCCCTAAAAGATGAAGCATAGATATTTCTTGTGTCCTGTATGGATGATGAGGATGTTTGTGTATGCTTCTTTTAGATCTAGAGAACAGAGCCAGTCCCAACTCTGGAGGTAGGGGAGAAGAGTCCCGAAATAGACCATTTTGAACTTCATGAACCAGAAACTTGAGGTTTCTGAGATCCAGGATAGGCCCATATCCTCTGGTCTTTTTTGGTATGAGACAGTACGGAGAGTAGAACCTCATTCCCAATTGGGATATTGGGACATCTTCTATGGCGCTCTGTGATAGAAAAGAAGATACCTCTTCCCGTAGGAGAGCAGTGAGTGGGAGTTGAGTGATATTCTCCTACGAGAGTCGAGGGGGGCAGAGTTTGCAGATGAAGTCTGTACCCCTCCCGGACTATGGTTAGTGTCCACTGCTCTGAGGTGATAAGGTGCCATCTATGGGCATAGTGACATAATCTGCTTGCTATGTGGAGGGGGCGAGGGTCCTCCAGAGGCAGGGTGACAATGTTCACTAGAAAAAAAAAAAAAAAAAAAAAAAAAAAAAAAAGTGTCAAAAATCAGGCACAGACTGTGGATGTGGAGCTGGTTAAGATTTAGCCACCTGTGGCTTCTTCTGTTGCTTAGGAGGCTGCTGCCTTTTCTGTGGGCCCTGAGCCTGGTACTGAGAAGCAGGAGGATAAGAAAAGTATTTATTACTATTATTGAAGAAAACCACCTTTGCAGCTGTCTTTTTTTCTAGTAAGGTCAACTGTTCTGGACAGTCTCTAGAGCAGTATTTTCTGACTCTTAGAAGCCTTATCCTGCCAGTCTTTGCCAAAGAGATTTTCCCCTATGCAGGGTATGTTGGCCAACTTACCTTGAACCCACTGTTCAAGATCTGAGGCTTAAAGCCATGCAATCCTCCGTGCACCGATGCATATTGCTGTGGCTCTGCTTGTGCATTCAAATGTATCAAAAGTTGCCCTGACAAACTTTGATGCGTTTTGGGTATGTTTGACTAGAGCAAGATAGTCTTCTCTCATCATCGGGGAGAAGAGGAGCCATGGCCTCAAGGTCCCTGGAAACCTCCTTGAGGACCATACCCATGTAGAATATATAGGAATTAATCCTGGCTGAAAGCATGGAAACCTGAAAACAGACACCCAAAAGCAGCAAGGATTCTCGATTCCCTACCCAGTGGGTTAGAGGAATGGGTTTTGGAATTTGATTCAGTGCATCACTGAGTCCACCTCTATGAAATGGTGTGGAAGCTGTGGCTTTTGGAAGCCAGGACACTCCGGTACTTGATACATGGTATCGAGGTGTCGAGTATGAGGCGAGATCGTGAGGGGAGCCTCCCACATCTGAAGCATGATATCATGGAGGAACACCGGCAGGGTGGCTGCTTTCTTGCGAACTGTTGGGTATTGGAGGATCTACAATTCCTCTGCTCTCTCTCGGATGTTACTGTTACGGAGAGACCCTAGCTAGATCTTGAATGAATTCCCAAAAGGACATGTCCTCAGGAGGTGACCAGCATCGATCTGGAGGCAGGGAGGGCTCTGAAGGCAGGCCTCGGGGCCCCCTGAAATCGAGTGACTCCGAATCCAAAAACAGGGGAGGGGGGGGGGGGAAATCGGAATCTGAGGACCCGAAGTATCGGTGGAAATGGTGCTCACCTTCTGCCAGGTGCCAGTACCAATGGGTGTCTGTATCTGATTTGGGAAGTTTGGGTCAAGCACAGATATTGGTGATGGTCAAGCACTGGCAAGTCAAATGCAAGGCATTGATAAGGCAGGCAAAGGGAGAATTTGAGAAGAAGCTTGCTGCGGAAGCAAAAACGTGAAGTAAAGACCTTTTCAAGTACATTCGTAGCAAAAAACCTGTGAGTGTCAGTTGGTCCATTAGATGATAAAGGGGTTAAAGGAGCACTAAGAGGCGACAAGGCGATAGCGGAGAGATTGAATGAATTCTTTGCTTCAGTCTTTACTGAGGAAGATGTAGGGATGTTACCCATGACTGAAGTGGTATTTAAAGGTGCGGAAGAATTGAAGGAAATATCGATACCTCGGGAAGAGATCCTCTGTGTTGGTCCCATGCTTTTTTGAACTCAGTCACTGTCCTCATCTCCACCACCTCCACTGGGAGACTATTCCACGGATCCACTACTCTTTCCGTAAAGAAATATTTCCGCATATCACTCCTGAATCTATCTCCCTTCACCCTCATCCCATGTCCCCTCATAGCAGATGTATTACAACTATTAGATAAACTGAAGAGTAGCAAATCACCTGGGCCGGATGGTATACATCCAAGGGTGTTGAAAGAACTGAAATACGAGATTGCAGACCTGCTATTAGTAATCTGTGAACTATCATTAAAATCATCTCTAATACCTGAAGATTGGAGGATCGCCAATGTAACGCCAATTTTTAAAAAGGGTTTCAGGGGTGATCCGGGAAACTACAGACCGGTGAGCCTGACATCAGTACCGGGAAAAATGGTAGAAACCATCATAAAGAATAAAATTACTCAGCATGTAGATAGTCATGACCTAATGGGAGACAGCCAACATGGCTTTAGACAAGGAAGATCTTGTCTTACTAATCTGTTATGTTTTTTTGAAGGAGTGAATAATCAGGTGGACAAAGGTGAGTCGGTTGATATTGTGTATCTGGACTTTCAGAAAGCCTTTGACAAGGTCCTTCATCAGAGACTTTTGGCAAATCTAAAGAGTCATGGGTTAGGAGGCAGTGTACTATTGTGGATCAGGAACTGGTTAAAAGATAGAAAGCAGAGGGTAGGGCTAAATGGCCAATTTTCCCAATGGAGAAAGGTGAATAGTGGTGTACCCCAGGGATCTGTGCTGGGTCCGCTGCTTTTTGACATATTCATAAATGACCTGGAAAGTGGAATAACGAGTGAGGTTATCAAATTTGCAGATGACACAAAACTATTTAAAGTTGTTAAAACCCAAGAGGATTGTGGAAAATTGCAAGAGGATCTTGATAAATTGGAAGACTGGGCATCAAAATGGCAGATGAAATTTAATGTGGACAACTGCAAGGTTATGCACCTAGGGAACAACCACCCAAACTATGGTTACACGATGCAAGGTTCCACATTAGGAACCACCACCCAGGAAAAAGATTTAGGCGTCATTGTGGATACCATGTTAAAACCCTCGGCCCAGTGTGCAGCAGCGGCCAAGAGAGCAAATAGAATGCTAGGTATGATAAGGAAAGGAATGGAAAATAAAACAAAAGATATTATAATGCCTCTATATCGTTCCATGGTGAGACGGCACCTTGAATATTGTGTGCAATTCTGGCCGCCGTATCTTAAAAAGGATATAGCGATTTTAGAAAAAGGTTCAGAGAAGAGCCACCAAAATGGTAAAGGGGATGGAAGGATACTCCTATGAAGAAAGGCTAAAAAGGTTAGGGCTCTTTAACCTGGAAAAGAGACGGCTGAGGGGAGATATGATAGAAGTCTATAAATTAATGAACAGAGTGGAACGGGTAAACGTAGATCGATTGTTTACCTTATCAGAATATAGAAAGCCTAGGGGACATGCAATGAAGCTACAGGGTAAACTATTTAAGACTATTAAAAGAAAATATTTTTTCACGCAACGTGTAATCAAACTCTGGAATTTGTTACCGGAGGATGTAGTAAAGGCTGTTAGTGTAGCTGGGTTTAAAAAAAGGTTTGGACAAGTTCCTGGAGGAAAGGTCCATAAACCATTATTAAGAAGGGACCCAGGATATCAATGCTTGAACAAATACAAGCATTGTGGAACCTGTGTCCCTTGGGGAAACTGCTAGGTACGTATGACCTAGATTGGCCACTGTTGGAAACAGAATACTGGGCTTGATGGACCTTGGTCTGACCCAGTATGGCATATCTTATGTTCTTATGACTTGAGGGAGGGCATGGATAGCAGTGAAAACAATGCCATGTGTCCCGATGCACCATGCACCGGTATTGACAGGCCAGTGCCTGAGGGCAAAGGTTTAATGGGAACAGAGGTTGCCAATAGAGCTGCCAAGCTCCATTCAATGACCAGGATGCTGATGCTTGGGTATCTGTGATGGATACTTGTGCCACTGTCCCAGAGCATGGCACCAGTAGCCTTCCAGAGGTCGAGGCCTCGAGAGCATCTTGGGACCTCTTGGCTTTGGAGGGTGGATCCTCCTGCTGGGGCTGTTTGGCAAGCCGATCCATCTCCAGGGCAACACCAGAGTCATCTCGATGCTTGGAACAATATCTACGTCTGGAGGAATTTTCTATCTATCTTCGATGAAGGTGTGTTCTTGGACATTTTCGATACCTGTGATCCATGGAAGGAAGAGGCCATTGATGGCGCTAATGCCAGAAATACTGCGTCTGAAGCAAAGAGTTCCAAATTTAGAAGTCCGGTTCTGCAGGCCTCTCTTTGCTATCTTTTTACAAAGGGAACATTCTGTTGGCTGGTGGTAGGGCCAGAGGCATTTTAGGCACCAGTCATGTGTGGCAGTAGATGAAATGGTACTGCCACACTTAGAACATTTTTTTGTAACCCTAGTTGGTTTCTCCATACCATCAGTGGAAGATATGGTACGCTTAAGAGCTAAGTGGCATCGAGATGCCTAAAGATTTTTTTTCTTTAAAAAGAAAAAGTAAAGAATAAGGGAACCAGCGGTGTCAGACAGTGCTGGCATCAATGTTATTCACAAAAAAAATTTTCTGCGGTGACAGGATTCGCTTCCTGCTGACTCAGCGAAAAACAAGTTACTGAAGAGAGGGAGATGGGAAGGCAGCCAAGCAGTAACAGTGGAATGCTCCCAAAAGCTTTCCTATTGTATGCTGGGAAGAGTTCCCACACAGGCTTTGTTGGTACTGATGTCACCCATATGTGAAAACTACATTCCTGCTTGTTCCTGGAGACTGAAGGGATTCTTTCTTAAGTGCTGAAGTTGCATAGAGCTGTCCAGTAATCTAGAGCTACCAACCTATGGGCCTAGAAACTAGTTATCTGTTTGTGTGATGCAAAAAAGTATAATGAGGATTTATTTTCACAGGTAGACACAAAATTTTGCTACAGTGCTACAGCCTCCTTTCTCTCCTCAGGAATCCATTCACGAGAGACCTGCAGAAAATGTGTAAGTCTAGGAGATAAGACTCAGGAGTCAAATATTTGCTATGGACTTTTCCCCAACCTAGAAAGCATCTTCATTCCTACTTGTGCAAGCTCTTTAAAGATATGATATTTGCTCCCTTGCCCTCTTGCCCTTCTAGTCCAAGAGCCTCCTCTTCCTCAGAATACCTATTAAGGAGGACCTGCAGTAATTGTTTGCACCCTTGGTGAGGCAAGTTCTATCCTCCCTGGAAATCTATTAAAAAAATAAAGGAATGATCCCTGATCTTAAAATTTATCTTGTGGCAGAAAGCCCATTTTTTTTTAAATTTTGGTCAACTCTTTAACCAACTAATCAAGCTCAATAAAGAATACATTCAAAAGACTGCAAGTAGCCCTTAGAAACAGTATCTGTAAGCCAAGTGTGCAGGCACTACACATTCCATAGTGTTAGAAAAAAAAATCAAGGAACAGGCAGAGGACAAATATGCCAAGAATGTTTTTGATGCCATACTCCATAAGAATGGGGATATGCACATTATAGCTAGAGTTTACCAGTGAAGGCATGTTGGGAAATTTTGTAGTCTTAGGCTTTGCTCCTATTTCCTTGAGATCTAAAAGCTCTTTGATTCTCTCAGATTCCTTCCACACACACAGCAGACAAACGATTTGGTTTCAGAAGCATGAAGACAGGTTGCACAAACACTGCAATGGCATCCCGAGAGGGAGCTTGCTCTCAAATCATAAATACAATCCAAGTCTCCAGGGACAGCTGTATAGAACTACTATAGTCTAATCTATTAGTTCCCAAATCTGTACTAGGAATTCCTAGCCAGAGTTTCAGGATACCTGCAATGAATATGCATGAGATAAATATGCCTACCATGAAGGCAGTACATTACTTCAGACATCCTGAAAAAACAGCTATAGTTGGGGGATCCCCTATACCAATTTTTGGAACTCCTTCTCTAATCCTTAAAACAAAAGGAGTCTGATCTATACTCTTCCCTGGTCCAGCATACCCCGAGACTCCCAAGCTTATTCTTTGACGTCATAGTTGGCCTATTTCTACCCATGAGAAAGCATAGTTACTCACCTGTAACAGGTGATCTCCGGGAACAGCAGGAATTTAGTCTTCACATATGGCTATCGTCGGTACCGATGGAGCCTGCGTGGGAACACTCCCCAGCGTCCAATACGAAAGCTTTTGGGAGCATCCCACAGCGCCTGCGTGCTGCCTTCCTGCCTTTCCCAACTGTCCCTCTCCAGTTGAGTTTAAAGCTGAGACAAAGAGAGAGGGAAAGAGAAAGAAAGAGAGAGATACAACTCCTGGGGGAGGTGGGTGGGTTGTGAAGACTAAATTCCTGCTGTTCCCAGAGATCACCTGTTACAGGTGAGTAACTATGCTATCTCCAGGAACAAGCAGGAATGTAGTCTTCACATATGGGGACTCCCTAGCTGCAGATGCCAGGGAGAAGGCCCCAGAAGTTGTGTGCCCCTATGAAAGGGCTCCACTTCCCCCCATGGATCTCTGGCATCCTACCAGGGATGGTGGGTAGGAGTTGATTAAGTATGGAACAGGTGTTGTAGAACAGCCTGACCAAACAAGGCATCCCGGCGGGAGTCCTTGTTTAAGCAGTAATGGGCTGTGAAGGTATGAACCAAAGCCCAAGTAGCTGCTCGACAGATGTCGTCGATAGACACAGAGTGAAGATGAGCCATAGAGGCTGCCATGGTTCTCACATTGTGAGCTGTGACATGGCCTTCAAGAGGAAGGTTTTTTACTCTCATAGGCAAAAGATATACACTGTGCAATCCAGCTGGACAGTGTTCTTTTGGAGACTGGAAGTCCCAAATGACTAGGATCAAAAGCAAAGAGTTGGGAGGACTTTCTATGTTGCTGTGTCCTTTGTAAGTAAAAGGTCAAAGCCCTTTTAAAGTCCAAAGTATGAAGATTCCTTTCTGCATTTGAGGTGTGAGGCCTTGGGAAGAATACAGGAAGGTAAACCGCTTGGTTTAAATGAAAAAAAGTGATACCACCTTTGGCATAAAGTGTGGATGAGTCATAAGGACTACCTTATCATGATGGAACCTGTGATAAGGAAGCTTATCATAGCTCAGGAAGGAGCTATAGGAAAGGTGAAGTGACTCTGAACAAGCAACCTGTCAGTTCTGGTAGAAAAAAGAAAACAGAATTTTCTCATAAAAGACTACCAGTCCCAGAATGCACCAGGTTTCCAACAGCCATTATAGGAGCTGAAGTGGGGAAACGTGTGTTCAATCAGGAGGGCTATGAGGTAATCCCCAAGCACTCATCTCAAAGGGCAGGGCCTGATTCAGCACAGCTGCGCTGTATTAGGGAGGAGCACTCATCTAAGCAGAATAAAGGTAGAGTTTATTCTACAAAGAATCAGTATCCTGAGCAGGAGCTTGAGCATCTTCATCATCAAGAGGATCATCAGAAGCAGAAGCCAAACCGGACGGACAGAGAGGGAAAGAAACCCTTTGAAAGAAGGAAGAGAAAAGCCTTTGAGAGGTCTAGAAGAGTCCAGAGCAGTACGTATACTGGGAGGCATTCCAAGGGCCAGCATACACCATTGGACTGCGGAAAGCCAGAGGAATGGTGCTGCAGAGCTAGGAATCTCCAGACGCTACCTGTGAGGGAGACGGCTGCACGTGGAAGGGACCCTAAGACCCGTGCCAGAAGGTATGTGAAGAGAGATCCAGTGTCCAGGGATCTGGATTGGAAGGCTGGACATAAGAACTGGACTACATACTGGCCAGGCTATATAGATAGGAACTCTTATCAGCAATGGAACCTCAGGTATGAACACTGATCTATGCCCTAGCTATAACCTTGAAAGACAGCAAGGAAATAAGTATTCTCCTGAAAGTGCTCCAGTGGGAGATTCATCTGTGCCAATACATGATATTGAACCCATGCTTGTTGAAGAAGGGGGAATGATATCAGATGAAGAATCTGTTTACATGGACTGCTCTCTGTCTAAACTCCTTTGGTGATTTTCTATTATAAAAGTACAGCAACCATCACAAAGAAATACAAACTTGTTCTTTAATCTACTCAGAAAAGCTCCTGAGTAAGGTTTTAGCCACGCAGTAGAAAGCAAGCCAGCTAAGGGGTTTCAGCTGGATAACTGCTAGCAATTGAGCCTTACCTAATTGCTTGTGAGCTAGGAGAGAATCACTTCTGAATCTATGTGGGAAGATATAAGAAGTTAACCTGAGAAGAACAGTTTTTTTCTTTCTTTGTGGCTTTTGGTTGGTTGTTTGATATATGCTAAGAAAACATTAGCTAATGCCTACAGAAAAAGACCAGTTTGTACCAACCAGGTCTTATTTCTTTTGCTTTAATTGCCTGACAAGTTTAAAGGTTTTCCTGATTTTGTTTTTTTCAAGTTTAACACTGAAAGCAAGTAACCTGATTTATGTGCTACCAAGCATATCTGTGTTGGGAGAAATAACCCCATAAATAAATATCTTATTGGCTTTAACACTTGAGCACAACTAAATTGTCAGCAGCTGTGTCTGGTGTGAATGAACTGCATTGCCCACAATCCCTTGCAAATCATATAGATATATGCACTTGCCAAGACTGTGAAGATTCTCACCCAGGCAGCCGTCTGACAAACCTTGTATAAGGAGGATCAGCCACCAATGCTTGCAATTCATTAATGTGACGTGCTGATGTGATTGCAATAAGGAAAATGAACTTCCAGGAAAGGAATTTCAAAGAGGTAGTGGCTAATGGTTCAAAGGGCGGTTTCATGAGACGCCCAAGAACCAGATTTAAGTCCCATGCCACTGGTGGTGGCTTAATGGGAGGCTTAGTTAAAAGAAGGCCTCTCATAAATCGCGCTATAAGAGGATGAGAGGAAATAGGTTGTCCATTTAGAGGCTTGAAAGAAGCTGCAATAGCACTCAAATGAACTCACTGAATTTGTCTTAAGCCCTGCATTTGATAAATTAAAGAGATACTCCAGTAATGATTCCAGGGGTATCGCAAGAGGGTTAAGATCCTTCTCCGAGCACCATATGGTAAACCATTTCCACTTAAATGCATAAGAGCGTCTTGTGGAAGGCTTTCTTGAAGCATAAAGGATATCCTTTACCTGCTGAGAAAGGTTAAGACCGTGAAGTTCAAGGCTTTCAGCAACCAGGCCCTGAGATGCAGAGACTGGGGATTGGGATGCCACAGCATCCCGTCCTCTTGAGGAGATCTGGAACAGATCCAAACTCCAGAGGCGGAGCTTGAGAGAGATGTAGGAGCAGAGGGTACCACATTTGCCGTGGCCAACGTGGAGCTATGAGAATCATATGACCTCTGTCTCTCTGAAGCTTGAACAGGGTTTTGGGAATTAGGGGAATGGGTGGAAAGGCATACAGGAAGTCCTGACCCCAATGGAGGAGGAAAGCATCGCTGGCCTGACAACCCTGAGCCGGAATTCTGGAACAGAACCGGGGAAGTCTGGCATTCAGCGGACTTGGAAAGATGTCTATGTCCGGGGTTCCCCAAATTTGAAAACGTTTGGCCACCTGGTCTGCATGGCGAGACCATTCGTGTGGCAGCAGAACTCGACTGAGTCTGTCTGCCCAAGAGTTTTGAATGCCTGGCAGATACTCCGCAAGAAGATGAATCTGATGCTCTCTGGCGAGGGCCCATAGTCGCAAAGCTTCATTGTAGAGCGACAGAGAGCCTGTTCCGCCCTGCTGGTTCACAAAGAACATGGCTACTTGATTGTCCATCTGAACTAGGACTGTCTTGTAGCAAAGCTGGGTGTGGAATACTCGAAGAGCAAAGAATATTGCTCTGAGTTCCAGGAGATTGATGCGTAGATAGGCCTCCTGTGGAGTCCAGGTACCCTGGGTAGAGAGGCCTTGCAGGTGGGCTCCCGAACACACCTGTGAAGCATCTGTTGTTAGAGTGGCTTGGGGTGGGGGTTGCTGAAAAGGAGACCCCAGCAAAAGTTTTGGGGTGACTGCCACCATTGGAGGGACAAAATAAGGCAATCTGAGTTTGCTATTTTGTCTGACAGGCAACCTGACGCCTGAGTCCACTGAGTGGATAAAGTCCACTGGGCTGCCTTCATATGGAGGCGAGCCACCACATGCACACAGTGGATGCCATGTGGCCTAGCAATTGTAACATCTCCTGAGCAGTGAGGTGAGGTTTTAGCACTGCTTGGGAAGCTAAATGCACAATGCAAAGGCAGCAGGGCTGTGGAAGGTAGGCCCTTGTCTGTCTGGTATCCAGCAGTGCTCCTATAAAAACTCTAGGGACTGAGTGGGAACAAGGTTGGATTTTGAGACGTTTATGACAAGTCCCAAATACTGAAGGATGCGCATTGTGCGAGAGAGCAACCCTGGCCTCCGGCTCTGAAGGGGCTCGAATGAGCCAGTCATCTAAGTAAGGAAAGACGAATATTCCTAGGGTGCGGAGAAATGCTGCCACCACAGCCATGCATTTTGTGAACAACCTTGGCGCAGAGGCCAGGCCAAAAGGAAGAACCCTGTATTGGTAGTGCTTCCCTTGAAACAATGCCCTTGCTGGGTATAGGAGGGATAAAACGTCTTCTTACTGAAGAATGGTTTCTTAGAGGCTTTTTCCTCACAGGATCAGCTGTAGATTTAGACAATCTATCCAAAGTGATATTGTCAGCATCTATCTCATTAGCTTTTTCCTGCCAATTCTTGCCAAAGATAGTCTCTCCTGTGCAAGGAATATTCCCTAGTTTATCCTGTACCCAAATTTCCAAGTCAGATGCCTGGAGCCAGGCAATCCTACGTGCACCTATGGCAATAGCAGAGGTTCTGCTTATGCACTCAAAGCAGTCAAAGGCTGCACGATTCACAAACTTGGAAACATCCTGAGCATGTTGGACAAGGGCGAGGTAATCTTGCCTCTTATCAGGAAGGAGAGGGCTCACAAGCTCTATATCTCCTGCGACGTCCTTAAGGAACATCCCCATATATAAGATATAGGAACTGATCCTAGCAGAAAGCATGGAAACCTGGAAGGTTCGACATCCAAAGGTGTCAAGAGTCCTACACTCACATCCTGGAGTATTAGATGCATGCCTTTTTGCACTCTTTATCCTTCTCATAGCTGATTCCACCACCATGGAATGGTGTGGTAACAATCTTCTGAAACCCAGGACAAGGAGGAACTCGATACATGGTGTCGAGTCTTCGAGAGCGAGGAGATGTGGTTAGAGGTGTTTCCCACATCCTTAACATGAGATCATGCAAGATCTCATGAATAGGTAAAGTAGCTGCCTCCTTGGGAGCTTTAGGGTATTATAGGATTTCTAATTCCTTTGCCCTAGGCTCCTTTTCAGGAGCCACTGTGATGGAAAGACCTCAGGCCACATCTCTGATAAAATCCTGAAAGGACATATCCTCTGGTGGCGACATCCTATGCTGAGGAGAAGAGGATTCCCTCAGGAAGAATACTCTGGTATCGGCAGAGCTTTCAGAGTCTTCAGACTCATCCGAGGATTTGAAGTACCTCCGATCCGGGTGATCGTGCAAGACACGGTACTGGTACTGATCAAAGTCGGCATTGGAGTGGTCCGGTACCGACTTGTCGATGCCAGATGGATACACATGTGAAAAGTGAAAACAGAACCAACACGAGGAGATTTTTCATATCGGAATTTTTGATTTAGATGGATACACATGACTTGGTCCCAGTAGAATACCTGTGGATGTCTATGGAGTCGGTGCCGGCACCGGTTGAACTATCTGAAGCGGTTTCAGAGGCATCGAGGCCATGAGAAGAGCCGCCAGACTGCGCTCAATAGCCATGAATCTCTGGTCTATCGACGCTGCCGATGCTTGGGTATCGGTACCGGATGAAGCGGCTGGTACCCTAGAGCATGGCACCAGTAGTTCTGCCGAGGTTGAAGCCTCAAGAACATCCTGGAGCCCCGTTAGTGCTTTGGAAGCCAAAGCCTCCCGCCGGGGCAATTTTGCCGGTGAAAGTCCCTCAAGAGCAACGCCAGAGGCATCTCGCTGTCTAGAAGGAGATCTACCCTTTGAGGACCGGCTAGATTTATGCTTAGTTAACTGAGATCCATGGGAGGAAGACGAAGCCCTGGAAGACGTCAATGCCACGGAGGCTACATCAGAGGGAAAAAGGGTGCTAAGTTTAGCAGCTCGGTTCTGCCGGCCCCTTTTCGACATCATCCCACAGGCAACACACTCTGAATTAGAGTGGTCAGGACCT
This sequence comes from Ichthyophis bannanicus, assembly GCA_033557465.1. NCBI lineage: Eukaryota > Metazoa > Chordata > Amphibia > Gymnophiona > Ichthyophiidae > Ichthyophis > Ichthyophis bannanicus. The sequence goes on from CM066033.1 coordinate 1,226,527,147, forward strand.
AAACATTTCAGGCACCACTCATGGGTGTCGGTGACGGAGATGGTACCGCCACACTTAGAACACTTTTTAAAACCCGAAGCGGGTTTTTCCCATTCTGAAGAAAAAGTTGGGCCTAGTGCCCAAAATGGCACATGGAACCTGAAGAGAAAAATTACCGGAAAGACTCCAGAAAAAAGTTTTGTGGGGGGGGGTTTTGAAGAAAAGAAAGAACCACCGGCGGTACCAGTGTGCGTTGAGGAAAGGCAGACATGACCACAAAAAAGAATAAAGGGGGGGAATTTTTTATGCGGTGACAGGATGTGCGACCTGTCGGCTCCGCGGAAAACAAAGAACTGGAGAGGGACAGTTGGGAAATGCGGGAAGGCAGCACGCAGGCGCTGTGGAATGCTCCCAAAAGCTTTTCTACTGGACACTGGGGAGCATTCCCATGCAGGCTCTATAGGTACCGACGATACCCATATGTGAAGACTACATTCCTGCTTGTTCCTGGAGACAGTAGTACAGCCAGGCTAAAGTGAGGTCTTTCCTTAAAAACAGTAAGTGATCCACACAACTCAGTTCCAAGAGACAGAATATACTGAGCATCTGATCAAACAATTCCGCATTAACAGGAACCTGAAGCACTAGGGAGAGGAGAAAAAAAAATAGGGAAAAAGTGAAGGATGGGAAAAATGAAAAGAACAGAATTAAGACCACAAAAAGACAAGGAAACCAAAAGATGTGAATATATATTTTTGTTTATATACTAGATAAGTCATAAGACTTTTTGGTCAGACAGGTAGTGTGGCAAATATGAATGTACCCAGAGCAAAAATGTTGCTCCCCCCCCAACTTTCAGACACTGTTCATTTCACACAAATATGCACACTAAATTTAAAGGCACATTAGTGAATGTACATCCCTAGAATCACATGCTTTCATATGCCTTCATGTAACAGGGCTTAAACCTTTTAGCTTCCTCAAGAGTGTCACCACCTTTCCACATGCTCAAAAAATGGAAGTTACACTTGCCTGGTAATTGTTGTTCCTTGAGGAACTCCAGTTCAGTCCTCCACCTCTGGATAGTGTACCTCCTCCTGAAGCTTGGAGACTGGGCATGTCAAAATCGTGACATCACTGGATGTAGTCTGCAGGTCTCTCCCATTAGCCCCAGTGAACTATTGACAAAGCAGATTCAAAGGAGCAACAATAAGTAGCTATCATATTAAATTTCAACCTTATACTCAAACTGAACACATAACACATAACTAATTGATAACTAACCCCCTCTCCAGTAAGAAGGGGACTGCTTCTTGCACTCTCTCCTCCCCCCCATGCTAAGCCAGAGACAAGAAAGAGGAAGAACAGAAAGAAAGATAGGTAGGATCAGGGTGATCACGATCCTATTAAGGGCTGTACCCACTTCTCCCAACCCATCATCCACTGCTAACGAATCCATCCCCGGGCGGGAATGAGGACGGAACTGGAGTTCAAGGAAAAGAATTACCAGGTAAGTGTAATTTCCATTTCCTTATCGTTCCTCCAGTTCAGTCCTCTACCTCTGGGATGTAACAGAGCAGTAATCATTGGGAGGGACCTTTCCAGCCGGATCGCAACACCGACCCGAAACAGGCATCGTTCGCTGCCAGAACATCCAGGCGGTAGTGCTTGCTAAAAAAGTATGAAGAGACGACCAGGTGGCCACTCTACAAATTTCTACTGGCGGAACCAAACTGTGTTCCACCCAGTATGTCACCTGCGCTCTAGTAGAATGAGCTCATAAGCCCACTGGTACTGGATGACCTTGCAAAATATATGCTGACGCAATCGCCTCTCTAATCCATCTGGAAATGGACACTTTCGCTGCCGCCTCCCCTTTGCAGGGACCTCTGAACACCACGAATAGACGGTCCAACTTGCGAAAAGTTTCTGAAACCTGTCAGACGGGTGCCTGGGTGAGAATGTTCACAGTCTTGGCAAAGGCATATGTTAATATGATTTGCAAGGGATTGTGGGAAATGTAGTCCATTCACACCAGACACAGCCGTTCACAATAATTAGTTGTGCTTGAGTGTAAAGCCAATAAGATATTTATTTATGGGGTTATTTCTCCCAACACAGATATACTTGGTAGCACATAAAACAGGATACTTGCTTTCAGTGTTAAACTTAGAAAAACAAAATCAGGAAAACAGCTGAACTTGTCAGGCAATCAAATCAAAAGAATAAAGACCTGGTTGGTAACAAACTGGTCTTTTCTGTAGGCTCTAGCTAATATTTTCTTAGCAGTGCATCAAACAACAAGCAAAACCACAAAGAAGGGAAAAACTGTTCTTTTCAGGTTAACTTCTTATATCTTCACACAGACTCAGAAGTGATTCCCTTAGAGCTCACAAGCAATTAGGTAAGGCTCAATTGCTAGCAGTTACCCAGCTGAAACCCCTTAGCTGGCTTACTTTCTACTGCGTGGCTCAAATCCTACTCAGGAGCTTTTCTGAGTAGATTAAAGAACAAGTTTGTATTTCTTTGTAATGGTTGTTGTACTTTGTAACAGCAAATTACCAAAGGAGTTTAGACAGAGAGCAATCCATGTATTCACAGCCTGTATCTACCACCTCTCCCCCTTCTTCAACAATCATGGGTTCAATATCATGGATTGGCACAGAGGAATTTCTCAATGGAGCACTCTCAGGAGAATACTTGTTTCCCTGCTGTCTTTCACGGGTATAGCTAGGGCATAGATCAGTGTTCATACCTGAGCTTCCATTGCTGTTAGAGTTCCTCTCTAAATAGCCTGGCCAGTACGTAGTCCAGTTCTTATGTCCAGCCTTCCAATCCAGATCCCTGGACACTGGATCTCTCTTCACATACCTTCTGGCACGGGTCCTAGGGTCCCTTCCAAGTGCAGCCGTCTCCCTCACAGGTACCGTCTGGAGATTCCTAGCTCTGCAGCACCACTCCTCTGGTTTTCCCCAGTCCAATGGTGTATGCTGGCCTTTTGAATGTCTCCCAGTATACGTACTGCTCTGGACTCCTTTGACCTCCCAAATGCTTTTCTCTTCTTTCTTCCAAAGGGTTTCTTGCGCTCTCTGTCCGTCCGCTCTGGCTTCTGCTTCTGATGATGATCCTCCAGATGATGAAGCTGTCCAAGATCATGAAGATGATTCTGAGGATGATTCTCTGAAGAATAAACTCTACCTTTATTCTGCTTAGATGAGTGCTCCACCCTAACACAGCGCAGCTGTGCTGAATCGGGCCCTGCCCTTTGAGATGAGTGCTTGGGGATTACCTCAGAGCCCTCCTGATTGAACACACGTTTCCCCACTTCAGCTCCTATAATGGCTATTGGAAACCTGGTGCATTCTGGGACTGGTAGTCTTTTATGGAAAAATTCTGTTTTCTTATTTCTACCAGAACTGACAGGTTGCTTGTTCAGAGTCACTTCACCTTTACTATAGAGCTCCTTCCTGAGCAATGATAAGCCTCCTTATCACAAACCTTTAAATACTGCCGCAGAACTCTCTATGTCCAAGCGGCGCAAACTACGGTCCGAGACGCTCCCCTCTGCCGAACCTAGAGCTGGAAGGGAAATTGATTGATTTAGGTGAAATGGAGACACCACCTTTGGCAAAAATGACGGAACTGGTCACACCACCTTTTCTCTGGAAAAGGACAAACACAGCTCTCTACATGACAACGCCTGTAATTCCAAAATTCGCCTCGCCGAACAGATGGCTACCAAAACCACTGTATTTAAGGTTAAATCCTTAACTGACGCCTGGTGAAAGGGCTCAAAGGGTTTCTTAACTAATGCCCCTAAAACCAAGTTGAGATCCCACGCCGGGACCAAGATTCTACCAGAAGGCCGCAGTCTGGATACTTCCTTAAGGAAGCGCAGCACATCTGCGTGCAAACCTAGGGCCACTCCCTGGACTTTGCCTCTATAGCAAGACAGAGTTGCTAACTGAACCCTTAAGGAACGGGCTGCCAGACCCTTATCAAACCTGTCTTGCAGGAAGCTTAACACTAAGGGAACGGATACTGTAGCCGCGTACTTGCCGCCATGAACACCAGTCCTCAAAAATACGCCATATACGCACATATGCGAGGGACGTGGACTTTTTTCTCGCTCAAAGTAAAGTTGCAAAGACCGCCCCCGAGTAACCTTTCTTTAACCTTGCCCTTTCAATGGCTAAACCGTAAGCGAGAACCAATCCACCTGAGGCATTCAAAGTGGACCCTGAAGCAACAGATTCTCCGACGTCGGTAACCTCCAAGGATCCCCGTCGAGCAGCTGAATTAGATTGGCGTACCATGGGCGTCTCGGCCAGTCCAGGACCACCAACAGCACTCTTCCCTGATGAGCTTCGATGCGCTGCACCACTCGCCCTATGAGCGCCCACAGAGGGAAGACAGAGGAGACCCGACGGCCAATGTATCAGGGCGTCGATTCCTTCCGACATCCTCTCTCGCCGTCTGCTGAAGCGACCCGTTTTCGCTGACTGGAAGGTCGCCATGAGATCCATGATTGGTGGCCCCCATCTGAGAACAATTTTTGCAAACATGTCCGGCTGCAACTCCCATTACCTGGCATCCACTCGGACCCTGCTGAGAAAATCCGCCATCACATTGTCCTTTCCTGCAATGTGCGCTGCCAAGATCACTTGTAGCTGAGGTTCTACCCAAGCGAACAGTGCCTCTGTTTCCTTTTCCATGGCCACACTTCCTGTTCCACCTTGCCAATTGATGTAGGTCACCGTCAGAGTTGTCCAACAGTACCCCGCACCACTCGGCCTTTCACTGTAGCTTCGAACATCTATAGCGCTAGACAGACCGCTCGCAGCTCTAGCCTGTCGACTGACCATTTGCTCTCTTGGACGGTCCAAGTTCTTTGCGCAAAGTGATCTCCACAATGTGCTCCCCATTCCGCGAGACTCGCAGCCGTCAACAATGGGAGCCACTCTGGCTGCTCCAGGGACATGCCCACTTTCAAAGATCCTGGACGCAGCCACCACCGAAGGGACTGCCTGACCCGAAGAGGGCAGGGAAGACGTTTGTTCAGCGAGTCGGTCTGGTGTGACCGATGGCGAAGCAGCGCTCTCTGTAATGGCCGCATATAAAATCTGGCCCATGGCACTACCTCCAAGGTCGCCGCCATTGTCCCCAGCACGCAAAGGTAACTCCACGCTGAGGGCGCCATAGTGGACATGAACTTGTGCACCAGCTGTTGAAGAACTTGAGCTCGACGATCCGCAGGAACACTGTTCCTCTCTGAGTGTCGAACTGCACCTTCAGATATTCGAGATCCTGGGACGGAACTAAGCGGCTCTTGGTCGAATTGACCACCCAGCCGAGACTCTGCAGAAACTTCACCACCTTCTCTGTAGCCTGTATGCTCTCAGCCTTGTACTTTGCCCAAATCAACCAATCGTCGAGATAAGGATGAACTAGAACTCCTTCCTTTTGCAACGCTGCCACTACCACCACCATGATCTTGGTGAAGGTACGCAGAGCCGTCGCCAGACCGAAGGGCAATGCTTGGAACTGGTAATGTCCCCAAGGAACTTTTGATGAGTCGCTCTGATTGGAATGTGTAAATATGCCTCCGTGAGATCGAGGGAAGTCAAGTACTCTCCTTGGCGCACCCCCACAATGATAGACTTCAACGTTTCCATTCTGAAATGCGGTACTCTAAGGCAGTGATTTACCCCTTTTAGATCCAAGATGGGCCGGAGAGACCAGTCTTTCTTTGGCACCACAAAATAAATGGAGTAGCGACCTACGCCACAATCTGCTGTCGGGAACGGCGCAACTACTCCCATCTGTAAAAGTCGATCTAACATACGGCGGACCGGTAGCGTTTTCCATGGACCTTTGCAGGGAGACATTACAAACAAGTCCAGAACCGGTCTTGCCAATTCCAGCGCATAACCTTCGCAAATTATCTCCAACACCCACTGGTCGGACATCATTTGGGCCCAGGCAGGAAGAAACTCCAGAAGCCGCCCTCCAATCGGTTGGCTTCCTACTGGGACCCGCCTCCTTTCATTGTGGTTTTCACTTTCCGCTGCGGAGATTGCTGCAAAACCTCTACCTGCTCCACGAAACCCACGGGCTCTAGAAGTAAATCTTCCCCTTTGGAAACCACCTAAGCGAGAAGTATGAAATCTCCTGAAATCTCTAAACTGTCCCCAAGAGGCCGGCAAGGACTTCTCTTGCTTAGGCTTATACTCCAGGAGTCTTCCACCCTTGGACTCTCCTAAATCCTTAACCAGCTTGTCAAGATCTTCTCCAAACAATGTCCCTTTAAACGGAAGCTTACTGAGGTGCGACTTGGAAGAGCCGTCGGCTGCCCAATTCCTCAACCACAGGGACCTCCAGGTGGCAACCAATGAAGCCATACTATTTGCTAACACTCTGATCAAGTCGTAGTGCACATTCGCCAAATATGCCGACCCAGATTCTAGCTGTATCAGCTCCCTCACACTCTCCTGCTCCAGTTGATTAGCCTGCCTTAAACGTTGAGACCATCGAAGACATGCTCTCGCCACCCAAGCCCCACAAATGGAAGCTTGCAATGATAAAGCATTAGCCTCAAATGATTGTTTCAATAATCCATCCACTTTCCTATCCTGCGCATCTTTTAAGACCGCACTACCTTCCACCGGGATAGTGATCTTCTTTGTAACTGCTGACACTGCCACATCAATCTGCGGTGAGCGGAACTTTTTTGTCCTTATCCACTAAGGGGTAGAGCCTATTCATAGTCCTGACCCCTCTTAGTCCCGTTTTTGGCTGATCCCACTCCTCCAGGATCATCCGGTGTACCACCAGGTGGACGGGAAACACTACCTGAGCTTGCCGCACCGCTTGAATGATAGAGAGTCTTCCACATCCTCTTCTTCCATTGGCTGCGCCGTAGCAAGATTTAGCGTCTGGAGGGATTCTGTGATAAATGCCGTCAGTTCGTCCTTCCAGAATACCCGAATGATTTTCGCCTGATCCTCAGGCTCCGGTATTTCTTCTTCTTCCAATTCCTCCATACTTGCTTCGAGTTCTAACTCGGCTTCATCTGTCTCTTGCCGCTCCAAATCTGAAGGTGAAAGGTCAAGAGGTTGCGACCTCTTTGGGGGCCTCGGGGAAATGCTACCTTCTCCTCCTATCCCAGGCTGTTGCAAAGCAGTTGTAAGCGGCAAGGGCTCAGACAATTTCCCCTGACGCCTTAAACAGAACACCTGATGCATTATCAAAACAAAGTCCGGAGAGAAATCCCCCAGCTGCGGTCCGGAACCTATTGCCGGTAGTGCACTAGGTGGACCCGTTGGACTTCCGGGCAGGGTATTGGCAGAGTGACCATCAGCGCCTCTCCTTCGATCCCAGCCGATGGACCCTGGGGATCTTGAACTACTTTACCCTCCATCTGCTGCTCCACGCTGGTGGAAACAGAAGCACAGCCCCGGCAGATTCCGGTGTCAGCGACTGTACCTCTGTGGGTGTCGCAGACAAACACACTGGGGGCGTGATGACATGAGCTATACAACTGCTTGCCAGTAAACTGCTTGCCAGTAAAGAAAGTAAAGATGAGAACATTGCTGCCCACTTTTTTTTTTCTTTAACCGAGGGAAATGAAGAAACAAGAACTACCCACACAAGGAATCCCCCACTAAAAGGACCAAGGGACCCCTCGAAATTAAATAAAGAAATTAAAGGTTTTGTCTCAGGGCCGTGCCATGCCGCTTTCCCCCCCAAACGCGAGCCTCTGCAACAAAATGCAACGCGGCGATGACTGCATGTACAAAATGGCCGCAAACACTGTCGGGCCTGTTTGGCACCAAAAAACCTAGCCAATACTTCCAGGATCAATGCTTTCTTGCTTTGGTGCAAGGCTCTTCACTGCTGCCGCAAGGCTAAAGAAAGCTCGTCTTACCGCTTTGAAGTGCAGCCCTTCAAGCTGCGACGTCGCTCAGCGCTGCCACGACTGACATCCGCGGGGAGAGCTGCTCTGCCGGATAAGATTGCCCCCGCAGAGAACCGGAGCCGGCAATCACACACTCAGTGTTGAGTGCATGCAACCCACGGAGCTCTCCCCCGTAAAGTCTAGGGCCGGGGTCTCAAACATGCGGCCCACGAGAGAACTTTGTGCGGCCCGCGAAGGAGAGGAAACAAAAACAAAACAAACCCCTGGCTTCTGCTGCTGCCGCTGCTGTGGCAGCGGCAGAATCAACTGTCCCGCGGCCCCTTCCCGTCTGCCCGGCAGAGCCCTCAGCTGTCAGCTCCATCAGCGGCGGGCTTTTCAAGCTGCAAAAAGAAGAGTGATTTCCCTCTCGCAGCTGTTAAGCTTGCTGGGGCTGATGGGAACCGTGACGGGAATCCATCAGCCCCGGCAGGCTTAACAGAGCCGCGAGAGGGAAATACTACTCTCTTCATGGCCCTGAAAGCTGCCGCTGATGGAGCTGACAGCTGAGGGCTCTGCCGGGCAGACGGGAAGGGGCCGCGGGACAGTTGATTCTGCTGCTGCCACGGCAGCAGCGGCAGAAGCCAGGGGTTTGTTTTGTTTTTAATTTGTAAATTTACTTGGGCTGATGTGGGGGGGCTAAGACTGAAAATTGGGTGAAGGGGGGAAAGGACTAGTAATGGGCAGATGGGGGTTAGGACTGGAGGTGGTCTGATTGGGGGCTAAGACTGAAAATGGGGTTATGGGGGGGGGCTAAGAATGAAAATGGGGTGATGGAAGGGTTAGGACTGGAAGTGGGCTGTTGGGGGGCTTAGGACTGGTAATGTGTTATGGGGGGGCTAGGACTGGTAATGGACTGGGGGGTTGCCCTGACTGGAAATGGGCTGAGTAGAAGGGGGGGGGGGGCCTGAACTGCAAATAGCTAATGGGGACAGGGTTTTGGAATGGAAATGGGCTGAGTGGAAGGGGGCTTGGAATGGAAATGGGCTGATGGGGAGGGAGCTAGGACTGGAAATGGGTTGATGGTGGGGCTAGGATAGGACTGGAAATAGGCTGATGATGCGGGGACTAGAAGGCAGCAGATGTTGGGGGAGGATTAGAATGGGATAGGGCTGGGAGAGTCAAATGGAGAGGGGAAAAATATTTTGTGTGGGAGGGAAGAAAAATCTACAATTGACCGGGTATTGGGAGAGTAAGTGTGGACTGAGGATGGAGGGGTAAAATTTGAGTGGATGAAATAGGAATGAGGAAAGAGCAAAAGGAGAAAGATTAGTATGTTAAAGCAGATGTAGAGAGAGAATGGAAAAAAAAACTAGGAGAGAAGAAAGGACAAATGGACAGCAGACGATGGAGAGTTAGCAGAAGACACAAAGAGACCAGAAGAAAGTGGCTGGAACAATTGCAACTGAAAAAAAAAATGCACAAAAGGTAGAAAAATCTCTATTTTGAATTTATTAACTGGAATATGTCAGCTCTTGGAAATGTGCATCATTAACGTCTGTGCTTTGTTTAATACAAGAGGAAATTAATTTATAGTTTTATTTCTACAGTGTTGTACATTCTAAAGTTTGGCTTTTGGGGTTCCCAGTTTAATTGTCTTCCTGTTTCTAAATTGTGATTCCTTGTTTGGTGATGGTGCATGTTCTGCATGTGTAACTGAGCTGAGGTATTCTGTTTATGTAATTCCTATTTGACATTGCCACTTGTTCTCTTTCCTCAGTAGGTCATGTATTGTTATTCCCTGAAATGTATTGCTTTAATATTTGCAGTGCTGCCTTTTGATAGGTAGGGTATGGTGCTTTGTGAGTCCTGATAGTGCTGTTAGGATATGGCGGGTTTGCTATGGGTTCTAAATGGGCAGTGTTTGTAGTAGTTCCTAATGTGCCTGGCAGTTGGCACTGGATTATAGTAATGTAGAAATCTTTTAGTCTTTCTTTATCCATACACTCATGAAGAGGCATGTTTACTAAAAGTTAGTGTATGGTAACATTATGCAAATTAGGCCCGTGTCTTGTGCAGCCCCCGGGTTACTTCACAAGTCCTCATTTGGCCCTCAAAGCAATTTGAGTTTGAGACCCCTGGTCTAGGGGAAGAGATCCTGTGAACTGAGCTGTCTTGTTGAGGTAGGGAGAAAGAAAGAAAGCCTAGACTGAGGCCAGCGTCTCTCCTTACTTTTTTTTTTCTTTCTTAAAGAGATAGTTCACAGGAACAAAGGAAATAAATTAAAGGGACCAAAGTAAAATTTCAAATTTTACTTAAGATTTGTAAGATCTAAACCCTGACTAAATTGCTCCTTATCTGTTCCTCAGTGAGCCCAGCACCTAGGCTCAGTACATCCTCCTGCTGCATGGAGACTGGACACACTGGGGCTGATGGGAGAGAGAAAAAGCAGGCTACATCCAGTGATGTCACGATTTTGACATGCCCAGTCTCCAAGCTGTAGGAGGTGGTACACTACTGAGGAGGAACGATAAGAAATAACGTTTTTTTGTTATGCCGTAGGAGCTCTGCAACATCAATGTTGAGTCAAGCTGATTCTCTATATTGCTAGATGGGAGTTACAGGCTATGAAAATGAAAATGTACTTCTATGAGAAGGGCCAACAGTTCAAATACTCCAGGGACTGCACTGCCGCTGGTGAAGCCCCTTCAAAGAAATCTAAGCACGTCAGTGGTTTTTCCTTTGACTATGAAATTATCTTATGAAATTTTACTAAAGCAAGCAAGTGATTCTGGGAATATGAGTTACAAAGACTTTAAAATTATAAGACATAAGAATAAAACAGAAACATGATGGCAGAAAAAGACCACATGGCCTATCTAGTCTGCTCTTCCCTATCAACTACTGCAAATAGACCCCTTTTTTCATTTTGAAATCCTCTGCGTTTGTCCCATGCTTTTTTGAATTCAGATACTGTCCTAGTCTCTACAACCTCCACTGGGAAACTATTCCACACATTTACCACTCCGTTAATCCCCTTTCACCCTCATCTTATGTCCCCCTTGTAGCAGAGCTTGCATTCAATTGAAAGAGACCCTCCTGTGCATTTATGCACAGAGGTATTTCAACATCTCTATCATATCTCCTCTATCCAGCCTTTCCTCTAAAGAATACATATTAAGATCTTTAAGTTTGTCCTCATATGCTACATAAAGACCACTAACCATTTTAGTAGTCACCCTTTGCACCGATTTCAATCTGTTTATATCCTTTTGAAGGTGCGGTCTCCAGAACTACAAACAATACTCCAAATGAGGTTGCACCAGACACTTATACAGAGGCACTATCGCCTCCTTTCTTCTGCTGGCCGTTCTTCTCCCTAAACACCCAAGCATCCTTTCTGGGTTTCGCAGTCACCTTCTCTACATATTTAGCTACTTTAACATTGTCAATTATGCTCAGGTCCCGCTCTGCTTTTCTGGACAGAAGTACCTCACCCACTACACTGTACCGCTCCCTTTGGATTTTTCCAGCCCAAATTCATGATCCTGCATTTTTTAGCAAAATTCACGACCATTCTTCAAGCTTAGCTAGATCCCTTCTCATATTATCTATTTCTTCCTGGGTGTCTACTCTATTGCAGATTTTGGTATCATCTGTAAACAAGCAAGTCTTACCCGAAGCCCTCTCTCAATATCACCAACAAAGATGTTAAAAAGAATCAGACCAAGGACAGATCACTGCAGCACACCACTGCTAGCCTTTCTCCACAGAGTGAGCTCCATTTACCTGCAACCTTTGTTGCCCCCTACTCAACCAATTTTTAACCCAATCAGTAACTTTAGGGTCCAGTTTGTTTATATGTTACCTGTGCAGAATGTTGTTAAAGGCTTTACTGAAATCTCACTCTCCCCATAAAAAAATCAAATCAAATATCCTGGTATTACTCAGGAACAGAACCTTACATTCCTTGAACACATAAAGAGTAGTTACTCACCTGTAACAGGTGTTCTCCAGGAGCAGTAGGAATCAGTCCTCACTTATGGGTGACGTAGTCGACGGAGCCCTCGCGGAGCAATTTCCCCAGCTTTCGAAGAAAGCCTTTGGGATTGCAGCGTGCATGCGCGGTCCCCTTCCCGCCCGAGGGTGCCATCTTGCTCAGTCAGATGACATAGCAAAGACAGCAAAAACACAACGGAATGAATGCAACTGCAAGGGGAGGAGGGAGGGTAGTGAGGACTGATTCCTGCTGCTCCTGGAGAACACCTGTTACAGGTGAGTAACTACTCTTTCTCCAGGACCAAGCAGGAAGTCAGTCTTCACTTATGGGACTCCCAAGCTTAAGGCTACCGGAGACCTCAAGCCTAAAAGAGCTTCCACAAGCTCAGCAGTACTGAAGGAAGGAATCTTCTCTGAATACGCATCCAGCCGGTAGCCAATTACCGGGGCCGGAGGGTAGGAGTTGCCTAAACCTCAACGAGATTGTGGAGGACTGCCTGTCCGAAAGCACTGTCCCTGCGGGACTCCCTCTCCAGGCAGTAATGAGCCGCAAAAGTCTGGCTTGAAGACCAAGTAGCGGCCCGGCAGATGTCTGCCAATGGGACAGAGCGGAGATGAGCCACAGACGCAGCCTTCGCCCTGACACGGTGGGCCGTGACTCGACTCTCTAAGGAGAGGCCGGCTGCCCCATAAGCCCAGGCGATACAGTCAGCTACCCAGATGGACAGAGTATGCTTGGAGACAGGGACCCCCAACCGATTGGGGTCAAAAGATACGAAAAGCTGAGCAGCTTTCCTGTGCTCACGCGTACGCTCAAGGTAGAAAGACAAGGCTCTTCGACAGTCCAGGGTATGCAAAACAGTCTCAGCTCGGCTGGTATGCGGCCTGGGAAAAAAGGTCGGAAGAACCACCTCTTGATTGATGTGGAAAGAGGAAACCACCTTCGGAAGAAACTTAGGGTGCGTCCGTAGGACAACCCTATTCTTGTAGAACTTAGTATAAGGGGGCTCCGACACTAGGGCCTGTAGTTCACTAAAGCGCCTAGCGGAGGTAAGGGCCACCAAGAAGAGAGTCTTCCAGGAGAAGAAACGAAGAGGGCAGGTAGCCATGGGTTCAAAAGGCGGACAGGTAAGCCTTTGTAAAACCATATTGAGATCCCAGTCGGGAGCCGGAGGGCGCAACGGGGGCTTGAGCAGGAGCAGGCCCCTGAGGAAACGCGCCACCAAGGGGTGCGAGGAAAGAGGTTGGCCTTCCACCGGCGAATGGTGCGCAGAGAGAGCACTGAGGTGGACTCTGACAGAATTGGATTTGAGGCCTAGATCGGAGAGGTAAAGCAGATATTGCAGTACCACCGATACTAAGCAGGCGAAGGGGTCCTCAGAGCGCTGAGAACACCAGGCCGAGAAGCGGCGCCATTTAAGGGCGTAAGACTTCCGGGTGGAAGGTCGCCGAGACGCCAGGACGACAGCCTCCACCCTCCGGAGGAAGTAGGAGCGGAGCTAGGACTACCCTTTCAGCAGCCAGGCCATCAGATGAAGGGCCCGGAGGTTGGGGTGTAGAAGGGTGCCCTGATCCTGGTTCAGGAGATCGGGCTGAAACCCCAGAGGAAGAGGGGTGTCCACCGCTAGCTGCAGGAGCAGAGGGAACCAGGGTTGTCTCGGCCACCTGGGCGCTACTAGGATCACGGAGGCCCTGTCCTGGACAATTTTGAACAGCGTCTGGGACACAAGTGGCGTGGGAGGAAAGGCATACAGTAGGCCCGTGGACCACGAGATGAGGAAAGCATCCGGCGCTACTCTGAGAGGATGCGGGTGCAGAGAGCAGAACCTGGGAAGGTGCCGGTTCAGAGGACTGGCAAAGAGATCCACGGTGGGGAAGCCCCACCGGCAGAAGATCTGCCGGACAACTAAGGGGTTCAACCTCCATTCGTGCGGTTGCAGGATCCGGCTCAGTTTGTCGGCCAGGCAATTGTCCTGTCCGGGTAGGTAAACAGCCTTGAGGAGGATGTCGTGGTCGACTGCCCACGAGCACAGTCTCCGGGCCTCCTGACAGAGAAGGAGGGAGCCTGTGCCCCCCTGTTTGTTCACGTAGAACATGGCAACCTGATTGTCCGTCTGCACCAGTACAGACTGACGAGAAGTGAGGTAAGAGAAGGTCTGCAGAGCTAGGCGGATCGCCCGCAGCTCCAGGAAGTTTATCTGTTGAGCCGCCTCCCAAGGGGTCCAAAGGCCTTGGGTGCGCGCTCCCTGGCAATGCGCTGCCCATCCCAGGAGAGAAGCATCCGTCGTGAGCACCTGGGAGGGTGTGGGAGGCTGAAAAGGCATGCCGAGCATCAGGTTGGGCAGGTGAAGCCACCATTGCAGAGAGGAGACCAGACGGTCGGAGATCCGTAGCAGGTCCGTCAGACTCCCTGTGGGGCCTGATGCCATTGAGTACGAAGGCTCCACTGAACAGGCCGCATATGTAGGCGGGCATTCGGGGTGACATGGACCGTGGAGGCCATATGACTGAGCAGCTGCAAGAATCGCCTGGCCGGGGCCGGCGATGCGCTGTGGAACCTGCCGGCCAGAGCTATGAGCCTGTCGGCTCGCTCCCGAGGCAAGAAGGCACGAGCTCGCAGAGTGTCCAGCCGTGCCCCTATGAACTCGAGATCCTGAGAGGGGCGCAACATGGACTTTCCGAAGTTTATGACGAAGCCCAAGTGCTGAAGCAAAGCCACTGTGCGTTGAGTGGCCTGGGTGACCTCTACGGAGGACTGCGCCCGTATGAGCCAGTCGTCCAGGTAGGGGAAGATGAAGAGGCCTTGAAGCCTCAGGAAGGCCGCCACCACTGCCAGGCATTTTGTGAACACCCTGGGAGCGGAGGACAGGCCGAAGGGCAGCATGCGGTACTGATAATGCCTTTCTGCCACCACAAATCTCAGATATTGCCGGTGGTCCGGATGGATAAGGATGTGGGTATAGGCATCCCTTAGGTCCAAGGAGCATAGCCAGTCTCCCTGCTGGAGGTAGGGCAGTAGGATTCCAAGGGTAAGCGTAAGCATCCTGAACTTTTCCCGTTGCAGGAACTTGTTGAGGTCGCGGAGGTCCAGGATGGGTCTGAGGCCTCCTGTTCGCTTGGGCACCAGGAAGTACCTCGAGTAGAACCCTTGGCCCCAGAGGTGTTGGGGTACTGACTCCACCGCCTGTTCCCCCAGCAGACCCTGCAGGAGTAAGTCCCTGTGCAGGGGAGGCCTTGGCGGCTCCCCTGGGAAGTAGGGGGGAGGTACCTGGTGAAAATGTAGGAGGTAGCCCTTTTGAACCACCTGCAGCACCCAGGAATCGGAGGTTATGGCTGACCACCTGTGAGCGAAGTGGATCAGCCTGCCCCCCATGCAGGGTAAAGGGTCTATGCTGGCATAGTCAAAAAACCCCACCCTGCTGAGCAGGGGGCTGTGTAGTGGGCTTAGGGGTCCTCGGCTTACGGGGCCCATTGCCCTGACTCTTAGCCTGTGGACCCCGATTGGGAGCTGCAGACGCTTGGTATTGAAGGTGCTGTTGCTTATAGGCGGGCACCTTCCTCGGGTAAAAAAGCTTTTTCCCCGAGCCCTTCCTCTTCTGTGAGGGAGTAGAGGTCTTTCTGGATAAGCGAGTCCTAGTGAGAGTCTCGGACTCTAGTTCCGCCGCCTTATCAGCCATGGGTTTGCCAAAGAGGTTTTCACCTCTGCACGGGACATCGATCAACTTGTCCTGCACCCACGGCTCGAGGTCGGATGACTGAAGACAGGCGTGTCGGCGGGCACCGATGCCGGCTCCCGCAACTCGGGCCGATGCCTCTAAGCCATCGTATGCCGCTCTAGAAATAAACTTCGAGCACTCTCGAATACTATCGGACAAGGTCTGGAACCTCTGTAAGGGTTCCTCGGAGAGACCAGCCGAGAACCCGGCGATTTCTTTTGCCAGGTCTCGGAGGAACATGCCCATGTATAGCTGGTATGTCTGGACTCGGCAGGCCAGCATGGAGCCCTGGAAGCACTTCCTACCGAGGGCATCCAGGCTCCGGGCCTCCTTACCCGGAGGCACCGAGGAGTGCATCTTTTGACTCTTAAGCTGATGCATTGCCGATTCCACCACCATGGAATGATGCGGAAGTTGTGCCTTCTGGAACCCGGGACTCTTGCGGACTCGATACATCGAATCGACCCGTCTGCTCAGCACCGGCATCGATGCCGGGCATTCCCACATGCGAAAGAGCAGCCACTCCAACATCGGGGGAACCGGTACTGTAAAGGCCTCCTTCGGGGCCGAGTCATACTGGAGTGCCTCGAGCTCTTCGGCGCGGGGCTCCTCCTCGGCATCCGCGGGGAAGGCCAACGCCTTGGCCATACCCCTCACAAAATCGGAGAAGCGGGTATCCTCCGGAGGGGATCGCTTCCGAGGCTCCGACTCGGGCGAGTCGGAGGGGACGCACCTGGTCTGAAAAGAACCTGGTGATTCGTCCCCTTCCATGTCCCAGCCCGACGCCTCCGAGGAGTCGTCGAGAGGGTCCGTGTGGGCGAGGGTTCGTCCCGACGCCGAAGCTGGCGTCGACGACCTCGGTCCCGAACGGGAGGCCGAGGGGGACCTCGACCGAGGATCGACTCGAGCACGTGTGGACTCGAGGATCGACTCGGCCGCCGGTGTCAACTTGGGCGTCGACGTCCCGGTGGTCGGGGCAGATGCACTGGCGAGGCCGGTCATCAATGCCCGCTGCTGGTCCAAGAAGGCAGTGATACTGCGCTCCAAGGATGTCAATCTGAGGCCAAACTCAGACGACCCGGCAGCTTCCGACTCGGGCCCCGACATCGGTTCCGGAGGGGAGTCCAGGAGGACTATAGCACTCACGTGTCCAGGCGGCTCCATCTCTAGGCGAGGAAGTTTGCAAGGCCTCTCCGTCTCCGAGGGCTCAGGGCGGCTGACGGGGCTAAGCGACCCGGCCATCGAGGGACCAGGTGCGTCCTCCGACGCCGCCCGAGCGAGCTTCTTCCGACAATGTTCCTGGTCGGGGGACCCCCGCTCAGAGGAACTCCGATGATACTCGTGGCCGGAGCCCTGAGACGTCGAAGCCTCCGACGAGGTCCGAGCCTGACCGGACTCGGGGTCAGAGAAGATACGATCCTTTTGTGACTGCCGACTCCTCAGAGACTTCGAGGACAGTCTGCTGCACGGGCCGCAACCCGTAGAATCATGGTTGGGTCCGAGGCAACGGAGGCAGTAGTCGTGCGTGTCCGTAAGGGACATTATCTTGGAACAACGACCACATTTTTTAAACTCGCTGGCAGCCATCGGGGGAAAAAGGGCCCCGGCAAGGTCGAAAGACCGTGCTGCCAGGGGACCGAGAAAACAAACTAAGAAATTAATCAACTTTTTCTGCAGCGAAAACAAACTACGTCTGTAGGGCTCCGCGGAAAAAAGAAGACTGAGCAAGATGGCACCCTCGGGCGGGAAGGGGACCGCGCATGCGCGCTGCAATCCCAAAGGCTTTCTTCGAAAGCTGGGGAAATTGCTCCGCGAGGGCTCCGTCGACGACATCACCCATAAGTGAGGACTGACTTCCTGCTTGGTCCTGGAGAACACAATTGCCCATTTAATCACAAATAACCCTAGCCGCACTCACATAACTCCAATCCTCTATTGGCTCCCCATACTATCCAGAATAAAATTTAAAGCCATAATTATACATAAAATCATTCACAATGAATCAGTCCCATACCTTTCCTTGCTTCTTTTCAACCCCAACACCACTAGATCACGCTGCTCTAACACTAAAAACCTTCTAAACATGCCCTCACTAAGGAAAACCTGCAAGCAAACTACCTGTAACAGGGCCTTCTCACTCTATGCACCCTCTCTATGGAATACTCTTCCAGCGGAATTACGGAACTGCGCTGACCATTCAGAATTACAGAAGACGCAAAACCCACCTCTTCCATGAACACTTTTCCAGACCACCTTAACCTCCCCCCCTCAATGATCCCTGTACTTTCTCCCCTCTCCCTTCTGCCCTTGCATACATCTTTCCTCAACGACCTCTCTCCATTCACTTATAAATGTGTAAATAGTTCTCTCATTGTACCATATATATATTCATGTTCAAAAGTTCAATGTTATTTCTACGAACCAATTATTCTCTTATTCTAAAGTTCTGTTCCATGTAAAACAGCTGTGATACACTGTTATATTTTTGTTCTTTGTAAACCGTCTTGAATTGAAGACGGTATATAAAAACTTAAATAAATAAATAAAATAAATAAGTCCACCACCATCTAGGGCTCTCCTTCGCTCCAACTCCCTGGTCACCTAGACAAAGAAATCAGATTTGTCTGACAAGACTTGCTTCTGGTGAATCCATGCTGCCTCAGATACTGCAATCCACTGGACTCCAGAAACCTCACTAATCTCTCTTTTAGTAGTCTTTTCAATAATTTATTAACTGGCCTGTAATTCCCAATGTCATCCTTATGTCTGCTTTTGTGTAAAGGAACCAGATGTGCCTCTCGCACCATTCCTGATTCCAAAGCAACATTGAAAATGTCAGACAGCGGAGCCACTAGAACATCCCCCCAGTATTCTTGGATATATCCCATCTGGACCCATTATTTTAACTTAGTTTAGCTAGTTACTCAAACACAGTCTTCTGAAAATTGTTCACTTCTGTTCCTATTTGTGGGTGTTTGCAGAGGTCCTGCTCCTGGCTCTTCATCTGTGAGCACAGAAAGCACAGTTACTTACCTGTAACAGGTGATCTCTGGGAACAGCAGGAATTAGTCCTCACATATGGGTATGTCGGAACCGACGGAGCCTGCGCGGGAAAGCTCCCCAGCTTCCCAGAAAGGAAAGCTTTTGGGGCCTCCCACAGCGCATGCGCGCTGCCTTCCCGCCTTCCTGACCAACTCTCCTCAGTTCGAGTTTAAAGCTGAGACAATAGAGAGAGGAAAGGATAGAGAGAGAGAGAGAGAGAGAGAGATACAACTCCTAGGGGAGGTGGGTGGGTTGTGAGGACTAATTCCTGCTGTTCCCAGAGATCACCTGTTACAGGTAAGTAACTGTGCTATCTCCAGGAACAAGCAGGAATGAGTCCTCACATATGGGGACTCCCTAGCTAAGATGCCGGGGAGATCCCCCCCAAGGGCATGAGACCCAGAAGGGTTCCTCATCTTCCTATGGATCTCAGGCATCCATACAGGGAAGGTGGGCAGGAGTTGATTAAGAATGGAACAGGTGTCTGAGGACAGCCTGACCAAACAAGGCATCCCGGCAGGAGTCCTTGTCCAAACAGTAATGGGCTGTAAAGGTATGAACCGAGGCCCAGGTGGCTGCTCGACAGATCTGAAAGGTTCTTACTTTGGTAAGCAAAAGTGATACACTGAGCAATCCAATTGGACAGTGTTCTTTTAGAGACTGGAAGTCCTAAATGAGAAGGATCAAAAGCAACAAAAAGCTGAGAAGACTTTCGATGTTGCTGTGTCCTGTGGAGGTAAAAGGCAAGAGCTCTTTTACAATCCAGAGTATGAAGGTTCCTCTCTGCACTGGATGCATGAGGAGCCGGAAAAAAGACAGGTAGATATACCTCTTAAGATGAAAAGGTGAGACCACTTTAGGCATAAAGTGGGGATTAGTCCTAAGGACCACCTTATCATGAAGAAACCTTGTATAAGGAGGATTAGCCACTAGGGCTTGCAGTTCACTGATACGGTGAGCTGAGGTGACTGCAATGAGGAAAATAACCTTCCAGGAAAGAAATTTCAAGGAGGTAGTGATTAAGGGTTCAATGGGTGGCTTCATAAGCTGACCAAGAACCAAGTTTAAGTCCCATGCTACCGGAGAAGGGCGAATGGGAGGCTTAGTTAAAGTTAGGCCTCTCATAAATCTTGCAATAAGAGGATGAGAGGAAACAGGTTGTCCATTGAGAGGTTTAAGGGATGCTGCAATAGCGCTCAAATGGACCCTTACTGAATTTGTTTTAAGGCCTGCATTGGAGAGATGCAGGAGATATTCCAGTAAAGAATTTAAAGGTAGTGCTAAAGTGTCAAGACCGTTTTGAGCACACCAAACGGAAAATCTTTTCCATTTAAAAGCGTAAGAACGCCTAGTGGAAGGTTTCCTAGAGGCATGGAGGATATCCTTCACTTGCTGAGAAAGATTGAAGTCTTGAAGGCCTAGGCCTTCAGTAACCAAGCTCTGAGGTGAAGGGACTTGGGGTTTGGGTGCCACAAAGTCCCCTCCTCCTGAGACAGAAGGTCTGGGACAGCTCCCAAGTCCAGGGAGGGGGCTTGGGAGAGATGCAGAAGTAGAGGGTACCACACTTGGCGTGGCCAGCGTGGAACTATGAGGATCATAGATCCTTGGTCCCTCTGAAGTTTGAACAGAGTCTTGGGAATCAAAGGAATGGGTGGAAAGGCATAGAGGAATTCCTGACCCCAATGAAGGAGGAAGGCATCCTTGGCCTGAGCTCCCTGACACGGAATTCTGGAACAGAACCGGGGAAGTTTGGCATTCCACGGACTTGCAAATAGGTCTATGTCCGCGGTTCCCCATTCCTGGAAGATTCTGAGTACCTGATCCATGTGCAGAGACCATTCGTGTGGAAGCAGAACTCGACTGAGTCTGTCTGCCCAAGAGTTTTGGATTCCTGGGAGGTATACTGCCAGGAGATGGATTTGATGCTCTCTGGCGAAGGCCCACAATCTTAGAGCTTCGTTGCAAAGCGACAGAGAGCCAGTCCCTCCTTGTTTATGTAAAACATGGCTACTTGATTGTCGGTATGAACAAGGACTGTCATGTTGTTGAGGAGGGTATGAAAGACCTTGAGAGCAAGGAAAATTGCTCGCAGTTCCAAAAGGTTGATATGAAGGGTGGTCTCCTGTGGAGACCAAGTGCCCTGAGTGGAGAGGTCTTGGAGATGAGCTCCCCAACCCGTTTGGGAGGCATCTGTTGTGAGGGTTGCTTGGGGTAACAAAGGTTGGAAGGGGGCCCCCAACAACAGATTTTGGGTGGACATCCACCATTGGAGAGACCAAGAGAGACGTTTTGAGGTTGCTATTTGGTCTGAGAGAGCTCCTGATGCTTGAGTCCACTGGGTGGACAAAGTCCATTGAGCTGCTCTCATATGCAGGCAAGCATAAGGCACCACATGAACTGTGGATGCCATGTGGCCTAGCAGTTGTAGCATCTCCCTGGCAGTCAAGTGGCTTCTGGACTGGGTTTGAGAGGCCAAGTGCACTAGACGGTGGCAACGGGCTTGAGGAAGATAGGCCCTTGCAGTGGTGGTATCTAGCCAGGCCCCTATGAATTCTAGGGACTGAGCAGGGGTGAGTTGAGACTTTGGCAGATTGATGACAAGTCCCAGATACTGCAGTATGCGTCTGGTGTGGTCCAGGGAAGTCTGAGCCTCGGACCGAGATGGAGCTCGGATGAGCCAGTCGTCCAGGTATGGGAAAACAAAAATTCCCAGGGTGCGTAGAAATGCAGCCACTATTGACATGCATTTGGTGAACACTCTTGGAGCAGAGGCTAGACCGAAGGGGAGTACTCTGTACTGGAAATGTTTTCCTTGGAACAGAAACCATAGGAATTTTCTGTGGGATGGATGGATGAGTATATGTGTGTACGCATCCTTTAGATCTAGAGAACAAAGCCAATCCTGACTCTGCAGGTATGGAAGGAGAGTACCTAGAGAGAGCATCTTGAATTTCTCCTTGCATAGAAATTTGTTCAATTCTCTCAGATCCAGAGTGGGTCTGTATCCCCCTGTTTTCTTGGGAATGAGAAAATAAGGGGAGTAAAACCACTGTTGAAGAAGAGGAACCTCTTCTATTGCCCTTTGGGCAAGAAGGGTGGTCACCTCCTGACCCAACAGGTGCAGGAAAGATGGGGGAGAATTGAAATGTCTCACCATGGTATGGGGAGGAAGGCTGGAGAAATGTAGTTTGTAGCCCTCTCTGATGATAGAGAGGGTCCACTGTTCTGATGTGATTTGCTCCCATCTGGGAGCAAAATGAGTTAACCTTCCTGGAATGGTGAGAGGCTCTGGCTGTTGTAGAGCCAGAAAAGTTAAGTTCTCTAGAAGTAAGTCAAAAACCCTGAGGAGGTTGGGACTGCTGAACTGTAGCAGTCCCTGCAGGTTTTGCCCTGGCCTGTTTAGATTGCTGACGCTTAGGAGCAAAGCGAACTTGGGAAGATTGCTGGCCAGTATTTGTGGAAAATCTGGTCTTTTTGTAGAAAGGCTTCTTAAAAGATTTTTTCTTGGCAGGGGTAGAGGTAGACTTAGAAAGTCTATCTAAAGCAGCATTCTCTGCATCCATTTGAGTGGCTTTGATTTGCCACTCCTTGCCAAACAGATTTTCACCTGTACAGGGCAGATTGC
The DNA here is from genome assembly GCA_033557465.1 of Ichthyophis bannanicus. Classification (NCBI taxonomy): domain Eukaryota; kingdom Metazoa; phylum Chordata; class Amphibia; order Gymnophiona; family Ichthyophiidae; genus Ichthyophis; species Ichthyophis bannanicus. The sequence goes on from CM066033.1 coordinate 1,226,549,402, forward strand.
CCAACCCATCTTGGACCCAGGGTTCTAGGTCAGAGGCCTGGAGCCAAGCAATTCTGCGAGCAGCTATGGCAATGCCTGAGGCTCTGCTAGCACCCTCAAAGGAGTCAAAGGCAGCTCTGTTGGAGAACTTTGAAACATCTTGGGTATGCTTTAACAAAAGAAGGAATTCCTCCTTCCTATCCTCTGGGATAAAGGGGAGGAAATGGCGCATCTTCAGTGCAATCTCCTTCAGAAACATGCCCATATAGAGGCTGTATGAATTGATTCTGGCAATAAGCATACTGGCTTGGAAGATTTTCCTACCAAAAGCATCCAAAGTCCTACATGCTCTTCCTGGGGGAGTGGAAGAGTGTCTTTTGGTACTCTTTATCCTTTTCATAGCTGACTGTACCACAATAGAGTGGTGAGGAAGCTGAGTTTTTTGAAAACCAGGAGAAGGAGGGACACGATACATGGTGTCCAAACGACGAGAATGTGGAGATAAGGTGAGAGGAGTCTCCCATAAGTCCATCATATGCTCTTGAAGAATTTCATGGATGGGCAAGGTGACTGCCTCTTTGGGAACCTTAGAGTATCCCAAAATATCTAATTTTTTTGCTCTAGGTTCTTTTTCAGAGGTTACTGAAACTGAGAGCCCCTTGGCTAGTTCAAGAATGAAGTCTTGAAAGGACAAATCCTCTGGAGGAGACATTCTCCTCTTTGGAGAAGAGGGCTCCTCAGGAAGAGTAAGAGATACTTCAGCAGAGTCTGAGGTATCGGAATCATCAGAAGACTCGAAGTATCGTCTATTAGCTTCCAAAGATCGATACGCGTATCGACCGGTATCCACATCGGGCGTACCCGGAACCGGATCGGTATCGGGATAAACCCCGGAACCGGGAACCGGAACCGGTATCCTGGTGGAAGTGGATGCTCTGGGTACCGGTATCGGTTGTGGTACCGGAACCGGAACCGCTTTGTGCGGTACCGAGGGCTGCATCTTTAATAAAAGCCATTATGGCCTACTGCATGGATTGAACGGTATGGTATTATCCATAGACGCCACGACTGCCTGGATATCGGTACCAGTATGGGCCGGTACCCCAGAGCAGTCTAACAGGTGATCGGTCGAGGCCATGCCATCGATGTCAACCTGTAACCCCATAGGAGGAGCTTTGGAAGCCGGAGCTTCCCGCCAGGGTTGTTTGGCTGGGGCAGGGTCCTCAGGGTCAAGCCCAAGGGCCTCTCAATGCTTAGAGGGAGATTTGCCCTTTGAGGACCTGCCGAAAGAATGTTTGGTTACCTGAGATCCATCAGGAGAGGAAGACCTGGAGGATGCTGATGCTGGAGTATCTGTAGAAAACAGCATATGAAACTTGGCTGCTCGGTTCTGTAAGCCATGCTTGGACATCAGAGAGCAGGATGGACAATCCAGAATGGAGTGGTCAGGCCCCAAACATTTAAGACACCATTCATGGGTGTCTGTGACTGATATAGTACCGCTACACTTGGTACATTTTTTAAAACCAGAGGCTTGTTTCTCCATGAGGGAGAATTCTGTGAAGGCCTAGAGGCCTCACAGAACAAACACACCAAGTGGGGAAAAATAAGATATGTTTTTTTTTTTTGTTTTGTTTTTTAAGAAATAAAGAAAAAAGACCGGCGGTACCGGTCCGGAATCGGGGAAGGCAGACACGCGGCCAAAGAAACAAATTAAAATAACAACTTCTTCAGCGGTGACAGGAACAGGACCTGCTGGCTCCGCGGAAAAAGAAGAACTGAGGAGAGTTGGTCAGGAAGGCGGGAAGGCAGCGCGCATGCGCTGTGGGAGGCCCCAAAAGCTTTCCTTTCTGGGAAGCTTTCCCGCGCAGGCTCCGTCGGTTCCGACGTACCCATATGTGAGGACTCATTCCTGCTTGTTCCTGGAGATCAGAAATATTTGTTAAGCAATTCCACTTTATCCTCATCACTTTCTACATAATCCTCCCCTTCACCCTTGAGTCTGACAATACCACTTTTGCCCTACCTCCTCTCACTAACGTATCTGAAAAATGTCTTATCCCCCCATTTTATTGCATTGGCTATTTCTTCTTATTTTTGTATCTTTGTTTTCCTGACTACTTTGTTAAGATTCTTTAAGCTTTTCCAAATATAGATGCCTGCCTTCCTCTCTCTGTGATCTTGTATTTCATAAGCACCTCCCTCTTTTCCTTCACCTTTTCAGCAACTTCTTCTGAGAACATCGCAGCCTCCATTTCCTTGTACATTTACCTTTCTTACAAAAAAGGTTTGTTGCCCTTAATATATCCCCTTTCAGTTTTGCCGACTTTTTCTACATCCCCCAGTTGTTTCCATCCTGCTTATGACTCCGAGGTATTCTCTCACCTCAGCAAAGTTAGTTTTCCTAAAATCCATTCAAAAGCAAGGGTCTTAGACTTATCAGCCCTAGTCCTAATACTGGACCATATCATCTGATAACTGGATGTGAGATGATTGCCCACTGTGCCATCAGAAACACTTTCCCCATTGGTAAGCACTAAGTCCAGTATGGCCCCATCACAGGTGGGTTCTGTTACCAGTTGCTTGAATAACTCTCCCTGTAGAGAAACCAAGATCTCCTTACTTTTAGATGACACCATAGCAGGGATGTGCCAATCCACATCCGGCATACTGTAATCTATCAGTAGCACGTCTCCTTTCATGGCAATATTGCATATATCTTCTATTACATTGTCGTCCACTTCTACGCCCTGTGAGGGGGATCTGTATATAACTCCAATGCAAATGGATTTCCCTTTCCCTCTTTCTAGTTTAACCCACTGTGCCTCATCCTTCCCTTGCAAGCCCTGTAATTCTTTAGCTTCAATATTGTTTTTAGTATGTAGTGCCACTCCTTAACTGCTTCTTACCCTATCTCCCAATTCAAGAAGGAACTGAAGCATCACCTTTTTCTTCTTCACTACGATGTTGCAGTCCCCCCCCCCCCCCACTCACCTACCTCCACACCTCATGGTAGCTCCTCAAGCCCACGCATCTTACACTCCTAGTCTGAATACCCGCAACCACACCTTAACCGCCTCCATACTTAACCCACCTTAAGAAGCTCGTGCTGTGCACTTAACCATGTATATAGTTACATTAACTGGCTTGTATATAGTTATGTTCTCCCTGTTAAGAAACGTGTTTATTGTATACCCAAGTTATTTTTACCTGTTTATTGTAAGCACAAATCACTAAACTGAGATGTGTAGATTTAATGTTTATTGTAAACCGCACTGATCTTAAATAGCGCGGTATAAAAGAAAATGTAATAAATAAATAAATATCCTTCCTGAATAAAGAATAGCCCAGTATAATTACATCCCAGTCATGGTTTTCCACTAAATCCAAGTCAGCCTCTTCCATTAAACCCTCAACATCTGGGATCTTCTTTTCCATGCTATGGGCATTTATGCACACCATTTTCCAGATGTTACCTCTTTAGAAATTGGGGTCTCTCTTCACCCATTCCCAGTGAATCTATTTTAAAGGCTTTTTCAGTAGGTCAGTCAGTCTGCTGCTGAAGACACTTCGACCCTTCTTGGACAGAGATGGACAGCATCTCTGCCCTGTAGCCCTTGGATTATCCTCCCATGGTCCAAGAAACCAAAACACTCTCAATGATACCATCCATGCATTCATCTCCAGGATGCAAGCTTCTCTGCCTCGGCCTTTACTCTCAACAGAGAGGATTGAAGAGAACACCACCTGCACACCTATCTGCTTCACCCTCTATCCCAGACCAATTTAGTCACTATTGATATGCTCAGAAAGATACCTAACAGTATCATTTGTGCCAACACAGATGAGCAACATCGGACAATAGTCAGTAAGCTTGATGAGTCTTTGCAAACTCTCCGTAACATTTCGGCTTTTGCACCTGGCAGAGCGCACACCTCTCTGGACATCAAATCTGGTCAGCAGATGGTAGCCTCAGTACCCCTCAGAAGAGAGTCACCAACCATCATTACCCTTCGCTTCCTTGTGGTGACCGACTATGCAACTTTGGGGTGTTTGAGCTGTGGTACTTCCCTTTCCTGGGATGCTTCCACTTCCTCCACTGCATACTGGTTCTTCATTTTGAGGGCCAGAGGAGTTGGAGTGTAGATATGCAGGCTCTGGTGACTGCCGAACTACAGAGCTTAAAAGGGAGAGAGGAGGCACTGTGGGTTAAACTAGAAAGAGGGGAAGAGAAATCTATTTGCACTGACATGATATACATACCACCCTCACAGGAGGAAGAGGTGGACGGAGAGTTAATTGAAGACATACGCAGCATTGCTAGGAAAGGGGAAGTGCTACTGATAGGGGGTTTCAATATGCTAGATGTTGATTGGCACATTCCTACTGCAATATTTATTTATTTATTTACATTCTCTTATATACCGCGCTATTCTGCATCAGTGCGGTTTACATTGAACAAACTGAAATTACATTGAACAGGGCATTATAACTTGGAGATAATATTTTACAGGGAACATGGGCTATGGAGGGTTAAGTGGCTTGCCCAAGACCACAAGGAGTACCTGTGGGACTAGAAACCCCAGTCCTTCCAGCCCAAGGTTGCTGTCCTCTAGTGGGATTTGAACCCCTGACCTTCCGGCCTGAAGTACCTTGCCCCAACCACTAGGCCACTCCTCCACTCCAGTTCTTTACTTCATCTAGAAGCAAAGAACTGGCAACAGAACCCACACGTGCAGGGGCCATACTGGTGTTTACCAATGGTGAAAGTGTTTCTGATGTTATAGTGGGAGATCATTTTGCATCTAGTGATCATCAGTATTAGGTCTAGGGCTGTTAAAATACATTCAAAAGTGAGGGTCTTAGACGTTAGTTTTCCTGACTTTGCCAAGATGGGCAGGGAGTCATTAGCAGGATGGAAACAGATGCAGGATGTGGCAAAACCGAAAGGGGATATTTTAAGGGCAACCAACCTTTTTGTTAAAATGGTAAATAAAGGTAAAAGGAAAAAGGAGACAGCTATGGTTTTAGAAAGAAGTAGCTGAAAAGGTGAAGAAAAAGAGGGAGGCCTTCATGAAATACAAGAGATCACAAAGAGAGGAAAGACAGGCATCTATATTTAGAAAAGAGAAGCTAGCAAAGTAGTCAGGAAAGCAAAGATTCAAAAAGGGGAGGAAATAGCCAATGCAATAAAATGGGGGGATAAGACATCTTTCAGATATGTTAGTGAGAAGAGGAAGGACAAAAGTGGTATTGTCAGACTCAAGGGTAAAGGGGAGGAATATGTAGAAGCTGATGAGGATAAAGCGGAATTGCTTAACAAATATTTCCGTTCTGTGTTCACAGATTAAGAAACAAGAGCAGGACGTCAGAAAACACCCACAAACAGGAACAGAAACAAGGGGTATCTAGAACAATTTTCAAAAGAGTGTGTTCGTGAGAAACTAGCTAAACTTAAAGTAGACAAAGCGATGGGACCGGATGGGATACATCCTAGAATAGTGAGGGAAATAGTAATTACACTTACCTGGTAATTGTAGTTCCTTGAGAGACGACAGCTTAGTCCTCTACGTATGGGTTGTGCACCTCTTCCTGCAGCATGAAGACTGGACCAATCAAATTTCAGCATCACTGGATACAGCATCTCTGCCATCTCCTCCAACCCAGTGAACTACTGTCAAAGCAAACTCAAAAAAATAGCTAACCTTTAAGGAGAAAAATCATCAGCAGAATGCAAAATTTGTTAGTTTTGGTTTTTTTTTTTTTTTGTTTGGTTTCCATTTACCAGAATAGATTATAGAAAAGAGACCCAAAGAAAAGGTCTCACCACTGCCTCAGCACAAGCAGCCAGAGAAAGAAAGAATAGAAAGGAAAAACACACTCACCTGTGAAAAACGACTGTTGAAGCAAAGGCGTGCCGAGCCAAAAAAGAGTACTAGGGAGGGCCAGAGGACTAAGCTGTCGTCTCTCAAGGAACTACAATTACCAGGTAAGTGTAATTACTATTTCCTTATCGTTCCTCCAGCTTAGTCCTCTACGTATGGGATGTAACAAAGCAGACTAACGGGCGGGATTATTCCAGCCGGCACGCAACACCGCGGAACCAAAACCGGCATCGGCCGCCGCCAAGACGTCAAGACGATAGTGCTTACTGAAAGTGTGGAGAGAAGACCATGTGGCCGCCTTACATATCTCCACCGGCGAAACCAAGCTATGCTCCGCCCAAGATGCCGCATGCGCTCTGGTAGAGTGAGCTCGCAGACCGACTGGCGGCACTCGACCCTGCAACAAATAGGCCGAGCCAATCGCCTCCTTAATCCAGCGGGCAATGGAAGCCTTCGCCGCTGCCTCACCTTTGCGAGGCCCTCCAAAGAGAATGAACAAACGATCGGATTTTCGGAAATCGCTAGTGACTTTCAAATATCGACGCAAAACTCTCTTAAGGTCCAACCGACTGAGTCCCCGATCAGAGCCTTGTTCCCCAGACGCGGTAAACACTGGAAGCGACACTACCTGATTCAAATGAAAGGCAGAAGACACCTTAGGCAAAAATGAAGGTACTGGACGGAGAACCACCTTCTGATCGGAGAAAGAAAGGAAGGGCTCCCTGCAAGAAAGAGCCTGAAGCTCCGAAATGCGACGAGCTGAGCAAATTGCTACCAAGAACACCGTCTTAAGGGTCAGATCTTTCACCGAACACCGCGAGAGCGGCTCAAAGGGAGCCGCACTGAGAGCATGTAAGACTAAGTTGAGATCCCACGCAGGGACAGAAATGCGGCGGGCCGGACGCAACCGGGAAACGGCCCTCAAGAAGCGTATCACATCAGCATGGGCCCCCAGCGCTACGCCCTGAATTTTACCCCTGTAACAGGAAAGCGCCGCCAACTGCACTCGTAAGGAACTGGCAGCCAAACCTTTGGTAAAACCATCTTGCAGAAAATCCAACAGTAGCGGCAGAGAAGCCGTAGCCGCTCGCACCTGACGCCGAGAACACCAGTCCTCAAAAATATGCCAGACGCGCACGTAGGCTAGCGAAGTGGACCTCTTGCGAGCTTGAAGCAGAGTTGCTATGACCGCCTTGGAATAACCTTTCTTCCTTAGCCGCGCCCTTTCAATAGCCAGGCCGTAAGAGAGAATCTCCCTACTTGCGGCATGCGAAGCGGACCTTGACACAACAGATCCGGGTCCAGGGGGAGACGCCACGGAGGGCCTTCCACCAACCGCATATGATCGGCATACCAAGGACGACGGGGCCAATCCGGCGCTATTAACAGCACCCGACCCCGGTGAGACTCGATCCGCTGAATGACTCGCCCGAGAAGCGGCCACGGCGGAAAGACGTAAAGAAGACCCCTTGAAGGCCAGACCTGCAGTAGAGCATCGATGCCCTCCGACATCGGCTCTCAGCGGCGGCTGAAGAATCGAGCCGCCTTCGCAGACCGGAACGTGGCCATCAAATCCATTACCGGCTGCCCCCAACGCAGGACTACCTGCTCGAACACCACCGGATTGAGCTCCCACTCTCCGGCATCCACGTGGACTCTGCTGAGAAAATCAGCTGTCACGTTGTCCTTCCCGGCAATATGTCTGGGTTCTACCCACTCGAACAGCGACCGAGCTTCCATTTCTAGGCCCGAGCTGCCGGTGCCGCCTTGTCGATTTATGTACGCCACTGTCGCCGCGTTGTCGGAGAGAATCCGCACCGCCCTGCGGGATATCAGGGTCTCGAAGCTTTGCAACGCTAACCGGACTGCCCGTAGTTCCAAGCGGTTGATCGACCAACCGCTCTCTTCCGTAGACCAGAGGCCCTGCGTCACTTGAGCTCCGCAGTGCGCTCCCCAGCCCGTCAGACAAGCATCCGTCAACAGCGGAATCCAGTCCGGCTGCTCTAAGGACATCCCCGCTTGGAGCGAGGCCGGCCGAAGCCACCACGTCAAGTCCCGACATACTCTCGCCGGGCAGGGAAGACGCCTGCTCAGGGGATCGGACTGATTGGACCAACGACGCAGCAGGGCCCGCTGGAGAGACCGCATGTGAAAGCGAGCCCATGGCACTACCTCTAAGCAAGCCGCCATCGTTCCCAGCAACTGAAGGTAGTGCCAAGCCGATGGAGCTGGGGTTTGCCGAAACCGACGAACAAGAGACTGAAGACCCAGCACTCTGCGTTCGGGAAGAAAAACGAAGCCCCTGTGAGTATCGAAGAGCACCCCCAAATACTCGAGGGACTGCGACGGAACCAACTGGCTCTTCCGCGGGTTGACGACCCAGCCGAGGGACTGCAGCAGGCCTACCACTTACGCTGTTGCCGACAAGCTCTCCTAACGGGATTTGCCTCGAATCAACCAATCGTCCAGATAGGGATGCACCAGCACCCCTTCTTTGCGCAATGCCGCCGCCACGACCACCATGATTTTGGTGAAGACTCGAGGAGCGGTTGCTAGGCCGAAGGGTAAAGCCTGAAACTGGAAGTGACCCCACGGTAGAGCGAACCGGAGATAGCGTTGATGCGCCTCCCGAATAGGGATATGGAGATAAGCCTCTGTGAGGTCGAGTGATGTGAGAAACTCGCCCTTGCGAACGGCCACAAGCACGGACCGTAGGGTTTCCATCCGAAAGTGCGGCACCCGCAGACAGCGGTTTACACCTTTGAGATCCAAAATGGGACGAAGAGTCCCACCTTTCTTTGGCACCACGAAATAAATTGAATACCTTCCTAGACCATATTCTTCCGGGGGCACGGGAACCACCGCTCCCAGCTGAAGGAGATGATCGAGGGTCTGCCGGACTTGAGCCGTCTTCCGAGCACCCCGGCAGGGAGACGCCACAAAGGAATCGAGCACGGGTCTGTACAAATCCAGGGCATACCCGTCTCGAACGATCTCCAAAACCCATTGATCGGATGTTATCTGGGTCCAAGCAGAGAGAAAACGTCGAAGACGTCCTCCGATCACTGTAATCTCCGCCTGGACCCGCTGCCCTTCATTGGGGCTTACGGGCGGCGGCAGGGGTAGCTGTCGCGAATCCGCGACTGGCTCCTCGAAAGCCCCGAAAGCTGGGAGTCCGCGAGACATATCGACCGCGCTGAAACCCCCCATAGCGGGGAGAGCGAAATCGACGAAAGTCCGAGACTGACCCCGAGGGGCAGAAAGGAACCTCCCCCTTTTTGGCCGATCTTCCGGCAAACGACCGCCCTTGGACTCCCCCAAATCCTTGACCAATCTGTCAAGATCCTCGCCGAACAGCAGCTTACCCTTGAAGGGCAGTCTGCCTAGCCGCGATTTGGAAGAACCATCCGCTGCCCAATTCTTCAACCAAAGGGCCCTGCGGGTAGCCACTACGGACGCCATACTATTGGATAGCGCCCTGATTAGGTCGTAATGAACATCCGCCAAATACGCCGAACCCGACTCCAAGCGCTGAAGTTCACCTACATCTTCTGATTCCAAGGCCGGCACTTGTCGAAGCCGCTGAACCCAGCGAAGACAGGCCCGAGCAATCCAAGCCCCACAAACAGAGGCCTGCAGCGCAACCGCGTCCGCTTCAAAGGATTGTTTCAAGAGACCATCCATTTTCCTGTCCTGCGGCTCCCGTAACGCCGCACTACCTTCCACAGGGATAGTGGTCTTTTTAGTGACCGCCGAAACCGCTGCATCTACTTTGGGGGAGCGGAACCGCTCGAGGTCCGCGTCCGCCATAGGATACAGCTTGCGCATAACTTTTACACCCTTGAGGCCAGATTCAGGCGTATCCCATTCCGTCTGAATCATCTGATCGATGACTTTATGCATGGGAAAAACCACCTGAGTCTGCCGCACCGCTTGAATGATGGGATCGGCCCCGTCAGATTCGTCGACCGACGGCGCAGGTGCCAAACCGAGAGTGTTAAGCGCTTCTGCTACGAGCGCGGGCAACTCCTCTCGGCGAAACACCCGAATAATTTTAGCCTGATCCTCAGGTTCCAGGAGTTCGCCTTCCTCTAAGGGCTCTCCCTCCGCCTCCAAGTCGAAGTCTTGATCCTCGCCCTCCGGCCAATCTGTCTCCGACTGAATGGTGTCACACACACGCAGGCGCTTGGGCGCTATGGGACCGGACGCTGGAAGCCCCGGCGCAGGGGACTGCACGGTCACCCCCGACCCAACACTCACGCTCTGACGCTTACGACAGAACGCCTGGTGCATCAGTAAAACGAAATCGGGAGAAAAATCTTCCACGGGCAAAGCACCGAGCCCTGCCTGCTCTCCAGCACCCAAAGATAGCGTCAAAGCCGTCCCTGACGTACTCTCCAGTGGAGACTCCAATTCCACAGCATCAGAGTCTTTCTGAGAGGTAGCAGCCATGGAACTCTCCAGGCGCTGCTCCATAGTAAGAGAGACAGAGGCACAGCGGTGACAGACGCCCGTCTCTGGAACCACGCCCCTGCGGGATCCACAAATTACACAGAGAGATCCCGCTGGCATGGAACCTCACCCTACGCAGCTCTCCAAGTGCGTATAAGGTAGTGACTGAAGCCACAAGGCAAACACTGGTCCCGTATCAGAAGACCAGGACGCAAGGCTGGAAAGAATGCCTCCGCCAGCTGCAAGAAAGACACCGTGAGAAGCAGCACCAGGACTCCAGCTGCCTAGGTCAGGCTGAACCAGGGCGGAGTGGCGCTGTACTGTCCCCTTTGTAACACCAGGTCCTGTGGTTTTTTGTTTTTTTTTTTTATTACTGATCCCTGAAGAAAAAAACTGGTGTGCTCACTTGCTGCTGAAAACTCCAACACAGCAGCGAGATAAAAGCCAGCCCTCTGCTCCCAAAGGAGTACAGAGTCAGAAAAAACGACCCCTCCCCCTCTCCCGAGGAAGGGACTCTGTGGAAAAAATAAAAGGAAATAAAACAAATAAAACAAATAAATTCAGAAAACTAGACGAAGGGGAAAAACTCTGCCGGCACACTCTCGGACCGGGCGATAAACAAAACTCAGCCGCGTGTGCTACACACGGAGAGCAAACCGCGGCTCACAAAATGGCCGCGGCAAGGCAAAAAAGCTTTTTGGCGCGCTTTTAGTCGGCGACGGGAAAATCACCCGGCTGAAGAGCAAACGCTTAAGGAGGCCTGCCTTACCCCCGCAGCTCAAGAAAACTCGCAAAAAGAAAAGGACAGATGTAAACGCCGACGAGCAGAGAAGAAGCCGCTTCCCAGCGTCTGCCCTCACTCTGCCGCCGGAATCTATCGGCACTCCCCCCAGCGCACACCTTACCTCTACCGGAGGAGTGCAGCTGTGTACTTTCCACCGGAGCACTGACCCGAATATCCCTGGGACAGAGATCCTGAACTTAAAGAGGACAGAGTTAGAAAAGAGAAGCCGCTTAGGCCAGAACAGAGGAGAGACCTCCCTCGGGTCCTCCCCCCCCCCACGGGGAGCCGATGAAATGATTAATTTTAAAGCAACAAGCACCCCTTAATCTAATAAAGTAAAAGAAGCTCTAATAGAGCCCAGAAAAGAAACTACAAAAAGGTTAGCTACAGTCTAAAGACCTAACTGACAAACTAGTGAGCCCAGCCAGGCTCACTCACGTCTTCCTGCTGCATGAAGACTGGACACACTGGGTTGGAGGAGATGGCAGAGATGCTGTATCCAGTGATGCTGAAATTTGATTGGTCCAGTCTTCATGCTGCAGGAAGAGGTGCACAACCCATACGTAGAGGACTAAGCTGGAGGAACGATAAGGAACTTGGGGACATCCTAGCAGCTCCACTATCTGACCTTTTCAATGCCTCAATGGAGTCGGGAGTGGTGCCAAAGGACTGGAGAGAGGCACACATGGTCCCTTTACACAAAAGAGGAAGTAAGGATGTAGTTGAAAATTACAGGCCGGTTAGTTTAACTTCGGTGGTGAGTAAATTATTGGAAGCGCTGCTGAAAGACAAAATAGTGAGGTTTCTGGAGTCCAGCGGATTACAGATCAGAGGCAGCATGGATTCACCAGAGGCAGGTCTTGTCAGACAAATCTGATTTCTTTGACTGGACGACCAGTGCTTTGGACCGAGGGAGAGCCATAGATGTGGTGTATTTAGATTTCAGTAAAGCCTTTGACACTGTTCCTCACAGGCAACTTATAAACAAACTGAGCACCCTAGGGATGGACCCTGAAGTTACTGCTTTGGTTAGAAATTGGTTGAGTGGGAGGCGACAAAGGGTACAGGTAAATGGAGCTCACTCTGAGGAGAAAGTGGTTACCAGTGGTGTGCCTCAGGGATCTGTCCTTGGTCCGATTCTTTTTAACATCTTTGTTAGTGATATAGCGGAAGGGCTGTCGGGTAACGTTTGCCTCTTAGCGGATGATAACAAAATCTGCAATAGAGTAGACACCCAGGAAGGTGTAGATAACATGAGGGGGGATCTAGCTAAGCTTGAAGAATGGTCTAGAATTTGGCAGCAGAGATTTAATGTTAAAAAATGCAAGGTCATGCATTTGGGCTGTAGCAATCCAAGAGCGCAATATTTTATAGAGGGTGAAGTACTTTTGTCCACTAAAGAAGAGCGGGACCTAGGCGTGATTAACTACTTTAAGATCATCAGACACAAACAGGTAGAAAAGGCGACAGCAAAAGCTAGAAGGATGCTTGGGTGCATAAGGAGAATAATGGTCAGCAGAAGAAAGGAGGTGACAGTGCCTCTGTATAAGTCTTTGGTGCGACTTCAGTTGGAGTACTGTGTGCAATTCTGGAGACTGCACCTCCAAAAGGATATCAACAGGGTGGAGTCAATACAGAGGGTGGCTACTAAAATGGTTAGTAGTTTTCATTAGTTGTTGTTATGGAAGGACAGACTAGATAGGCCTTGTGGTCTTTTTCTGTCGTCATGTTTCTATGTTTCTATTATAAAGCATACGAGGACAGACTTAAGGATCTTAAATACATACACCTTAGAGGAAAGGCAGGGTAGAGGTGATATGATTGCAACATTTAAATACCTCTGTGGCATAAATGCATAGGAGGAGAGTCTCTTTCGATTGAAAACAACCTCTGCTATGAGGGGACATGGGATGAGGGTGAAAGGGGATAGATTCAGGAGTGATATGCAGAAATATTTCTTTACGGAAAGAGTGGTGGATCCGTGGAATAGTCTCCCAGAGAAGGTGGTAGAGATGAGATAGGCCATGTGGTCTTTTTCTGTCATGTTTTTCCTACATTACCATATGTTGTCATGTCTATACTGTTTGTTTCCCTTGTTTATACCTTGTATTTCTTGTGACCGCTTTGATTGAAGGAAAAGGCGGTATAAAAAACTTGTTAAATAAATAAATAAATGTTTCCATGTTTCTTCATTCCGCTGTTTCCCATCTTAACCTCTGTCGGAGAGCTTGAATGATTCAAGAAGCATCTCAATGTACTGTCTCGAATGCTTCTCAGCCTCGCCACCTCTTCTTTGAGCTCGTCCACTTGTTTCCTGAGAGCCTCAGCAGGCAGGCAATCCTGCACATGGAACCGGTCCTTCAACTTTGTGTTATCTTGGATTCTTGTCTCATGATCATATCAGTTCCATAGTTAAAATTCTTTCTATACCTTCCAGCAAATCCACAGTATCTGCCCATTTCTCAGTTCTTCTGCACTTACTACCTTGATTCTTAATCTAGTCATATTCCGTTTAGATTAATTTTTACATTGTCGATGCTGGTCTTCCAGAATTCAAATCAAAATTCCTCCATTAGATTACTTATTCATGCATCAAAATCTGACCGTATTACACTCCTACTGATCCAAAATCACTGGTTGCCTATACACTATCATATATAGTGCAAAATCCTGACTCATTCATAAAGCTTTATGCACTAGTATTCTTTCTTTTCTGTCCTCACTAATCCCACATGCTCCTCACCATACCCTTTCTTCAAGTCATACTGAGTTTATCATCTTTCCTACTAAAGCCACCTCCCCCTTCTTTCTTTATTCTTGTGGATAACACTCTACTCCTTCCTGTTTCCTTGGCTAGCAACCTTGGGGTCATTTTTAATTCTTCCAGCTCCTTCTCCACACATATCCAAAAGATAGCTAAAGCCTGTCATTTCTTTTCTATATCAGCAGCGAAATTTGTCCCTTCCTTTCTGAACACACTACTAAGACCCGTATCCATTCTCTAGTCAGATCCCATCTAGACTACTGCAACCTTATCCATGCTGGTCTTCCTCTGAATCAACTCTCCTCTCTTCGATCTGTTCATAATTCAGCTGTGGAGCTAATCTTCCATCAGTGTCACTATGCTCCGTCACCCCTCTTCTCAAATCATTAAATTAGCTTCTTATCCATTTCTGCATCCCATTCAAACTTCTACTACTAACCTAGAAGTGCTATCATTCAATTGCTCCTCACTAATTTTCCTCTCTTCTCGCCCTACACCCCTCCTTGGGAACACCGCTCTTCTGGCAGGATCACGTCTATGTGCCCTTCCTCTTCCCTCCCAATTCCAGACTGTGATTTTTCCACCTTGCTGCTCCTTATGCAAACTACTTGAGTCGGTACATCAGGCTCCATTTCTGGTCCTGTTCAAATCCAGGCTAAAAACTTTGAAGCCTCTTTTGGATCCTGATCCCCTCAGCCTCCTGTTCATTTCCTATGTTTCCTTACCATTTCCCTTGATATATCCTAGTTGTGTTGTGTTATCTGTCTTGACTAAACTGTAAACTCTGATGAACAGGGGTGGTCTCTTACATGTGTCTGTATGCTGTGTAAAGCTATACAAATGAAAAGTAGGAGTAGTAACCACTTCTGTTTTCTCCCATCTCTTGTACCAAATAAAATAAAAATTGTCTAGTAGAGTTGTATTTTTTTTGTTTTCCAGGCTTGTGGAAGGACCTTTATAAGGCCTCAGGAACTTCCTTATAAAGCATCCAAAGCAGCTCTTAACTCATTTCCAGAAGGCATTTGATCTCTTCCTGTAGTATATTTGTGCGGATTGGCCTTCATACCCCTCCCACTCCCTCCTATTCTTTTTTCCCCATTTTCTTGTGCTGTATGGCTGCACAACTATCACTAGCTGATACTAATTGGAGTTCCTTTCTGATTCTTTTGACTTTGTGTAAACTGCTCTGTTTTTAAACTTGAAGAGCAGCATACAATATCAAAATTTTAATAAACTGCCCTTAATCCCTCAATGTTTATTTCCCCCTCAATGTTAAGATTAGATAGAGATAGCAACATTCATTGTTAATTAGCAGCATTCATAGGTGGCATGAGCACAACATCCAAAAATTCAGGAGAGTTGCAGCAGCAAAGAGAGGCACGTATAATTGCCTCTGAGGTTGCTCCATTCCTGCTACAAAAGATGGACGTTCTGGCAGCCAGGTCTGGAGTTAACCTTATGCAGTTAGCAATACCAGATTTCATGCGTAACTATAGGCTATTTTAGAAATGTCCATCCCCAAATTGGATAACCATAGAAATGGGTGCATGGACATCCTTGCCGATATATTTCAGAAGGTGGGCATCCATGTTCAATGACATGGGTATCTCAGGCAAACATTTCAGAAACTCAGATGCGTATCAGCAGCCCACTAATATGTTTGGTGTATATTGTAAATATGTCAGACACCAGAGCCAAAAGATCAAACTCGCTTAACATGCTAAACACCTCTTCAACAATTACTAAGACGAGTTACACAACCTCCAAGCGAGCTCTCTCATTATTTGCCCCAACTCTCTGGAAAGCACTGCCCGATAACCTAAATGCTACAAATGGCCTGATAGCTTTTTTTCTGAAATCTAAAAACCCACCTCTTCATTAGACACTTTACTGAACCGACTTAGTCTCTCAAATGGAATGGACAATTTGATTACATGGACACGTTACGCACACATCTTAACCAGTCGAGCCAAATGGACCGCCACAACCTAAGAATCTCACACCTTAAATTACTCCCCATAATTTCCCCACTCAATGGAATGTTATATAGTTTTTATGTTACAAGGTTATGCTATGTTTATAATGTTATGTTGACATGGTTCTATCTAAAGCCCTGTTGGTCACATTGTTATTATGTACACCACTTAGAATTTGAGATATAGTGGTATAGAAAAAAACTATTAAATAAAGAAATAAAATAAATACTTACATGGCAGTTTTGTTAGCCAGCAGATATTAACTGTGGCAGTGAAATGCATATTGTTCTACCCCTTGAAAGTGTTATAGTAATAAAACAAGCACTGTTTTGCATCCTGTTTGCAGGCTAGGCAGCTACCTAGGGTGACAAACCTTGATGGGTGGCCAGTGGCTTTGTGCTGCTGCTTTAGTGCTGGCAGCAGGCCATGAGCTTCAGCACACATGGCCTGCTGCTTCTGACCCCCCTCTGAAGCAACTTCCTGTCCCCCCCCCCCTGAAGCAACTTCCTGTCAGAAGGGGTTCAGAAGCAGCAGACCATGTGTGCAAAGCACATGGCCCGCCGCAGGCACCAAAGCGGAGGCACAAAGCTGCCACTTTTAAACTGCCACCACCGCCCCCCTCCCCCCTAAAGATAGAATTGGTGGCAGCAGCATAGCACAACCTTGGGGAGGGGGGTAGCAGAAACCCTTGGGTCAGCCCCAAAGGCAGATATAGGCAGGGACACCTCAATGACCAGATGTTCTTGTGCCATTCTGCCATCGCACCGTAACATACATCTTCATTGCTCTGCCCATTTCACTTCTCCGACACATTCTACTTGGTTTGTTCTTGCACTGGGGATATGGATATACTCTGTTTTAAAATTGGACCAGAGATGGCCTTGTGATTTGGACATCTGAGTGTCTGTTTTTAGATGTCTAAAGTATGAGTAGGGCGTCTAAAATAACCCACATAGGCTTGCAAAATAGCCATCATAAGCATGTACGTTGTGAAATCTGGCAGTTACGCATGTATGGCAACCATATTTTTCCTGCTGATTTTCCAACGTGTGGGTTAGCAAAATGGTTCTTCTGGCTTCACAGTCACATAAATGTGCACAAATGCACCTTATTGTGTATTTTAGAAAAAAAAAAAACTTACATTTAGCCCAACCTTTTCTAAAATGCCATCAGATTTCTGAATATTGTGACCTTGATGTCTCTATTAAGATCGACATGTCTTCTAAAATGTGCCTTTACATATAAATTTCCACATACACATCTTTATACATGAGTACCTAACATTTCTTATCCATCTAACACACAAACAAAACGATCACCCAAACAAAGAGACACACTATTTTGTCTCCATTAAGAAAAGAACAGTTACATTAAGGTGGTCCTTATAGTTCTGACCTTATCAGTAGCTTTTTGACACCTAATCAGCAGCTCGAGGCTATGCCCCGCATTTCCCTGTCAAAACACTGCATGACCACCACCATATATCACAAGTTATAATTTTGGAAACTAGACAAAAGGTGTGTGAAATTTCTCACCTTCATTTTATTCTACTCATAGCATTGACCCTGTTCAAGAGAGACTATCAACAAAAGATAAGCTTCAAACATGTTTCCTATTCAATAGGAAAAAGCCTGAAGAAACTGCCCCCTTCTAAAATGCTTGTTGTGTACACCACCCTACTCTTTGCTCTTCAGATACTATTTACACAGAATGGAGTGCTTGCCAATCTCTAGCAGTCTCTTTGTGTTCCATTCTGGAGACCGCACCTTCAAAAGGATATAAACAGATTGGAGTCGGCACAGAGGATGGCTACTAAAATGGTTAATGATCTTTGTTATAAAAGCATGAGGACAGACCTAAGGACCTTAATATGTATACTTTAGAGGAAAGGAGGAACAGAGGCGATACGATTGAGACATTTAAATACCTCCATGGCATAAATGCACAGGAGGAGCACCTCTTGATTGAAAGCAAGCTCTGCTATGAGGGGACATAATATGAAGGTGAAAGGGGATAGACTCAGGAGTAATATGCAGAAATATTTCTTTACAGAAAGAGTAATAGATGCATGAAATAGTCTCCCAGGGTGGTGGTAGAGATGAGGACAGTATTTGAATTTTAAAAAGCATGGGACACACACAAAGGCTCTCTAAAGGAAAAAAGGGAACTCTTGTAGTGGGTGATATGGAAGGGCAGACTAGATAGGCCATGAGGTCTTTTTCTGCCATCATGTTTCTGTTCTACAAATAAAAGGCTTGCATATTAAAAATAATTCTTCACCAGTTCTATGTCCTGGAATTAGGCTGGGTTTTAGGAATAGGTGTCCATTTTTCCTGTACCACTGGTTTACCTAGAAGCCACATGAAACTCATTTAGGCTCTTGAGAGTGTTTATTGGGGAAGATGCTGGTGTGACTCTAGATCCAGGGTCTCAAACACACGGCCCACAAGAGAACTTTGTGCGGCCCGCGACGGAGAGGAAACAAAAAAAAAACCCTGGCTTCTGCTGCTGTCGCCGTGGCAGCAGCAGAATCAACTGTCCCACGGCCCCTTCCCGTCTGCCCGGCAGAGCCCCGAGTCAGCTCCATCAGTGGCGGGCTTTTCAAGCCACGAAGAGAGTATTTCCCTCTCGCGCGGCTCTGGGAAATACTCTTCACGGGCGGCCCTGAAAGCTGCCGCTGATGGAGCTGAGCTGAGGGCTCTACCAGGCAGACAGGAAGGGACCACGGACAGCTGATTCTGTTGCTGCCACTGCGGCAGCAGCAGAAGCCAGGGTTTTTTGTTTTTGTTTTTTAATTGACAGTTGATTCTGCCGCTGCCCCACAGAAACCAGGGTTGGTTTTTTTTAAATTTACCTGGGCTGATGGGGGGGGAGGGGGGTTAGGACTGGAAATGGGCTGATGGGGGGGGGCACGTTAGGACTGGTAATGAGCTATGGAGGGGCTAAGACTGGAAGTGGGCTGATGGGGGGGGTTAGGACTGGAAGTGGGCTGTTGGGGGGCTAAGACTGGAAGTGGGCTGTTGGGGGGGCTAAGACTGAAAATGGGGTGATGGGAGGGTTAGGATTGGAAGTGGGCTGTTGGGGGGGCTTAGGACTAGTAATGGGCTATGGGTGGGCTAGAACTGGTAATAGACTGGGGGGTTGCTAGGACTGGAAATAGGCTGAGTAGAAGGGGGCTTGAACTGCAAATAGCTGATGGGGATGGGGACTTGGAATGGAAATGGGCTGTGAGGGGGAGGGAGCTAGGACTGGAAATGGGCTGATGGTGGGGCTAGGATAGGACTGGAAATGGGCTGATGTGGGGACTAGAAGGGAGCGGATGCTGGGTGGGGCTGGAACTAGAAGGGAGCTGATGTTGAGGGAGGATTAGAATGGGATGGGGCTGGGAGAGTGAAACGGAGAGGGGAAAAATATTTTGTGTAGGAGGGAAGAAAAATCTACAATTGGCCGGGTATTGGGAGAGTTAAGTGGGGATTGAGGATGGAGGGGTCAAATTTGAGTGGATGAAATAGGAATAAGGAAAGAGCAAAAAGGAGAAAGATTAATACTGTATGTTAAAGCAGATGTAGAGAGAGAATGGAAAAAAAAACTAGAAGAGAGAAGAAAGGACAAATGGACAGCAGACGATGGAGAGTTAGCAGAAGACACAAAGAAACCAGAAGAAAGTGGCTGGAACAATTGCAACTGAAAAAAATGCACAAAAGGTAGAAAAATCTCTATTTTGAATTTATTAACTGGAATATGTCAGCTCTGGGAAATGTGCATCATTAACATCTGTGCTTTGTATGGTAACATTATGCAAATATTTATGCAAATGAGGTCCCTTATGCAAATGAGGCCCCGCAACTTATGCGGCCCGTGGATTACTTTACAAGTCCTCATTTGGCCCTAAAAGCAATTTGAGTTTGATACCCCTGCTCTAGATGCTTACTAATACTGTGGGCTATCATATATGCTATTTGGCAAAACAGCAAGAACAGAGACAGACACGCAACACTCAGGGCCAAGGACAGAAGGAAGCAGAGAGACAAAGAAGTAAAAGAGAGGAGGTCATGTGCACTACTAAAGAGACAGGCTGGCCCCAGGGCAAAGCATAAGAGAACTAAAGAACTTGCAGAGTGTTTTATTTGAATGGGGCTCTCCTTGTGTGCATTTTACAGATCTCAACTGAAGTCACCAATTGTTTGCAATTCTCTATCTGCTCCCTCCTGAATTTAGCGCCATCAGAAATGACACATGGGCGATATGCCCAAGATATATAAGCATTTCATACCAGCCACATGTACCAAAGGAGCAAGTGCGCTCCACTGTGCCTGCCTCCATCAGCACATCCAAGTGCATTACCTTAACAATATTTAATAATCCTGCTAATTCTTAGAACAAATGCAAAACAGATTTACAGTTCTCACCTCTGTTAATCCCTCATGTTTTATGTTTCTCTTCAGTATCACATACCATCAATTTAAGGTCAAACGTTCCACGGCATTTAGCCTCCAGAAACTTTTGGTATGCTTGTTCTCATTCTCCAACATAGCATCTGATTAGTTATTTAATTCTACTTCCTTTAGCCTAAGGTACTGCAGTTTCTGGAAATGATTTGGACCTAAGCTGCAGATATTTATAGAGTCCTGCCATACCAAACAGCTGCAGCTTGCTGGAACCAAAACAATTTTGACCAGTATTCTCATAAAAGGCAGGATTACTGAAGTCTTAGCAAATTCTAAATCTACTTAGATTCATTGCAATTCTCAAGCATGGCCTGCCAATGCTTTACTTAACTTGAGATTTGGCTGAAAGATGGTGAATCTTCAAGTTTCCAGCAGGCATGTCAACCAAACATCTCCTTTGTATTCAGGACTTCAAGGAATACAGGGGTAGGAATAATTATTTAACCTCCTAAAATCAAAGGAGGTGCTCATGCCTCCATTCTCTGGCTAGCATGGTTTTATTGTGAGACTATGGGGTTTGTTTACTAAACGGTGCTAGCGGCTTCCGTGCAAAATCAGAGCCACGGCTCTGTTTTCACATGGAAGCCACAAGCACCACTTAGTAAACAGACTAGTATGAATAGTTATTAGATATTTGAAACATTTTTTATATTTTTCTGCTTGACCATTTTCTTGCTCTGTACTATTTTAAGTCTGGTCACTTTTGTAATTCTTAATCCTCTCAGATCTCATAGTGCAGAATATAAAGCTGTTGTCAACATTATTGGCACCCATGCATTTTAGATATGTTGTATACAATATCTTAAGAAATAATTGGAAATATTCCAAGTGTCTGTCATCGTAATATTTTAATAGCACGTTCAAAGGTATACAAAAAGAAAAAAAATAGATGTGCTGTGCAACTTAGACATAGTAATTTCTGAGAAAAAAAAACATGACATGGATAGGATTAATGGCACCTTTCACTAATATTTGGTTGCACAACCCTTGGTAGTGATGACAGTCTTCAAATATTTCTTGTAACCATCTATAAATGTTTTGTACATCTGTCTGCTGATAGTTTCTCCCACTCTCCAGCTGCTCATGAATGTTTCCAGGATTTTTACCAGGGGCAGATTTCAGCTCTTTCCAAAGATTCGCCATTGGTTTGACATCAGGTCTCATTGCTGGCCAATTTAAAACAGTCCATTTGCTCCTTTTTAACCATTTTCTGTACTTTTGGATGTATGCTTTGTGTCATTGTCCTCCTGGAAAGCATAGTTACTCACCTGTAACAGGTGATCTCCGGGAAAGCACAGTTACTTACCTGTAACAGGTGATCTCTGGGAACAGCAGGAATAAGTCTTCACATATGGTAAGTCGGTACCAACGGAGCCTGCGCGGGAACGCTCCCCAGCTTCCCAAAAAGGAAAGCTTTTGGGAGCATCCCACAGCGCCTGCGCGCTGCCTTCCCGCCTTTCCTAACCAACTTTCCTCAGTTCGAGTTTAAAGCTGAGACAATAGAGAGAGAGAGGAAAGGAAAGATAGAAAAGAGATACAACTCCTAGGGGAAGTGGGTGGGTTGTGAAGACTTATTCCTGCTGTTCCCAGAGATCACCTGTTACAGGTAAGTAACTGTGCTATCTCCAGGAACAAGCAGGAATGAGTCTTCACATATGGGGACTCCCTAGCTGAGATGCATGGGGGATCCCCAAGGATATGAGACCCTGAAAGGGGTCTGCGTCCTCCTATGGATCTCAGGCATCCATCCAGGGAAGGAGGGCAGGAGTTGTTTAAGAATGGAACAGGTGTGTGAGGACAGCCTGACCAAACAAGGCAGCCCGGCGGGAATCCTTGTCCAAGCAGTAATGGGCTGTGAAGGTATGAACAGAGGCCCAGGTGGCTGCTCGACAGATCTGGTCGATGGACACAGAATTTAGATGAGCCATAGAGGTGGCCATGGCCCTCACATTATGAGCTGTGACATGGCTCTCCAGAGAAAGGTTCTTACTCTGGTAGGCGAAAGAAATACACTGAGCAATCCAATTGGACAGTGTTCTCTTAGAGACTGGAAGTCCCAAGTGAGAAGGATCAAAAGCAACAAAAAGCTGGGAAGACTTTCTATGTTGCTGTGTCCTATGTAAGTAAAAAGCAAGAGCTCCTTTACAATCCAGAGTATGAAGATTCCTCTCTGCATTGGATGCATGAGGAGCTGGAAAAAAGACAGGTAAATATACCTCTTGATTAAGATGAAAAGGTGAGATCACTTTAGGCATAAAGTGTGGATTCGTCCTAAGGACTACCTTGTCATGATGGAAACTTGTATAAGGTGGATTAGCCACTAAGGCCTGCAGTTCACTGATGCGGCGAGCAGAAGTGACTGCAATGAGGAAAATAACCTTCCAGGAAAGAAATTTCAAGGAGGTAGTGGCTAAGGGTTCAAAGGGTGGCTTCATAAGCTGACCAAGAACCAAATTTAAGTCCCATGCAACCGGAGGCGGCCTAATGGGAGGTTTAGTTAAAGTTAGGCCTCTCATGAATCTTGAAAGAGGATGAGAGGAGATAGGTTGTCCATTGATGGGCTTAAGGGATGCTGCAATAGCACTCAAATGGACTCTTACTGAATTTGTCTTAAGTCCTGCATTGGAGAGATGCAGGAGATAGTCTAACAAAGACGTTAAAGGTAGTGCCAGAGGGTCAAGACCCTTTCCAGCACACCAAATGGAAAATCTTTTCCACTTAAAAACATAGGAACGCCTGGTGGAAGGTTTCCTGGAAGCATGGAGGATATCCTTCACCTGCTGAGAAAGATTCAAGTCTTGAAGGTCTAGGCCTTCAGTAACCAAGCTCTGAGGTGAAGGGACTTGGGGTTTGGGTGCCACAAAGTCCCTTCCTCCTGAGACAGAAGGTCTGGAACAGCTCCCAAGTCCAGAGAGGGGGCTTGGGAGAGATGCAGAAGCAGAGGGTACCACACTTGGCGTGGCCAGCGTGGAGCTATGAGGATCATAGATCCTTGATCCCTCTGGAGTTTGAACAGAGTCTTGGGAATCAAGGGAATGGGTGGAAAGGCATACAGGAAGCCCTGACCCCAATGAAGGAGGAAGGCATCCTTGGCCTTAACTCCCTGACACAGAATTCTGGAACAGAACCGGGGAGGTTTGGCATTCCACGGACTTGCAAAGAGGTCTATGTCCGGGGTTCCCCATTCTTGAAAGATTCTGAGTACCTGATCCATGTGCAGGGACCATTCGTGTGGAAGCAGAACTCGACTGAGTCTGTCTGCCCAAGAGTTTTGGATTCCTGGGAGATATACTGCCAGGAGATGGATTTGATGCTCTCTGGTGAAGGCCCACAATCTTAGAGCTTCGTTGCAAAGCGACAGAGAGCCAGTTCCTCCTTGCTTGTTTATATAAAACATAGCTACTTGATTGTCCGTATGGATGAGGACTGTCTTGTAGCTGAGGAGGGTATGGAAGACCTTGAGAGCTAGAAAAACTGCTCGAAGCTCCAAGTGGTTGATATGAAGAGAGGTCTCCTGAGGGGACCAAGTGCCTTGAGTGGAGAGGTCCTGTAGATGAGCTCCCCAACCTGTCTGAGAGGAATCTGTTGTGAGGGTTGCTTGGGGCAACAACTGTTGGAAGGGGGACCCCAGCAACAGATTTTGAGTGGACATCCACCATTGGAGAGACCAAGAGAGACGTTTGGAGGTTGCTATTTGGTCTGAGAGAGCTCCTGAAGCTTGAGTCCACTGGGTGGACAAAGTCCATTGAGCTGCTCTTATGTGTAGGCGAGCATAGGGTACCACATATACTGTGGAAGCCATGTGGCCCAGCAGTTGTAGCATCTCCCTGGCAGTTAAGTGGCTCTTTGACTGAATCTGGGAGGCTAACTGCACTAGACGTTGGCAACGGGCCTGAGGAAGGTAGGCCCTTGCAGTGGTGGTATCCAACCAGGCCCCTATGAATTCCAGGGACTGAGTAGGGATGAGCTGGGAGGTTTACCACCAGTCCCAGATACTGCAGAATGCGCCTTGTGCGGTCCAGGAAAATCTGGGCCTCTGACTGAGATGGAGCTCAGATGAGCCAGTCGTCCAGGTATGGGAAGACAAATATTCCCAGAGTGCGTAGAAATGCAGCAACTACTGCCATGCATTTGGTGAACACTCTTGGGGCAGAGGCCAGACCGAAAGGAAGCACTCTGTATTGGTAATGTTTTCCTTGGAAAAGAAAACGCAGGAATCTTCTGTGAGATGGATGGATGAGAACATGTGTGTACGCATCCTTGAGATCTAGAGAACAAAGCCAATCCTGACTTTGAAGGTATGGAAGGAGAGTGCCCAGAGAAAGCATCTTGAACTTCTCCTTGCATAGAAATTTGTTCAATTCTCTGAGATCTAGAATGGGTCTGTATCCCCCTGTCTTCTTTGGAATGAGAAAATAGGGGGAGTAGAACCCTGACCCTTGTTGAAGAAGAGGAACTTCTTCTATTGCCCCTTGGGCAAGAAGGGTAGTTATCTCCTGACCTAAAAGGTTGAGAAGAGATGTGGGAGAATTGAAGTGTGGGGAGGAAGGTCTGAGAAATGAAGTTTGTAGCCCTCTCTTCTGATGGAGAGGGTCCACTGCTCTGATGTGATTTGCTCCCATCTGGGAGCAAAATGAGCTAACCTTCCTGGAATGGTGAGAGGTTCTGGCTGTGTTAAAGCCAGAAAGACTAAGTTCTCTAGCATCAAGTCAAAAACCCTGAGGGGGTTGGGACTGCTGGGTTACAGCAGCCCCTTTAGACTTAGGCCTGGCCTGCTTAGGTTGCTGACGCTTAGCGGTAAAGCGACCTGTAGAAGATTGTTGGCTAGAAGTGGAAGGAAACCTGCCCTTTTTGAAAAAAAGACTTTTTAAAAGTCTTTTTCTTGGCAGAAATGGAGGTAGACCTTGAAAGTCTATCCAGAGCAGAATTCTCTGCATCCATTTGAGTGGCTTTAATTTGCCACTCTCTGCCAAACAGATTTTCACCTGTACAGGGCAGATTTCCTAAGCCATCTTGAACCCAGGGCTCTAAATCAGAAGCCTGGAGCCAAGCAATTCTGCGAGCAGCTATGGCAATGCCTGAGGCTCTACTGGTACCTTCAAAGGAGTCAAAGGCTGCCCTGTTTGAAAACTTGGAGATGTCTTGAGTATGCTTAAGCCACATGCGGAATTCTTCCCTTTTATCTTCTGGAATAAAAGGGAGGAAAGTGTGCAGCTTTTCTGCCACTTCTTTCAGAAACATACCCATATAAAGGCTATATGAGTTGATTCTGGCAATAAGCATACTGGCCTGGAAGATCTTCCTATCAAAAGCATCCAAGGTCCTGCATTCTCTTCCTGGAGGAGCAGAAGAGTGTCTCTTTGTACTCTTTATCCTCTCCATAGCTGACTGCACCACAATGGAATGGTGAGGAAGCTGAGTTTTCTGGAACCCAGGACAAGGAGGGACACAATACATAGTGTCCAACCTGCGAGAATGAGGAGAGAGAGTGAGAGGAGTCTCCCATAAATCAATCATGTGTTCATGAAGAATCTCATGAATTGGTAAGGTGACTGCCTCTTTAGGAGCCTTAGAGTATCCTAAAATATCTAATTATTTTGCTCTAGGCTCTGATTCAGAGGTTACTGAAATAGAGAGTCCTTTAGCTACTTCTCTTATGAAGTCTTGAAAGGACAAGTCCTCTGGAGGAGACATTCTTCGTTTTGGAGAAGAAGGCTCCTCAGGAAGGGCTATGGATACTTCAGGAGACTCATCTGATGTATCAGAATCAGAGGAATCGAAGTATCGCCTGTCAGGGTGCTCTTCTAATGCTCGATACGCGTATCGAGCGGTATCGACATCGGGCGTCCCCGGTACCGGATCGGTACCGAGAAGTAGCCCTGGACAAGGAACCGCAGCAATCGGTATCCTGGTCGATGTCGATGCAGTCGGTACTGGCATCGGCGCTGGTGCCGGTACTGGAGCCCATACCGACAACGGAGCTCGTTGCGGTATCATCGGCGTTGCAGCTTGAATGAAGGACTGTATAGCCTGCTGCATGGACAGAACATTCTGATCCATCGACGCCATGAAAGCCTGGAAGTCGGTACCGGGAGAAAGTGCCGGTACCCCAGAGCAAACTAACAGGTGATCGGTCGAGGCCGTGCCATCGATGTCAACCTGTAACCCCATAGGAGGAGCTTTGGAAGCCGGAGCTTCCCGCCGGGGTTGTTTGGCTGGTGCAGGATCCTCGAGGGCAAGCCCGGAGGCATCTTGATGCTTAGAGGGAGATCTACCCTTCGAGGACCTGGCTAGGTTTATGTTTGGTTACCTGAGATCCTTCAGGAGAAGAAGACCTGGAAGATGTCGATGCTACTGCCGGTGCCTCAGCGGGAAACAGCACATGGAGCTTAGCTGCTCGGTTCTGTAACCCCCGTTTAGACATTAGGGAGCAGGACGGACAATCCGGAATGGAGTGTTCAGGACCCAAACATTTAAGACACCATTCATGGGTATCTGTAACAGAAATAGTACCGCTACACTTAGTGCATTTTTAAAGAAAGAAAGAAAAGTTCGGCGGTACCGGTCCGGAGTCGGGGAAGGCAGACACGCGACCAAAGAAATAAAATAAAATAAAGAACTTCTTCAGCGGTGACAGGGCTCGACCTGCTGGCTCCACGGCAAAGAAGAACTGAGGAGAGTTGGTTAGGAAAGGCGGGAAGGCAGCGCGCAGGTGCTGTGGGATGCTCCCAAAAGCTTTCCTTTTTGGGAAGCTGGGGATCGTTCCCGCGCAGGCTCCGTCGGTACAGACGTACCATATGTGAAGACTCATTCCTGCTTGTTCCTGGAGATCAGCAGGAATTTAGTCTTCACATATAGGTATCGTCGGTACCGATGGAGCCTGCGCGGGAACGCTCCCCAGCGTCCAATTAGAAAGCTTGTGGGAGCATCCCACAGAGCCTGCGTGCTGCCTTCCTGCCTTTCCCAACTGCCTCTCTCCAGTTGAGTTTTAGAGCTGAGACAAAGAGAGAGGGAGAAAGAGAGAGGGAAGGAAGGAAAAGAGAGATACAACTCCTAGGGGAGGTGGGTGGGTTGTGAAGACTAAATTCCTGCTGTTCCCGGAGATCACCTGTTACAGGTGAGTAAGTATGCTATCTCCAGGAACAAGCAGGAATGTATTCTTCACATATGGGGACTCCCTAGCTACAGATGCCAGGGAGAGACCCCAGAAGTTGTGTGCCCCTGTGAAAGGGCTCCACTTCCCACCATGGATCTCTGGCATCCCACCGGGAATGGTGGGTAAGAGTTGATTAAGTATGGAACAGGTGTCGTAGAACAGCCTGACCTGAGTGGAGGAGTGGCCTAGTGGTTGGGGCAAGGTACTTCAGGCCGGAAGGTCGGGGGTTCAAATCCCACTAGAGGACAGCAACCTTGGGCCGGAAGGACTGGTGTTTCTAGTCCCACAGGTGCTCCTTGTGGTCTTGGGCAAGCCACTTAACCCTCCATAGCCCATGTTCCCTGTAAAATCGTTATCTCCAAGTTATAATGCCCTGTTCAATGTAATTTCAGTTTGTTCAATGTAAAACGCACTGATGCACAATAATGCAGTATATAAGAGAAAATAAATAAATAAACAAGGCATTCCGGTGGGAGTCCTTGTCCAAGCAGTAATGGGCTGTGAAGGTATGAACCGAGGCCCAAGTAGCTGCTCGATAGATGTCGTCAATAGACACAGAGTGTAGATGAGCCATTGAGGCTGCCATGGCTCTCACATTATAAGCTGTGACATGGCCTTCCAGAGAAAGGTTTTCACGCTGATAGGTAAAAGAAATACACTGTGCAATCCAATTGGACAATGTCCTCTTGGAGACGAAGTCCCAAATGAGAAGGATCAAAAGCAACAACGAGTTGAGAGGACTTTCTATGTTGCTGTGTCCTTTGTAAGTAAAAAGCAAGTGCTCTTTTACAGTCCAAAGTATGAAGACTCCTTTCTGCATTTGAAGCCTGAGGCCTTGGAAAAAAATACAGGCAGGTAAACTGCTTGGTTTAAATGAAAATGTGAGACCACCTTTGACCAAGTGTGGATGAGTCTTAAGGACTACCTTATCATGATGGAACCTTGTATAAGGAGGATAAGCCACTAATGCTTGCAACTCACTAATGTGACGTGCTGATGTGATTGCAATGAGAAAGACAACCTTCCAGGAAAGGAATTTCAAGGAGGTAGTAGCTAGAGGTTCAAAAGGCGGCTTCATGAGCTGCCCAAGAACCAGATTTAGGTCCCATGCTACCGGTGGAGGCCTAATGGGAGGCTTAGTTAGGAGGCCTCTCAAACGTTGCTATGAGAGGATGAGAGGAAATAGGTTGTCCATTTAAAGGCTTGAAAGAAAGCAGTTACTTACCTGTAACAGGTGATCTCTGGGAACAGCAGGAATAAGTCTTCACATATGGGTATCGTCGGTACCGACGGAGCCTGCGCGAGAACGCTCCCCAGCGTCCAATAAGAAAGCTTTTAGGAGCATCCCACAGCGCCTGCGTGCTGCCTTCCCGCCTTTCCCAACCGCCTCTCTCCAGTTCGAGTTTTAAAGCTGAGACAAAGAGAGAGAGGGAATGAAAGATAGATAGATACAACTCCTAGAGGAGGTGGGTGGGTTGTGAAGACTTATTCCTGCTGTAACACAATCGCTGATGTCGATGCTGTCAGTACCGGTACCAATATTGATACCAGTTGAACCGTCTGAAGCGGTCCCTAAGGCACTGAAGCTGCAAGGAGAGCCGCCAGACTGCGTTCAATAGCCAAGAACCTCTGGTCTATTGACGCTGCCGATGCCTGGGTATCGGTACCAGACTAAGCGGCCAGTACCCCAGAGCATGGCACCTGTAGTTCTGCCGAGGTTGAGGCCTCGAGAACATCCTGGAGCCCCGATAGTGCTTTGGAAGCCGAAGCCTCCCGCCGGGGCAATTTTGTCGGTACAAGTCCCTCAAGGGCAATGCCAGAGACATCTCCATGCTTGGAAGGAGATCTACCCTTTGAGGACCGGCCAGATTTATGTTTGATTACCTGAGATCCATGGGAGGAAGACGAAGCCCTGGAAGACGTCGATGCCACGGATGCTGCATCGGAGGGAAAAAGGGTGCTAAGCTTAGCAGCTCGGTTTTGCCGACCCTTCTTCGACATCATCCCACAGGCAACACACTCCGAGATGGAGTGGTCAGGACCTAAATATTTAAGGCACCACTCATGAGTGTCGGTGACGGAGATGGTACTGCCACATTTGGAACACTTTTTAAAACCAGAGGCGGGTTTTTCCATTCTGAAGGAAAAGTTGGGCCTAGTGCTCTAAATGGCATGTGGCACCCGACAGAAAAAGGACTGGAAAGTCCAGAGAAAAGATTACAAAAAAAAAATAGGTGTTTTTTTAAAAAAGAAAACCGGCGGTACCGGTATAGGCAGACGCTACCACAAAAAAGAATGAAAAAGATGGGATAATTTCTGCGGTGACAGGAAAAACGACCTGCTGGCTCTGCGGAAAACAAAGAACTGAAGAGAGGCGGGAAGGCAACATGCAGGCGCTGTGGGATGTTCCCAAAAGCTTTCTAATTGGATGCTGGGGAGCGTTCCCGTGCAGGCTCCGTCGGTACCCATATGTGAAGACTACATTCCTGCTTGTTCCTGGAGATGACCCATGATCTTCAACCCAGACCTAGCTTTTTGATACTAGGTAGTACATTTCACTCCAAAATACCTTTGGTAGTCCTCTGACTTCATGATTCCTTTAATACGTTACAGGCTTTCAGTTCTTGAGGCAGCAAATCAGCCCCACAACATTATGGAACCTCCACCATATTTAATTGAAGGACGGTATTTTTTTTTCCCTTATAAGCTTCATTTCTTCGCCTGTAAGTAGTCTGCATTGGCAAAGAGCTCAAGTTTGGTTTTATCTGTCAACAGAACATTTTCCCAGAAGGACTGTGGTTTCTCAAGATGGGGCTGGGCAAAGATCAGGCATGTCTTTTTACATCTGTCTTTGAGCAGTGGAATCCTCCTTGGCCTTTGCCTATTAAGTCCTTTATTTAGGGTGCGGCATATGGTGGGGGTTGAAACCACCACTCCAGATTGCTCCAGGTCAGCTTTAAACTCTTTGGATGTTGTACATAGTATTTTTCCAACAGTTTGCACTAACCTTCAAACACTTCTTGAATTTTCCTTTTCCCACCACATCCTGGGAGGTTCTTGACAGTTCCACGAGCAGAAAAAACTTAACATTGTTAACTGTAGACACAGGAAGCCCAAGGTCTTTGGAGATGGCCTTGTACCTGTTTGGATAATGGCTTTTCTGATGGTCTTGGGCAGCTCTCATCTTCACCATTGTGAAAATGGAACAGGGAGTGAATGTAGTCATTTTAAACATTAGAGCCATCGTTCATTTGTTAATGCAAGTCATGTGAGTACTGAATCACAGGTGTCTCTAATTTTACAGCAAATAGGAATATGGTTCTTATGTTCAAAGCAATTTGAATTGTTTATTAGGATGCCAATCATGTCCTGGCAATGTCCCAATTTTTATACTATTTCCCACTATTTCCTTTTTTAATTGGTCTTGTTTTATTTGATTTGTTTATGTATCAAATGTGTGTACATATATAGTAGAAAACCATTCACTGGCCACTTTTTTTTTTAGGAGATATTGGGCATTAAGGGGTTGAACTGCAAGTGTTCCAATGTACTGTAAATATTCAGTTAAAGTATTTATACTACTTCTGCTAGAATTCTGCAAACAAAATTCAAGCCTGTGTCAAAAGGTCTGACATGTAAAATTCTGCATGTTTTGTCAAAATACTTAAAATACAATAATGTGCTTAGTTATCACTCAAAAACATAGAAAAAGAAAACCACAAAGTGCAAAATTTTGAATTATTGTGTGCAGAATTCCAGCAGGAGTATAACTATCCAGTGCACCACCTACAAAGGTGCTACTGACTTAGCTCACATCTTGGAGAAATTGATGGAGAAGGTGGCTGGTGGCTAAGAATGGAAATGCCTGTATCAATCATTTTATGGTATTAGGTGATTTTAATATCCATCGTGAATAATGAGTGCCTGTAAGTAACAGCTGACTTCATTTCATTGATGAGTGAATTATGCCTCACATAAGAGATTGAGATTATGATTATATGAATGAAAATATATATATGTTTTTCTAATATATTTATATTTACACACACAGCGTGTTTCAAAGAGAATGACCGGATTATAAAACGTTTTATTTATAGAACGACAAACATCTTGTGAATGAAAGGTGTGCTGCTCGAATGGGCATGGCCTAGAGTTTTAGCAAACCAACGCTCAATGCCACTCCGCGCGTTGGACAGAATCCTCATGCAATCGTAGAGCATGAGCAAGATTCACCAAAAGTAAACGTTTTTTGTGCGATTTCTCATATAAAGATTTATGGGCCATTCTTTTTTTTGAGGGAAACAGTGACGGGACTGAGCTATCTTGAAATGCTGCAGACCTGGTTTTTACCAAAACTTCATGAGGACTCTGATGATTTTGTATTCCAACAGGACGGAGCCCCACCACACTGGCACAACAATGTACGGCAATTCCTCAATGACACACTGCCTCAACGCTGGATAGGGTACACAGGACCCCAAGACACTGCCCTACACTCTTGGCCTCCAAGAACTCCAGATATGGCCCCATGCGACTTCATGTGGGGATATGTGAAGGAACATGCTTTTGTTCTACCGTTACCTCGTGACCTAGACAAGCTCAACAACAGGATATCAGCAGCAGTGAATTCAGTCGAAGAAGTTGCCTTGCGAAAAGTGTGGGACGAGTTTAGCTATCATCTTGATGTTGTCCATGCTGCTGCTGGAAGACATAGAGCATTTGTAATTTAAAATTTATTATATTAGTATTTTGCACTATGTTCCATTATTTATTTATTTACATTCTCTTATATACTGCGCTATTCAGCATCAGTGCGGTTTACATTGAACAAACTGAAATTACATTGAAAAGGGCATTATAACTTGGAGATAACTATTTTACAGGGAACATGGGCTATGGAGGGTTAAGTGGCTTGCCCAAGACCACAAGGAGCACCTGTGGGACTAGAAACCCCAGTCCTTCCAGCCCAAGGTTGCTGTCCTCTAGTGGGATTTGAACCCCCGACCTTCTGGCCTGAAGTACCTTGCCCCAACCACTAGGCCACTCCTCCACTCCACTCTAATCAATAAATATAACATTTCAGAATCGGGTCTTTCGTTTTGAAACAGAGTGTGAGTATGAGTGTATATATATAAATAAATGAAACAAAACATACTCCTCGACTCCCATTGCTGGGCAAACTATAGACTTGGTTTTCACATCAGGCCCACTTCTGGTCCTTGATAGCAGAGACTACTCCTATGTCTTGAACAGATCA
Organism: Ichthyophis bannanicus; assembly: GCA_033557465.1. NCBI lineage: Eukaryota > Metazoa > Chordata > Amphibia > Gymnophiona > Ichthyophiidae > Ichthyophis > Ichthyophis bannanicus. Next base: position 1,226,582,103 of record CM066033.1, read on the forward strand.
CTTTTTACTTCTTCCTTCAAATCAGCTTCTCTGATATCAAGGTAAAGGAGATAAGCCAAAGAATGACATCTTGATCCAGCATAACTAGCCTCTTACCCTCAGCCTTTCAGATTTCTCAGCGCATTCTTACATGACCAGGCCATGAATTCAACCCTTCTCAAATTCATCTTGGAATTTTTTTTTTCTCTTTTAAAGGTATGTCCATGTCTTATAAAGACACAGCCACTCATATGTGTTTTCCATTACTCTTTCAGCTTCCTACTTGTAAACCGCTTAGATTCACAGCAATTTATGTTATATCAAATAAATAAATGTAGACAATTGTTTTAAACAAGGCAGGTGTAGTAGGTTCTTTAAGAATCTTGGCATCACACAAGTCTCCACAAAATGCCTTATATAAAAGCATTCCTAGGCATCCCTTCTAGGCCAGTCCCTCACCTCTGGGTTGTGCTCCCCTTCCAGAAGCTTGGAGACTGAGTATGTCATCTTCTTGATGACCCTTGCATATACAGACCACTGTTCCTCCCACTGGCTCCAGTATGCAATGGGCACATTGCCCAAGGACACCGGGGTAACTCAGAAGCCCGCTGGTCCATCAACAGGCTGCAGGCTTTATCGTGTCAACCCCCATTTCTTGCTTTCTCAAAAGGAAAAGGTGGTTCTTAGGACAGTGCCTTCCTTTTTGCCCAAAGTGGTGTCGTCATTTCATGAGAATCAGCCAGTCTCCTTACTGTCCTTGGCAAAGGTGGAAGAGGAGGCCGTGGATGCATGTCTGCGCCGCTTGGATGTTCGGCGAGTTCTAAAGCACTACCTATCTTGGACTGAAGCGTTCCACAGATAGGATCGCTCATTAGTCTTGTTAGGGGGGCTGAGCAAAGGAAAAGCAGCGGCCAAAGCCTCCATTTCCAGATGGATCAGGGAAGCTATTGCTTCGGCATACATATTGAAGGGCAAGCCCGTTCAACACAAACCAAAACCTTGTGGGCAGAGTATAGTCTGGTGCCACCAGTAGAGATATGTAGGGCAGCGACATGGACCTCTCCTTGCATACCTTTGCTAAACATTATCACTTAGATGTCCAGATGGCAGGGGATGTATGTTCCAGCGGGGCGGTCCTATGGGCCTGTCTCACAGGTCCCTCCGAATGAACAGTTCTGTTACATCCCAGAGGTGAGGGACTGGACTGGAGGGATGCCCAGGAAAGAGTAATTAGACCTTACCTGCTAATTAGCATTCCTAAAGTTACTCCAGGCCAGTCCCTGATCCTGCCCCGAGTGTGTCGGTAGAAGAGATGGCTAATGCGACACCGGCCCAGAAGCTGGAGGTCAGGGTCTTGGGGGGGGGTGGGGGGGGGGGTCACAGCTTTCAGCACACCTGGCAGAAAAGAGGTGGTGTGGTGGAATGGATGAGCTGTATGCCCCTTTATATTTAGACTCAAGGTCGAGTTAACGCACAGGTAAGCCTCCTCCTCATGGAGGGGGTGGGATATCCCTTCCGATACGGGGAGGGGAATGTAGTTTTGTTCCTTTTGTGAAGTTGTAGTTTCTTGGTTGGTCTACTTAATTGTCTCTCCATTGAGTCTGCTTTGTCAATAGGATACTGGAGCGAATGGGAGGTAACAGTGGTATACATATGTGAGGGTCATCAAGAAGATGACGTGCTCAGTCTCCAAGCTGCTGGAAGGGGAGCACAACCCAGAGGTGAGGGACTGGACTGGAGTTCCTTCAGGAACGCTAACAAGTAAGGTCTAATTACTCTTTATTCCTCCTGTAAGTCTAATCCATTTAACTAAAAATTATTCTTCTCATCAACTGCAGCTGAAGACTTCCCAAGTCAGTTCTGTAGGACAGTTACGGCCACATCTAATCCTGTGGTCTCACCTAAAAACAAGCTAGATCTCTCTATTGATCCCAATTCCTTTTCCTTTGCTTCTAGAGAATGTTACAATTTCTCCAAACAGGTTAGTTTTGTGCAAACCATGACAATCATAAATTGCACTCTTAAAGCCAGGTATGTGGAGTATGATCTCAGTCTCAAATTTTCTACTAAAACTCACCATAATACTTGCATTGTGCCAAAGTGAGCTTCCTTCTGGAGTTCATAAGATGTAACATGTATGGGTAATTTATCAAGGTATGATTGGAAATTCCACTTAATCAGGCCTGTGGCTCCCAACATAATGGGAAATTCTTCTATATTTTTCTGCCACATTTTCTTGATCCTAAAGTACCAAGAAATGCAGTGGGATCTTCTCTCTCTCTCTCTCTCCACACAATTCAAAGAATTGTTGCTTGGAACAGACAATTCATTAATACAGTTCTGGTGTTTTGCTCCTTTACCGCTATGACCAGGTTTCATCTCATCCAGTTTCTTAGCTGTTGGCATGAGAATGTCACAAGTTAACAGAACTTCTGTATCCTCTGTAATTCTTAGGGTCATGATCCCAGTGGGTTTTTTTTAGTACAGCGATGTAATAGAACGTTTCCAGAGGATGAGACATGGCATAATATTTCTGTGCAGAAAGGTATAACAAGATATCAGAACTTCACAGCCAACTACAAGATGAGTAATAGTTTCCATTTTTTCTTACAGAATCTGCAGGTGTATGTTTTACCTATCTTGTCCATAAATCCACTGTTGTGGACTGAAAGTATCACTCATCCTTAGGTTTCATTTTGCTTCTCCTTAAACACTTGTGTCCTTGTTTGATCAACATAAGGCTCCTGGAGTAACGTTCTGTATTTCCCCACTGTATTTATGCAGTTGTCACTTGTTCCTCGTTTGCTGATCTACTATACTTTGAAAGTTTTTCTCTCTTGTTTTTCAAATTATGTTGCTTCTTTCCCTGTGTATATTGGTGAATTCTTATACATTCCTTCTGCTTGTTGGATTGTCCGTCTTAGTTTGATTGGATTCTGGCTGTTTGTTTCCATACTACAACACTTTTCATGCATTCAGATCTGTTGATATTGTTAAGTAGCCTGGAGGTCTATAATGGTCGCCCTATATGCATAATCAGTTTATATGAGGCCAATTCCTTCTTCAGCTCTAGGAATTCACAGGTTTAGCAAACACCGATTCTTATAAACCACCTCATAAGCATTGAGGCGTTTTCTTGTTCATACATCTAGTTTCTCAAGATATTTCAAAGGTCAATCTACAATTCTAAAGCTCTACACCAATACAAACTGAATAAAATCCAATACCGCTCCCCCAAAGAGCCAAACAGCCCTGGAATAAATGGATCACAGCAGACTCTGGTAGGTTGCAACCTATAACGCAGAGGCACCCTATACATCAAGATATATCCCTGCATAATGCCTTCTGTGCCTTGAATAATTAGAGGTGCCCAATCCATGTAAACTGAAGTGCTCTTAAATACAATCTACTGATAATGCACAAAATATGAAGAAAAAAAAATTCCAAAAAAACCCCAATCACAAAACAGATAACTGCTAGTACTTGGTGAGATTCCATCATCGGAGGTACCAACTTGGGAACAGTTCAAATGAGAGAAGATGGTCAAGTGTCACCCAGGCTCTTCAGCCAGCAGAAATACAAACCAAGTTGTTGGTATAGTTAGTGCAGAAAGTGAGCGTGCCCAAATTGATATTATCCACTTGGGTACAAAGGACCTGGCTAGAAACAGTGCCTCTGCAGTTCAAAGGGACTTCCAGACCCCGGGAGAGAAACTCAAACCCTCTGTTTTTATTTTATTTATTTAGCTGTATTTATATCCCGCTTTTCACCAGGTCAAAGCGGCGTTAGAGGGGTGGGGAAATTAAGTATAGGGCGGGGCCATCACCGAGGAGGCAACATTGATGATTTTGACATAGGACAGACTTTGGACATGGGACAAACTTTGTACATTGACAAGATAGTGTAGCTTTGATTCAGAGGTTCATGGTGGGCGAGATCAGTGGTTAGTGCGCTTTTCGGTGGGAGTCGTGATGAAGTATTCCTGGAAAAGGAAGGTTTTTAGCTGTTTTCTGAAGGATAGTAGGTCGGCATTGTTTCTGAGACAGCTTGGTAGGGAATTCCATAAGGATGGAGCATAAAGTTCAAAGGCTCGGTTGCAGGTCCGTTGCGAGCATTTAGTTCTTTTGTGGGGGACTGTGAGGGAATTGCTGGAGGCTTGTCTGGTAGTTCTGCCGTGGGCTGGACGAGACAGTAGGGTGCGAAGCTGGATGTTGTGTTTGATGGATGGCTTTGTGGGTGAGTAGGATGGCTTTGTATTTAGTCCTCGCTTCCAGGGGAAGTATGTGAAGGTCTTTGAGTATTGAGGTGATGTGGTCGGTTTTCTTTGCTCTCTGGATGATTCTTGCTGTGGTGTTCAGTACTGTTCGGAGGGGGTTGGTCTGTGCGGCTGGAAGGCCATGGTAGATTATGTTGAAGTAGTCCAGATGTGGGAGTGTCGTGGCTTGCATCACTGTTCGGAAGTCTTGATGTTCAAGAAGGGGTCTGAGACGTTGCATTGTCCTTGCCTTATGGAATATAGTTCCGGAGGTTTTAGTGATTTGTTGTTAACACTATAGCATTCTCAGAAGTTATACCTGTTCTTGGTAAGGGGACAGAAAGACTGCATAGCATAAACAACTTTAATACATGGCTCTGAACCTATGCAAACAAGGATTTAAATATATAGGTGACTGGGGAAACGGCTGGATCAACAAGAGACTATACTGTGCTGATGGACTACATCTCTCCGTCACAGGGGAAAGGATCCTAAATGAAAAACTCAGGTAGTAAATGGACAGGCATTGAAACTAGGAAAAGAGGGTGACAGACAGAGGAATACAAGTTCAGGACGTCACTCCCAACAAAAAGCATAACATTGGAAACGGTCATACTTTTAAACCACACATCAATGGCAAATGGGAGGAGCATGTAGAACAAAATACAGGCAAGCCAGTCAACAAATGCTTGAAGACTAGCTAACAAAGTTCCTGACCTGGAAGCCCTAATGGTTAAAATGGACTTTGACATTGTGGCTATTATAGAAACATGGTTTAACGAGTCGCATGAATGGGATATAGCCATAGCTAGCTATAATTTATTCTGAAGAGATAGAGAGGGTAGAAAAGGAGGCATACTCCTATAAGTCAAAAGCAATATTAAAGATGCTGAAATGCAGGGTACGTGGGGAAAAGAAGCAGCACGGTGGATTGCATTGGAAAGAGAAAAGATGGCAAAATCATCCATACTGGTGTAGTCCGAGTTGGAGGCCTATAAACCGAAGAAATGGATAGCGAATTGAATATGGATATTGCAAAGAGCCACGAAGGGGAAAGTGATAATATTGGGTGACTTTAATCTACCCGATGTGGAATGGAGTATTCCTTCTGCAAATCTGGAAATGAGTGTGTAAAAAAGTGGATACCTTCCAAGATGCATTACTTAGACAAATGGTGATGGAACCAACCAGGGAAAGCTTGATGCTGGATTTAGTGCTTACCAACAGGGATAGCATGTCAAATGTCGGGGTAGGTGACCATGTGAGCAGCAGCAACCATCACATAGTGTGGTTTGAGATTAAAGCCAAGGTGGAGTCCAATCACAGCAAGCTCAAAGTCCTAGATTTCAAAAATGATGACTTCAGTAAAATGGCCAAGTACTACTACTGGGCATTTGTATAGCGCTACAAGATGTATGCAGTGCTGCAGACATGTAAGAGAACGTCCCTGCTCAGAGTTTACAATCTAGGCAAGAAAAACAGAGACGGTGTAGACAGGGATAAAACAAGGGGTAATGGTAAAACAAGGAGATCAGGTGAGTCAAGATCCAAAAGCAGCATCAGGTGAGTTTTCAGCCTGGATTTGAAAAGGGTCAGAGAAGGTGCCTGGCGTACAGACACAGGTAGTTTGTTCCATGCGTAAGGTGCAACAAGGTGAAAGGAGCAAAGTCTAGAGTTAACAATTGACGAGAAGGGCACCTGAAGGAGGAGTTGGCAGAGTGGGAGGGGATAAGGGAAGTGGAATTGCAATGGGCTAAACTAAAGGAGGCAATAAAAGGAGCAACAGATACATATGTAAGAAAAGTAAATAAAAACAAGAGGAAAAGGAAGCCTATTTGGTTCTGCAAAGAAGTGGCTGCACAAATAAAGGCAAAAAAACCACCCCCAACCTTCACAAAATTCAGAAGTTTGCAAACAGAGGAACACAGAAAAGAATACAGGATCAAACCAAAAGGAACAAAAAGAGAAATAAGGATAGTAAAATCAAAAGCAGAAGAAAAGATGGCTAAAGATGTGAAGTGTGGCAACAAAACTTTTCAGGTATATTCAGGAGGGGAAGAAAATCAGAGGTGGAATTGCAGGACTCAAAAGTTCTGAGAACGGATTTGTGACATTGAAAAAGCAAAAATGCTATACAAATACTTCTGCTCTGTTTTTACTAAAGAGAATCCTGGAGAAGGACCACCTGTGATTGACAAATACATATATAAATGGGAATGGAGTAGATACCCCACCATTCACAAATGTGTTGTAACAGCTTGCAAAACTGAAAGTTGACAAGGCCATGGGACCAGATGGGATATATCCCAGGATCCTGAAAGAGTTCAGAGGTTCTTGCAGAACCGTTAAAGGATGTTTTTAATAGATCCTTGGAGACAGGAGAAGTTCCACAGGACGAGAGAAGGGCTGATGTGGTACCTCTTTACAAAAGTGGTAATAGGGAAGAAGTGACAAACTACTGGCCAGTAAAGCCTTACCTTTGTGGAAGATAAAGTATTGGAGGTACTCTTAAAAGAGCAAATAGTTGACATTCTCAAATCCAATACGTTGCATGAGCCGAGGCAACTAGGTCTTACTGAGGGACGATCTTGGCAAACAAAACTAATTGAGTTTTGACTGGGTGACCAGAGAACTAGATCAAGAGAATGTGATGGATGTGATGTACCTAGATTTCAGCAAAGCCTTTGATAATGTCCCTCATAGGCATCTTATGAATAAACTCAATAGCTTAGGAATGGTTCCTAAGATAGTGAACTGGATCAGAAATTGGTTGACTGACAGACAGAAGGTGATGGTAAACCATTAGCGGTGTGCCCCAGGGTTCGGTCCTGGGGCTGGTACTGTTCAATGTATTTGTGAACGATATTGCTGAAGGACTGAATGGAAAAGTCTGCCTTTTTGCAGATGACATGAAAATTTGCAACAGAGTGGACTCCCCTCAAGGGAGTGGATAAAGATCTACAAAAGCTGGAAGAATAAATCTTAACTGCCAAGCATTAGACCAATGTGAAGTGCAGTGTCATGCACATAGGAAACAGAAATCCAAGAGAATTGTATGCAATAGCAGGCAAGAAGTTGGTATGCACAGACCAGAAGGGACATCAGAGTGATTGTTTCTGAGGATCTCAAAGTGGCGAAACAGTGTGACAAGGCAGTGGCAAAAGCTAGAAGGATGCTGGGTTGCAAACAAAGAAGAATGACCAGCAGAAAGGAGGAGGTACTAATGTCACTGGACAAATCGCTGGTGAGGTCTCGCTTGGAATATTGTGTTCAGTTATGGAGACCCATATCTCACAAAGGATATAAGATGACTGCAAACGGTTCAGAGGAAGGCGGCCAAAATTATTTGGAGCCTGCGTCAGATTTATGAGAAGAGGCTTGAAGACACAAATATGCACACTCTGAAGGAGAGTAGGGACAGGGGAGATATGATTCAGACCTTTAAATACTTAAGAGTATTAATGAACATACAAACCTCTTCCAAAGACGGGGAAGCTCTAAAACTAGAGGGCATAACATGAAGCTGCAAGGGAGTAAAAAAAAAAAAAAAAAAAGTGAATGTCAGGAAAGCGTAGTTACTCACCTGTAAAAGCATAGTTACTCACCTGTAACAGGTGATCTCCGGGAACAGCAGGAATTTAGTCTTCACATATGGGTATCATTGGTACCGACTGAGCCTGCGCGGGAACGCTCCCCAGCGTCCAATAGGAAAGCTTTTGGGAGCATCCCACAGCGCCTGCGTGCTGCCTTCCCGCCTTTCCCAACTGTTGCTCTCCAGTTGAGTTTAAAGCTGAGACAAAGAGAGAGGGAAAGAGATACAACTCCTAGGGGAGGTGGGTGGGTTGTGAAGACTAAATTCCTGCTGTTCCCGGAGATCACCTGCTACAGGTGAGTAACTATGCTATCTCCAGGAACAAGCAGGAATGTAGTTTTCACATATGGGGACTCCCTAGCTGCAGATGCCAGGGAGAAGGCCCCAGAAGTTTTGTGCCCCTATGAAAGGGCTCCACTTCCCCCCATGGATCTCTGGCATCCTACCAGGGATGGTGGGTGGGTGTTGATTAAGTATGGAACAGGTGTTGTAGAACAGCCTGACCAAACAAGGCATCCCGGCGGGAGTCCTTATCTAAGCAGTAATGGGCTGTGAAGGTATGAACCGAAACCCAAGTAGCTGCTCGACAGATGTCACTGATAGACACAGAATGAAGATGAGCCATAGAGGCTGCCATGGCTCTCACATTGTGAACTGTGACATGGCCTTCAAGAGGAAGGTTCTTACTCATAGGCAAAAGAAATACACTGTGCAGTCCAGCTGGACAGTGTTCTTTTGGAGACTGGAAGTCCCAAATGACTAGGATCAAAAGCAACGAAGTTGAGAGGACTTTCTATGTTGCTGTGTCCTTTTTCAAGTAAAAGGCCAAAGCCCTTTTACAGGCCAAAGTATGAAGATTCCTTTCTGCATTTGAGGCATGAGGCCTTGAGAAGAATACAGGAAGGTAAACCGCTTGGTTTAAATGAAAAGGTGACACCACCTTTGGCATAAAGTGTGGATGGTCCTAAGGACTACCTTATGATGGAACCTTGTATAAGGAGGATCAGCCACCAACGCTTGCAATTCACTGATGCGACGTGCTGATGTGATTGCAATAAGAAAGATGACCTTCCAGGAAAGGAATTTCAAAGAGGTAGTAGCAGCTAATGGTTCAAAAGGCGGCTTCATGAGCTGCCCAAGAAGCAGATTTAAGTCCTATGCCACCGGTGGTGGCTTAATGGGAGGCTTAGTTAAAAGATGGCCTCTCAAATCTCACTATGAGAGGAAATAGGTTGTCCATTTAGAGACTTAAAAGAAGCTGCAATAGTACTCAAATGAACTTTCACTGAATTGGTCTTAAGCCCCGCATTACATAAATGAAGGATACACTCCAGTAATGATTCCAGGAGGTATTGCAAGAGGGTTAAGACCCTTCTGCGAGCACCATATAGTAAACCTTTTCCACTTGAATGCTTAAGAGCGTCTTGCGGAAGGCTTCCTGCAAGCATAAAGGATATCCTTTAACTGCAGAGAAAGGTTAAGATCGTGAAGATCTAGGCTGTCAGCAACCAGGCCCTGAGATGCAGAGTGGGGATTGGGATGCCACAGCATCCCGTCCTCCTGAGAAAGGAGATTTGGAGCAGATCCTAACTCCAGAGGCAGAGCTTGAGAGAGATGTAGGAACAGAGGGTACCACATTTGCCGTGGCCAATGTGGAGCTATGAGAATCATATGACCTCTCTCTGAAGCTTGAACAGGGTTTTGGGAATTAGGGGAATGGGTGGAAAGGCATACAGGAAGCCCTGACCCCAATGGAGGAGGAAAGCATCCCTGGTCCGACAACTGTGAACCGGAACTCTGGAACAGAACCGGGGAAGTTTGGCATTCAACGGACTTGCAAAGAGGTCTATGTCCAGGGGTTCCCAAAATTTGAAAAATTTTGGCCACCTGATCTGCATGGAGAGACCATTCGTGTGGAAGCAGAACTCGACTAAGTGTCTGCCCAAGAGTTTTGAATGCCTGGAAGATGCACCGCAAGGAGATGAATCTGATGCTCTCTGATGAGGGCCCATAGGTGTATAGCCACAGAGAGCCTGTTCCGCCCTGCTTGTTGACATAGAACATGGCTACTTGATTGTCCATTTGAACTAGGACTGTCTTGTAGCTGAGCTGGGTGTGGAATACTCGAAGAGCAAGGAAGATTGCTCTGAGTTCCAGGAGATTGATGTGTAGATAGGCCTCCTGTGGAGTCCAGGTACCCTGGGTAGAGAGGCCTTGCAGGTGGGCTCCCAAACCCACCTGTGAGGCATCTGTTGTTAGAGTGGCTTGGGGTGGGGGTTGCAGAAAAGGAGACCCCACCAAAAGGTTTTGGGGTGACTGCCACCATTGGAGGGACAAAATAAGGTGATCTGAGTTTGCTATTTTGTCCGACAGGCAACCTGACACCTGAGTCCACTGAGTGGATAAAGTCCACTGCGCTGCCCTCATATGGAGGCGAGCATAAGGAAGCACATGCACGGTGGATGCCATGTGGCCTAGCAACTGTAACATTTCCCGAGCAGTGAGGTGAGGTTTTAGCACTGCTCGGGACGCTAACTGCACAATGCAAATGCAGCAGGGCTGTGGAAGGTAGGCCCTTGTCTGTCTGGTATCCAGCAGAGCTCCTATAAACTCCAGGGACTGAGTGGGAGGAAGGTTGGATTTTAGGAAGTTTTTGACACGTCCCAAATACTGAAGGATGTGCATTGTGTGAGAGAGAGCAACCCTGGCCGCTGGCTCTGAAGGGGCTCGAATGAGCCAGTCATCTAAGTAAGGGAAGATGAATATTCCTAGGGTGCGGAGAAATGCTGCCACCACAGCCATGCATTTTGTGAACACCCTCGGTGCAAAGGCCAGGCCAAAAGGAAGAACCCTGTATTGGTAGTGCTTCCCTTGAGACAGAAAGCGAAGGAACGTTTGATGAATTGGATGGATGAGAACATGAGTGTACGCATCCTTGAGATCTAGAGAACAAAGCTAATCCTGACTCTGAAGGTATGGCAGCAGAGTTCCTAGAGAAATCATTTTGAACTTCTCTTTGAACAGGAATTTGTTCAATTCTCCGAGGTCTAAAATGGGTCTGTGTCCTCCTGTTTTCTTTGGAATAAGGAAATAGGGGGAGTAAAACCCTGTACCCCGTTGGGGAATGGATAGTCCCTTGAGCAAGGAGCACAGTGACCTCTTGACCTAACAGGTCGTTGAGAGAGGCTGAGAATTGAACTGTCTTACCATTGTAGGAGGGGGCATGCTGAGGAAATGAAGCTTGTACCCCTCTCTTACAATAGACAGAGTCCAATTTTCTGCTGTTATCTGACCCCATCTGGGGGCAAAATGACATAACCTTCCTGGGATGGTGGAGAGTTCTGGGCCGTTCAGGGCCAGGAAGGCAAAGTTCTCTAGATAGGAGCCAAAGCCCCTGTGGAGGCTGAGTCTGCTGAGCCGGTTGAGGCTTAGCTGCTTTTGTCTGTCTAGGTTGTTGCTGCTTTCCCTTTTGGGCAGACTGACCTAAATGATGCCCTTGTTGGGTATAAAAGAGGGATAAAACTTCTTCTTACTGAAGAATGGTTTCTTAGAGGATTTTTTCCTTGCAGGATCAGCTGTAGGTTTAGACAATCTATCCAAAGTGATATTGTCAGGATCTCTCTCATATCAGCTTTTCTCTGCCAATTCTTGCCAAAGAGATTCTCTCCTGTGCAAGGAATATTCCCTAGTTTATCCTGTACCCAAATTTCCAAGTCAGATGCCTGGAGCCAGGCAATCCTACGTGCACCTATGGCAATGGCAGAGGTTCTGCTTATGCACTCAAAGCAGTCAAAAGTTGCACGATTCACAAACTTGGAAACATCCTGAGCATGTTTGACAAGGGCGAGATAATCTTGCCTCTTATCAGGAAGGAGAGGGCTCATAAGCTCTAAATGTCCTGTGACTTCCTTAAGGAACATTCCCATATATAAGATATAGGAACTGATCCTAGCAGAAAGCATGGAAGCCTGGAAGGTTCGACGTCCAAAGGTGTCAAGAGTCCTACACTCACGTCCTGGAGGATTAGAGGCATGCCTTTTAGCACTCTTTATCCTTCTCACTGCTGACTCCACCACCATGGAATGGGTGTGGTAATTGAGTCTTCTGAAACCCACGACAAGGAGGAACTCGATACATGGTGTCGAGTCTTCGAGAGTGAGGAGATGTGGTTAGAGGCGTTTCCCACATCCTTAACATGAGATCATGCAAGATCTCATGAATAGGTAAGGTAGCTGCCTCCTTGGGAGCTTTAGGATATTGCAGTATTTCTAATTCCTTTGCCCTAGGCTCTTTTTCAGGAGCCACTGTGATGGAAAGACCTCAAGCCACATCTCGGATAAAATCCTGAAAGGACATATCCTCTGGTGATGACATCCTACGCTGAGAAGAAGAATCCTCAGGAAGAAGTACTCTGATATCGGCAGAGCTTTCAGAGTCTTCAGACTCATCTGAGGATTCAAAGTATCTCCGATCTGGGTGATCATGCAAGGCATGGCACTGGTACTGATCGAAGTCGGCATCGGAGTGGTCTGGTACCGACCTGCCGATACTGGATGGATACGCATGACTGTCCCGGTAGAATACCTGCCAATGTCAATACAGTCAGTGCTGGCACCGGAGTCAGTGCCAGTATCGGTACTGGTTGAATTGTCTGAAGCGGTTTCAAGGGCATCGAGGCTGTGAGAAGAGCTGCCAGACTGCGTTCAATAGCTGCCGATGCTTGGGTATCGGTATCGGAAGAAGCGTCCGGTACCCCAGAGCATGGCACCAGTAAGTTCTGCCGAGGTTGAAGCCTCGAGAACATCCTGGAGCCCCGTTAGTGCTTTGGAAGCCGAAGCCTCCTGCCGGGGCAATTTTGCCGATGAAAATCCCTCAAGGGCAATACCAGAGGCATCTCTTTGTTTAGAAGGTGATCTACCCTTTCAGGACCGGCTATATTTATGTTTAGTTACCTGAGATCCATGGGAGGAAGACGAAGCCCTGGACAACGTCGATGCCACGGAGGGAAAAAGGGTGCTAAGCTTAGCAGCTCGGTTCTGCCGGCCCCTTTTCGACATCATCCCACAGGCAACACACACTGAAATAGAGTGGTCAGGACCTAAACATTTGAGGCACCACTCATGATTGTCGGTGACAGAGATGGTACCGCCACACTTAGAACACTTTTTAAAACCCGAAGCGGGTTTTTCCATTCTAAAGGAAAAGTTGGGCCTAGTGCCCAAAATGGGGCGTGGCACCTGAGAGAAAATTACTGGAAAGACTCCAGAAAAAAAGGGGGGTTTTTTTGTTTTGTTTTTTTAAAGAAAAGAAAGAACCACCACCGGCGGTACCGGTGTAGCGTCGAGGGAAGGCAGATGCGACCACAAAAAAGAATAGAAAGGTTTTTTTGTTTCCTGCGGTGACAGAAGTGCGACCTGTCAGCTCTGTGGAAAACGAAGAACTGGAGAGGCACAGTTGGGAAAGCAAGTGATCTCCCGGTAACATCAGGAATTTAGTATTCACACATGGGTATCATCGGTACCGACGGAGCCTGTGTGGGAACGCTCCCCAGCGTCCAATAGGAGAGGGAGAGAGGGAGAGGGAGAGAAAACTCCCAGGAGAGGTGGGTGGGTTATGAAGATTAAATTCCTGCTGTTCCCAGAGATCACCCGGTTACAGGTGAGTAACTATGCTATCTCCAGGAACAAGCAGGAATGTAGTCTTCACACATTGGGACTCCCCAGCTGAGAGATGCCAGGGAGATGACCCCAGAAAACTGCAAAACCAAGGTTGATATGGGTCATGCTTCCTCCCATGGATCTCTGGCATCGAAACCCAGGATGGCGGGTAGGAGTTGTCCTAAGAGTGAAAGATATGCTAGAGAACAGCTTGACTATACGAGGCTTCCCAACAGGAGTCCTTGTCTAGGCAGTAGTGGGCTGCAAAGGTATGTACCGAAGCCCAAGTTGCTGCTCTGCAAATGTTGTCAATGGACACTGAGCAAAAAAGTTTGCCATCGAGGCTGCCATTGCTCTCACATTATGAGCTGAGACATGACCTTTGTGAGAAAGTCCTTTACTCTCACATGCAAAGGATATGCAATTTGCAATCCATTTAGACAAAATTCTCTTGGAAACTGGTAGTCCAAGATGACTAGGGTCAAGAGCAACAAAAAGCTGGGAAGATTTTCTATGTTGCTTAGTTCTCCGGCTTTTACAATCTAGACTGTGTAAATTCCTTTCTGCATTTAAGGTGTGAGGCCTAGGAAAGAATACAAGCAGATAAACCGATTGGTTTAAATGAAAAGGCAGGAGATCCCACGTGGCACATGAGGGAGGACGACGTGTCTTGCTCGCTCCGGGGCTGCCTCACACGTAAAATCGGCATAAAAATCCTTGCCTGGGTTAAAGAAAGCAGAGAAGAGTGTCTTAAGTGTCGGCGAAAAGCTGTGAGGAGAAATCACGGAAAATGCCCCCGATGCCGAAACGAGATAAAGAGAAGCTCCCCAAGCCGGGGCCTGCTGCGGCGGCGGCCCTGCAGCCGCGCTCTCCGGGTGCGGACAGCGCTGATTCGGCGACTGAGGAGGTAGCGAGAGAGGTGGTTAAGCTGCTGGACCCCAAATTTGATCAAATTTTGATGAAACTGGCGGATATGGGAGAAGCGATGGCTGAGGTGGGTCATAGAATCGAGGAGTTCGAGCACTGTGTATCTTCGCTGGAGGATGCGGAGGGGTGGACATCGAGAGAGGCCGCGGCGCAGCACGTGCAGATTGAGGCCCTCCTAGCCAAAGTGGATGATTTAGAAAACACGTCATGAAGGAACAACGTGCGGCTCGTTGGGATACCAGAGGAAACTACGGACCAGATTCTGGTGCCCCTAATCAAGTAGTGGCTCCCTAAAGAACTGGGATTGACAACGCTGGTGGGAGACTTAAAAGTGGAACGAGCGCACCGCCTGGGGGCTAAAATGGAGTCGCGCCAGAGACCCCGGGTGGTAATTGCCAGAGTTTTGAACTTTCAACATAAAATTCAACTACTGCAGGCTTTCCGCAAGAAAGGGGACTTGAGGCTTGATAATCAAAAGATTTTGATATTCCAAGATTACTCAGCAGTAGTAGCAGCAGCAGCAAAGAGGAAGGAGTTTATCTGTTTGCTCAGATTTGTTCCGGCGAAAGGTGCGATTCACGCTGGCATACCCGGCAACATTGCGCTTCTCTGATAAGGGGAAGAACTATTCATTTGCTAATGTGGCAGAGGCAAAAAGATGCTTGGAGAACCGTGAGAAAGATGCGGCAGGAGAAGTAATGGCGACACCAGATGTTAACAGATGATGGATCTAAGGCACGCCGACAGGAATAATGGGAAGCTATGCTCAGGCATGAAGAGAAAGGACTTTATTGTGTAAGATTGATAGGTAAATGTGCAGGAGTGATATAGATGTTTTGGTTATTGTGTGGGGAGTTTGAAGGGCTCATGTGAAGTGCAGGACGTTGTGAGGTAGCCCTGCAGTGTCGAATAGGGATCAGACCTCAGCATCGAGGGGCTGAGGACAGAGAATGGAATCTTGAAGGGGGTGGGGGATAGGGGAGGGGAGGGGGAAGGGGAATGGCAGTTGGGGAGGGGGAGGGTGAAGGGGGATGGGAGGAGGTGGGAAGGACAAGAGGGGAGGGGAATCTGACAAAGTACATCTGGGACAGGGGGTTGGGGGGTTTTCTACCAGATCAGGGTTGGCTCAGAGAGAAGGTGTGGCAAAGGATAAATATGCGATGAAGTGCTTTGGAGGGGGGCGGCTAGAAGAGAGCCCAGGGTTCAGGCTGGGAAACTACGGGCAATATTTACACAAGAGACATAGGGCGCATGTGCATAGCCTTGGGGAGAGCAGAGCTGTGATCTGACCTACGTATAGTGACTTGGAATGTGGGGGGGGGAGGGGGGGGGAGAAATACAGACGCCGGTGAAACGTACAAAAATATTACAAGCGCTGAAACGGGAGAGAGAGTCCATATTGCCCTCTTGCAAGAAACACATTTAAGTGCAAGGGAACATGAGAAGTTAAAGAGGGACTGGGTCGGGCATGTGTATGCAGCTGCAGCAGGGGAGAGGGAAATGTGGAGTCGCGATCCTAGTTCAGAAAGGGCTGCAGGTGGAAATTGTGAAAGAAGAAGCTGATGTACAGGGTCGGTTCTGCTTTATTTATTTATTTATTTATTTATTTAACAGTTATTTATATACCGCTCTTTCCCATGTTTCAAGTGCGGTTTACATGTAACAGTAGGTTAATTGGTATGAGATATACCAGGACATTTTACATAGAACAGATAATTATAAATTACAAGGAAAATTGTAACATTACAAGTATAACATATTAGAACATATATACATTGCTAGTTAAATTATTAATCATCATGTAAATGAGTGTGTAGTATGGTTAAATTAGTGTATTAGTGTCGTTTATTTTTGAAAATAGGGTATATAATATTAAAAATAAATGTTAGCCTGTATCCCTTTGAGAATTCTGTTTTGGGAGTGTATTATAGTGTAATGTAAATAAGTGAGTTTTTAATTTTTTTTTAAATTCTTTTATGTCAGACAGTAGGCGAATGTTGTCAGGTAAATTGTTCCAGAGTATTGGAGCAGAGTGTGAGAAAGCTCTCTTATTGGTTTGTTTTCTGGCTTTTGTAAAATCTTTTGGTATTGTTAAAGTATTTATGTTTCTGCTCCTTTGAGATCGTTTATCAATGTCAATGTTAATCAGTGTATTTAGTGCAGATGGTGCAAGTTTATTTATAAGTTTAAATGTAGTGACAAGAATTTTATATTTGATTCGGGAGTAAATTGGTAGCCAATGAAGTTCAGCTAAAATTGGTGTAATATGTTCAAGTGGGCTTATATTCATAATCGTTCTAGCAGCTAAGTTCTGAGTTATTTGTATCTTTTTAATATTTTGTTTCGAAATACCATTAAGTATTGTATTTGCAAAATCGAAATGTGGGGTAATAATAGCATGAATTATGTTAATAAAATCTTGTAGAAGAATCAAAGGTCTTAGTTGTTTTAGTGTTTTGAGTTTGTAATGTATATTTTTAGTTAAATATTTTATATGTGAATCCATATTTAGATTATTGTCAAGTATCACACCTAAATATTTTACTTCTTTTTTTATATTAATTTCATGAGTATCTAGTGTAATCGTGTTTGGGGGTATATATGTTTGATTTTTAGTGATAAATAAAATATCTGTTTTAGTAAAGTTGATAAGTAGATTTTGTTCTTTGAGCCACTCAGTTAGTTCATTAAAACATTCTGTTATTTTTTGGAGAGGTGGGTGTGGGATTTCAAATGGGAGGTAGAACATTATATCATCGGCGTAAATATGATAAAAGACATTGTGGCGTTTAAAGATGTTACAAACTGGTTGTAAGTAAATGTTAAATAATAGTGCAGATAAAGCAGATCCCTGCGGAAGACCTTGAGTTTGTTTGAAGGTGTTAGATATTTGGGTGTGGATTCTTACATTTTGGGTTCTGTTTGATAGATAGGATTTGAACCAATTATAAACAGTAGATGTTATACCAATTTTTTGAAGTCTGTTTAACATTGTTAAGTGATCAACACTGTCAAAGGCAGCTGATATGTCAAGGAAAACAAGAATAAAGGCTTGTTTAGTATTATCAATACCTCTTAATATTGTGTCATAAAGGATCGTTAGTAAGGTTTCTACTCCATGGAAGGGTCTAAAGCCATATTGATGTTCATCAAGAATGTTTAATGTGTCAATAAAATCTTGTAGTTGAATTTGTACAATTTTTTCAATAAGTTTAGCCATAAAAGGAATACTTGATATAGGTCTGTAAGATTTTGGGGATAGTTTATCTAATGTGTTATTTTTAAGTATAGGACGTATTTGAACATGTTTGAGGGATGGTGGTAAATAGCCTTTTTGCAAGGATAGATTCACTAAAGGTAGAATGAAAGAAGAGAGTATTGGGAAAGTCTTCTTTATCCAATCAACTGGGCATGGATCAAGGTATGAAGTTGTTGTATTAATGTTAGTTATTGTAGTTTTGAGAGTAGTTTTTGATATTAAGTTGAAGTTGGTCCAGTTATCAACTGTAGTTTGCTTTAATTGTGTTTTAATTTGTGGTTGAGTAATATTTGATGGTGTTATTTGTAGGTTTGTTTTGTTGCTATAGTATTGAGCTAATTCTTGTGGGGAGATATCTATTGATATTTCATCATTATTTAGAGTTTTGTTTGTTAATTTCTGTACTATACAGAATAGTTCTCTTGGTCGATTAGTGGCTCTTGATATTATATTAGAATAATAATTTTGCTTGGAGTTGTTTATTGTTTGTTTATAAATTTGTAGTGTTTTAGTGTAATTCTCATGATTTATTAATGATTTTGATTGTCTCCATTTCCTTTCCTCTTTTCTTAGTTGTCTTTTTAATGTTTTGATAGATGTATTAAACCATGGAGTATGTCTTTTTTCAATTTTATTGTTTATATTTTGGTTTGATTGATTTGGGTTATTTTCTGCTGCTTTGGAGATTATATTGTTCCAGTTTTTGATAGATTCTTCGAGATTTGTGGGTGTTTGTGTAAGGTGTGGTATTATTTGATCTAAAAATTCCTCTTCATTGAATTTTCTGAATCTTTTAGTTTGAGGAGGTTGTGGTTTTTTAGTATGATTGTTGTATGTGAAGGTTATATTGAATTTTAAAAGATAGTGGTCAGACCAGGGGACTGGAATGTTTGAGAGGGATTCAGAGTTATATAGGTTGTATATAGAGTTTGGTAGGAAGACCATATCAAGTGTTTTTCCTTTATTGTGTGTTTGTTCAGTTATTATCTTAAGATACAAGGGGAAGAGTTGTTTATTGGCAATATATACACCCCGAATGTATATAGCCATCAGTTTTTCAAGAACATAGCGCAGAGGGTGGTGAGCGCCCCAAATGTCCCTGTGATATTGGCGGGGGATTTCAATTGCCCACATGACCCTGAGCTGGATAGATCACACCTGCCAGCGGGAGGGGGTTGGAATCGGAAAGGAGTAGGGTACCTATACAGAGTTGGAGGCCTAGTTGATGGGTGGAGAATCCTACATGAGGGAGAGAGAGACTACACGCATCTGTCTAGAGCCCATTAGACCTGGTCCCGGATTGATTTCATGCTGGTGTCCCGAGACGCCTTTGGGAAAGTTATGGGGGTTGAAATTAAGCCAATAGTGATATCTGATCATGCCATGGTCCTGATGGATTGGAAAGGGAGAAGAGGAGGGGTACATGGTAGGTGGTCATTCCCCAGACATTTATGGAAGAATGAGGAATTTCGGGAATATCTGGCGAAGTATTGGGAGGAATACACTGAAATTAATGACTCCCAAAGCAAGCAGTGTAGCGGTTTTATGGGAAGCTGGGAAGGCAGTGATGCGGGGCCATATCATTGCATATGTGGCCCGTGAACGGAGAAAGTTAAATGAGAGTATTATTAGAGAGGCGCAAGAGCTCCAATTTTATAAGAGATTAACGCTGAGGCGGCGATATCCGGAAAGCTTAAGGGTTTATCTTGAGAAGCAACAGAGACTTAACCATCTGTTGCGGGAAAGAGCGATATACTCTATGCAATATTATAGACATCAGCTTTTTCGATATGGGGACCGCACTGGTAGACTCCTGGCCCAGCTAGTGCGGGACTGGGGTGGAAATAAGGTGATAGCCGTAGTTCAAGATACAGATGGGGTGAAACACCATGAGACAGAAATTTCTAAAGACTCGCAAAATTTGGTATCAAGAGTTGTAAACTCCAGAATTGGAGGATAGAGCGCAGGCCCTGTCCTTTCTGGATACAGTCCAACTCCCGTGTCTGACCGATCCCGAATTAGAAGAGCTGAATCGACCGCTCTCAGGGAGGGAGATTCAAAAGATCATTAAAAGGAGTATACCACATAAGGCCCCAGGACCTGACGGGTTTGGGTCGGAGTTTTATAAGATTCTTGAACTTCAGGTGACACCCACCTTGATAGCATTGTATGATGAAGTGTTAGGGACCGGTAGGTTTCCGAGAGAAATGAGGACTGCAGCCATGACTGTCATCCCCAAGCCGGGTAAGAACCGGGAGGACCCTGCATCATATCGGCCGATCTCCCTAATTAATTATGATATGAAGTTACTGGCGTCGGTCCTAGCTGCAAGGCTACAAAATATCCTCCCGAAACTCATAGGATCGCACCAGTCTGGATTTGTCAAAGGAAGGGAGGCTCTACTGAATATTAGTAAAATTCTACTGAGTATGGATCTTTCCCAGTTTCAGGAGATTCCCTTAGTCTTAGTGAGTCTGGATGCTGAAAAGGCCTTTGATAGGGTCTCTTGGGTGTATATGTTTGAAGCGCTGAAGAGATTTGGGTTTGGGGGAGCCTACCTACAATGGATCCAGGTGCTTACGAAGAGCCGATGGCCTGCATAACCATGGGGGGTGAATACTCTCAACCTTTTGTACTTCAGAGAGGGACCCGGCAAGGCTGCCCCCTTTCCCCCCTTTTGTTTGTTCTGCAATTAGAACCTCTTTTGCTGTCTTTGAGAGAGATGGGGGAGATAAAGGGGATGGAATGGCAGGGCAGGAGAATTAAGATCAGTGCATTTGCAGACGACATGCTGCTGTGTCTGCGTGAACCGCAGGGGTCCTTAGCAGCGGCGCTATCTCAGATTAAAAGGTTTGGGTCCTTTTTGGGGCTGCGTATAAACAAATCCAAATCTTTGGTACTAGATGTAGGAGGCCTAGTGCGGTCTAGATGGAAGGGGGATTTCCCGCTGCTTTGGGCGGGACAGATACGATACTTCGGCATTCAGATACTTGAGAAACTGATCCACCTTTATAAGGTCAATGTGCACCCACTGTTGGCAGCAACAATAGCACGACTAAGGAAGTGGCAGGACCTCCCGATCTCCCTCCTAGGAAGGGTAGCCTAATTTAAGATGGTAGAACTCCCACGGTGGCTTTATCTATTGAGGCACATCCCGGTTTGGCTGTTAAAAAAGGATTTATTAGTATTGCAGAGGCACCTAAACGAGTTCCTTTGGAGGGGTAAGAAACCGCGAATAGCGCTTTCAGTGCTACAGAGGCCCCGGGAGGAAGGGGGGTTAGGTTTGGTCCCACTTCGAACATATAATCTCACATATTTGATGAGACTACTACGAGATTTGGTATTGGGTACAGAAAATACTATTCCTTTGAGTCTTGTGGATCAGATGGCAGGAGTAGCGCATAGAGTATATTGCTTGCATAGGCCAATTGGAGAGGTTGCCCCTGCTTGGAAAGCCTCGGTCTACCTGCAGGGGCTGCATCAGGCCTGGAGAGCTCTTTGTCGTTATAAGAGGCGGTGCTAGAGAGCGATAGACTGCCTCCCCTTAGTAGGTAATTTATACTTTGCGCCGGGAGTATGGGGGGCGGTGGGGAAAGAGTGGGCTAGGCAGGGTGTTGAATATGTGGGACATATGCGCATGGAAATGGGATCTGAACTGGACTTTTTAGAGTTGAGGAGGTGGTTCAATTTGGCCCCAAACCAAATTTTACTTTTATCTGCAGGCGAGGCATTATGTTCGGACCCTGCAGAAGGATTGTAGTGGAATAATCAATGCAGGGGGGATGTTGGATATGTGGGTCCACTTAGAAGGGAAATTATCGGTGACACGATTGAGGTCAGAGATTGATTTTGAGGGGGATGAAAATCCATTGGAGAAACTTACTAACAGATGGCAACAGGATCTATTGCCTGGAGTTACGGTGCAGCACCTTTATTAACCAAACGGCCGCCTGTGACTGTTTTTCTGTGTTCAGCGTGATTTGTGCTTTTGCGGTGTTGTTACGGTGCAGCACCTACAGCGGACATTCCAGACGGTGAAAACTGTCTCGGAATCGGTCCGATTACAGGAACTGCAGTATAAATTCTTATGGAGGGCGTATGTGCATGATGTCTGGGCGGCTCGGGCAGGGATGGCTCAAAATAGATGCATGTAGGCTTCCCCCCCCCCCCCCCCGAGAATACAACAGTATATAAACAAGGTCAATCCAAAAAAACAAGGGAACCGCATTAAATATACACAAAACAAAGGAAATACTCAGATATAGTCCACATCAAGAAACCTGACTGGGCATTTGTAAAGAAGAATACTCAAATTTATAGAAAATAAGGCAAAAGCCCACAAATAAGAGGCTAATTACATCTGGACGCCCTAAGCTTCCGCCAGTGCTCTCTGCTTCTCCGAAAGAAAAAAACTTTCCAAATGGGTGATATCAGTAAAGGTATAAGACACACCCTCAAAATTAATAATACATTTACATGGGAAACGAAGAAAAATGTAGCAGCTCCCA
The DNA here is from genome assembly GCA_033557465.1 of Ichthyophis bannanicus. Lineage (NCBI taxonomy): Eukaryota > Metazoa > Chordata > Amphibia > Gymnophiona > Ichthyophiidae > Ichthyophis > Ichthyophis bannanicus. Next base: position 1,226,604,280 of record CM066033.1, read on the forward strand.
AGGAATAGAACTTGAGGCTTTAAAGCTAAAAAAAGCCTCCGCCTAAGCTGGGTGCTGCGTGAAACATCAGGAAAAACATTAACAAAGTAACCACAAAACTTGTCCGTCTTATGTTTAAAAAAAGCACGAAGGACACATTGCTTAACGTCTCTAGACAAAAATGTCACTAACAATGTAGAACGTGAGCTGATTACATCCAGTGAGTCCTCTAAAAAGGTGGTTAAATTAGAAATAGTAGGCTCAATTGCATCATAAGCCCCCTCAATGGGATTAACATACTTTTCCAGGAATACTTCAACACGACTCCCACCAAAAAGCACACTAACCCCGGATCTCGCCCACAATGAACCACTGATCCAAAGCTATACTAACCTGTCCATGTCCAAAGTCTGTCCCATGTCAAAATGATCAATGTTGCCTCCTCGGTGATGGCCCCGCCCGTATACTTAATTCCCCCACCCCTTAATGTAACGCCGCTTTGACCCGGTGAAAAGCGGGATATAAATACAGCTAAATAAAAAAATAAATAACTCTTAGAGCTGGGAGAAATATAATAAAGCTGAGAAACGTCGATCACATCAGTAAGTAAAAGCACTTCCTTCAAGTACTTATCTAATAAAATTTTTGGAGCAAGGAGATTGGTATGAGGAAAATTTAAGAAACGAAGGTTACAAGAACGTGCAAGATTCTCCATCGTTTCAATCTTATTGTGAAGAACCAAGGAGTCTTTAATACCTGCAGCCTGAGCTGCATGTATAGATACAACCTGGCTCTCCAACTTAGAAACTGTAGTATCAAGCAGTGAGACTTTACCACCTAACTGCTGCAACTTGGCTGGGAAGTGTGTCAGAGGCACTCGGGGTCATTTGTTTGGCCCCTGGGACTGCTGCTGCGGTGCAGCATTGATCTTGGACGCTTGGGACTTCCCCAGAACAGTGGACAGGCATCGGGGAGAGAGCCCGCAGGCTGTGAAAGGACCTCGTTTCTCACTGGTTTTTTTTGTTTGTTTGGCCCTATAAGGCTTCACTCTTTTCTCCCGCGGGGCGTGTTCAAAGGGGCAGTACCTGCCCCTTTGGCGCCACTGCGGTGTCGTGGCGGTGTTTTTTTTTTTTCTTTGCTGTGACCGTATGCTCCCGCGGTTGTTATGGGGAACGGAAAGCAAAAGGTGGGGGTGCTGCTGGGGAAGGACCTGCCAGTGCAGCAAAACCAGCTGGCCCCCTCGATAAGCACTTCTCTCCTTTGCCGATTGCCCAATCGTCACCTGAGGGTGTCTCCTTAAGTTCAGGGGGTAGATCTCCCCCACCTTGTCCTCGCCCGTTAATGCTCTCTGCCTCCGCCGGTGAGTCCTCTGAGAAGGTAGGGATTCAAACAGTTCTTTGTTTTTACCTAAACCAATTGTTTCAGTTATGTCGAGCAGTGCTGAGGCACTGCTGACTTTACCCACCAATTCTGAGATTACACTCAAAGATGTCTGGGGGGTTTTGAAATCGATCGATGTTAAGATCTCTAATACTTTAAGTGCTTTGTCTACTTTTTCTCAAGAGACTGTTTCGTTGCAGATGCGTGTAGGCTTTGTGGGGAAGAGAAGGGGTCGTTTTCACATAGTTTTTGGTTTTGCTCACTCATACGACCCTTTTGGAAAGCGGTTTGGGTGAAAGTGGGGGAGAGAAGCTGGGCTGGGAGGCTATCACCGGAATGGGGTCTGCTAGGTGAACCGAGAGGGGGAGTCCAGGTACAAAATTACCATAGGTTACTCTGTGACAGGGGCTTTTTGATAGCTAAGCTCTGTATACTCAGACAATAGATGTCTGGTACCCCTCCCGAGATTAAAGGATGGGAAAGAGCGATGCTAGAACTGCAGATTATGGAGAACCGGACTGCCCAGATGCTGGGAGGGAAGAGAATGGAATGGTGCAGGAAAGTATGGGATTTCTTTGAGGAAACAGCTGTAGACTGAAGTACTTCATTAGGTTAGTATATAGGAGAAGCGGAGGACGGCTGGTAGTTAGCGCCTAGGATCTGGTGGGGATGGGTAGGGGTGGGTGGGGGGGGGGAGGAGGGACAAGGGGGATAAGGGATAGGGCTAAAGGACGGGGAGTGGGCGGGAGGAAAGGGGGGAGAAGGTTGGATAGTGATGGGGACAGAGAGGGGGGGGAGGGTATGGGTGTATAGGGGATGATTGGCTCCGAGGTAGTGTAAGAGCCATCGCTCCTCGGAGTACAGTGCATCCACGATTGGAGAGGTTAAAAGAGGACTTATAGGATTATAGGAGTATCGCTATATAAGAATTAGTAATATGGTAATATAGCAAGTTAATTTGCGTACAAGCGGTACCTGTTGAAGCCGTTGCTAATGCGCTGGAGGCTAAGGGCTAGCCTGGTTCAGTAATGTATATAGTTAAATCAGGTGTAAATGGTGGCAAGGACATCTAGAGATTAACCGTGACCTATCACAATGTGAAACGGGGGGGGGGGGGGGGAGAGGGGAAATAATTTGGAATAACGCCGGGGAAGGGGATACCTGGAGATTGGATAGGTGTGATAACTTTGGGCTTAGCCCTGGGGGTATGCACCACGTTGTTTGCAGATTGTTACTGTTAGTATTGGACTGTGTACTCTTATTGTGGCACTCTTATTCTTGCTTGTATTCTTGCCGAGTGTATTATTCTTGCCGAGTGTATTATTGTTGTATTGTTATTGTATAATTTATTTTATTTATTTTTTATTTATTTTAGACAGTTTTTGTATACCGCCTTATCCTTCAATCAAAGCGGTCACAACACAATTGGGGGATACATTTAACACGCGGGGATGAGACACATACACTAATACTTACAGGGAACATGGGCAATGGAGGGTTAAGTGGCTTGCCCAAGACCACAAGGAGCATCTGTGGGACTAGAAACCCCAGTCCTTCCGGCCCAAGGTTGCTGTCCTCTAGTGGGATTTGAACCCCTGACCTTCCGGCCTGAAGTACCTTGCCCCAACCACTAGGCTACTCCTCCCACAATTGGCCCGATTTGATGGCGTCTGTTCAATGATAATAAAAAATGATTTACATAAATGAAAAGGCAAAACCACCTTTGGCATAAAGCGAGGATGAGTCCTAAGAACTACTTTATCATGGTGGAACCTTGTATAAGGAGGATCAGCCACTAAAGCCTGTAGCTCACTGATGCATCTTGTAGAAGTGAGGGCAATCGGGAAGATGACTTTCCAAGAAAGAAATTTCAGGGATGTAGTGGCTAAGGGTTCGAAGGGCGGTTTCATGAGCTGCCCAAGGACAAATTTAAATCCCATGCCACTGGTGGTGGCTTAATGGGAGGATTTGTTAAGAGTAGACCTGTCATAAATCTTGCTACAAGTGGTTGAGAGGAAACCGGTTGTCCATCCAAGGGCTTGTGGAAAGCTGCAATGACACTAAGATGGACTCTTACTGAATTGGTCTTAAGACCAGAGGATGACAAGTGGAGGAGATATTCCAGCAACACCTCCACTGGTACTGAAAAAGGATCAAGTTGCTTTTTTGAATACCAAATAGAGAATCTTTTCCACTTAAAGGCGTAGGCTCACCTTGTGGAAGGTTTTCTTGAAGCCAGAAAGATATCCTTTACCTGTAGAGAAAGGTTGATATCCTGGCATTCTAGGATCTCAGGGGCCACGCCCTGAGGTGTAGAGACTGAGGATTCGGGTACAATAGCGTCCCGTTCTCCTGGGAAATAAGATCTGGAGCACATTCCAACTCCAGAGGTCTGGCTCAAGAAAGACTTAGAAGCAGAGGATACCACAGTTGCCGTGGCCAGCGTGGGACTATGAGGATCATATGTCCCCTGTCTCTCTGAAGCTTGAAGAGTGTTTTGGGAAGGAGGGGAATGGGTGGGAAGGCATAGAGGAAGTCCTGACCTCAGTGGAGGTGGAAGGCATCCATTGCCTGACAGTTCTGAGCCGGCATTCTGGAACAGAACCAGGGAAGTTTGGCATCCTGAGGACTTGCAAAGAGGTCTATATCTGGAGTTCCCCAGATCTGAAAAATTTGAGCAATTTGCTCTGGATGAAGAGACCACTTGTGTGGCAGCAGTACTCAACGGAGTTTTCCAGGCACGCAAAATCTCTTGGTGGACAGATACACCGCCAGAAGGTGGATTTGAAGATTTCTGGCGAAGGCCCAGAGGCACAGAGCTTCGTTGCACAAGGCTTGAGACCCCCATCCCACCTTGTTTGTTCACATAGGAACATGGCTACTTGATTGTCGGTCTGTACCAGGACTGTCCTGTAGCTGAGGTGGGTTTGGAACACTTGAAGAGCATAAAAGATGGCTCAGTTCCAGGTGGTTTATGAGACAAGCCTCTTCCTGGGTCCATAGACCCTGGGTGGAGAGATAGTCCAAGTGAGCCCCCCCAGCCTGACTTGGACGCATGTGTCGTCAAGGTGGCTTGATGTAGTGGCTGCTGGAAAGAAGAGCCCATGAGAAGGTTTTCCAGCAATTGTCACCACTGTAGGGACAAAATGAGACGTGTCGAGTTTCTGATTTTGTTCAATAGGTGCCCCGAGGCCTCTGTCCACTGAGAGGATAGGGTCCACTGGTCTGCCCGCATGTGAAGGCGAGCATAGGGAAGCACATGGACTGTAGATGCCATATGCCCCAGCACCTGAAGCATTTCTTGAGCAGTTAGCAAAGTTTTTATAGCTGCTTGAGAAGCTAGCTGGATTATTTGAAGACAACGTGGCTGTGGCAGGAAAGCCTTCGACTGCTTTGTGTCAAGAATAGCCCCTATGAACTCTAGGGACAGACGGAATGAGATGAGACTTTGGGAGGTTTATAACCAGTCCCAAGTACTGCAGGATTTGCATCGTGCAAGAGAGTGCGAAACTGGCTTCTGGAGCTGTTGATGCTTGGATGAGCCAGTCATCTAAGTAGGGGAAGACTAATATTCCCAGAGTTCTCAGGAATGCTGCTACTACTGCCATGCATTTTGTGAAGACTCTTGTGGAAGAAGCCAGTCCAAAGGGTAGAACCCTGTACTGGTAATGTCTTCCTTGAAAAAGGAATCGAAAAAAACTCCTGTGATCTGTATGGATGAGAATATGTGTGTATGCATCCTTTAGATCCAGAACACACAGCCAATCAGGACTCTGAATATAGGGAAGAAGTGTTCTGAGGGAGATCTTGAACTTTTCTCAGAACAGATACTTGTTCAACTCCGAGGTCCAGTATGGGCCTGTATCCCCCTATTTTCTTTGGGATGAGGAAGTAGGGGGGGGGAATAGAAACCCATGCCCTGTTGGGATATGGGTACCTCTTCTATTGCCTCTTGAGCAAGTAGTGAGGTGACCTCCTGACACGAGTGTGGTGGTAGGGCCCTGAGAATTGAACTGTCTTGCGATGGTGGGAGGGGGCATACTGTGAAAATGGAGTTTGCACCCCTCTCGTACAATGGAAAGAGTCCAGTTTTCTGATGTTATTTGCTGCCATCTTCTGGCAAAATGACAATGTCTGCCAGGGATGGTGAGACATTTTGGACCTTTCAGGGGCAGGATGACTAAGTTCTCTAGGAAGGAGTCAAAGCCCCTGAGGAGGCCGAGTCTGTTGAGCTGGTTGAGCTCTTAGGACTTGTGCCTTCCTTTACTATCTGGGCTGTTGCCTCTTCTGGGGAGCATGAAAGCATACTTACTCACCTGTAACAGGTGATCTCCGGGAACAGCAGAAATTTAGTCTTCACATATGGGTATCGTCAGTACCGACAGAGCCTGTGCAGGAACGCTCCCCAGCGTCCAATAGGAAAGCTTTTGGGAGCATCCCACAGCGCCTGCTTGCTGCCTTCCCAACTGTCCCTCTCCAGTTGAGTTTATAGCTGAGACAAAAGAGACAGGGAAAGAGAGAGATACAACTCCTAGGGGAGGTGGGCGGGTTGTGAAGGCTAAATTCCTGCTGTTCCTGGAGATCACCTGTTACAGGTGAGTAACTATGCTATCTCCAGGAACAAGCAGGAATGTAGTCTTCACATATGGGGACTCCCTAGCTGCAGATGCCAGGGAGATGGCCCCAGGAAGTTGTTAGGCCTTGTGAAAGAGCCATACTTCCCCCCCATGGATCTCTGGCATCCTACCAGGGATGGTGGGTAGGAGTTGATTATGTCTGAAAAAAGTGTTGAAGAACAGCCTGGCCAAACAAGGCATCCCGGCGGGAATCCTTGTCTAAGCAGTAGTGGGCTGTGAAGGTATGTACTGAAGCCAAAGTAGCTGCTCGACAGATATCGTCAATAGACACAGAGTGAAGATGAGCCATTGAGGCTGCCATGGCTCTCACATTGTGAGCTGTGACATGGCCTTCAAGAGGTGGTTTCCTACTCTCATAGGCAAAGGATATGCAATAAGCAATCCAGTTAGAGTTCTTTTGGAAACTGGAAGTCCCAAATGACTAGGATCAAAAGCAAAAAGAGTTGAGAAGATTTTCTATGTTGCTGTGTCCTTTGCAAGTAAAAGGCCAAAGCTCTTTTACAATCCAAGGTATGAAGGTTCCTTTCTGCACTGGAGGCATAAGGCCTAGGAAAGAATACAGGAAGGTAAACCGCTTGGTTTAAATGGAAAGGTAAAACCACCTTTGGCATAAAGTGTGGATGAGTCCTAAGAACTACCTTATCATGGTGGAACCTTGTATAAGGAGGATTAGCCACCAACGCTTGCAATTCACTGATGCGACGTGCTGATGTGATTGCAATAAGGAAAATGACTTTCCAAGAAAGGAATTTCAGAGATGTAGTGCCTAATGGTTCAAAGGGCGGTTTCATGAGCTGCCCGAGCACCAGATTTAAGTCCCATGTCACCGGTGGTGGCTTAATGGAAGGCTTTGTTAAAAGAAGGCCTCTCATAAATCTCGCTATGAGAGGAAATAGGTTGTCCACTTAGAGGCTTGTAAGAAGCTGCAATAGCACTAAGATGGACTCTTACTGAATTTGTCTTGAGACCCGCATTTGACAAATGAAGGAGATACTCTAGTATCGATTCTAGAGGTATCGCGAGAGGGTTAAGACCCTTCTGCGAGCACAATATGGTAAACCTTTTCCACTTAAAGGCATACGAGCGTCTTGTGGAGGGTTTCCTAGAAGCATGAAGGATATCCTTTACCTGTTGGGAAAGGTTAAGATCCTGAAGTTCTAGGCTTTCAGCAACCAGGCCCTGAGATGCAGAGACTGGGGATTCGAATTCCAGAGCATCCCGCCCTCTTGGGAGAGAAGATCTGGAGCGGATCCCAACTCCAGAGGCGGAGCTTGAGAGAGATGTAGGAGCAGAGCCATGGCCAACGTGGAGCTATGAGGATCATATGACCTCTGTCTCTCTGAAGTTTGAATAGGGTTTTGGGGGATGAGGGGAATGGGTGAGAAGGCATATAGGAAGTCCTGACTTCAGTAGAAGAGGAAGGTGTCCCTTGCCTGACAACATGGAGCCGGAATTCTGGAACAGAACCGGGGAAGTTTGACATTCAGTGGACTTGCAAAGAGGTCTATGTCCGGGGTTCCCCAAATCTGAAATATTTGGGCAACCTGGTCTGGGTGGAGAGACCATTCGTGTGGAAGCCGAACTCGACTGAGTTTGTCTGCCCAAGAGTTGTGGATGCCTGGAAGATACACCGCAAGGACATGAATCTGATGCTCTCTGGCGAGGGCCCATAGTCGCAAAGCTTTGTTGCATAGCGACAGAGAGCCTGTTCCGCCCTGCTTGCTCACATAGAACATAGCTACCCGATTGTCCGTTTGAACTAGGACTGTCTTGTAGCTGAGCTGGGCGTGAAAAAGAGCAAAGAAGATTGCTCTGAGCTCCAGGAGGTTGATGTGGCGGAGTGGCCTAGTGGTTGGGGCAAGATACTTCAGGCCGGAAGGTCGGGGGTTCAAATCTCACTAGAGAGCAGCAACCTTGGGCCGGAAGGACTGGGGTTTCTAGTCCCACAGGTGCTCCTTGTGGTCTTGGGCAAGCCACTTAACCCTCCATAGCCCACGTTCCCCGTAAAATAGTTATCTCCAAGTTATAATGCCCTGTTCAATGTAATTTCAGTTTGTTCAATGTAAACTGCACTGATGCAGAATAGCGCGGTATATAAGAGAATATAAATAAATAAGACAGGCCTCCTGTGGAGTCCAGGTACCCTGGGTAGAGAGAGACTGTGCAGGTGGGCTCCCCATCCCACCTGTGATGCATCTGTAAGGGTGGCTTGGGATGGGGGTTGCTGGAAAGGAGACCCCACCAGAAGGCTTTTGCGTGATTGCCACCATTGAAGGGACGAAATAAGACAATTTGAGTTTATTTTGTCCGACAGGCAGCCTGAGGCCTGTGTCCACTGGGCTGCTCGCATAAGGAGGCAAGCATAAGGAACCACATGCACGGTGGATGCCATGTGGCCTAGCAATTGTAGCATTTCCCGAGCAGTGAGACAAGGTTTGAGCACTGCTTGGGAAGCTGGTTGTACTATGCAAAGACAGCGGGGCTGCGGAAGGAAAGCCCTTGTCTGTCTGGTATCCAGATGAGCTCCTATGAACACTAGGGACCGAGTGGGAGCAAGATTGGATTTTGGGAGGTTTATGACCAGTCCCAAATACTGAAGGATTCGCATTGTGCGAAACAGAGCAGAGCTGGCTTCTGGCACTGTAGGGGCTCAAATGAGCCAGTTGTCTAAGTAAGGGAAGACGAATATTCCCAGAGTGCAGAGAAACGCTGCTACCACAGCCATGCATTTTGTGAACACTCTTGGCGCAGAAGCCAGGCCAAAGGGAAGAACCTTGTATTGGTAGTGCTTTCCTTGTAACAGGAAATTCAAGGAATCTCCTGTGATTTGGATGGATGAGAATATGAGTATATGCATCCTTGAGATTTAGAGAACAAAGCCAATCCTGACTTTGAAGGTATGGCAGCAGAGTTCCTAGAGACCATTTTGAACTTCTCTCGGAACATTCTCTGAGGTCTAAAATGGGTCTGTGTTCCCCTGTTTTCTTCGGAAATAAGGAAATGGGGGGGGGGGGGGAGTAGAACCCTGTACCCTGATGGGGAATGGGTACTTCCTCTATTGCTACTTGAGCAAGGAGCATTGTGACTTCTTGACCTAAGAGACTGTCGAGAGAGGTCTAAGAATTGAACTGTCTTACAATTGTAGGAGGGGGCATGCTGTGAAAATGAAGCTTGTACCCCCTCTAGTACAATGGACAGAGTACAATTTTCTGCTGTTATTTGGTACCATCTGTGGGCAAAATGACATAACCTGCATGGGATGGCCGAAGGTTCTGGACCATTCAGAGGCAGGAAGGCAAAGTTCTCTAGGGAAGAGTCAAAGCCCCTGAGGAGGCTGAGCCTGCTGAGGTTTTGCAGCTTTTGGCTTCTTTTGTTGTCTAGGTTGTTGCTGTTGTCCCTTTTAGGCAGTCTGACCTGGACGGTGTCCCTGTTGGGTATAGGAAGGATAAAACTTTTTTCTTATTGAAAAATGGTTTTAGAGGATTTTTTCCTTGCAGGATTGTCTGTAGATTTGTATAATCTATCCAAGGTGATATTGTCAGCATCTATCTCATTAGCCTTCTCCTGCCAATTCTTGCCAAAGAGATTTTCTCCTGTGCAAGGAATGTTTCCCAATTTATCCTGTACCCAAATTTCCAAGTCAGATGCCTGAAGCCAGGCAATCTGACATGCACCAATGGCAACAACAGAGGTTCTGCTTATACACTCAAAACAGTCAAAGACTGCACGATTTACAAACTTGGAAACATCCTGAGCATGTTTGACTAGAGTAAGATAGTCTTGCCTTTTGTCAGGGGCTCATAAGCTCCAAGTCTCCTGTGACCTCTTTAAGGAGCATTCCCATATACAAGATATAGGAACTGATCCTAGCTGAGAGCATGGAAGCATCAACGTCCAAAGGCATCGAGAGACCTACATTCACGACCTAAAGGATTGGATGCATGTCTCTTTGCACTTTTCATCCTTCTCATGGCTGATTCCACCACCATTGAATGGTGTGGTAACTGAGTTTTTTGAAAGCCAGGAGAAGGTGGAACTCGATACATGGTATCGAGTCTTCGAGAATGAGGAGATATGCTAAGGATGTGGGAAACACCTTTAACCATAAGATCATGTAAAATCTCATGAATAGGCAGAGTAGCTGCTTCTTTGGGAGCCTTAGGATATTGGAGAATTTCCAATTCCTTTGCCCTAGGCTCTTTTTCAGGAGCTACTGTGATGGAAAGGCCTTGGGCCACATCACGGATAAAGTCCTAAAAGGACATATCCTCTGGCGGAGACATTCTGTGCTGAGAAGAGGAATCCTTTGGGAGAAGTACTCTTGTATTGGCAGAATCTTCGGAGTCTTAAGACTCAGAGGATTCAAAATACCTCTGATCCTGGTGATCGCGCAAAGCACTGTACCGATGCCGGAGACATATGCATGACTCGGTATGGGTTGCATACCCGCTGATGCTAATGCAGTCGGTACTGGTATCGGTTGAGGTGTCTGAAGCGGTTTCAATGGTACCAAAGCCATGAGAAGAGCTGCTAGACTGCGTTCGATAGACCAGAGATTCCTTGCTATCGACGCTGCCAATGCTTGGGTGTCGGTACCGGTAGAAGCGGCCGGAACCCCAGGAGCATGGCGCCAGTAGTTCTGCCGAGGTTGAGGCCTCGAGAACATCTTGGAGCCCCGTTAGTGCTTTGGAAGCCAAAGCCTCCCGCCGGGGCATTTTTGCTGGTGAAAATTCCTCAAGGGCAACACCAGGGGCATCTCGATACTTAGGAGATCTACCCTTTGAGGATCGGCTAGATTTATGTTTAGTTACCTGAGATCCATGGGAGGAAGATGAGGCCCTGGAGGACGTCAATGCAACAGACGCCACGTCTGAGAGAAAAAGGGTGCTAAGTTTAGCAACTCGGTTCTGCCGGCCCCTTTTTGACATCATTCCACAGGAATGGCACTCTGAACTAGAGTGGTCAGGACCTAAACATTTGAGACACCAATCATGGGTGTTGGTGACGGAAATAGTACCGCCACATTTAGAACATTTCTTAAAACCTGAAGTAGGTTTTCCATTTTTAAGGAAAAAATTAGGCCTAGTGCCCAAAATGGCGCCTAGCATCAAGGAAAAAAAAAGTTTCTAAAGTAAAACACCTCAGAAACTATAATTTTATTATTATTATTTTTTTTTTTTTAAGAAAGAACTGGCAGGACCGGTATGGCATCGAAGGATGGTAGGCGCGACCACAAAAACAAAGATTAAAGACAAAATTTTTCTGCAGTGATAGGGTATGTGACCTGTCGGCTCCGCGGAAAACAAAGAACTGGAGAGGAACAGTTGGAAAGGCAGCACGCAGGCACTGTGGGATGCTCCCAAAAGCTTTCCTATTGGATGCTGGGGAACGTTCCCGCGCAGGCTCTGTCAGTACCGACGATACCCATATGTGAAGACTACATTCCTGCTTGTTCCTGGAGATCTGGACAGTGGATAGCTTGGGTGTAAGATGGGTAGAATTTCTTTTTCTTGTTGAAAAAGGGATTCTTAGTTGTCTTTATTTTATTTATTTATTTATACGTTTTTCTATACCGCCTCTTCCAGAGATCAGTGGCGGTTTACATATAACAAAAATGTTAATAGAGAACTATTATTAATATACATAAAACAAATTGTAGAACTTTAACATTTAGACCGTTAACATCAAAAACAATCAGAACTGGGGGCAAAAAGAATGCAATGTCATAAAACTATTTACAGTAAATTATAAAAGTGACTATTTACATTTGAGAACAAACAACTGGATTCAGTTAGAAGATCTTGAAGGAGTTATGACTGTGAGAAGTAAGGATATGTCTAAGTAGGATCTATGTACGATTGTTGTTCCGAATTAATCTGTGGAATCTGGACATTAATTTGTTGAAGGTTGTGATAGTGCAGGGTAAATAAGTGAGTTTTTAGTTCCTTTCTAAATAATTGAAGGTCTTTAATTTCTCTGAGCTTGATTGGGAGGTTGTTCCACAACGTTGGGGCAAAGAATGAAAAAGCAGAATTACTTGTCTTCTGACTTGTTTTGCGAATGATATCCGGGACTAGTAACATATGTTGGTTTACTCTTCTTCTTAGTCTGTTTTCAAGTGATATATTGATGAGCGTGGACAGGAAGGATGGTGCAATTTTATTAATAATCTTGAACGTGGTAACTAAGGATTTATAGACAATTCTACAAGACACGGGTAGCCAGTGCAGATCGTAGAGAATTGGAGATATGTGGTCAGTTATTTTTGCTTTGTAGATGATTCTTGCTGTGACATTTTGAGCTAATTGAAGCGTGTGTAGATTTTTTTTAGTTGTTCCTTGAAGAATACCATTGCAGTAGTCTAGTTGAGGCATTATTAGTGTTTGAGCCACTGATCTGAAGTCGGTGCTATCTATTAACGGTCGTAACTGTTGGACTGTCCTTAAGTTATAGTAAATGGCTTTGACAGTCTGTCTTGTGTTGGGTAAGGCTGAGAGTCCTGTCAAGAGTTATTCCTAGATATTTGATCTCTTCCTTGACTGGTATGAGAGTCTTTCCGGTGTTGATTTCAGACGGTGGGGTGAAGTTATTGTTTGTTACAAAAATTACTTCTGTTTTCTTAAAATTAATATTCATATTCATTGATTTCAGCCATGATTCCGCTTCCGATAGGCATTGGTATATATTGTTATAGTCAGGGTTGGATACATCAAAAAGGTGAGTATAACATAATATCGTCCGCATAGATATGGTAATTTATCTTATGATGTTTAAATATTGTACAGATGGGTTGGATGTACAGATTAAACAATAGAGCTGAGAGGGCGGAACCTTGAGGGATGCCCTGTTCTTGTGGGAATGGTGATGATGCAACTTGATCAATTTGAACATATTGGGTTCTGTTAGAAAAGTAGGATTTAAACCAATCGAGGGTTTTATTTTTAATGCCTATTTGGGCGAGTCTAGAGATGAGGGTGGCATGGGTTACATTGTCAAATGCAGAGGAAATGTCAAGGAATATGAGGATGAAAGCTTGCTTTGTGTTATCGATACCTCTGATGATAGCGTCAAAAAGTGCAAAAAGGAGGGTTTCCACACCATGGTGAGGGCAGAAACCATAATGATACTCATCTAATGGTGCAGATGAGTCGATATAATCTTGCAGTTGCATCTGAACAACCTTTTCGATAACTTTAGCAAGAAATGGAATGCTTGCAATGGGACGGTAAGAATTTGGGTCATTACTATCTAGTGTTTTGTTCTTTAGCAGTGGACGTATTGCTGACGTTTTGAGGGCTTCTGTAATGTATCCTTGTTGAAGTGATTGATTCACTATGTTCAGCAAGTCTGGGGCAAGTTCTGCCTTTGTTGCCTTTATCCATGCCACTGGGCAGGGGTCTAACAGTGATGTAGTATTCAGTTTGGAAAGTGTCTGGAGCAATTGATTATGTGTAATAGGATGGAAGGTTTTCCATTCAGGGTAGTCATCGTGATGAGTTAGGAAGGCTGGAGTGAAATGGCAGTTTTGCTTGAGTTTATTTGCAAAATGGTCAGCTAGAACTTGGGGGTTAATAGAGAGCTTGCTTGTATCAACTGGAGATTTGGTTAGAGATTTCACAATCTCGAATAGTTCCCTAGGACGGTTTATGGCTTTTGATAATACTTTGGTGTGGTATTGTTTTTTGGCGATATTAATTGCCTCTTTATATGCATTGAGCAGTGTAAAATATTGTATTCTTAGTTCTGGAGTTTTTTTCCTTCTCCAAATATTTTCCATTTTCCTGAGACCTTTCCTTAATGTTACTAGGTCAGCAGTATACCATTTTTCATTTATTCTGTGCATGTAGCACCTCCGGGATGGGAATGGTTTAGCTGCAGACCCTATTATAGCATTCCAGTTTGATATTGCTTCATCAAGGTTAGTGGTATAAGGGTTTAACCTAGTGAGGGCTGTTTCAAGGAATGCATCCTTGTTGAATGGCGAAACCTCAGGCCTTGGTGAGGAAAGTTTGTATGTACTCTAGTAGAATGTGCGTGTTGTAGTGATAACCTTATCATAAAGTGGTCAGACCAGGGAACCTGAGTTATGGAGGGTGGGACATATAGTGGTGATGTAATGTAATGAGTAGGAATGAATATTAAGTCGAGAATGTTACCTTTAACATGAGTTGGGTGATTGTTTGTTTAAAACCCATTTCTTCCATGGCCTCTAAGAAGGATGTTTCTTGGTTATTAGATAGTGAAGGAAGGTTAAAGTCACCTAGCATAATAAGGGGTTTTCTTATTGTTGAGCTGCAGGCAGATTCTAGAATGGTGGCTAGATTTTGATTTTTGATTTTTCTTTGCTGAGTTGGCTGTAACTTTTGATAATCTGTTCAGATTGAATCTGAAAATACGACCTTGATTAGCCTCATCTTGCCAATCCTTGCCAAAGAGGTTTTCTCCTGTGCAAGGAATGTTCCCCAGCTTATCTTGCACCCATTGCTCTAAATCTGATGCCTGAAGCCAGGCAGTGTGACGTGCACCGATGGAAATAGCAGAGGTTCTGCTAATGCACTCAAAGCAATCAAAGGTTGCACAATTCATGAACTTAGACACATTCTGGGCATGTTTGACCAGGGTGAGGAAGTCTGTCCTTTTATCATCAGGGAGAAGTGGAGCCATAAAGTGGTCACAAGGGATCTAGAGCTTAAGAAACATTCCCATGTAGAGAATGTAAGAGCTGACCCTGGCTGATAACAGAGGATTGAAAGCATCGACGCCCAAAGGCATCGAGTGTCCTCGCTTCCCGGCTTGGAGGATTGGAAGAATGTGTTTTAGCACTCTTGATCCTATGCATCACCGATTCCACTACCATTGAATGGTGTGGTAATTGTGTCGTCTGAAAATCAGGGCATTGTGGAACTCGATACATGGTATCGAGTCTCCTAGAGTGTGGAGACACTGCTAAAGGAGCTTCCCACATCCTTAGCATGAGATCATGCAAGATTCGGTGAATGGGAAGGGTATTTCCTTCTTTAGGAGCTGCCGGGTATTGAAGAATTTCTAATTCTTCTGCTCTCCGTTCCTTCTCAGGACTCACTGGAGATTGAAAGTCCTCGGGCTACATCATGTATGAAATCCTGAAAACGACATGTCCTCTGGAGGAAACATCCTGCATTGAGGAGGAGGAGATGGATCTTCTGGAAGAATCACCCCGGTACCAGTAGAGTCTGCAGAGTCATCGGAATTGGAGGACTCTAAATATCTGCTTGCTGGGTGTTCTTGCATTGCTTGGCGCCGGTATCAATCGAAGTAGGCGTCGGACTGTCTCGATACTGGACCCTTGATGCCAGAGATTGATTCAAGAGCAGGCATGGGGGGAAGCACATAAGTTAAAGCAGGTACGGTCGGTACTGGTACTGATGACTGCGGAACCATCTGAAACAGTCTTAGCAGTACCAAAGCTGCTAAGAGAGCTGCTAGACTGTGTTCGGTGGCTAGGATTTGTTGATCCATAGTCCTTGCTGATGCCTGGAAGTCAGTACTGGAGGAAGCGGCTACGACACCAGAACATGGCAACAGGAGTTCTCCCGAGGTGGAAGCCTCTGGAACATCCTGGAGCCCCGCTAGTGCTTTGGAGGCCGGGGCCTCCCGCCGGGGCTGTTTTGCCGGTATGTTTTCCTCAAGGGCAACGCTAACAGCATCTCGATGCTTCGAAGATCTACTCTTTGAGGACCAGCCAGTCGTGGAAGACCTGGGTTTAGTTACCTGAGATCCATGGGAGGAAAATGAAGCCCTGGAAGACGTCGATGCAACGGACATCGCATCTGCAGCAAAGAGGGTGCCGAGTTTTGCAGCTCTGTTCTGCAGGTCTCTCTTGGTCATCTTTCTACAGAGGAGACACTCCGATGGTAAATGGTCAGGACCTAAACATTTAAGACACCAGTCATGGGTGTCAGTAGCAAAAATGGTACCACTACACTTTGAACATTTTTTGAAACCACTAGTTGGTTTCTCCATTTTAGAAGAGAACCTAGTGCCCAAAAAGGAAATTTTCTGCGGTGACAGGGTTTGCTGTCTATTGGCTCTGTGGAAAACGAAAAACTGAAGAGGGAGAGTTGGAAAGTCAGGAAGGCAGCGACGCAGGCGCAGTGGGATGCTCCCAAAAGCTTTCCTATTGGACACAGGGGAGTGTTCCCACGCAGGCTCCGTCAATACCGATGATACCCATGTGTGAAGACTACGTTCCTGCTTTTTCCTGGAGATATACTTTTTCACTGAAAGGGCAGTGAATGCTTGGAATGCCATCCCGATGGAAGTGGTGGGGCAAATACAGTGACAGAATTCAAAATGGCATGGGACAGACACAGTGTATCCCTTTATAGCAACAGAATAAATTCAAAATAAACAAACAATCTCTTATATCTCAAAAAATAGGGGTGACCTGCATGGAGTGGCAGGTGCACCTACTCTTGCCACCTTGCTGGGCAAACTAGATGGACCATACTAGTTTTTATCTTATGTCTTATACTATGTTACTATGTAAGCACTTTATGACAATTGCCCAGTTTGTATATATAGTTACCGCTGTTGAAATCCAAATTGTAATACCTGTTCCTTGTAAAGTTCAATGTATGTTTCAGCCTGCATTGTACACATTAATGTTACTTTTATACCGCACTGATTCAAAACAGTACGTTATAAAAATAATTAAAAAAAAGATTAAAATAAATAAAAAATAAATAAAATAAGTACAGGGATTGCAAGCTAATTAATGGCTTGTACCTTATTCTTTGATAGTGCATATTTCAGAAACTGCTTCAGTCTCCTGCACGCCTCTTTGCTGGTCTTTTCTCGTAGTACTTTATGTTGACTTGTTGCTCCTCTATTCCTAGGTATTTATATACACCTTCATGTTCAAGTTCCTTTTTGTTACAGTCAGATGTTTTTCTGTTGTCTTCCATTTTCTTCCAAGGAAGGTTGCCTTAGCATATCTGTCCAGACCTGAAATTCTGATATTATCCAAGAAGCTTTTTACTGCATTGCGAATGAGTTCATGGCATTTTCACCTGACTACTCAGCCCCCTTTAATCATTATGGGCCCAATATTCATCTGTGACGGCTAAGTGCCCTAGCCGCTTAACCCTGAATATTCACTTTCACAGCAACAGAAGTGAATATCTGGGACTGGCCGCACTGCCCAGAAGCTGCCGAGGCTAACCATCGATATTGGAAGCTGCATGGTTAAAGCTCTACGCCTATTAGATGAGGAAAAGTCTCACCTATCCTTATAGGCGCCAAGCATTATCAGTGCAGCTTCTAATATTGGTGCTGCATGGTCAGCACTGATCCCGGCCTCCGATACACCCCCGGCACGCCCTGATGCTAGCTGGCTAGCATCAGGGCACGTAAGGGACTTAGTTGGGGATATTCGATGGTATTACCCATGTAAGTGCCATCAAATATCTGGTTAGCAAGTGGAGGAATGGCCTAGTGGTTGGGGCAAGGTACTTCAGGCCGGAAGTTCAAATCCCACTAGAGGACAGCAACCTTGGGCCGGAAGGACTGGGGTCTCTAGTCCCACAGGTGCTCCTTGTGGTCTTGGGCAAGCCACTTAACCCTCCATAGCCCATGTCCCCTTTAAAATAGCTATCTCCAAGTTATAATGCCCTGTTCAATGTAATTTCAGTTTGTTCAATGTAAACCGCCTTGATATCATGAAAGACGGTATATAAGAAATGTTAAATAAATTGTTAATTGCGTAAATACCCTTTGAATATTGGGCCCTCTAAGTACATTTAAAGCTTTTAATGCAATAAGTAGTAGCTCTTGAAAAGATCTTACTTTGAATTTAATCACCTTTCCTAGTGATCCCCCTACCAGCAAAAGAGATGTTAAATATTTTAGGACTTTCCACCACTCTCTATACTGTGATTAACACCAGCCTATTTAGGGATTATGTCCTTAAGTACTGGAAAGAAAGAATCAATCATATCACTACTGGGGGGGGGGGGGGGAGAGAATACACCAGCATACCATAAATCTCTCCTTTTTATCCAAAATATAGCAAAGAACATCATTGCGCTACAACTAACTTTCCTAATAAAATACATTTTATAAACAGGCAATCCAGCTATTGCTCTGCATTTCAGCACAAATCTGCATTAGTAACTTTGACAAAAGATGCCCATAATTTGGATGGAATAAAAATGCACTTTTAAATTTAAAGACTTTAAGCTGAGCCTTCAATCTAGTCAATCATGAACTACCATATCATTATTATGCCTGCCGAACCAAAGCGCTTCAAACTTCTGATGGCTCAAGTTTAATTTAAGAGAATTAAACCAAACCTGCAATAGCAACAAGATGGAAATTAAAATTTGTAAGCAAGGGTGAAAAGCATCAATTATCCACGTAAGAGAATGTGGGAACTGAAAGTTTGAATTATATTAACTAAAAGCATCAAGAAACATGTTAGGGAGTGGATGCAAAAACTGAACCCTGTGACATGCTACATCCCAGAGGGTAAGGTTCAGATGACTGGGATCTTCACTGAACCGTAACATGCCAGTCATGTAGAAAGGAATGTATCCAGTTCAAGGCGGTAGCCTGTATGTCGAGGTTCTGTAAACAAGAAAGATGATATTTTCTATAACTTTGGTACACCTCTCCCACTTAAAGAATCAGTAACCACTTTAGATATCATTCAGGAGTCTCAATCACATCTCATAGAAGGTAAGGAAATCTGTCTTTTGTGCTCTCTTCTTGAGAATTACCCCTTCAGCATCTCTTGCAGGCTTTAGTTATTAAAAGACAAACTGAACTCAGACAGTGGACAACTAAATGAAGCACAAAACGCACTATATATGAAAAAAATACAAAAAAACCCCTTAACAGATTACACTTTCGCACACTGAAAAAAAAATGACAAACAACATTACAGAGAAAGGCTGCCTAGAGCAGTGGTTCGCAACCCAGTTTTTGGGACAACTAGCCATTCAGGATAGCCACAATGAATATGTATATAAGAGATTTGCATGCAAATCTCTCTCTCATGCATATTCATTGTGGTTATACTGAAAACCTTACTGGCTAGGTGTGTCCAGAAGGGGTTAAGAACCCTTGTGTCTAGAAGCTGGGCTGCAGTAACAGGGGCTGGAGCATGGTTGAAAGAGGGAGCTGGGAGATTAAAGGAGTAGGGCTGCAAGACAGAGATCTTGCTGTTTTAGGCCAGTCATAAGGGATGAACAGCAGGAAGCTAGGAGGCAACTATAAAAAGGGCAACAGGTGGTGCAGGAAGAGCACATAACAGCCTCATAAACCTTACCACTCACAGCACAGCAAATCTGGAAAGATGATGATCTAGTTGGGCAGCAGGAGTGTTTGGGAGGCAGATGCAGCAGCAAAATTGGAGGATGCCATCACCTGCCATCCACACAGAAGCAGTTTCAGGCCAGGAGCTGGGGCTCGGAACATCCACAGTGTGGCATTCCAGTGCCGAGAGGGAAGCACAGCCAGAAGAGTGTGACTCGACACGGTCATCCCAAACAGGGACAAAGAGAAGGTACCAGGAAGGAAGGCAGACACGGCAGTGACCCCATTGCCTTAGCCGCTCCAACCTCCAGTGGCATACAAAAGCTCAAGCTGCAAGGAAATACCAACACCACTGGCTCAAGAGCCTGGGAATTCACAGGGGCGGTGGTGGTGGAAGGTCAGCAACAATGGTGAATTTGGGCCCCAGGTCTTAAAAAGAGAGATCTCCCTAGAATGGGGGGGGCATCGGTGCAGAGGTGGGAGAATCTGTTCCAGCTAGGGCAGCAGCAGTAGCCCTCTACAAGGTCAGTGCTAGGAGCAAAGCAACTGAGCAAACCTACCCCCACCCCTGCATACCCACAACTGCACAGCCTCAAGGAAAGCATCTGGCCCAGCCCAACTCAAAGGATGGCAAACAATGGGCCAAGCCTTTAACAGACAACTTGCAGCCTCTACATGGGGGCTTAGGAAGAGACATCACTATCAGGGTATCAGCCCCAATGAGGGAGGATTTAAACACATGGCAAGCATTTCTAAAGGAATTTGACTGGTGCACTGTACATGTCAGGAGAAGGTGGTGAGCAGCTGAGACATGGAACTTGTTTGCAAGTCAGGGTTTTGGGTTGTATTTTCAAGGTCAGTGACGTACAGTGGAGGAGTACCTGTTATGAGGTGCCCCCTCCATCTCCTGGGCCCTGAGCATTCCCTTCAGGAGCATAAAGGATGGGGGAAGGGATGACTATGGAAAATATGAAAGCCTGGAATTGAGGGGTGGGTTTAAAAAAACCACCTCCCCTCCCCACCCATTAGCACCCTTAACCTGTATTCAAAATACTATATAAGCTGCTATTTGTCCCATAGGCATTTTGTGGCCATAGTGCAGACTTTGTTACTATCAACATGGGAATGTTATGTGGGCTTGGCTGCAAAGCAGATTAAATGCTAGCAGACTGCAGAACACCATGGATCATTACAGGGTTTGAAAGCCAGGGGAGGGGGATACAATCATGTAATCCCTATTCTGAAGGAAGCCTGTTCACAGATTTCCAGCAGATACCAGATGCAGATTTAAGTTTATGGTACTAACTTTGAAGCGGCTACACAGGACCGTGAAAACTTGCCAGGCTGCTTCAAGCCAAATAAATCTTTAGGCTCTGCACAGCATTTGCTAAATACTGCATCTCTACCCAGTACAACCAGGGACAGCATGTTCTCTATGTTACTGCCAAAACTGTGTAACCCTTAAACATCAGGGAAAGTTCATGCATGAGAGATTGGGGGGGGGGGGGTGAATGGGAGTACAAGAGTCTGGCTGGTATAGAATGTGTGTACTTCAAAGCAAGCAGAAGAAAAAAAAATCCCAGGAAAATAATTAAGAACACTTTCACGTAGAAACGAATTACATTGCACAGTCTCTTTGCAGCACTCTTATCCCTGAAATTTAACACATTTAAACAGAGGAGGGTTAAAGGAAGAAAGTCATTTATAATTAAAGTATTTTATTGTTGAGAACTTCCAACAAATATTGTATTCTGCATTCCTCACCCCATTACATTAAATGACAGAGCACGCCTCCTTCTTATAAACATATGGTACCATATTTAGATGAATAATCCCATGGACACTCCCCTCAAATGTTTCACATCAAAAATGTAAAACAAATAAAAGCAAAAGAAGAAGAGTTATGTTGCTTGGTATTTGAAAGCAGAAAGGAGTCAAGTTTTGCCTTACTGACAAGGAACCATGCATTTTATTTTAATGTTAGACATATGTCCGCATAATTATATGACTTACCAGGATATTCTGTGAAAAAAGGAACACAGTGAATTACTCTCCTGGGAATGTCCTCCTTGCCTTCCCAAAGTACAGCGCGACAGATGTGACCATTGCTGTCCTGATGATCTGGCATAAGGGGAGGGGGAGTGGGGGGAAGAGCAGAGACAAGAGGGTGTTGCAGTACTTAGGGAAAAAAATGTTTAGTAAGTAATACAAAATATTCAAGACAAACATTTATTTAAAGGCATGAAATAAAAAATTTAAAAAAAAGAAAATAAGTTAGTCCAATAAAACAATGTCCCTTTATTTTCTTTTTATTTAAACTACCATCAAAGTGGACTAATACAGCAACTACATTACGGTTAAGAGGAATGAGCTGTAGCATGCTAGATGTTTTCCTGAACACAAAAAGCGTTCTGGTGTCAAGTGTCAACATTTGAGGTCTGTGGCAGTTGGCAGCTGCAAACATCCGACTGAAAGCTACATCTACTGCTTCACAGCTTCCAGTCGAGGATGTTTACAGCCACTCGCTGTCAACAGCAACACCATCCTGGAGCTCTTCCTTCTACTACCCTGACATTCGGAGCTGTCCGAGCAGGGTATTTAATACAGCATGCCTTCTTCATGCAGATGTTTCCAGTACAAGGGATTCTGCTTGAAATTCCTGAGCGCTTGGTGGTAGGCAAGGTAGCAGTCAACTCATCTAGATGCCTTTGGGCTGTAGAAAGCAGGAAATTTAAAATCCTTGCTGTTTGGTAGGATCCTAAACTATTTGAAATAGCCACTGGGTTTACAAAAAACACACCCCACATTTTTGATGCATAGCAGGAATCAGTCTTCACATATGGGTATCGTCAGTACCAACAGAGCCTGCGCAGGAATGCTCCCCAGTGTCCAATAGGAAAGCTTTTGGGAGCACTACACTATGCCTGCGCATCTGCCTTCCCCAAGTCCTCTCCTCAGTTGAGTTTGGAGCTGAGCGATAGAGGAAAAGAATACCCTACAACTCCTAGGGGAGGAGGGTGGGTTGTGAAGGCTGATTCCTGCTGTTCCCAGAGATCACCTGTTATAGGTAACAATGCTACCTCCAGGAACAAGCAGGAATGCAGTCTTCACATATGGGACTCTGTAGCTCCCAGGTACCAGATTGGGTTAGCAACGGTATCCCCAAGGCTAAAGGGGGGAGCCAGAGGGTGTGGATACAAATTGGCCCCGTTGGATTCTATGACAGTTGGCAAGAACAGACAGTGAAGTCTGGTGCCAGAAAAAAATCCAGGATGGAGGGTAGAAGTTGCAGTTAAGTCCCAAAAAGGTGCTGGAGGACAGCCTGGCCAAAGACAGCATCCCGACGGAGTCCCTGTCTAGGCAGTAGTGATCAGTGAAAGTGATGAGATCTGTGCTTGACAGATCTCATCAATGGAGACAGAACAAAAAAGGTTGGCAACTGTGGTTGCCATGGCTCACACATTATGAGCGGTGACATGACCCTCAAGGGAGAGTCCCAATTGTGTACTGTATTTCCTTTGCCTACGCTTAAGCTAGTTGGAAATGGTGCATTGACACTGGAAGCCCCAAGATGACTTGGATCAAAGAAAATGAACCACTGGGAGGATTTCCTGAATGTCTTGGTTCTGTCCCAAGTAGAAAGCTAGTGAACGCTTGCAATCTAAAGTGTGTAGCATTGCCTCAACTCTAAAGTGTGCAGTCTGGGGAAGATGATGGATTGGGCAAGATAGAAAGCAGTGTGGAATGAAGGAAGTGTGGATGGGTATGGAGAACCACCTTGTTGTGGTGGAACCGGGTATACAGAGGATCCAACACTAACGCCTGCAGTTTGCTGATGTGGTGAGCTGAGGTGAAAGCAACGAGGAAGATAACCTTACAAGACAGGAATTTTAAAAATGGTGGCCAAAGGCTCAAAAGAAAGCTTTAGAAGCTGCGCTAAGACCACACTGAAGTCCCAAAGTGGTGGCTTAATTGATGGCTTAGACAGGACACCCCGCATAAACTGTTGCACCAAGGGGTGAGATGAAATGGGATGCCTGTTGACCTGCCTGTGATAGGCTGAGATGGAACTAAGATGAACTCTGAGTTAGTCCTAAGATCTGTCGATGACAGGTGGAGGAGATATTGTAAAAGATATTCCACTGGATAGGCAGAGGGGTCAGCATGTTTCGGGATACATCAGAGGGTGAACCTTCACCATTTGAAGGCATAAGAACATTTAGTAGAGTGCTTATGTGATTCAAGTAAGATGTCTTTGACCTACCGAGGAAGGTTGGGGCCAGCAAATATGCACTCAGAAGCCATGCCATGAGATGGAGAGCTTGTGGATTGGGAATGAGAAGTGTCCCATTATCCTGAGAGAAGAGGATGAGCGCATGTCCCAGACTGAGTGGTGAAGTCTGTGCTAGTCGAAGCAGCAGAGGAAACCACAGCAGACGGGGCCAGTAAGAAGCTATTACAATCATGGAGCCCGTGGGTCCTCCGGTTTGAACAGGGTTTTGTGTACTAAGGGAGCGGAAGGGAATGCATAAAGCAGAAGGAAGGCATCCATTGCCTGACTATTGAGGGAGGGAAGCCTCGAGTAAACAGTAGGAGTCGTGCATTCTCCTGGGTGGTGAACAGATCTATTGAGGGGGTCCAAGGTATCGTCTCCTGATTCAGAATCCACTTGTGTGGACACAGGATGCGGCCCAGCCTGTCCGCTTGGAGATTGAGTTTGCCTGGGAGAATCACCGCTCTGAGATGGATGTGGTGTGCAATGGAGAAGATCCAGAGACAAAGGGCTTCCTGGCAAAGAGGATAGAAACCCGTTCCCCCCTGCTTGTTCACAAAGAACATGGCCACCTGGTTGGCCGTCTGGACAAAGACTTGTTCACCCAAAAGTTGGGGTTGAAAAACCCAAAGGGCATTCGTGAAAGCACATAGGTCCAGGAAGTTGATCTGCAACAGACGCCTGCTGTGTCCACTGCCCTTGTGTAGTGAGACTGTTCAGATATGCCCCCCCCCCCCCCACCCTAGTTTGGAAGCATCTACTGTCAGGGTGCACTGATGTGGAGGCATCTTAAAAGGTGACTCTCTGGGTAGGTTGTGAGGGGAGCACCACCAGCAAAGGGAGTTGACAGGACGAGGAGTAACAGAAACCTGTCTGAGACATGCCTGGGTCCATTGAGATGACATCATCCACTGTGCTGGCCGCATTACAATGTGTAGGTGGGCATAAGGGATCACATGGCACCGATTCCCTATAGTGTGGGCGAGTTGATGAGACAGGCAAAGCGATCCTATGGAAGGAAAGCATGGGTTTGACAAGTGTCTAGAAGTACTCTGATGAATTTGAGTTGTTGGGATGGGACCACATGTGACTCGGGAAAGTTTAAGACGAATCCCAGGTTTTGTAGCACCACAATGATCCAATGAAGAGAAAGGTTTACCTCTTCTGGGGATTCTCCCCTGATTAGCTAATCATCTAAGTAGGGAAAGACAAAGATCCGACATACAAAGATAGGCAGCCACGACTGCCATGCATTTTGTGAATACTTTGGGTGCTGAAGCTACCCCAAAGGGGAACATATGAGATATTTTAATGGTTTTGCTGGCACCAAAAAACAGATACTGTCTGTGTTGAGGGTGGATCAGCAAAATGTGTGTATGCCTCCTTGAGGTCTAGAAAACAGAGCCAATTGTTCCTCTGAAGGTATGGCAGAAGCGTACCAAGGGAAATCATTTTGAATTTTTCTCAAAAGAGGACTTTAAGATCCCTTAGATCCAGAATGAACTGGAACCCTCCTGTCTTTTTGGGGATAAGAAAGTTAGAAGAGTAGAAGCCCCTGCCCTCTTGGGTAAGAGGAACTAACAGGCTGGCCACCTCAACTGACAGGAGATTGACCTGCAAGGGATTTGCAGGATAATTTCTTGTGGAGTTGATGGGATAAGCTTTGGAAATGAAGCAGATAGCCCCTTTGGACAGTGTTGAGAGTCCAATGTTCAGAAGTGATGAGGTGCCACCTGTGGGCATAGGAACAAAATCTGCCTGGGGGAGGTTTCTCCAAATGAGTTAGTTTTGCGCATACCATGACAGTCATGGAGGGGCTGTGGACCCTGCAGAGGCAGAGTAGCTATGCTCTCTAGGAAGGAGTCAAAAAGCAGGTGCAGACTGTGGTTGTGCGGCTGGTTGTGGCTTAGGGGTCTTAGGATTTTTATCCTGATGAGGACCCTGTTGTCTTTGCTGAGGTTGATAAGCAACTGCAGGTGGTTAAGGATAGTATTTCTTTTTTTTTAGGATAGAAAGCCTTCTTTGGATTGGTCTCTCTCCTAGAGGGGTCTGATGTCTTCCTGGAAAGCAGTTTGAGGGTGAAATCATCTGTCTCAATCTCTCCAGCCTTCTCCATCCAACCTTTACCAAAGTTCTCTCCAGAGCAGGGGATATTGGCCAATTTATCTTGGACCCACTTCTCAAAGTCTGAAGCCTGGAGTCAGGCCATTCTGTGAGCACTGATGCAGATTACTGCAGCTTTGCTGGATGACTTAAAAGCATCAATGATGCTCTGGTACGAAAGTGATGTATTCTGGTTTTGCCTAATTAAGGCCAGGAATGCATCACATTTGTCATCAGGATGGATGGAGATCTCCTTGAAATACATGCCCATGCAGAGCATTGTAAGAGGTAATCCTTGAAGATAGCATACATGCCTGAAATCAACACCACCCAAAGGCATCCTTGTCCAGAGGCATGGACGAATGATTCTTAGAAGACTTGATGCAAGGCATCGCCGATTCCACTACCATGGAATGGTAGCAATTGAGGCTTTTGAAAACCAGGACATGGTGGGACTCTGGACATGGTATTGAGTCGTTTGCTGATAGGTGGAACCGTTAGCAGGGCCTCCCACATACATAGCATTAGAGCCTGTAGGATGCGATGCACCACTAATGTGGCAGCCTCTTTGGGCACCGAGGGAAATTGGAGGATTTCCAATTCCTCTGCCATCGGCTCTGTAGAGATGGTACCTGTTCAGAAACTAATGTCTGAACCAATAGCATGGCTTCCTGTTACAAGCTGGGACCTGCTCTGTACCAAACACAGAATTAAACAAGATGGATTCTTGTTTTATTATAACTCAGCATTAAAACTTGCAGACCAAGCAATTCTGCAAGTTTATGTACTTCACAACAGAAGTAAATGTAATGTAAACCGCACTGATGCAGAATAGCGCAGTATATAAGAGAATATAAATAAAAGTATTATTCCAGCTGACTACGTGCAGAAGAACATTGCTGAGACCTTCACTGTGCTACTGGTACTAGCATTTGCAACAATTTATGGATTTGCATACCAGCAACTTTCGCACCATGGACCTTTGTTTGCAGAAGGACCACTTATTAACTGTTACCAGATTTGCTTAAGATGACATACAGGATTTGAGACCAGCCAATCATCAGGACGTCAGGACAAAGAATTATACGATAGACAGAGAGTCAGGACACAGACGCAACCCAAGAAAACACCTGCAGTACTCGAACATGCACAGAGGCTGACAGAACACCTGGGAACTTTAATTTCCAACAAAGACTGTTTTGTTTGTCTCTCTGGCAAAACCTCGGGACAGAGTGAATCTCTCCCAAAGACCTGCAGCTCGTATGACCATGCAGTTCATTTCAGCTGACTTTGGAACTCTGCCATACATCAACTTCGTGCCGTGCCTGAGAATTTCTTGGACCCAGCCACAAGTGTTCTGGCTAGAGCTAAGGTACTGGTCTTTAATTCTCCCCACCCCCCACTCCCTCCCCCGAGATTGGGGCTAGCTTAGACAGATAATGTACTGTACATCTGAGTGCAGAGCAAATCAGTGATATTGGTTGCTAAAACAGATATTAGGTCTCTTGGTAAGTAACATAGGGCTGCATAATATACTACCTCAGCAAATAATTTAGGCTAATATTTACACTATTTTTGCTATCAGCAATAAAGTCTAATTTATATACAAAACACAGGGTTGGTCCTTGTTTTATCATATGGTTTGCCAGCCAGGTGGTCCTATGAAATCCTGGGGAAAAAGGAGGGTAGCAGTTTTTCCTAGACATACCAAATATTTATACATGTGTATATCTGCTACTGACAATATCTCCTACAGTTCCGTCTCTGGTGTCACAGTAATCTGCAGGTCTGTTGCCATGCCTCAAAATGAAGTCTTTGAAAGACATGTCCTCTGGCAGGAACAGAATGCCGCTCATGAGGAGGAGAGTTATCACAAGGGAGATCTTGGGTTATCCTGGAGTTGTCCGATACCAATTCGGATAGGAAATCAAAGTATCAACAATCTCATGTCAATGTAGATACCGATGTTCAGGCGGCACAGCATCAGGAGCCTGTTGGATACAGACAATGCCTGTCTGTTCTAAAGCAGACATTAGAGGAAGGGAAGCCGTTGAAATGGGCTCGAGGGCTGGCATAAGCCCAAGAGATATCTGTGTCAAGTTGGAGGTCAATGCCTGCACTCCTAGGGCTGCCAAGCTCCTCTCAATAGCCAGGATGCCCTGGTTGAGGGAGGCAGCTGATGCCTGGGTGGATTACTGAACAGAGCTTTCAGTCACCATCCCAGAGTATGGAAACTGGAGGTCAAGGCCTCAGGAGTATCCTGGAGCCTCTTTAGTGCTTTGGAGGACTAGTCCCCCCCACCGGGGCCGTTTGGCAGGCTGATCTGCATCAGATGCACCTTTTGGTGAATTCAGATGAAGGGACTTATCTCGAGAATCAGCATCAGTTTTTGATGCCGATGACTGACTTAGTTTTATGTTTGGACTTTGAGGAAACCTGAAAACCAAGAGAAGCGGCCAACATCCTTGAAGATGCTGAAGCCACTGAAATGGAGTCCGGGGCAAACCGAGACCTATACTGTCTGGCTCTGTTCTTTGTGCCAACAGGTAACAAAAAGAGGCCTAAAGGGACAATCACTTGCAGCTAGGCGGGGGCTGGGGGGGGGGGGGGGCACCAGATTCATTAGTCACACAGGGCACATGTGGCCTAGTGGCTGGGGGAAGTTACCTTAGACCAGAGGGCCAGGGGTTTGAATCCTGCTAGAGGACAGCAACCTTGGGCCGGAAGGACTGGTATTTCTAGTCCCACAGGTCTCCTTGTGGCCTTGGGCAAACCACTTAACCCTCCATTGCCTTAGGTACAAAAAAACAACCACAACCCACAGACTGAGCCTTTTGGGGACAAGGGAAAAATACGAGGGTTGCTCAGAAAGTAATGCCCCACATGTTTCTTCTCAGTCCAGAATGAAGACAGAGGTGTGAAATTGAAAGGGTAGTAACTTGGAACTTCAAAAGACACGTGTGTAATTTTACAGTCGTCCGACAAATAGCAAGGCGGTAGTGATCCTTCAAATGGCGTCTGAGTGACACACTGTACAAACAACGAGCTGTAATTGAATTCTTGGTGGAGGAGAAAGTGTGAGAAACATTCACAAACGGTTGTGCTGTGTATGGAAGTTCTGCAGTAGATAGGAGCCCCACTGGACAATGGGTGAAGAGAGTAAAGGTTTCAGGAAGTGGTAAAACAGACTGGAAGATCGGCAGCGGTCTGGGCATCCTGCCTCAGCCACCAGTCCAGACAAGTTGCAGCGCCCTGTGATAGCTGACAGCGGGCATTAAAATACTGTAAGCTGTTGCAGTGTGCCTTGCACACACCTTTGAATATCCCAAAGAGTCAATAATTGCCATTGCACTAAGTCTACTGATGGAAAGCTGTACGGACAATTCCCGACAAGTGATGTGCCGATCTGCACAAATAATGTCATTAGCGTGCTGCAACTTGTCTGGACTGGTGGCTGAGGCAGGGGGCATTGAGTGATGCCCACTCATACCTGTCTCCGTTTCCACCATCTTCCAAACAGAAACACACTAACCCTCACAATGCATCAGGGTGCACACCGCTAGAGATCAGTCTACCAATAGGGCAATGCATCCCAAATAAGGAAGGGAGGCTAATTAGGCCTTATTTGGTAGGATGATTGTTAGCAGTGCATAAGGCTCTGGCGCTCCATTTTTCATGAGGATGACACTGCTGGATGCCTCCCCAGACCAGCTAAGAAGTTGTCTAGGAGACCATCTGTATTGGGGGCACTAGTTGTGGACCCTCTCACTTGGTTTGCAGCTTGTCGTGCTGTGAGGGCTTGTGTGCATCAGTGATGCTGAGAGCTAAACTATCGGTAGTTTAACTACTGGCAGGGTCTCCCAAGATGGACAGGTCTCAGCTGAGGTGCCAGACGAAGACAAACCACCCATCTGGGCAGCAGCAGAATGGGATAGTGTTGACGGCGGAGGATCACATTTCTGTGACAACGGCAACAACACCAAACTTAAACTGCGCGGAAGGAAGGCCCGGCAATCTACTTCTGTATCTTGCCATGAAAACCCAATGGATAGTTACAACAAAACAAATTGTGCTATGGTGCTGGAAGATGAGACTCCCAGGTCGGAAGGCACTCAACTAGCTACTGGGGAAGAGCTGAAGACTTTTCAGAGTAAAGCCAGCATTTATGATGTGGTTGGATCAAAGCCTTCGGGAAGTCTGACTGCTGATGCAGCTGCGCATGAAATGAGAGTCAGAAGCTGTAAAGATGTCTTACACATTGGAACATGGAACGTACGAAGCATGAACCAAGGGAAGTTGGAAGTGGTCAAGAATGAAATGGAACGTGTACAACTTGATCTGTTGGGTGTCAGCGAACTGAAATGGACTGGCATCGGGCACTTTGCATCAGATGATCACATGGTCTACTATGCTGGAAATGAAAGACAAAGAAGAAATGGTGTTGCATTTATAATAAAGAAGAAACTTGCAAGAACTGTAATGAAATACAATGCAGTCAGCGAACGCTTAATCTCTATTCGTCTACGAGGATTGCCTATCAACACAACTATAATTCAAGTATATGCCCCAACAACAGCTGCAGAAGAGAATGAAATTGAAGAGTTCTATGAACAAGTACAAGCTGAAATTGACAGAACATGCAAACAGGATATCCTGATAGTCATGGGTGACTGGAACGCAAAAGTTGGCAACAAAGAAGAAGGCAAAGTAGTTGGAAAATATGGACTTGGCAACAGAAATGAAGCTGGAGAAAGATTGATAGAATTCTGCAAGACCAATGATCTATTCATCTCAAACACCTTCTTTCAGCAACACAAGCGACGACTGTACACATGGACTTCACCCAATGGATTGTATAAAAATCAAATTGACTACATCTGTGGAAGTCAACGATGGAAAAGCTCTGTAACATCAACAAAGACAAAACCTGGAGCTGACTGTGGTACAGATCATCAACTACTAGTATGCAAACTCAAGCTAAAGTTGAAAAAGAGCAAACCACTCATGAATGCACCAAAATATGACCTTGAGAATATACCACTGGAATTTAAAGACTGCCTGCAAAATCGATTTGCTGCCTTAGATACAAATGACAGAGCTCCGGAAGAGTTATGGAATGACATCAAGAAGGTTGTGCTGGAAGAAAGCGAGAAGTCTCTACAAAAGGTGAAAAAGCAAAAACGGCCAAAATGGATGACGGAAGAAACTCTGAAAATTGCCCAGAAACGCAGAGAAGCTAAAGCCAAAGGAGAAAGAAAGACAATCGCAGAACTCAGAGATTTCCAACGTACAGCAAGACAGGACAAGGAAAAGTACTACAATGACACTTGCAAGGAAATAGAAGCAGAAACTATTAGAGGAAGAACAAGATCGGCTTTCCTAAAGCTGCGAGAGTTAAAGAAAAAGTTCCAGCCTCGAATTGGAATGTTACAAGATGCTCAAGATTCTATGTTGAATGATGCTGAGAAGATCAAGAAAAGGTGGAAGGAATATACAGAGTTTTTATGATAAAGATCAAGTGGACCAACAGCCGTTTCAACCTATACCTTATGATCAGGAACCATTGGTGATGAAAGAAGAAGTTGAAGCAGCATTGAAAGCCTTATCAAAGAACAAAGCACCAGGCATTGAT
Organism: Ichthyophis bannanicus; assembly: GCA_033557465.1. Taxonomy (NCBI): domain Eukaryota; kingdom Metazoa; phylum Chordata; class Amphibia; order Gymnophiona; family Ichthyophiidae; genus Ichthyophis; species Ichthyophis bannanicus. The sequence continues at coordinate 1,226,635,580 of CM066033.1, forward strand.
AGCATTCCCATAGACGTATGGCAGCAATCTGATGCACCTGTTACCGTACTTACAAGGCTCTGCCAAGAAATATGGAAGACAACATCATGGCCAACTGACTGGAAAAGATCTGTGTTTATACCAATACTAAAGAAAGGTGATCCAACTGACTGTGGAAATTATCGCACAATCGCTCTGATCCCACATGCCAGCAAGATTCTACTGAAGATTATTCAAAAGAGACTACAGCCATACCTAGAACAAGAACTACCTGAAGTGCAAGCAGGGTTCAGGAAAGGGTGAGGAACGAGAGACATCATTGCGGATGTGAGATGGATCTTTGAAAAGACTAAAGAATACCAAAAGGATATCTATTTGTGCTTTATCGAGTATAGCAAGGCTTTTGACTGTGTAAACCATGAGAAACTCTGGGCCACATTAAGAAGCATGGGTATACCAGAACACCTGATCGTTCTCTTGCGTAATCTGTACATTGATCAAGAAGCAACAGTTCGAACGGAACAAGGAGAAACAGAATGGTTTAAAATAAGCAAAGGTGTAAGACAAGGCTGCATACTTTCCCCCTACCTGTTTAATTTATATGCAGAACAAATCATCAGAGAAGCAACAGAGGTGTGACAACAGAGGTGTGAAGATTGGTGGAAGACTCATCAACAACCTTCGCTATGCTGATGATACCACATTACTGGCTGAAAGTGAAGATGATCTGAAACATTTGCGTCTCACAATCAAAGAATATAGTCTCAAAATGGGCCTGCACCTTAATGTAAAGAAGACAAAGATCATGACAACTGGCATAATCAACAGGTTCATCGTTGAAGGAGAAGAAATTGAAATCGTGAACAACTTTAACCTACTTGGATCAACTATCAATAAAGAAGCAACAAGCAGTCAAGAAATCAGACGACGCATTGCTCTTGGCAGAATGGCTATGAAAGACCTAGATAAGATTCTCAAGAGCAGAGATGTCTCTCTCCATACAAAGATTCGACTTGTTCAAGCCATGGTATTTTCAATAACATCATATGGATGTGAAAGCTGGACAGTGAAAAAGACAGACAGGAAGAAAATTGATGCCTTTGAATTATGGTGCTGGCGGCGAATACTGTGTATACCATGGACTGCCCGAAGAACAAACCAGTCGGTACTAGAAGAGATCAAACCTAAGCTTTCTTTAGCAGCTCAGATGACAAGACTTCGACTTTCATACTTCGGACACATCATGCGAAGAGAGAGATCATTAGAGAAAGACATCATGCTTGGCAAGATAGAAGGTCAACGCAAAAGAGGAAGGCCAGCAATGAGATGGATTGCTACAATAACAGCAGCTACGGGTACCAGTCTGTCAACAATGAGCCGCCTGACTGAAGACCGAACACAATTTAGGATAGCTATCCAGAGGGTCGCCATGAGTCGACTCCGACTCGACGGCACTTAAGAACAGAGAGTTGTGGACCTCCCTAGTCCATTGTGCCCAGGCCCAAATAGCCCCGGGGATGGGGGGGCAAGGAGAGGAGCCCTCCAGTATTTATATTTAAAAGTATGCCTTCTCCTCAGTGCAGAGCCAATCCCCACTCAGACAGGAAGGGAGGGGTGTGGACTAGCCGCCTAATGGTTAAAGCACTAACTTGGGAACCAAGAGACCAGTGTTTAATTCCCACTAGCACTCCTTGTGGCCTTGGACAAGTCACTTAACCCTCCATTGCCTCAGGAAAATCCAAATTATCCATGTCCCTGTTTAATGTACATTACCAAGTTTAAGTTACAACGTAAACCGCTTTGACTGAAATGATAAAGCGGTATAAATACAAAACCTTAAAATTTTATCCACGATGCAGCAAACCACTGCAGATTGTGTGCATTCTTTCTGCTAGTGCACAGTTTACCACCATAGCAATCTGCATGCTGTTAAGTTTACTGGACTGGGAGTAAACTTTAGTGTGAACATTAGAACCCTACACTGAAGCTTAGTACAGCACCTTAACACACGTTCTATTTCACCAAGCCCTGAATGGGGAAAGATCCTTAGGAAACCAGTTTCCAAGAGAGCTGCTGCAGACCATGGATGAAAGGGGATATTTTGCTTACCGGTTAATATCCTTTTCTCGAATCCTGCTAAACCAGTCCAGACAAGTGGTTGTGTTCCCCTACCAGCAGCTTGGTGGAGACAAACCACAAATGAAAAGCCCAGATTTCAACATCACTCCTATGCCTTTAATTCACCTCAGCCACCAGAGGTCCCTTCAGTATTTGTCCCAAAGCATATAGGAAAAAAATGGCAAGCTTCACACCACCTCAATTGTGAGCAACTTAAAGAACTATGTTCAGGAAAGCATAAACAGAAAGCTGTCCAAAGATGATGAATCTGCAGGGCCAAGTGGGGGGGGGGGGGGTGGGGGGGGAGGACCAAAGAGTAGAACAGCAGAAGAACAGAGCAAATATAGTTTTAGGGCTGGGCCCTGGACTCAAAGAAAGGACCTTAACTGGTAAGTAAAATGTCACCTTCCATATCATCCTGCTAGACCAGTCCAGACAAGTGGGATGTACCAAAGCTACAACTTTGGACACACAGAAGCAAGAGGTTAAAAAAAACACCAAAAACCCCACAACCCTCTTTTAAAAACATCCCAACATGGCTGTTTCAGCATGGCTGCCTTCCTCAGGGGGGAAGACAAAAAAAAAAAAATAAACCACATAAAAGAGTGCTCGTTGGATCATACATGAAACAGATAATGGAAGTATAAAAAGCATAAATAAGACAAATCTAAAACATTGATACCAGAACATGTATAAAAAAAAAAAAAAAGCAAGACATGAGGTAAAAACTTAAGTACTATAAAAAAGAAGCTAAGTCGGGGGAGGAACTTCGTTTTGGCATCCTATTTGAAGAGGTGGAGGAGCTCAGTGCTGTTCCTTCCTGCTCCTTTGGCTTTCTTCCCAGGGTTGTTATGCCAGTTAAGAGGAAAGAATAGCAGAGGCAGAGGCAAGGTCCTGACACTGTCAATGGCTCGGTGAAGGCACAGGCTAATTTGGAAGAATGTCCGGGCTTCTCCTTGCTGAGATCAGCAGAGGATGTGGCCGATTTAGGTTCCTTTGTACTGGAGCACTGAAGGGGTTTCTTTGAGCCCCGAAGTTAGAGCAGTTCCCCCACAACATGGAAGCAACTTCAGCGGAGGCAGTGCGGCGGTTTCGCAGTCTGCCAGTGAACTTTCAGCAAACTGAAGGCCACTGAGACAGCTGATGCAGACTTCCTCACCAGTGGAGTATGGTGGAGAACGAGTGATGGGTCCCTCTGCAGATGTCATGGGTGAGATGGTAAAGCCTACTGGAGCCTCACTGCAGATGCTTTGGGAAGCCCTGAAAGGCCTTGAGTCTCCTCAGACTGCTTCTGTGACTGCCTTAAAGATGGAGCTGCAGACTGCTACTGCGGAGTTCCCTTGCCAGTTTCAACGTTTGAGCAAGGTGGGAGAGAAAGTTGAGAAGTTGGAAAAGCAAGTTTGAGACAGAAAGAACTATTATTCGGAAGGTCGGGGGTTCAAATCCCACTAGAGGACAGTAACCTTGGGCCGGAAGGACTAGGGTTTCTAGTCCCACAGGTGCTCCTTGTGGTCTTGGGCAAGCCACTTAACCCTCCATAGCCCATGTTCCCTGTAAAATAGTTATCTCCAAGTTATAATGCCCTGTTCAATGTAATTTCAGTTTGTTCAATGTAAACTGCACTGATGCAGAATAGCACGGTATATAAGAGAATGTAAATAAATAAATAATTGACACAAGTTAAGGAAAAGGAAATTCTGGTTCTGAGGACTGACTTTCTTGAGAATCAATCTAGGAAGAATAATCTCTGCTTCCTTAACTTCCCTAAGTGTCTGTTAATTACTTCTGTGGACATGGTGAAGACGTTTTTGGAGGAAGTGTTGAATTGTCCAGTAGACTAATCCCTCCCCCCCCCCCCCGGTTAATGCTTTTTACATCTCAGGGAAGCCTTCCCTAAGAGATCCGGAACATTGTCAGTTCAACTTACCTCCAGGAAGGATTCCAGAAAAGAACAAACTATTTTGGTGGCTACCTTTGTGTTCGAGACTGATAGACTGTGTTAAAATTTTTATTTAGCTGTATTTATATCCCGCTTTTCACTGGGTCAAAGCGGTCAATTGGGGGATACATTTAACACGAGGGGATATGAGACACATATGCTAATACTTACAGGGAACATGGGCAATGGAGGGTTAAGTGGCTTGCCCAAGACCACAAGGAGTGCCTATAGGACTAGAAATCCCAGTCCCTCCGGCCTGAGATTGCTGTCCCCAGGTGGGACTTGAACCCCCGGCCCTCTGGCCTGAAGTACCTTGTCCTAACCACTAGACCACTCCTCCCTCAATATGCAATATGCAAACGCAAACTATCTTTTTGGGGTTGATTGCGTGTATTTCCTGACTTTTCTCGGTCTACCCAGGCCCAAAGGAAAGCCTTCCTGGCCTTGTGGTCATGGGTGGTGGCCCTTGGGGTCAGGTTAGTCTTAAAATTTCCTTGTAAATGTGTGGTCTCAAGGGTAAACTTTGTTCTTTGACCCTGGTCAGCTAAATGAATTTGTTTGCGGTAGAGAGTGGGTTGGGAATAGTAGGGGCTACACAGTGAGCACGTTCCAGTTGTTTCTGCTTACTTTGTCCTCTTCGGTATGTGGGAAAACTATTATAGATTAGATTGCCTAATATTTTTATTTTCCCTCCCCTTTTATTGTGGTCTATCATGAAGACTGTATTTAGTGGATTTTTCTTCCCCCCCCCCCCCCCCCCCCCGTTTGGTTTTGTCTGAATTTTCATTATGTATCTGGGTGATATGTATTTTTTAAAAAGTGGATAAATAAAAAAATTAAAGATGCAGCTAAGAAAAATACATAGATTTCATACCATAAATTTAATGCATCCAGAAGGGTGAGACGAAAGCATGCTATAAGGAGGGACACATTATTAAACAAATCAGTATTTACAGAATCTGTCACGATGTCTTTTAGCAAGTGCCGCTTTTACCCCTATCAAGGTTGACACATCTTATGGCTGCCCCCATCTGTTTCTATTGCTTTTTAAAGATTTTTAGCTGATGTTTTTTAGCAAATGCAGCTTTTATTTATTTTGATTTTTTGATAGTCTTAAGAGTTGTTAAGCTTCATAGTTTTTGTTCTGTGTGTTTTAGCTTATCTCCTTTTTGTTAAAACCTTTGTTATATGTCCTTAAGTGTCTCTTGGCGCCAAGAGGAGTGTTTTAAATGGCATCCTCCATGGACCGTCTGCACTTACTATATGATTGTGAAGCTACATGAATTGAAGGCGCTTTGCACGGCAAGTATAATTTGGCAATATCCATTGAACTCACTCTTTATTACCTTTCTTAATTTTTGGTTTTAAATGCAATCAATAAATGACCTGTGTTTGGATACTTTGACACATTAAGGTTCCTTTTTTTTAAATTTAGTCTGAAGATTTTTCTCAGACAGCTTCTTTTATGTTGGCACACTCTGCTTCTTTTAATGTTGCAATACATTTTCTACTTTGATTTTTTAGATAAACCCCCTGGAATTATGTTCATTGTTGGGTTTTTTTTGTTGGTTTTTTTACTTTAATCTTCAAACTTCAACTCCTTAATGTCTGTATCCTACTGGGCTCGAGAGTTGTTTTCATGAGAGCTCTTTACAACCTTATGTTCCCAATGAGGTATAGCGATTTTAGGTTCGGTCATGTTATGTATTGGTTCCTTATATAGTTTATTTTTAGTACTCCAGTTTATGTTTATGCTGGTGTATCATTATCCCACCTATAGTTGCATTTTTTAATTTGAGGCATTTTATGTCATCTTACACAAGGTCTCCCCTCTCCAAGTCTTACTTTTAAAAAGTTTTGTTTTGATTATTTCTTTTGATGTGAGCAGACTTATTACTACATAGGTGCCTGTGGATCGAATCTTCTACTCGATGGAGTTTCCACTATATACTGAATAAGTTCCTTAACTCGTCTTCATGTCTCTCCCTTCCTCCCCCCCCCCCCCCCACCTCTCCTTTACTTTCAGTATTGCTTCTTTCACTGTGCTCTTCGACTTATGCAGGCTCTCAGTGAATTACATATACATACTGCTTTTTTTGTTTAAGCATGTGTCCCTCCTTGTAGCATCCTTTTGCCTCACCTTTCTGGCTGTATTATATTTATGGTACGAAGGTCTTACATATTTTTCTTAGCTTCTTTTTTATGTTTATTACATTTTTACCTCCTGTTTTTTGCTTTAATACATGTTCTAATATGGGTGTTTTAGATTTTTGCGCTTGCATTATCTGTTTCATATATGGTCCAATGAGCACATTTAAATTTTGTATTTTGTTACTTATATTGAAATTCTATTTATTTTATGTTTTTGTCATTTTATGTTTTTGTCTTTTTGAGGCTCCCCCTGAGGAAGGCAGCCGTGCCGAAACACGAATGTCTGGATGTTTTTAAATTTTACCTCTTGCTTCTGTGTGTCCAGCTTTTGTTTCTGCGAGGGGCTGTGCTGCCCTGTGGACCAAAGCTACAGCTCTACCAAGTGGGAAAACGACAGCAGCTCGCAAAATCCTTGAGCCAAAAGCCATGTCCACCCACACGTGGACATCCAAGTGGACACAAGTGAAAAGTGATGCCCACGGGGCTGCCTGACAAAATGTCTACAGGGGCTTCCAAGCTCCGCTCCACCCATGAGCGTGCAAACCCTCCGGAACCGGTCAGATCCGCAACAGATATGCAGAGGCAATGGCCTCTTTAATCCAGTGCCACAAAGTCAACTTTGCCCCTTGCACAGGCCAGCAAACAGCACATAAAGATGGTCAGACTTACAAAAGGAATTCATAACCTCCGAGTACCAGAGAAACAACATCCAGACATCCATAAGGTGCAGGTCCTTATCCTTCCCCTGACACTGTTCCTTCAAGTGGTAAGGAAGGCAGACCACCTAGTTCGTGTGAAAGGGAGAAAAGCACCTTAGGCAAGAAGGCACATGACGAATGGAAACAGCCTACTTTGAAAAAGCCAGATAAGGATCTCTGCAAGACAGAACTTGCAGCTCGGAAATCTGCCTTGCAAAACAAATCACGACCAAGATGACCATCTTGAGCATCAAATCCTTCAAAGTAGCATGCTTCAACGACTCAAAGGGCACTGACATCAGGGCCCTGAGTACCAGACACAGATCCTAGGCAAAGATCACAGACGGAAGGGGGGGGATGAAGACTCCAAAACCCCTAGAGAAAGTACAAGATGTCTGGCTGCAACGCCAAGCTCTTATCCAGGTTGAGTGTGAAGTTGAACCAATTTTCCTTCCTCCTATGGGCTGCTGAAAAGACTATAGTGGAGCCTCTCCCATCGCACTCTAGTGAGAGAGTCACCCACAAGCTGTCATTCACAAGCCTTAATCAATCTTTTCCTCTCAATGTTATTTAACAGGTTTTATATACCGCCTTCTCCTTCAAAGCGGTTCACATAACAAAATAAAGTACATTATAAATAAGAAAAAATGAAGGCGGCTTGCAGGATACAAATACTAATACTACAAAATATTATTGATGTCCAGATAGTCTCAAAGTGATTTCTGAATAGAAATGTTTTTAGCTGCTTCTGAAAGTCCTTAATTTCTGTAAGAACTCTCAGTGCATCTGGGAGACAGGTGCTGCAAGGGATAGATTTTTTGCTTCAGAGAGGAGCAAATCCATCCACCATCTGCTGGAGTCAAAGAAATACCAAAGGGTCCTCTGGTGGCTGAGGCAAATAGAGGCATAACAGTGATGTCATTGAAATCGGAGCTTTTCATTGGTTCTTTGTCTTCACCAATCTGCTGGTAGGGGAACACAACCCACTTGCCTGGACTGGTCTAATAGGATAATATGGAATTGCCTTTATCTCCCCCCAGAGCCTCTAAACTTAAGTGCAGGAAAGCAGGAGTGGGATGTCTCAGGTACTTTTGCCTGTCCAAACTAAGGGGTGGAACTGGGATAGAGAGACAAAGCATGCACAGGGCTATACACAGTACCCATTCGTGCATGGCTGGCTACAGTTTCAAAAGGGAAACTCCACTTACAGCCCTGCATGTATGCACATCTATGGGACTGTAAGCACCATCGCTATTGTGAAAACTGTCACTTTTAAAAAAGGGACAAAACTGTTTTATTCTGCCTAGTATGGCATATCTGTCATAGAAACAAAAAACAGCAGACTGCATGGTTTACTAGCTGCCCATCCATACCAACTACTAAGCCCTCCATCCCTAGCAGTAACAATACCACACATACATAAACAAAGAAAAAGATTCTTACTGTTACACTGCTTCCAGCAATATCCATAAAACTCTTGCCACCACAGCAGGAAGATATCAAGAAGGAAGAAGGAAAGTTATGATGCGAGTCAATGCCAAAGCACATCATCAAGAGGCTTTACATCTTCATGGCTGCAAGAAGCAGCGTCTGAAAAATGGAGAAAATTGAATCTTTATCTTTTTACCCACACTGACCAGCCAGCTATGCATCATGGAAGACAGACTTGAAAACAAACATCACGTAAGGCATCCTTAGCAAATCAGGAAATACATTGCCCACAGATGTCAAGTGACCTTGACATCACAGAACCAGGATTACCATTGTCTGTACTAATGTTGCTATAACGTTTTAACACACACTCAATTTCTGATGCTCTGTAGCTACTAGCAAACAAGGCAGAAGAAAAAAAACTGTAAAAGGAGAACATCTCCAAATACAAATGTTAGAAAGGAGGTAGTTTAATATGAAGGAGGGGATACAGTAGAGGGTACTAGGGCTTATGGGAAAAAGTCTGCCCAGGGTCAGCTCAACCATTAGATGAAACTAGGTGGTCACCTAGGGCAGCAGCTTCCGAGGGGCAGTAAAGAGCAACAGTCAAAGCAAAACAATAGATTCCGACAACTACACAACTCAAAGAGCCATCAAAGAGCCAACTAAACAACTCAAAGAGCATGCTTTAACCTGCAGGGAGAGTGAGCGAGTACATACATACATATACATATCTACACACAAAGCAAAGTTTAGTATTTAAAAAGGTATGCTATCATAAGAACATATGATATGCCATACTGGGTCAGACCAAGGTCCATCAAGCCCAGTATCCTGTTTCCAACAGTGGCCAATCCAGGTCACAAGTACCTAGCAGTTTCCCCAAAAGAGACAGGTTCCACCATGCTTGTACTGGATCAAGCATTGATATCCTGGGTCCCTTCTTAATAATGGTTTATGGACCTTTCCTCCAGGAATTTGTCCAAACCTTTTTTAAACTCAGCTACACTAACAGCCTTGACTACATCCTCTGGTAACAAATTCCAGAGTTTGATTACACATTGAGTGAAAAAATATTTTATTTTATTAGTCTTAGTTTACCCTATAGCTTCATTGCATGCCCCCTAGTCTTTCTATATTCTGATAAGGTAAACAATCGATCTACGTTTACTCGTTCCACTCCGTTCATTAATTTATAGACTGCTATCATATCTCCCCTCAGCCGTCTCTTTTCCAGGTTAAAGAGCCCTAACCTTTTTAGCCTTTCTTCATAGGAGTATCCTTCCATCCCCTTTACCATTTTGGTGGCTCTTCTCTGAACCTTTTCTAAAATCGCTATATCCTTTTTAAGATTCGGTGACCAGAATTGCACACAATATTCAAGGTGCGGTCTCACCATGGAAAGATATAGAGGCATTATAATATCTTTTGTTTTATTTTCCATTCCTTTCCTTATCATACCTAGCATTCTATTTGCTCTCTTGGCCACCGCTGCACACTGGGCCGAGGGTTTTAACATGGTATCCACAATGACGCCTAAATCTTTTTCCTGAGTGGTGGTTCCTAATGTGGAACCTTGCATCGTGTAACCATAGTTTGGTTTGTTCTTCCCTAGGTGCATAACCTTGCACTTGTCCACATTAAATTTCATCTGCCATTTTGATGCCCAGTCTTCTAATTTATCAAGATCTTCTTGCAATTTTCCACAATCCTCTTGGGTTTTAACAACTTTAAATAGTTTTGTGTCATCTGCAAATTTGATAACCTCACTCGTTATTCCACTTTCCAGGTCATTAATGAATATGTCAAAAAGCAGCGGACCCAGCAGAGATCCCTGGGGTACACCACTATTCACCTTTCTCCATTGGGAAAATAGGCCATTTAGCCCTACCCTCTGCTTTCTATCTTTTAACCAGTTCCTGATCCACAATAGTATACTGCCTCCTATCCCATGACTTTAGTTTTGCCAAAAGTCTCTGATGAGGGACCTTGTCAAAGGCTTTCTGAAAGTCCAGATACACTATATCAACCGACTCACCTTTGTCCACCTGTTTATTCACTCCTTCAAGAAAACATAACAGATTAGTAAGACAAGATCTTCCTTGTCTAAAGCCATGTTGGCTGTCTCCCATTAGGTCATGACTACCTACATGCTGAGTAATTTTATTCTTTATAATGGTTTCTACCATTTTTCCCGGTACTGATATCAGGCTCACCGGTCTGTAGTTTCCCGGATCACCCCTGGAACCCTTTCTAAAAATTGGTGTTACATTGGCGATCCTCTAATCTTCAGGTATTAGAGATGATTTTAATGATAGTTCACAGATTGCAGACCTGCTATTAGTAATCTCATATTTCAGTTCTTTCAACACCCTTGGATGTATACCATCTGGCCCAGGTGATTTAATAGTTGTAATACATCTTCCCGATGTATCGATATTTCCTTCAATTCTTCCGCACCTTTAAATACCACTTCAGTCATGGTAACATCCCTACATCTTCCTAAGTAAAGACCGAAGCAAAGAATTCATTCAGTTTCTCCGCTATCGCCTTGTCGCCTCTTAGTGCGCCTTTAACCCCTTTATCATCTAATGGACCAACTGACTCACAGGTTTTTTGCTACGAATGTACTTGAAAAGGTCTTTATTTCGTGTTTTTGCTTCTGCAGCAAGCTTCCTCTCAAATTCTCCCTTTGCCTGCCTTATCAATGTCTTGCATTTGACTTGCCAGTGCTTGTGCTGTTTCCAGGTTTCGTCGTTTGGCTCTTTTTTCCATTTCCTGAAAGATGCTTTTTTGGCAACAGCCTCTCTGACCTCACCTTTAAACCATGCTGGCAGTTTTTTGGACTTTCTTCCACTTTTCTTAAAGCGTGGAATACAGTTGGTCTGGACTTCCAAGATAGTATTTTTCAACACCACCCAAGCTTGATGTACGTCTTTAACCTTTGCAACTGCTCCTTTTAGTTTTTTCTTAACTGTTTTCCTCATTTTATCATAGTCTCCCTTTCGAAAGATAAAAGGTAGTACTGTGGATTTCCTTACTATCCCTCCTCCACTTATTAAATCAAAGGCGATCATGCTATTATCACTATTGCCAAGTGGCCCCAACACCCTTATCTCTTGCACTAGATCTGGTGTTCCCCTAAGGACTAAGTCTAATATGGCTTCCCCTCTGGTCGGTTCATGAACCAGCTGCTCCAAGAAGCAGTCATTTATTTCATCTAGGAACTTTACCTCCCTAGCATGTCCCGACGTGACACTAACCCAGTCGATACCAGGGTAATTGAAATCACCCATTATTATTACTGCGCTGTAACTATTGTTAGCTTCCTTGATTTCTTTGAGCATTTCATCATCCATTTGGTCATTCTGGCCAGGCGCTCGATAGTACACCCCCACTGCCATCGCCTTCCCCCTTTTACATGGAATTTCAATCCCTATAGATTCTACAGCAAATTTTGTTTCCTGCAAAACTTTAATCCTTTCTGACTCAATGCCCTCTCTAACATAGAGAGCAACCCCTCCACCAATTTGATCAGCTCTATCATTACGATATAGTTTGTACCCAGGTATCGCAGTGTCCCACTGGTTGTCCACCTTCCACCATGTCTCTGATATTCCAATCATATCTAACCTTTCATTTAGTGCTATATATTCTAACTCTCCCATCTTATTTTTTAGACTTCTAGCATTTGCATACAAGCATTTTAGAGATTGTATGTTATTCATATTAATTTGGCTATTGTTAGACATGGGTAATTTGGGATCTTTAAGCTGTGTCTGCTCCATACTTGAGGGCATTTGGGCTACTTTACTCTTTTTTCGAACCTCTCTGCTTTTGGTAGTATCCTTCAAGGATACATTCTTCCGAACCATCTGCTCTTGGGCGACTGTCGGCTTTCCCCTAATATCTAGTTTAAAAGCTGCTCTATCTCCTTTTTAAAGGTTAATGCCAGCAGCCTGGTTCCATCCCGGTTAAGGTGAAGCCCCTCCCTTCGGAAGAGCCCCTCCTTTCCCCAGAATGTTCCCCAGTTCCTAACAAATCCAAAACCCTCATCTCTGCACCATTGTCTCATCCACGCATTGAGACTCCGGAGCTCTGCTTGCCTTTTGGGTCCTGCGCGTGGAACAGGAAGCATTTCGGAGAATGCAACCCTGGAAGTTCTGGATTTCAACTTCCTACCTAAAAGCCTAAATTTTGCCTCCAGAACCTCCCTACCACATTTTCCTATGTCATTGGTACCAACATGTACCAAGACAGCAGACTCCTCCCCAGCACTATCTAATAGCTTTTCTAGGGGGCGCGTGAGGTCCGCTACCTTCGCACCAGGCAGGCATGTTACCAGGCGATCCTCACGTCCACCAGCCACCCAGCTATCTACATGCCTAATGATCGAATCACCAACTATAATGGCTGTCCTAACCCTTCCCTCATGGGCACATGGCCCTGGAGAAACTTTCTCGGTGCAAGAGGGTTTTACATCACCTGGAGGACAGGTCCTAGTTACAGGATCACTTCCTGCCACACCAGGGTGATGCTCTCCTGTCACGTGACCTCTCTCCTCCATGGCAACAGGGATGCTGCCAGACTGGAGGTGGGACTTCAGGACTATATCCCTGTAGGTCTCGTCTATGTACCTCTCTGTCTGTCTTATGTTTTCCAAGTCTGCTACTCTAGCCTCTAGAGAATGGACTCATTCCCTGAGAGCAAAGAGCTCCTTGCACCTAGTGCACACGTAAGACCTCTCACCAACTGGGAGAAAATCATACGTGTGACACTCAATGCAAAAGACTGGAAAGCCCCCATCCCGCTGCTGGACTGCTGTCTGCATCTTAGTTTTAAGTTTGTGTTTAGATCTAAGTTCTTTACTTACTAAGGGTTGCTATGGGTATGTATACTAATAAAACTGTACCTAATACGTGTAATATACCTTGTTCACCTGAAGCTTAATTAATCTCAGGTCCTTAGTGTATGACTGATTTGGGTAATGAGCTTCACCTGAAAGCACCTCCTGTCTTTTAAGATGTTTAAGTACCTATAAAGCTACGATTATCCCAGGAGTGGGTGGGTGTGGAGAGGGAGGGAGGGAAATAACACTTATTAAAAGAGGGCTGCTACACAGTACCCTGTCTTGTGCTGCTGAGGTAAGCTATATTCTGATTTGATTTAAATTATAGCTCTTAGCTGCTGCTAGGCTCTAACTTCTTATGAAATTTAAACTACAAGCTCTCTGCTGGGTTCTAAATTTAACCAGAAAGCTCTCTTCTGTGTTTTAAATGTAAGCTAAAAGTACTTTGCTGATGCTAGGCCCTGAGTGACTATTAAATGTAAAACTACAAGCTCTCTGCTGGGTTCCAAATTTAACCAGAAAGTTCTCCTATGTGTTTTAAATTTAAACTTAAACTGCTGCTACTAGGCCCTGACTGATTTAACAAAAAATAGTGGGTTCACAGATTAATTAGCTTTAATACAAAGAATTCCTTTTAGAAAATTACCAGAAGTATATACTCACAGTTGCAGATCTCTCTCCAGAAGTAACAGTCCCTTTTTCTAGTCCTTCAAGACAGTCCTCCAATTATGCATTTTTACAGGATTATTGCAAAGTGGTCTTTGATGATTGTTGAGTTGAATTATCAAAAGTTTTAGGGAGGGGGCATATAAGGCTGAAGGTTCACTTAAGGCACCCGATATACTTGCATCGGCACTGGGTCTACCTTTTCCTACAACTATCTCGTAAATTTCTGCCAGATCCCTGGCTCTATTTAGCTGCTTGCAAGATGTGAATCCAAGATGAGGAAGAAGAGTCATGAATGCAGCTTGCGGCACCTGGTACTAGTACTAGTCATTTGTATAGCACTACAAGGTATATACGGCGCTCTAGAGACATGCAAGAGACTGGTATAGTCTGAACATTTCTCATATTCCTCTTGGTCCTGATCCATCCATAAATGGTGGGTTGCGTTGAGCCACCTTACATGCATGTGTTAAGTGCTGAAAGCTACTTATTCCATAAGATCTAAATGATATAAAGTAGACCTGACTCTCAAAGGACCAAGTAGGCACCTATTCTAGGGATATTTTCTGAACACGATTATAGGTACCCAGGTGTCTTTATACAATAGAGACATACAAGCTGCAAAAATTGTGGGTAAAATATACCCATTTACATCAGGAGTTGGTACAAACATACATGTGTATTTCTTAAACTACATGCATAGTTTGGGAAGAATCATGAACTCCCCTGCACATACCTATATTTGAGTTAGACCTTGACAAATTATGTTTGCATTCAGGAGCCAGGCCAAAATTTTAGGAGGACCCTCCCACCCAAGTTGTCTCCATTCTCCACTGAAGTTCAGGAGCTGGGGCAGCAGGAGCAGAAGCTCCTCTGAAGTTTACCACATCTCCTTTAGAGCCAGCTATGCTAAGGCCGTTTTTCCATTTTAAGTCAAAGGGGGAAAAAAAGCTTAGTAAATCCGGTCCTTAATGTAGTCCTGCAGGCCACTGGTAGAATACACAGCTGTCAGCCCCCAACCCCCCAACCTACCCTGTTGTCAACCAATCTCACAATCTCTCACAGTGAATGGAGTGGAGCAGGTAAACTTAGAACAGTGGTTTACTCCTTCAAAAAAGTAGAAAGACTATGACACGCAATGAAGTTACAATGTGGCACATTTAAGACAAACAAGAGAAAATACTTTCAGCACGTAATCAAACTCTGGAATTCATTACTGGAGGATGTAGTAAAAGCAGTTAGTTAGTGTAACTGAGTTCAAAATAGGTTTGGACGAGTTCCTGGAAGAAAAGTCCATAAACCATGATTGGAGGACTGGGGAAATCCACTGCTTTTCCATGGGACTAGCAGCATGGAATGTGTATACCTTTGGGTACCCGGCAGGTACTTGAGACCTGGATGGCCACTGTTGAAAACAAGCTACTGGTCTTGATGGACTCTTGGTCTGCCCCAGTATGGTATCTCTTATGTTCTTATATTCCCACTCATCACCTAGTCTTGCGCCTCCCTCCTATCCCAACCCTCTTGTCACTCAAGTCTCACTCCTTCCTTAAAAAGCAGCCACTCCTACATCCTAACTTCTGAAATTCAGTCAGCCTCCCTCCCAGCTAACCAGTCAGCCCATCCTCATCCCTACCCCTGCAAGCCAGTCAGCTCCCCAAGCCTCCCCCTAGTCTTATTATGGCATCAGGAGCTGTATGAGGCATCTTTAGACTGAAATCCGGCAGCCCCCATCACCACCAGCAGCTCTCCCCTTCCCGGGGATCGAGCCACCGGCAGCAGCAGGGGCCTGCTGACTCCCGACGCCCAATCCGGGCCCATCAAGGGGTTCAAAACCACGCGCCTTCAGGCGCCGACATCCGGCAGCCCCCACCACCACCAGCAGCTCTCCCCTTCCCGGGGATCGAGCCACCGGCAGCAGCAGGGGCCTGCTGACTCCCGACGCCCAATCCGGGCCCAGCAAGGGGTTCAAAACCACGCGCCTTCAGGCGCCGACATCCGGCAGCCCCCACCACCACCAGCAGCTCTCCCCTTCCCGGGGATCGAGCCACCGGCAGCAGCAGGGGCCTGCTGACTCCCGACGCCCAATCCGGGCCCAGCAAGGGGTTCAAAACCACGCGCCTTCAGGCGCCGACATCCGGCAGCCCCCCACCACCACCAGCAGCTCTCCCCTTCCCGGGGATCGAGCCACCGGCAGCAGCAGGGGCCTGCTGACTCCCGACGCCCAATCCGGGCTCAGCAAGGGGTTCAAAACCACGCGCCTTCAGGCGCCGACATCCGGCAGCCCCCACCACCACCAGCAGCTCTCCCCTTCCCGGGGATCGAGCCACCGGCAGCAGCAGGGGCCTGCTGACTCCCGACGCCCAATCCGGGCCCAGCAAGGGGTTCAAAACCACGCGCCTTCAGGCGCCGACATCCGGCAGCCCCCACCACCACCAGCAGCTCTCCCCTTCCCGGGGATCGAGCCACCGGCAGCAGCAGGGGCCTGCTGACTCCCGACGCCCAATCCGGGCCCAGCAAGGGGTTCAAAACCACGCGCCTTCAGGCGCCGACATCCGCAGCCCCCACCACCACCAGCAGCTCTCCCCTTCCCGGGGATCGATCCACCGGCAGCAGCAGGGGCCTTCTGTATTCCGAAGCCCAATGCGGGCCCATCAATGGGTTTAAAAAACACGCGCCTTCAGGCGCTGACATCCGGCAGCCCCCACCACCACCAGCAGCTCTCCCCTTCCCGGGGATCGAGCCACCGGCAGCAGCAGGGGCCTGCTGACTCCCGACGCCCAATCCGGGCCCAGCAAGGGGTTTAAAAAACACGCGCCTTCAGGCGCGCCCGCGACTGGCAGGCCCGCGCCTGAGGGCCTCGCCAGAGGGCCCTTTGGCGTGGCCCTTAGGCGGAGCACGAGAGGCGGCACTTTAGATGCCTTACCAGCGACCTAACTGCCGGACACCTGACACCTGACCAAGATTCCAGCGTTCTACCAACATCTGAACTGTGAGAATGTGTGTTTGTTGAATATCTCTAGCTATTGTAAGCCACATTAACTTTCAAAGTAACCTGATAGCATCATAACGTATTAGATACTATCTTAGCAATACAATATTGCCAGTTGAAAGTCAATTTAAACTGCCAGCTTTGCACTTCTTACAGTGTTCACATTACTGCAATACTGCATTCTCTCTGTAAAGTTAGTCACTATCTTGCATGTAAACTGTACCTGCTCTATTGTGCGCTCTCATATAATCACTCCTCTACAGTGTCTCACACACAATCCAAACCCTCAGAATGGCCCCCCAGGTCGCTGTCATTCTTAGCCTCTACCTCCTCACCCACTGGCTTGGAACCTCCCAATCTCTCTACACACCACATGGCAGGATTCCAATCCTGAATAGCCATGGCAAAAGATGGAATAGTCCCCCTTACTTCAACACAGGAAGTAACACCTACCCACGCCACTCCCACCTGATACATGTAGCATTCCAGCTATCCAATACACCCAACCAGGAAAAACCTTGTAGATGCCGACCCCTAAAATGTGCCATCATTAACGCACGTTCCATCCGCAAAAAATGGCCTGTTGTCCTTGACACAATCTCCTTCTATGACCTTGAGATCCTCATGATCACAGAAACATGGCTATCACCAGAAGACAACGTCCTCCTCAATCAACTACTTCCCCCCAATTTTTCCATACACACGAAACATAGGGAAAACAAAAAAGGAGGAGGGGTGCTCATAATCTCCAAATCAGACCTCAACTTCCAGACTGTGGACTCTTCTAGCACAAACAGCCTGGACACTCTCTCTGTTGCTAACCAACAATTCTCCCTCACCCTCTTATATAGAACACCATCTACTTCTCCAATTGACCTCCCAACCATCATTGACCTTGCAGCTAACACCCGCACTCCCAACAAACCAAATTGGATAATGGGTGATTTTAATCTCCCATCGCTACACCAAAACCACGCAAATGCGTTCCTTGATGCAATGGAAGACCTGGGTCTCAAACAAATCATAAATGAACCCACACATACAAAAGGGAACATTTTGGACTTGGTTTTTGTGCCACATCCAATCAAGGACAAAAGCCACAATCTGCCAACATCAGTCGTGGATGTACCCTGGTCCGACCACAAATTGATCATTATCCAGATTCCCAGCAACAATGACCAGCTGAACAGAAGCCAACCCACGAACATCACCTCTCGAACTTCCACTAGATGCTTCCGCCCCTTCGATAGGGAACTCATCCTTTCGGAAACCCCATCACTCATCAACAAAACAACACCTGACCTTGATGAACTAATCTCTCACTGGAATTCCAGCCTGCTTGCCATCTCACAACACCCAAACCCTAAAAATACAGCAAGAGCGAAAAGAAAATCCGCCCCATGGTTCTCTCCTGATCTACGCGCTTCCCTCATGCAATTACGTAGACTCGAACGCCGATGGCGCCGATCACGCTCACCGGAAGATCAGACCGCATACCTAACCCACCTTGCAATACATCGAGGAACAATCTCTATCAGAATGAGACAATATCACACTGACACCCTAAAGAGGTCATTGAATAAACCTCGTGACCTCTTCAATTTGGTCAAATCCCTCTCAAAGGAACCATCACCCGAGCAACACATCAACATACATCCACAAGAATTCGCTGATTATCTGCAATCCAAGATTGTACAAACTAACAAGGTCACAGCAGTCCAATATCAAGAACCGGCGGACCTCTCTCCACTTAACTTTTTTTCCACACCATCCAATAAATGTATTGAGAACACCATAGCATCACTCAACACCTCCACTGCACAGACTGACCCATGTCCAGCTTTTTGGATCAAGGAACTACGTGATGTGCTCAGTCCTGTCATCGCAAATATAATGAAACTCTCCTTTTCAACAGGTTATTTTCCCACTTCACTCAAGCAGACGTCCATTAGACCATTACTGAAAAACCCCAAACTGGACCCCCAAAGGGTAGACTCCTATCGACCAATAGCTAGCATCCCCATCTTAGCCAAAATAATTGAGAAGGAAGCACAACGGCAAATTCAAGATCACATAGACTCTGTTGCTCCCTTAGATAACTGCCAACATGGGTTCAGAGAACATCACGGGGTTGAGACACTACTCACTGGTCTAATCAACAATATCATCACAGGAATCGACAACATCCATCAAGGTTTTGTCCTCATTTTCCTAGACATCGCCGCGGCTTTTGACTCCGTGAGTCACGAAATCCTCCTGGGAAGACTAAAAGAAAAGGGTGTCTGCAACAAGGCACTAAAATGGTGCAAGTCTTATCTGGACGATAGATGTCAATATGTGAAGTCTGGATCAGAAGAGTCTAGCCACTTCCATCAAAAACAAGGGGTACCTCAAGGATCCTCATTATCCTCCTTACTCTTCAATATCTACATGCAGCCCATATGCAATATCATAAGATCATTCAACGTAAACTGCATGATATATGCAGATGACATTCTTTTATACATGCCTTTCTCCACAACCCACATGGACCTGACCCCACTCACAGATTGTTTCAATGCAGTTTCAACATGGCTCCAGACACAGAACCTACGTATCCAGCATAAAAAAACAGAGGTCCTTTTCATCTCCAGAGACTCCAACTTTACGCCCCCATCCCACGTCAGTGTCAAGGAAGCTGATTTGCAAACTAAAGATGCAATAAAATATTTGGGAGTTACCCTGGACCAACATCTAGACATGAGACGCCACATAAGCAGCGTAGTCAAAGCCATCTACTTCAAAATCCGTTCCCTCAAACACCTACGCTCCCTGCTGGACCCAGACGATTTCCGTACCATATATCAAGCGCTGATCCTGCCGCATTTTGACTTTGCAAATGCCATCCTACAAGGTCTCCCCCAATCCACACTAACCCCCTTACAGTTGGCCATGAATGCCGCAGCTAGGGTCCTCTACGGTGCATCCAGAAACGACCACGTGACTCCCATTCTCAAACAGCTGCACTGGCTACCAATTCACGGGAGAATCACCTTCAAATCCCTTGTATTAGCATTTAAGGCAATCAAAGGCACCTCATCCCTCTCACTCACGAATCTAATCCACATGGTCCCCCCCAATAGAGCAAGAAGAACATCAGCTGTAAACTTGCTAGCAATACCAAAGGCTTCAACAAAGTCCAACACGAACACCACAAACAGGGCATTCAGTTTTTATGTACCAAAATGCTGGAACACCCTACCCCCCGACATTAGAGCCATTACCAATCTATATCAGTTCAGAAAGGCTCTCAAAACATACCTTTTCCGCCAATATTTCCCAGACAGCAACTGAACCAGATATCCCCTCCAAGAAATGACCCAATCTAGAAATGCCCTCACACTGCAGTGTAGATAGATTATGTATATAGTTAACCCAGTTATCCAAGTTTGTACTCCTGTTCAATGTAAAACCTGACAGTTTGTCGTAATGGTCGTTTTGTTATGATGTAAACCGCGCTGATTCTAAATAGCGCGGTATATAAGAAACTGTAATAAATAAATAATAAATAAATAAATATATAGATAACAGTTTATAGCTTCAGACAGCAACGGATGCCCGTCTGTGCATGGGATGTGACAGTGGGGTGTGGGCCTGCAATGCATATGAGCGTGCATGGTGCAGAGGTAGGGTACCCATGAGTGTTCTGAGAAGGGAGGGAATGCACCTTTGTGCATACAATATGCCCATTCTGCCCTTTTGTCCCCATGCATGTCTACCTTCAACATACAATACCTTGCGTTCTCCCCCCTGTTCCCCTTCTGGATTCTCTCA
The DNA here is from genome assembly GCA_033557465.1 of Ichthyophis bannanicus. Lineage (NCBI taxonomy): Eukaryota > Metazoa > Chordata > Amphibia > Gymnophiona > Ichthyophiidae > Ichthyophis > Ichthyophis bannanicus. Next base: position 1,226,656,216 of record CM066033.1, read on the forward strand.
CCTTCTACCTCCCCCCTAAACACTCCCATCCTCCCCCTCCATTATTTTCTTGTTTAAAAAGAAACTGCCCTTTTAGGTTTGTTGGGGGAGGGGGAAAATGAGGCAGCAAAAATTTAGTCATTTTAGAGCTGGAATTGGGGCCTTCCACAGGCAGAAGCAGCCAGCCTTGTTCCTTCTGCTTGCAGGAGATGGGGTCCCCGTGGGCAGCCAGTTGCAATCTAGGCCACTATCCTCTGCAGGCAGGCAGGGCCTTTGCTGCGATTGTGCAAAAAACCAAAAGGAGGGGGAAAGAGAAAATCCCAGGCACAAGTTTCTACTCATGAAAACACAAAATCAGAGATCAGCAGAATTATTATAAACAGTCTATATACACCTGCTGTAAATTCAAATATATTTGCACAACTCTCAGACCTCTCATGCCACTTGTCTCCAACACTTACCTCTTTAAGCAATATAAATGCTGCTTCAATTCACTGTTCTTATTGTAATGACACTTCAGCTAGCTGTCTTAATTCAAATTTTGTTCTACTTACTTTGATCTCAGTTCTCCATTCAGTTGCCCAAATGGGCTAAACAGATTGCATTACTTTCTCTTCAAAACAATTCTTATACATTTTGCTTAAAAGTTACATACTGTCAAAACGACAGGTACTTAGCTGTCTATAGATCCCTTTAACTAAAAAAAAAAAAAGAATATCCATTTCAGGTCAGTTCATCGCCATGTAGCAAACAAAACAGTTGTGCCTCAAGACCAGATAGGGCCCCTCGTTTCGCCTACTGGCTGCTTCAGGGGTTTGTTTCCTGCGGGGTCTTAGTTTACTCCGCACTCTGCATAATTCCTAATTTATATTGGAATGGTACAAAATATATTTGAATTTACAGCAGGTGTTTTATGGCAAGTTCCTAGTTGCCATGGTGACCTGGCGCCTGGGGTTTGTAAAGCCCTGACTTGAGGCTTATAGAAGCAGGTACAAACATTCTCTACATTTAAATGTTAAGTGACTTTTTCTGCAGGTAAAATGGGGTTTACCCACAAGGTTTATGAAGTTAACCCCTCAATGGACAGAGCACATTAGATACAAGGCATTGATAAGGCAGCAAAGAGAATATGAAAAGAAGCTTGCCATGAAAGCGCAAAAAAAAATGCATACATTGGTAGCAAACAACCTGTGAAAGAGTACATTGGACCATTAGATGATAAAGGGGTAAAAGGGGAGCTAAGGGAGGATAAGGCCATCGTGGAGATGTAGGGAAGATATATCGCCTTTAAATACCATGTCAGGCATGGGTATCAGGAAGAATTCAAACAAATCGCAAACTGAGAAGATGTATTACAACTATTTGATGAACTAAAGAATAGCTAATCACTTAGGATGGTATACATCCTAGTGTGCTGAAAGAACTGAAATAGGAGATTACCAATATTATCAATAGTAGGTCTGCAATCTGTGAACTATCATCTGTAGTACCTGAAGACTGGAGAATGCCAATGTAATGCCAGTTTTTTTAAAAAGGGTTCCAGGGGTGGTCCAGGAAACTACACCTGTGAGCCTGATAAATCAGTACTGGATATTGTAAAGAACGAAACTACTGAACATGTAGTCCGTCATGGTTTAATGGGAGAAAGCCAACATGGATTTAGCCAAGGAAAGTCTTTAGCTTCCTAATCCATTATTTTTTTTGAAGATATGAACAAACAGTACTACTAATCATATGAATAGCACTACAAGGTATACGCAGCACTGTACATACAGATCAGTCCCTAAAGATGCAAGGCAACACACAGTGAAACTTGGGACAAGAGCATAAAATAAGATACACATAAGTAGCGGAGAAGAGGGTGAGGAGCATCAGGATCCAAAAGCAGCTTCAAAGAGGTGGGGTTTTAGCCTGGATTGAACAGGGCTAGAGAAGGTGCCCAATGCACAGACTACAGGTAGTTTGTTCCAGGCATATGGAGAAGCAAGGTGGAATGAACGAAGTCTGGAGTTGGCAGTGGGAGAGAAGCACAGATAAAAGGGATCTGAAAGAGGAGCAGAGTTCACGAGGAGAGGTGTAGAGTGAGATACTGCAGAATGAATGCACTTGTAGGTCAGCAGGAGAAGTTTGAACTGGATGTGGAAACTGCTAGGGAGCCAGTGAAGTGACTTGTAAAGAGGTTATATGAGCATAGCAACACTGGCGGAAAATAAGCCATACAGCTGAGTTTTGAACAGATAAAAGGTGAGCCAGTTGATATAGTGCATCTGGATTTTCAAAACGCTTTTGACAAGTTCCCTCATGAGAGGCTCTTGGCAAAATTAAAAAAAAAAAAAAAGAAAAAAAAAAGAAAAGTCATGGAATAGGAGGCAGTGCACTATTGTGGATCAAGAACTGGTTAAGAGATTAACAGAGTAGGGCTAAATGGCCAATTTTCTCAGTGGAAAAAGGTGGAGTACCCCACAAATCTGTGCCGGGCTCGCTGCTTTTAAACATTCATAAATGACCAGGAAATGGGAATGACTAGCAAGGCAATCTAATTTGCAAATGGCACAAAATTAATCAAAGTAGTTAAAATAAGAGAATTGTGAAAAATTGCAAGAGAACCTTGATAAACTGGAAGACTAGACTTCCAAATGGCAGATGAAATTTAATGTGGACAAGTGCGAAGTTATCCACTTATGGAAGAACGACCCAAACTACAGTTATACGATGCAAGGTTCCACATTAGGAATTATCACCAAGGAAAAGGATTTAGGCATTATCGTGGAAAATAAGTTGAAACCATCTGCTCACTTGCAGGGGAAGCCAAGAAAGCAAATAGAATGCTGGAAATCAAAGAAAGGATTGGAGAACAAAACAAAAGGATATTATTTTATTTTATTTTTATATACCGCACTATTCATCATCAGTGCGGTTTACATTAAACAAGTACCTATCAATATAAAACTGACATAGGTTTACAGATAAAGCACAGTTACTTACCTGTAACAGGTGATCTCTGGGAACAGCAGGAATAAGTCTTCACATATGGGTACGTCGGTACCGACGGAGCCTGCATGGGAATGCTCCCCAGCATCCAATCAGAAAGCTTTTGGGTGCATCCCTCGCGCCTGCACACTGCATTCCCGCCTTCTCCACTGCCTCTCCTCAGTTGAGTTTCATAGCTGAGACAAAAGGAGAGAAAGAGGAAAAGAAGATAGAAAAATAGATACAACTCCTAGGGGAGGTGGGTGGGTTGTGAAGACTTATTCCTGCTGTTCCCAGAGATCACCTGTTACAGGTAAGTAAATGTGCTATCTCCAGGAACAAGCAGGAATGAGTCCTCACATATGGGGACTCCCAAGCTAAGATGCCTGGAGCCCTAACATGTTGAAGATTGAAAACATGCTATACCTCATATGACCAGGCATCCTGAGGATGGAGGGTAGGAGTTGAAAGGAGAGGAGCTGCTGAAAAAACAGCTAACCTAAGAGAGGACTACCCGGAAGGAGTCCTTGTATGTATGATCATTATCAAAAGATATATTGAAATGAACTAACATCATAATATTGAAATGAACAACCACCATATGATGCTCACCTACTGGACTGCAGGAAGTAGAGAGGCTGAGGTGGTCTACTGGGGATCTAGTAGAGAAATGTTCAAGGTGACCTCACTGGAGTGAAGGTGGAGGTCCACATCTGGAAGTGAGAGGTGACCCCAGGATTCAATTGGGGTAACACAAACACGGCAGGTCTTCAGTGGGAAGCTTCATGGAAAGCTGAAAACTCTTTTGGCTACAGAAGCATTTAGAGGTAGGAGCAAAAGAGGAAGACTGACCGATCTGGACAAACAGACCTAGTCCCTGAGGGAGGAAAGGGTATGAAAAGAACCCCATACTCCCAGGAAGGACAGATGTTGGAGGAATTGAACCTGAAATCTACTGAAGATCTAAGATGTCTTTCCTATCTGGTGAGAGAGAGGAAGTCATTGGCTTCAGGGATACTTCAACCTAGGAAACAGTAGGGCTGTCAGTTCTACAGCAATGGTTGAGTGCAAAATAGCCGAAACATACTGTGGAACAGTATGAAACTGTGCAAGCCCACTGTCAGAAATATACAGGAAGGTAAAAACCTTTATGAGTATAGACAGTTAGGAGATAAGTATGGAAATACATATCTACCTATAAAAATATTTGGAGAGATACACACACATCTAAAGGGCATAGGATATGCACAATTAGCTGACAGGCAGACACATCTATAGAGATGTGTATTTATATATATATATATATATATATATATATATATACCTGAGTATATAGGTTAAATGATAAAGGAATGCTATCCAGTGAATTATCAGGATGGTGATGTGAAAAAACAGAGGATAATAGTAGTCTGTAAACAGCAAGTCCGGAGTCCTGTGGAACTCCAGCATGGTAAAAGGACAGAAACGCATGGAAGGAGATACCAGGTTGACCCACGTGAGGGACAAGGAGGTATCAGGCGTTTTTCATATTAATATGTGCTGTCCTTTGAAGTAATAGGATACCATGGGGACAAGCTAAAAGAAAAAAAAAAAAAAAAAAAAAAAAAAAAAAAATTATTCCTAAGGAATGGGAAAACTCCCAGACTTTCATTTGGAGAAGGCATATGTCCTTCCCCCTCTTTTTTTTTTTTTTTTTAAGATAGCAGGGTATGAAGAACCCCCAGTCATAGGATATGACTGAGGAAGCATTTTTCAACTATGATGGATAGTCATTCGAGAAACTTCATGCTCTCTAGCAAGGGCCCATAGTGGAAAGCGTCTCAGTAGGATTGCAGAGAGCATTATGCAGGAGAACTGGGATGTAGAACTGGCTGATGGAGAAAAACTGACAGCCACGTCCATTACGTGCCAAACCCAGAGATTGGAGATGGCAAGGGTAAAGTGTAAGAAGCCTGTAGTGAAAAAGATTATCCAAGAAAGATGTAGAAAAACTGTCTTGGAATCACTACTAAGGCAAGATAGGAGTGGTGGAAAACAATACTGGGACTTGTGGCAAAGTACCAGTAGGGAAGCAGTGGAACTCCTGCATGGGCAACTACTGAATAGGGTAACAGAGAGAGTCGGTCTGTATCAAACAGAGATAACAGACTGAACAAAGAGAGCAAGCTGTCTCTGTCTGCAGAGCTGCCCAGAAAAAGAAAAGAGTTTATTCAGGAGAAGAAACTCTACAGGGAAAAGAAAGACAAGAAAAGTCTTTCAATGGTAGGGTACCACTCTTACAGGGGAAAACCCTGGCGAGAGGGTAGAGCTAGAAGCTGAAGAAGGACTTACCACATGGCAAGTCCATGGAAGGAAAACATTCATGCTGGTACAGAGAAACTATCATATGATAGTTGTTAAACCTCTCTTCTAGTCAGGAAGAGGTGGAAAACTCTGTAACTTATAGACATGAATAACCTGACAGTTCAGCATAGTGAAGAGTAAATGGATTTCCTGAAAATAGGAATCTCTGAGCAGAGTTTGGAATGGAAAAACAGTGAAAAACTTCTGCTGAAAGAAATTAACTGTAGTTATAAAAGATTAATCAGAAACCTATGGTTACTGTGTTTATTCAGCCTGGCTAGAGTTTGGATTCTTCAGACCAGGGCGAGATTTCCCCTCCTTGGGAACATCCGAATGATGGGCAGGTGAAGAGGAAAACTTCTTTCTTTTAGGGAAAGAAGGTCTGGTAGGGCATTTTCTACCTGTTGGAGAGGGCTTAGGATGGCCCTCAGATACAGGAAAATCAGTGGAGCAATGAGCAACCTGACGTAAGGACTCCTTATTGAAGAGATTTTCTCCAGTACAAGGAGTATTACCCAGTCTTTGTTGTGCCCATCTATTCAAGTCTGATGCTTGGAGCCAGGCTTTACGACGTGCTCCTATGGCTATAGCAGAAGTTCTGCTAACAGACTCAAAAGAGTCTAGGGAAGCACGAGAAAGAAACCAAGAGATATTTTGGCTATGAGTAAGAAGTAAGGAATAGTCTACAGCCTTGGGCTCTGATAGAAAAGGAGTCAAAAGAGAATTTCTTTGTGACCTCCTGAAGGGATAGACTCATATAGAAAATATATGAGAGAATCCTTTTTGCCAGCATAGATGTTTGGAAGGTTTGACGTCCAAAGGCATCCAGTAATCTAGATGCACGCCCTGGCGGGAAAGAAGAATGTTTTCTCTTGCTTTTTACCTTCCTCATTGCTGATTCAACTACAATGGAATGATGAGGAAGTTGAGGCTTTTGAAATCCTGGAGAGGGGGGCACCTGATACAGAAGATCGGTTGCTGTAGGAGGTGAAGAAACCTTTAAAGGTTTTTCCCATACCTTCAGAAGAAGATTCTGCAAAGAGTGATGCAAAGGAAGCATTACATTTTCCTTTTTTGCAGAAAAACCCTGAGAAGACTCATAGCCAGGGATAGGAATATTAAGGAAGGTTGCCATGTCAAGGAGAAACTTCTGAAAAGAAGGATCTCCGATGGGAACAATCCCTGGACAGGTTAAACCTGAAAAGGAAGCCTGGGGACTGGAGGATATACCTGTCCCGTGCAGAACAGGATTTGCAATGGATGGATACTGGAACTGGCAATTATGAGTTGTCAGAAGTGCATCATCCATGCCCGGAATCGACTCTAAACTAGGCATAGAGAGGAGCGATCCAGGTGACAAAACATGGAAGGAGCTGGTTCCGATGATACTGTAGGTACCGGCATTGATACCGATACCGGCAGCGAAGGCGCCGAAGCAGATATCGGAGACAGCTCAAGCGGTACCGAGGTAAGTAAAACTCCTTGGTGATTATCCTCGGTACCGTGTATGCGGAATCGGTAAACATCGGTTCCGAGACGCGTCGGTACCCAGTCATCTAGACTAGAGAGCGATTCCAGACTCGGCATCGAAGGGAGCGAGTCTATCGATGCATATCTAGAGGGTACCACATCGGTGGTGGTATCGGCGATGTTGCCGATACAGGAAAGTCGGTCCAGGTCGTATCAATCGGTCCCGAAGGTACCGAGAATGCCCGATGACGATTCCTTGTGAAGGGTGCATCACTCAACACCGGTGCCGATGCCAGGGTATCGGTACCGCTCGAAGCGGATGCCACCACCGAGCATGGCTCAGGTATGTTCTGTGAGGGGTGAGCCCCAGGAACAACCTGAAACCCCTGAAATGCTTTGGAGCCCGAAGACTCCCACCGGGGTTTTAATGCCAATGGGGTCTTGAGAGCAAGGCCGGAGCCGTCATCATGCTTGGCATGAGACCTACCACTCAAGAATTGGCTAGTCTTAACAGACTTTTTGTGGGTTACCTGATCCTGTAGAGAAGAAAAACCCCGTGCCCGCACTTCGGCAGGGAAAACGGTATCGAGGGAAACTCGAAAGAGGGAAGTTCTTCTCCCAGTTTTGCAGCCTGAGTGTTCAGGGGAAAAAGGGTCAAGACCCAAACAGTTTAGACACCAGGAATTGGAGTCTAAAAAGAAAACCGTGCTTCCACAGTGAAGGCACTTCTTAGGAGATGAAGGCTCCATGGTGGCGAGGCCTTGTAGGCCCAAAAAATCTAAAGACAGAAACTGAGGGAAAAATCTCCCTGAGTTTAAGAAAAAGAAAAGAAAAATCCACCGACGGTACCGGTGGCGGCGGGAAAAACAGCCGCGACCACAAGAAAACAAGAAATAAAGAATTTGAAGAAAAAAGTTTCTGCGGTGACAGGACGTCGTCCTGCCGGCTCCACGGAAAAATGAAAACTGAGGAGAGGCAGTGGAGAAGGCGGGAACGCAGTGCGCAGGCGCGAGGGATGCACCCAAAAGCTTTCTGATTGGATGCTGGGGAGCATTCCCGTGCAGGCTCCGTCGGTACCGACGTACCCATATGTGAAGACTCATTCCTGCTTGTTCCTGGAGATCAGGGAAGGTAACTGGGTGTAAACCGGGGATAACTATATACAATCAAACAGGTAGCATCAAGGCTTGGTATTTGCCGAGATGCAGTACTTTCCGCATTTTTAAAATCTTTGTTCTGGGTTGATGTGTAAGGGAGTTAGGTGAGTCAGGCGGAAGGCAATTCTAAGGTATGTATGGTAGCTTGAAGTGCAAAGTGAATAGATAGTGCTTAATGGATTTTCTGAATTGCGTGATGTCCCTGATTGATCTGATGCTAGGGGGAAGTTTGTTCCAGCACTTCGGAGCATATGCCACAAAAGCTCTGTTAGTGGTTAGTTGTGTCAATTTTGTGGAGATACTAGGAGTAGCTAGTGTGTTTTCCGCTGCTAGTCTCCTGGATCTATTGTTTGGTACATGGGTGAGGAGATTTGAGATCGATGTAGGAGATATTTTATTAATGGCCTTGAATGTAATGAGGAGGAGTTTTATATATTATTCTGCAGTATATCGGGAGCCAGTGTAGATCGATTAGTATTGGTGTTGGTGTTATATGATCTCTCTTTGAAGCTCCGGACAGGATGCGGGCTGCCGCGTTCATCGCCAGTTGAAGTGGATTTAGTGTATTCTTGGGGAGGCCATGAAGAATGATATTTGCGTAGTCGAAGTGCGGTGTGACTATTGCTTGGAAAATTGTACGGAAATCCTTGGTCTCCAGCATTGGTTTCAGGTGACACAGTGTTTTTAATTTGTAGTAGATTGTCCTTACAGTGTTCTTTATGTCCTCCTTAAGATTGAGTTGTTGATCGAGTATTTATTTATTTATTACAGTTTCTTATATACCGCGCTATTCGGCATCAGCGCGGTTTACATCATAACATAACTACCATGGTGACAAGGTGTCTGGTTTTACATTGAACAGGTAATAAAACTTGGATAACAGGGTTAACTATATACATAACTATATACATAAGCTATTTACACTGCAGGATACTTTAGAGGCCTTGATTGGGAGTTGTGCGTCTCTTACTATGAGGGTGGTTGGTGGAGAGAATTGCTTGTTTCTTGTGGCTATGAGTACTTCGGTTTTCTTGAAATTTATTCTCATGTTCTGATTGAGGAGCCAGTCAGTTATTGCATTGAAGCAGTTGAATAGTGCCGAGTAGTCAGGATTTGATACATTGATCGGTGTGAAAATTAGCACGTCATCTGCGTATAATAGGCAAGATATACCGAAGTCTCTGGTGATTTGGCTGCATATATATGTTAAAAAGCAGCACGGATAGAGAAAAGCCTTGGGGTACTCCTTGTTTCTGTTGAAAGGGTTCAGATGTATTGTTGCCTATATGGACCTGTTGCCATCGCTCTTCTAGGTATGATTTGCACCAGTCCCAGGCAAGGTTATGGATGCCTTTTTCGTGGAGTCTAGCTAGCATAATCTTGTGGTCAACTGAGTCAAATGCCGCTGATATGTCCAGGAAAATCATTGCAATGGCCATGTGAATGTTGTCAATCCCGCATATGAGTTTGTTGAATAGTGAAGTCATAAGTCACAAGTCATAAGTCACAAGTCACAATAACTCCATCTCTCATATATACAGTTACCTTGTTCAATGTTCCACATATGTAGATAGTTTCCCCTGTTATCCAAGTTACTGCTCCTGTTCATTGTAATGACCTGACTCTTGTTTGTCGGATATTGTTTGTTCTATGTAAACCGCGCTGATCGCAAATAGTGTGGTATATAAGAGATGTAAATAAATAAATAAATAAAATAAATAAGTGTTTCAGTTCCGTGAGCTTCTCGGAATCCGTGTTGGCATGGGTCCAACGGGGCTGCTGTGTCTATGTGCTGTTGTATCTGCCTCTGAGTTTCCTTCTCAAGTATCTTGGCTAGAAAGGGAATGCTAGAAATTGGGCGGTAAGACTCTTCCTTCTTTGGGTCCATCTGGTTGTTTTTTTAGTAGTGGGCGAATTGATGTCTGTTTAAGGGCGGTAGGGAAAACCCCAGTTAGGTAGGAGATATTTGCGATTTTGGCTATGCAAGGGCTAAGCTCGGCACGTAAGGTTTTGATCCAATGTGCTGGACATGGGTCATTTGGTGCCATGGTGGTGTTTATCCAAAAACAAAAGATCTCAGAAAAAACCAAAACACCCCCTCAAAATAAAGCAATAGTGCAAAATACTTTTTTTGTCGGAATATGGCAACCAAGTACCGGGAATTCAGTCCAGGTACCACTGTGGCAATTCCTTTTATTAAAGATATGGATAAAAATTTCAAAATCCAGAACTTAGCTTATGTATAGTGCTGCTCTCCGCACTGCAATAATATGCCAGCAAAACACAGTTACGACGTGGCTCCACGTTTCGGGTGTAATATCAGATGTAAAAACCTTAAACACCCTGCTTCAGGCCCATCCAAACTGGCAAAAATTCAAAGCTTGTGGTGGTGTTTATGGCGGCGATAATGTCTTTGATGGTTTTTCTTGATGGAGGTGAAAATTTATTGAGTGAGGCTTGAGCTTGAGGGAGTTGGGTTAGTACTTGTGATGGAGTTGTATTTGCCTTGACCACTTTGGATTGGATGAAATTGGCATACAATTGTGGTTGTATGGATTCTTGTTGCGGTGGCAATGGTTCCTTGGTTAACGTTTTTACTAAATTGAAGAGATCACGTGGTCTGTTTAGTGCTCTGTTGAGAAGATCGGAGTGGAATTCTTTCCTTGTGGCCCAGGTTAGTTCGCAATGATTTTTGAGGTGAGTAAGATACTTTTCCTGGTCGTGGGTGTGCCTCCACTTTCTTTCTAACTTCCTCAGTTGAAGTAGAGATGTACGTAGTTCTGGGGAGAACCATGGGGCATCCTGTTTTTTTATTGGAACGATTCTTGGGTGGGAGTTTGCTGTTCATGGTTGGTTGCTGGGCATACTGATAGAGGGTGTCATTCCAGTTAGAGATCAATTCGTTCAGGTTGTCCGTTGGCTTGGATAGTTTTGGCAGCGCTTGTTTGGTGAGGATCTCTATGTCAAACGGCTTAAATCGCCCTGAGTTTGCTGTTGAAGTAACTGGCTGGGAGAGTGTGTTTAGATTTGCTGGTATCTGAAATGTGATCAGGCTATGGTCTGACCAAGGGACTGGGAAAATAGATGGTTGGATATGACCATTTAAGCTCGTGACTGCTGGTGGAACAAATATCAGATCAAGAATGTTCCCTTGTTTGTGTGTGGGGTTGTGCACGATTTGCTTGTATCCAAGGTCTGTCATTGCATCCAAGAAGGTACTAGATAAGTCATGGTGTAGCGAGGCGAGGTTGAAGTCACCTAACAACCAATTTGGTTTGTTGGGGTTATCAGGGTTGCAGGCCAAGTTGATTATATCCGAGAGATCTTCCGATACTGCGTTTGGTGCTGAGTAAATGAGATTGATAGAGTTGCTTCTATTTGTGATAGTTATGGTGTCCAAGTGCTGGGAGCTCCTAGTTAGGGACACTCTGTATTGCAGCTCGGACTTTGCTATTATGAAAACTCCTCCACCTCTTCTATTATCTCTGTTACAAGCGAAGAATGAGAAGTTAGGGGGAGTGATTTGGTTAACTAGTGCAGTGTCTGAGTCAGAGAGCCATGATTCAGTGACCATCAGAAGGTCTAGATTGTAGGTGGATATTAGGTCTGTAATGGCTGGCCATTTGTTGTGAATAGACCGTGCATTGATGAGTGCACACCTGAGCTTGTGTTGCACGTCATCTTTGTTGGTCTTTGTGCTGTTAATGAGCTCTAGTGCTTCTATCATTCTATGATGTGACTGCACCTTGAATAGTGTGCACTTCTGGTCACCATATCTTACAAAAGGACGGAGAAATTAGACCTTACCTGATAATTGTCTTTCCTTGAATGCCATCAGGCCAGTCAAGCCACGGATGGGTATTCACAGTTCATCAGCAACTGAGAACTGGAGCATGTCCAAACTCTTCAGTAAGAGAACAAGCGCTCCCTCTTTGGCTCCGGACTCCAGTCTCCTCCTGACAAAGCAGTCTACAGTAACATCCTACCATCTACTATCACACCAAAAGGAGAGAACAGAAGGGATACCTTGCTACCTGCCTCTCAAGCTACAACTCAAGTATAATACAGACACCCCAATGCAATGAAGGATCATCTCTCAGAAATACTGTAATCAATATATGCTTGCAGCGACTACAACCTGATCTCCTCACCCACTAAAGAAACAGAGCATTCCTCAAAGCCATGGATTCCCTAAATTACCAACAGATAGTCAAAACACCATCACACCAACATGGAACCACACCCGACCTGATCTTCATGCCAATACCGGTCATAAGACAAACACAAGCTACAACTCCTCTGCCCACTCCAGTTCCATGGACGGACCACCACGTACTGTCATTCTCCTTACTCCTTAAAACCTTCACACAGCAACACAAAGGAGAAACCAAAACAAGGAGATTCATCAAAGCCTACCACAAGGAGAACCTCTTACAGGAAATAATGCCACAAATACAAGAATGCAATGGCATAGATGAAACCATAACCAAATGGAACTCTACCCTTTCCAAAGCTGCATCAGTGAAAAACAATGAAAAGACACACACACAAAGGAAAACCAACACCCTCTGGTACTCAGACGAGATGCGGGAAGCAAAACGTGCGCTCAGAAGGCTGGAGAGAAAATGGAGACGTACCAAGACACATGAGGCAGCACTCCAATACAAAACCGAACAAGCCTACAACAATCTGACCACCACCACACCAACCTCATCCTGAAATCAGCCAACAAACCAAGAATTATTCAATATAGTACAACTCATAAAAGACATCCCACCACCCAGTGGGCACCAAATAGACCCCCAAGAATTTGCAAACTATCTGATGAACAAGAACATAAATCCGACAAACACCATGCCCACCACAGAACGTACCCCAACATTGATGGAACACAACCAGAAATACGAAAAACCTCAAACCTGGAATGACTTCTCTATACCACCACAGCAGATAGAAAAAACATTGTGGGCACCCTCAATACAACAACTGCACTAAAAGATCCATGCCCAGTGGAATGGATCAAGGCCTTTAAGAACCAAGCCACCACATACACAAAATTGTGCAGGAGTCCCTCCAACAAGGGCACCTCCCACAGATTCTAAAGCAAGCTACCATACGACCAATTCTTAAAGGCAAATTGCTAAACACCTCTGATCTGAAGTCTTACCGTCAGATCTCAAGCTTGCCATTTATCTCAAAAATCATTGAGAAAAGTAGTACAAAGACAACTGCAGGACCACGTAGACCTCCATGCTCCGCTAGACTTGCACCAACATGGCTTCAAACCCCATCACAACGTAGAGACTGTACTCACCTCCCTCTGACAACCTACTGAGAGGGACAGACAACAAAGAATGGTTTCTTACTAATTTTCATTAACATCTTAGCGGCACTCCATACTACTACAGTGCCTCCAATAAATTGGACTAAGCAACACCACCCTGAAATGGTTCATCTCCTATCTAAGCAACCGCACACAGCAAGTAAAATGGAGAGAAAAAAAAAATCAGCCCAGTTTCCTACAACACAAGGAATACCACAGGGATCAGCCCTGTCATCAATACTATTCAACATCTACATCCAGCCCATATGCAGGATCAGACAGCGCAACATACAATATCACCTGTATGCAGACAATATCATGGTGTACACTCCAATCGACCTGAGCACCCCTGACATAACCTCAATAACCAAGTGCCTCGAACAAATGAACACCTGGCTCGCCAACAATAGCCTCAAGGTAAACTTTGATAAGACTGAAGCTATGTTCATTTCAAGAAGCACCACATTCAACCCACTCCAAGAACTCAACATCAAAATCACAACAAAAGAAGTAGTAAAATATCTCGGTGTCACCATAAAACAAGAACCTGAATCTACAATCCCACAAACAAGACTGCAGCAAAAGCGTACCACCGATTAAAGATCAGACTCCTCAAGCCAATCCTCAACCAAGAACATTTCCGTACCATTTTCCAGGCAGTCATCACCCCCATACTGGACTACAGAAACTTATATCAGGGGTTACCCAAACAGTCTGTCCACCCACTTCAACTGGTCCAAAACACTGCCTGTGATTATGCGTGCTGCACTGCTAAATATGAACACATAACACCAGTTCTCCAACAGCTACACTGGCTACCGATAAGAGCAAGGGCAAAATTCAAGGCCACACTAATCATTTTCAAGACCATACACCACTGCTCAGCAGAAATTTTACAGACCACAATAACCAAAGACACAAGCAGCAGACCCAGGCGAACCCAAGGCAGCAATAGGCTACGCACCCCAGCCGGATACCACAAAACAAAGCAAGCAACTTCCAGAAGAGCAATATCACTCTTGGCACCGAACCTATGAAACCCTCTCCCTGAGGAACTAAGAGCACAAAAGGAACTCAAGGACTTCCACAAATCCCTCAAAACCCACCTGTTCATGGAGTCATCTGAACAAATACCATAACTCCCAATATATACAGCCTTGCCGATATACCCACTGAACACCAACGACTCAGTCCTGGGACTCAACCCCCAGAATTAAATGTATGTCTTGTCACCCCTCTGTTGAATGTAGACCCCTGTTATATCCCTAACCGCCTTGATTGAAGGATAAGGTGGTATACAAAACTGGCTAAATAAAATAAATACACTATGTACAGTGAAAGGACCAACAAAGCGTCTAGGGTCTGCTTGCTAAACCTCTTGCCCCCTAGGGGAACCGTGCCAGAGCTTTAATTCTGTACTTCTTTAAAATGGTCCTTCCCTCCGAGACCTACAGTAAATCGAACCATACTCCTCCTAGTGGACGGAGGCCACCAGCCAAAAATCAAGATGAAGAGATAGATACACCATACCAGGGGAGGGTGTTGGACTGGCCTGGTGTTTTCACTGTACAATCATCAGGTAAGGTCTAGTTTCTCCTTCCTAATCCTTCCTCCAGGCCAGCCCAGCCATGGATGGGACATACCAAAAGCAGTACTCACCGGACAGGACCCGTGAGAGTGGCTTGAAGCACAGAAGATCCAAAACATGCATTCCCTGCTGCTTAAGCATCTAACCGATAATGCTTCATAAAGGAATGCAATGACAACCACGTTGCTGCTTTACAAATCTCTGGCATCAAACTGAACTCCACCCAAGATGCCGTCTGCAACCTGGTAGAATGAGCCCCGAGACCCACTGGGACCATCTTCCCAAGGATTTCATAGGCCAAAGAAACAGCCTCTTCACCCATCAGGCAATCAAGGCTTTGGAAGCCGCTTCCCCTTTACAAGGATCCCCAAATAGGACAAACAGTCTAACCGATTTCGTAAAAGACTCGGTCCTTTTTAGGTAGCGACGCAACAACCTGTGTAGGTCCAGTGCATATAGATTCAACTTTTTATTTGATTTTTCAAATATTATGAATTACAAGTAATAAAGCAAGAACTATTAATATAACACAAGGGAAATCCAATATAAGGAAAAAAAAGCAGAAAATATATAGTCCACAAAAAGGGAGGAAGATTTTTCCAAATTAATAACATAATAAATCCAGGAAATCACAAGGAGAATAAACGCCAAATCATAGCCAGTATCCTTCAATCTATCAAGCCGCCTCCTGAACCACAGAATCTATGGTCTCCCTACTAGACAAAAATGCCTCCAGCTGAAGTGGGTCAAAAAATACATCTCTCACCCACTGAAGAACTATCAAACATTTAAATGGATATCTCAGAAAAAAAGAGGCACCCAAGGCCAAGACATGAGGTTTAAAAGTCAAAAAGGCTTTCCTACGTGCCTGTGTAGGTCTGAACACATCTGGAAACAATTTTCCAGATGGGTCAAGTGTATATAACTATTGATCCTCCTCTGAGGTAGCTCACGTTGAAAAGACTGGCAGGGTAACCGTCTGATTCACGTGAAACCTAGAGATCACTTTTGGCAGAAAAGAAAGTACCGGCTGCAACAGCACCTTCTCCTTGAACATAAGCAGAAAGGGTTCCCTGCAGAAAAGTGCCAGCAGCTCCGAAATCTGCCTGGCAGAACAAAGTGCCACTAAAACACAGTTTTCAATGTGAGATCCCTCAAAGTTGCCCGGGCAAGGGCTCGAAAGGATTGTTGGTTAAAACCAATAAGACCAAATTCAGACCCCAAAGAGGAACTACCACTTGCATGGATGGCCACACATGCTTCACTGCTTTGAGAAACCTCACTACGTCTGGATGAGCTGCAAGGGAGCGACCCTGTACTCACATCCTATAGCAAGCGAGAGCTGCAACCTGAACCTTCAAGGAACTAAACGCCAATCCCTCCTCCAAACCAGAAACAGCAGAATATCAGGCAGCATGGATGTAAATGCCCTAAGGCTCTGGGAGTCACACCAATGTTCAAACACTTGCCAAACTCTCACATATGCGAGGTGTAGTGAAGTTCTTTCTAGCCTTAAACATGGTGGCTATAACCGACCAGATGTAGCCATGACATCTCAGGTGTGCCTGCTCAAGAGCCGAGCTTTAAGCGAGAACTAACCCACCTGTGGCATCAGCACTGGATCCTGTGACAGCAGGTTGATCCTCTCCGGCAAGTGCCAGGGTGGAGCTACAAGCAAGCATGCGAGATATGCATACCATGGTCTCCATGGCCAATCTGATGCAATAAGAATTACCGGCCTGGAGAGCACCTCTATCTGCTGCAACACCCAGGCAATCATAGCCCACAGTAGGAAAACATATAAAAGACCGTCAGTCTGCCAGCACTGCACAAGAGCATCTCACCCCTTTAACATGCTTCCTGCGCAAAAATCTTCTTGACTTGGTATTGGAGAGTGTAGCCATGAGATCTATTATGGCCACCCCCCAACACTCATGCTGCGATAGGTAGCAAGTGCAGGTTTTGTAGTACAGGTGATGTGTGGTCTTGAATGGAAGCACCATGCAAGACTTGGGTGGTGGTGTTTTGAGCTTTCTGAAGGGGGTGCTTATGGATGCTGGTAGGCCCTGGATGATTATGTTGCAGTAATCCAGGTATGGGAGTACCATAGTAACATAGTAGTTGACGGCAGATAAAGACCAGCATGGTCCATCCAGTCTGCCCAGCAAGATGGCAAGAGTAGGTGCACCTGTCGCTCCGCGCAGGCCACCCCTCCCCATATCCTTGTTCAGGGGTAAACCCACCACTCCATGTAGGACATCCCTATTTGTTGAGATGTTATATGGTTCAGAAGTTAGATGGTACCGTTTATTTTGTTTTTTTCCTATTTCTGTAAAGGGATCCTCTGTGTTTGTCCCATGCCTTTTTGAATTCCGTCACCGTGTTCGCCCCTACCACTTCCATCGGGAGGGCATTCCAAGCATCCACCACCCTTTCAGTGAAAAAATATTTCCTGACATTGCCTTTCAATTTACCCCCTTGCAGTTTCATGTTATGCCCTCTAGTTTTACAGGTTCCCCGTCTTTGGAAGAGGTTTGTTTGTTCATCATTTCTCTTTAAGTATTTAAAGGTCTGAATCACATCTCCCCTGTCCCTCCTTTCCTCCAAAGTATACATATTTAGGTCTTCAAGTCTCTTCTCATAAGGCTTCTGACGCAGGCTCCAAATCATTTTGGTCGCCTTCCTCTGAACAGTCTCCAGTCTTTTTACATCCTTTGCAAGATATGGTCTCCAAAACTGAACACAGTATTCCAAGTGAGGCCTCACCAGTGACCTATACAGTGGCATAAGTACCTCTTCTTTTCTGCTGGTAATCCCTCTTTGTATGCAGCCCAACATCCTCCTGGCTTTTGCCACTGCCTTGTCGCACTGTTTTGCCACCTTGATATCAGCAGAGATAATCACACCAAGGTCTTTTTCCTGAACTGTGCATACCAACTTTTCTCCCCCTATCGCGTACATTTCTCTTGGATTTCTGCTACCCAAGTGCATGACACTGCACTTTTTTGCATTAAATTGTAGTTGCCAAGCTTTAGACCAGTCTTCCAGCTTTTGTAGATCTTTCTTCATGTTAACCACTCCCTCGGGGGAGTCCACTCTGTTGCAAATTTTTGTGTCGTCTGCAAAAAGACAGACCTTTCCATTCAGTCCTTCAGCAATATCCCTCACAAATACATTGAACAGTGCCGGGCCCAGGACCGAACCCTGGGGCACCCCGCTAATCACCTTCCTCTCATCCGAGTGAGCTCCATGTACAATCACCTTCTGACATCTGTCAGTCAACCAATTTCTAATCCAGTTTACCATCTTGGGACCCATCCCCAAGCTACTGAGTTTGTTGACAAGCCTTCTATGAGGAACAGTATCAAAGGCTTTGCTGAAATCCAGGTAGATGACATCCATTGCATGCCCCTGATCTAGTTCCCTGGTCACGCAGTCAAAGAACTCGATCAGATTTGTTTGGCAAGATCGTCCTTCGGTAAAATCATGTTGCCTCGGGTCTTGCAAGCTGTTGGTTTTCAGAAAGTTCACTATTCGCTCTTTCAGGAGTGCCTCCATTACTTTTCCCGCCACCGAGGTAAGGCTCACGGGCCTGTAGTTTGACACTTCTTCTTGGGAGTACCAACACCTGGAAAACTGTGCAGAAATCAGTCAAGAAATGGTTGCAGACCATGTGCTGTTTTTATTTTATGATAGGTTTGTTTGAGGATCGCATTGATGTGCAATTGCAATGTAAGGCTTTGGTCTAGTATAATTCCCAGGTAGCACAACTACAAGTAAAACATCAAGTATGCATCAGATGTGTTTATCTGATTGGGTGGTGTGAAGTTTGCATTCTTATTGATGTGTAGGACTTCAGTCTTTTGAAGGTTTATAAGCAAGTTGTGTTTTGTTAGCCATTGTTGAATTACAATGAAGCAGTTGGTCAGTGGGGAATAATCTGGGATTAGGGTATTGAATGGAATGTATATCATTATATCATAGAAACATAGAAATATGACAGAAAAAGACCACATGGCCCATCTAGTCTGTCCTTCCATAACAACTACAACAGTCCCCTTTTTTCCTTTAGAGATCCTCTGTTTGTCCCATGCTTTTTTGAATTCAGTTACTATCTTCATCTCTGCCACCTCCACTGGGCGACTATTCCACGGATCCACCACTCTTTCCGTAAAGAAATATTTCCGCAAATCACTCCTGAATCTATCCCCCTTCACCCTCATCCCATGTCCCCTCGTAGCAGAACTTGCTTTCAATTGAAAGAGGCTCCCCCTCTGAACATTTAAGCCACAGAGGTATTTAAACCTCTCAACCATAACACTTCTATCCCACCTTTCCTCCAAGGTGTACATATTAAGATCCTTAAGTCTGTCCTCTTTATAATGAAGACCACTATAACCATTTTAGTAGCCACCCTCTGTACCAACTCCATCCTGTTCACATCCTTTTGAAGGTGCGGTCTCCAGAATTGCACACTATATTCCAAATGAGGTCGCACCAAAGACTTACACAGAAGCAATATCACCTCCTTTTTTCTACTAGCCATTCCTCTCCGTATGCACACAAGCATCCTTCTAGCTTTTGCTGTCGCCTTTTCTACCTGTTTACTTTATCAGACAAAACCATGCCCAGGTCCCGCTCTTCTTTAATGGACAAAAGTACTTCACCCCCTATACTATATTGCTCTCTTGGATTGCTGCAGCCCAAATGCATGACCTCTTTTTTTTTTTAACATTAAATCCCAGCTGCCAGATTCTAGACCCGGGGTCTCAAACACACGGCCCACGAGCTGCAGAGCTTTGTGTGGCCCTGGCTTCTGCTGCTGCCGCCGTGGCGGCGGCAGAATCAACTGTCAATTTAAAAAAAAAACAAACAAAAAAAAAACAAAACACCTAGCTTCTGCTGCTGCAGCAGCCATGGCAGCGGCAGAATCAGCTGTCCCGCGGCCCCTTCCCCTCTGTCCAGAAGAGCCCTGAGTCTGCTCCATCAGCAGTGGGCTTTTCAAGCCGCGAAGAGTGTATTTCCATCTTGCGTGGCTTGAAAAGTTAATACGCTTAAGCCGCGCGAGAGGGAAATACTCTCTTCGCGGCTTGAAAAGCCCGTCGCTGATGGAGCAGACTCCAGGGCTCTTCCGGGCAGAGGGGAAGGGGCCGCAGGACAGCTGATTCTGCCACTGCCACGGCTGCAGCAGCCGAAGCAAGTTTTTTTAAAATTGACAGTTGATTCTGCTGCTGCCACGGTTGAAGCGGCAGCAGCCAGGATTTTTTTAATTTTATTTTATTTACTTGGGCTGATGGGTGGGGTGAGTTAGGACTGGTAATGAGCTATGGAGGGGCTAAGACTGAAAAGGGGTAATGGGGGGTTAGGACTGGAAGTGGGCTAATGGCAGCGGGGGAGTTAGGACTGGTAATGGGCTATGGTGGGGGCTAGGACTGGAAATGGGCAGATGGGGGCTAGGACTGGAGGTGGGCTGATTGGTCGGTTAGGACTGGTAATGGGCTATGAGGGGGGCTAAGAATGAAAATGGGGTGATGGGAGGGTTAGGACTGGAAGTGGGCTGTTGGGGGGGCTTAGGACTGGTAATGGGCTATGGGGGGTCTAGAAATGGTAATGGACTGGGGGGTTGCTAGGACTGGAAATGGGCTTAGTGGGGGGGGGCTAGGACAGGAAATGGGCTGATGGTGGGGCTAGGATAGGACTGGAAATGGGCTGATGCGGGGACTAGAAGGGAGCGGATGCTGGGTGGGGCTGGAACTAGAAGGGAGCTGATGGGGAGGATTAGAATGGGATAGGACTGGGAGAGTCAAATGGAGAGGGGAAAAATATTTTGTGTGGGAGGGAAGAAAAATCTACAATTGGCCGGGTATTGGGAGAGTAAGTGGGGATTGAGGATGGAGGGGTAAAATTTGAGTGGATGAAATAGGAAGGAGGAAGGAGCAAAAGGAGAAAGATTAGCATGTTAAAGCAGATGTAGAGAGAGAATGGAAAAAAAACTAGAAGAGAGAAGAAAGGACAAATGGACAGCAGACGATGGAGAGTTAGCAGAAGACACGAAGAAAGCAGAAGAAAGTGGCTGGAACAATTGCAACTGAAAAAATGCACAAAAAGGTAGAAAAATATCTATTTTGAATTTATTAACTGGAATATGTCAGCTCTGGGAAATGTGCATCATTAACATCTGCGCTTTGTATGGTAACATTATGCAAATATTTATGCAAATGAGGCCCCGCATTTTATGCGGCCCGCGGGTTACTTTACAAGTTCTCATTTGGCCCTCAGCAATTTGCGTTTGAGACCCCTGTTCTAGACCATTCTTCAAGCTTAGCTAGATCCCTCCTCATGTTATCTACACCTTCCTGGGTGTCTACTCTATTGCAGATTTTGGTATCATCCACAAAAAGGCAAACCTTACCCGACAGCCTTTCCGCTATATCACTAACAAAGATGCGAAAAAGAATTGGACCAAGGACAGATCCCTGGGGCACACCACTAATAACATCCTTCTCCTCAGAGTGAGCCCCATTTACCTGTACTCTTTGTCGCCTCCCACCCAACCAATTTCTAATCCAAGCAGTAACTTTAGGGTCCATCCCTAGGGTGCTCAATTTGTTTATAAGTCGCCTGTGAGGAACAGTGTCAAAGGCTTTACTGAAATCTAAATACACCACATCTAGGGCTCTCCCTCAGTCCAACTCCCTAGTCACCCAGTCAAAGATATCAATCAGATTTGTCTGACAAGACCTGCCTCTGGTGAATCCATGCTACCTCGGATCCTGTAATCCGCCGGACTCCAAAAACCTCACTATTTTCTCTTTCAGCAGCGTTTCCAATAATTTACTCACCACCGAAGTTAAACTAACCGGCCTGTAGTTTTCAACCACATCCTTACTTCCGCTTTTGTGTAATGGCACCACATGAGCCTCTCTCCAGTCCTTTGGCACCACTCCTGACTCCGAGGCATTGAAAAGGTCAGTCAGTGGAGCTGCTAGAATGTCCAAGTTCCCTCAGTATTCTAGGGTGTATCCCATCTGGTCCCATCGCTTTCTCTACTTTAAGATGAGCTAGTTTCTCACGAACAGTGTCTCCTGAAAATTGTTCAAGATGTCCTCGCTTCTGTTCCTGTTTGTGGGTGTTTTCTGAGGTCCTGCTCCTGGTTCTTCATCTGTGAACACAGAACAGAAATATTTGTTAAGCAATTCTGCTTTATCCTTATCAGCTTTTACATATTCCTCCCCTGCACCCTTGAGTCTGACAATACCACTTTTGCCCTTCCTCTTCTCACTATTATATCTGAAAAATGTCTTATCCCCCCATTTTATTGCATTGGCTATTTCCTCATTTTTTGAATCTTTGCTTTCCTGACTAATTTGCTATCTTCTCTAAGTTTTTCCAAATATAGATGCCTGTCTTCCTCTCTCTGTGATCTCTTGTATTTCATGAAGGCCTCCCTCTTTTTCTTCACTTTCAGCTACCTCTTTCGAAAGCCATAATGGTCTCCTTTTCCTTTTACCTTTATTTACCATTTTAACAAAAAGGTTGTTTGCCCTTAATATATCTCCTTTCAGTTTTGCCCACTATTTTTCTACATCCCCCAGCTGTTCCCATCCCGCTAACGACGCTGAGGTATTGGCCCATCTTCGCAAAGTTAGTCTTCCTAAAGTCTAAGACCCTCATCTTTGAATGGATTCTAACAGCCCTAGTCCTAATACAGAACCACACCATCTGGTGATCACTGGATGCAAAATGATCTCCTACTATAACATCAGAAACACTTTCTCCATTGGTAAGCACCAAGTCTAGTATGGCCACTTCACGTGTGGGGTCTGTTACCAATTGCTTTAATAGTTCTCCTTGTAGAGAATCCAGGATCTCTTTACTTCTAGATGATACTGCAGCTGGAATGTGCCAAACATCTGGCATATTGAAATCCCCTATCAGTAGCACTTCCCCTTTCCTAGCAATGTTACATATGTCTTCAATTAACTCTGTCCACCTCTTCCTCTTGTGAGGGAGGTCTGTATATCACGCCAATGCAAATAGATTTCTCTTTCCCTCTTTCTAGTTTAACCCACAATGCATCCTCTCTCCCTTTTAAGCTTTGTAATTCCAAAGCTTTAATAGTAGTTTTTACATATAGTGCCACTCCTCCTCCCCTTCTTCCTATCCTGTCCTTTCTGAATAAAGTATAGCTAGGTATAGTTACATCCCAGTCATGGTTTTCTGTGAACCATGTTTCTGTAACTGCCACTAAAACCAGGTCAGCCACGCCCACCAAAGCTTCATCAGGAATCTTATTCCCCATGCTACAGGTATTTATATACACTGCTTTCCATATGTTACCCCTGTTACCCATTTCCATAAAGGTATTTAATGCATCACTTACCTGGGGGCTTTTTTTCACCCATCCCCAATGAATCTAGTTTAAAGCCCTCTTCAGTAAATTAGCCAGTCTACTACTGAAGACGTGTTGACCTTGCTTGGACAGGTGGATGCCATCTCTGCTCTGCAACCCTTGGAACAGCATACCATGATCTAGGAAACCAAAACGCTCTCGAGGATACCATCCACGCAGCCATGCATTCATCTCCAGGATGCGAGCCTCTGCCTTTACCCTCAAAAGGGAGGATTGAAGAGAACACCACCTGTGCACCTAACTGCTTTACCCTCTGTCCCAGAGTCATGAAGTCACTTTTGATACACTCAGAGGGATACCTGGCAGTATCATTTGTTCCGACATGGATTAGCAACATTGGGTAATAGTCAGTGGGCTTAATGAGTCTCGGCAAACATCTTGGATTTTGGCACCAGGCAGACAGCATACCTCTCTGGACATCAAGTCTGGTTGGCAGATGGATGCCTCAGTACCCCTCAGAAGAGAGTCACCAACCACCACTACCCTTCGTTTCCTTGTGGTCACTGATTCTGCAGCTTTGGGGTACTTGAGCTCTGGTTCTTCCCTTTACAGGGATACTTTCACCTCCTCCACTTCCAGGGCTGCATAATGGTTCTCCAATTCAAGGGCTGGAGAAGTTGGATGGGCGATTCTGCAGGCCCCGGTGACTTGTGTCCAACCTTCGTCATTCTGTTGGCACCCATCTTCTCCTCTGCTAGAGAGCTTAGATGTTTCAAGAAGCATCTCATCAATGCACTTCTCACTGTCTTGAATGCTCCTCAGCCTCGCCACCTCCTCTCTGAGTTCCTCCACTTGTTTCCTCAGAGCTTCTGCATACAGGCACCCTGCACATGGAACTGGTCCTTCAAATGGCATTGGGACCTCTGTCTGGACAGAGGCAGCTGCTGTAATGGGGGCAACAGCTTTAGCGATATGATTTTTCCCAGCCATTGTTCTGTTCGTGGAGCTTAGGTATCGTTGCTTGACCTATAAAGCCCCTGTTTGGAATGCCTCAACAGGGCAGGGTTCTGAAGCCTTTTATGCAAGCCTCAGCTGCTCTCAGTTCATTCACAGGCTAATCAGGCCCACTATCTCCTGATTAGGTGTCAGCAGTTCCCAAAAGCTGAGAAGGTTACTAGAGTTTAAAACCTAAACCTACTCTGCTAAAGAAAATATAAACCACCAAAAAGAATGTAACTTTGCTTTGAAAATATACCAGAACCCTTTTAAGAGCTGCATCGTCTGCATATAGATGGTAAAGGACTTTGTATGATTGTATGATGGTGCAAATGCATTGTATGAACAGATTGAACAGAAGAGGACAGTGCAAATCCTTCTTGTATACCTTGTTGTAGTTTGAATGGTTCAGAGGTGGTGCCAACTGAATGGACCTGCTGTTGTCTTTGTTAGGTAGGATTTGAACCATTTGTTAGTTGTGCTGCCAAGGCCAATTTCTTACAGGTGGTGTAGTAAGGCTTTGTGGGGTCAGAGTCAATTCAGTAGTAATGTCCAGGAAGATTGCAAACCCTTGATGGGATTTGCTGTACGCCTTGGGTTAATCTGTCCATGAGTAATGTTAGTAAGGTTTTGACTCCATGACTGGGCCTGCAGCAATGTTGCATGCTGAAAGGTGCATGGTTGTTGACAAAATCCTGGAGCTATAATAGTAGCGCCTTTTCAATAACACTTGCAAGAAATGGGAGGCTGGAGGTGGGGCAGTAGGAGATAGGTAAGGTTGGGTCTAGATTGTGGTCTTTAAGTATGGGACGGATGGAGGCTTGCTTGAGGATGGGCTGTATGTATCCTTGGGTGAGGGACAGTTGGGCGATCTTTAATAGTGTGGGTGCAATTTTGTGCGAGCTACTTTGAACCAGCTGACTGGGCAGGAATCCAATGGGGAGGTTGTGGAATTTATGTTGGTGATGATAATTTCTAGGTGATCCAATGTGACTTAGTGGAAGTTGTACCATGTGTGGGGCTTGAGGGTGATGTAAGGTAGTGGTATGTCAGAACTTAGTGCAGACCTCTTGTTAGCGAATGTATCTTTAAGATAGTTGGCTATGTGTTGTGGAGATGGAGGTTTGTGTTTGGTGATTAGGGCGGGGTTTTGTAGTGCTGTTTTGGCTATGCTGAATAGTACTCTTGATTATACCATACTATTCTACTAGATAATTGTACTCATCACAAGAGAACTTGCTAATAATTCCTCCTTCAAGATTCAGAATGGAATTAACTAGACATTATGCCTGGAGTTTCCTCGCTCCTACTTTGCAGAATAACTTACCACAATCTTTGATTTAAGAGTTCTACCAAGAACTTCAAAAAAGGAAATTACTGAATGGTGTTTCAAAAAAAAACACTCTTGGGTAGAAAGCCCAAAGCTATATCAGTCCTCAACTACTTGCCTAATTAATCCACTTATCTTACATAATAGTAAAATACAATTCGGTATCAGTGGAAAATTGTTTTACTCTACATAAAGATACAACTAAACACATTACATTATTTCTGTTAAGACTATCTCAAAAAGGTCTGTAAATTATTCTGATGGACCACAGTTTAAAAGTGGTATACCAATCAAGTCAGATCCAAAATCACAGAAGTCTTTATAGCTTATAATGTTGATGTTACTGGTCCTCTAACATTACAAGTTTGAGAATAAGGCCTCTTTAGAAAATCACAGAACAAAAGCATTTCACAAGTTAATCTTTCAATGCTGGCACAATCTTACTAGTATGTTTCCAGATCCTAGTCTGAGCTCAAGAGAAGAAAGCTAATAAGATGAAGCCGTTGACCATTCCTGCTTCCAAAGGGACATGGCATCGGGCATAGTGCTCATAAGAAAATCTGATGAATATATGTGGGTATTAAGCAGTTTTTTTGGCAAGAAAGCAAATGTGTTTTCTTTGGTGGGGGGGGGGGAGAGAGGAAATGTCAGATTAAGGCTTTTAAGGCTGCAAACCTACAGAAATTAACTCCAATCAATTGATGGCTGGTTTTGAGGTGATGGTGGTGTTAAGTGCAATCTAGACCATGCCGACCCATGGCAAACCTTTGGATAGTTGTCCTAAACTGTGATCGGTCTTCAGTCAGGTGGCTAATTGTTGACAGAGTGGCATCCATCGCTGCTATTATAAAATTGATCCATCTCATTGCTGGCTTTCCTCTTTTGCACTGAACTTCAACCTTGCCAAGAATGACGACTTTTAGTGATTTTTTACTTCACATGGATGTGTCCAAAGAATGAAAGTCCGTCTTGTCTAAGCTTCTAAAGAAAGTTTAGGCTTGATCTTCTTTAGTTCTTCAGACAGCCCAAGGTATATACAGAATTCTACACCAGCACCATAATAATTTGAAAGCACTGATTTTCTTCCTGCCAATCTTTTTCACTAGTCAACTTTCACATCCATATGACTTTATAGAAAAGACCATATATTGCCACAAAAACCCAATGGATAGTCACAACAAAACAAATTGCAATATAGTGCTCTAAGATTAGACTCTCAGGTCAGAAGGCACTCAAAAGGCTCTGAAGACCTTTCAAAGCAAAGCCAGCATTTATGATGTGGTTGGAACAAAGCGCTCGGGGCGTCCGACTGCTGATGTAGCGGCACATGAAATCAGAGACAGAAGCTGCAAAGATTTAATTATACCAGGCTATAATACATTCAGGAACAATAGGGTAGGAAGAAAGAGGCAGCGTAGCACTATATGTAAAAATTAGCGAGGCAAAATAATTGCAGGATTTATAACAAAACAAAAAAAAAAGCAGCATATGATGATCTATAAAGAGGGAGTGGAACAACTTACACATAGGGTGTAATGCAACTTCCTTCATATGCAGAAGGAACAAAACTTAAAATTGAAGACCTTCACAATATTGTTATGGGCAGAAAACTGCCAATGATAGGTAATTTCAATATGCCTGCAGTGGTGTTATCTAGAAGTAGAGAGATTCTGGATCCTCTACAGGTAGAGTTATTCTTGCAACCCACATGGGGGAGGGGGAAATCATACTGGACCTGGTGCTTACTAATACGAAGAGTGCTGTAACAGCCTTCTAGTTAGAGCAGCAAGCTGAGACCCAAGGAAGCGCAGTTTGAATCCCTACTGCTGGTTATCTTGGGCAAATCAATTAATACTCCATTGACTCAGTACAAACTCAGATTAAAAGTTCTCTAAGGGATAGGAAATACCTACCAACCTGAATTTAACTCACCTTGACCTACATCTTGAAAGACTAGAAAAGGGGACTGTTACTTCTGGAGAGAGATCTGCAATTGTGAGTATATACTTCGGGGAATTTTCTGAAAGGAATTCTTTTTATCAAAGCTAATTAATCTGTGAACCCACTATTTTTTGTTAAATCAGTCAGGGCCTCGTAGCAGCAGTTTAAGTTTACATTTAACACACAGAAGAGAGCTTTCTGGCTAAATTTAGAACCCAGAGAGCTTGTAGTTTAAATTTCATAATAAGTTAGAGCCTAGCAGCAGCAAAGAGCTATAATTTAAATCAAATAAGAATATAGCTTACCTCAGCAGCACAGGACAGGGTACTGTGTAGCAGCCCTCTTTTAATAAGTGTTACTATCTTGGCAGCCCAGACCAGCTGTATTCCATGCTTTAAGAAAAGTGGAAGGAAGTCCAAAAAACTGCCAGCATGGTTTGAAAGTGAGGTCAGAGAGGCTGTTGCCAAAAAAGCATCTTTCAGGAAATGGAAAAAAGAGCCAAACGACAAAACCTGGAAACAGCACAAGCACTGGCAAATCAAATGCAAGGCATTGATAAAGCAGGCAAAGGGAGAATTTGAGAAGAAGCTTGCTGTGGAAGCAAAAATGTGAAATAAAGATTTTTTCAAGTACATTCTTAGCAAAAAACCTGTGAGAGAGTCAGTTGGTCCATTAGATGATAGAGGAGTTAAAGGGACACTAAGAGATGACAAGGCGATAGCGGAGAGACTAAATGAATTCTTTGCTTCGGTCTTTACTGAGGAAGATGTAGGGATGTTACCCATGACTGAAGGGGTATTTAAAGGTGCGGAAGAATTGAAGGAAATATCGATACATCAGGAAGATGTATTACAACTATTAGATAAACTGAAGAGTAGCAAATCACCTGTGCCGGATGGTATACATCCAAGGGTGTTGAAAGAACTGAAATATGAGATTGCAGACCTGCTATTAGTAATCTGTGAATTATCATTAAAACCATCTCTAATACCTGAAGATTGGAGGATCGCCAATGTAACACCAATTTTTAAAAAGGGTTCCAGGGGTGATCCGGGAAACTACAGACCGGTGAGCCTCACGTCAGTACCGGGAAAAATGGTAGAAACCATCTTAAAGAATAAAATTACTCAGCATGTAGATAGTCATGGCCTAATGGGAGACAGCCAACATGGCTTTAGACAAGAAAGATCTTGTCTTACTAATCTGTTATGTTTTTTTGAAAGTGTGAATAAACAGGTGGACAAAGGCGAGTCGGTTGATATAGTGTATCTGGATTTTCAGAAAGCCTTTGACAAGGTCCCTCAGAGACTTTTGGCAAAACTAAAGTCATGGGATAGGAGGCAGTGTATTACTGTGGATCAAGAACTGGTTAAAAGATAGAAAGCAGAGGGTTGGGCTAAATGGCCAATTTTCCCAATGGAGAAAGGTGAATAGTGGTGTACTCCAGGGATCTGTGCTGGGTCCACTGCTTTTTTACATATTCATAAATGACCTGGAAAGTGGAATAACGAGTGAGGTTATCAAATTTGCAGATGACACAAAACTATTTAAAGTTGTTAAAACCCAAGAGGATTGTGGAAAATTGCAAGAGGATCTTGATAAATTAGAAGACTGGGCATCAAAATGGCAGATGAAATTTAATGTGGAGAAGTGCAAAGTTATGCATCTAGGGAAGAACCCAAACTATGGTTACACAATGCAAGGTTCCACATTAGGAACCACCACCCAGGAAAAAGGTTTAGGCGTCATTGTGGATAACATGTTAAAACCCTCGGCCCAGTGTGCAGCGGCAGCCAAGAGAGCAAATAGAATGCTAGGTATCATAAGGAAAGGAATGGAAAATAAAACAAAAGATATTATAATGCCTCTATCGTTCCATGGTGAGACCGCACCTTGAATATTGTGTGCAATTCTGGTCGCCGTATCTTAAAAAGGATATGGAGTTATTAGAAAAGGTTCAGAGAAGAGCCACCAAAATGGTAAAGGGGATGGAAGGATACTCCTATGAAGAAACGCTAAAAAGGTTAGGGCTCTTTAACCTGGAAAAGAATAAGTTAGACTTACCTGCTAATTGTCTTTCCTTGAGTATTCTCCGGGCCAGTCCAGGAACAGTAGGGTTGTCAATCTCCTTCAGCAACTGAGGACAAACTTCAAAGCTTTGCTGACAGCCTCCTAGCCCCCCCTGGTGTCAGAGAGCCAGTCTACGAATGTCCAAGCAGTATATCAAAAAACAGCAAACTAACCGCCAAGAAACTCCCAAATTTGCAATAGCCCGCAGCTAAAACCTCCCTAATGTCGAACAAGGACAAAACCTCCCTAATGTCGAACAAGGAAAGGGAGCCCCCTAATCAAACCTGCACGTCCACAAGAGACTCCCCAACGAAGGGGGGAACCCCCTGCCATAACTGAAAGAATACGGCGGGCAAACGTCGCTGCGCGGTCCACTCCTGCACCTGGGAGCGCTAACATACCCTGGGAGGGCCCTGGACTGGCCCGGAGAATACTCAAAGGAAAGACAATTAGCAGGTAAGTCTAATTTATTCTTCCTTTTCGTCTCTCCGGGCCAGTCCAGGAACAGTAGGGCAGTACCAAAGCAGTACCTACTCTCGGGAGGGTCCCACTAAGCCCCCCAAAACCACAGACGCCCCGACACTAGCGTCCGAAGCCGCTTGAACATCCAAACGATAGTGCTTCGCAAAAGTATGCAAGGACGACCAGGTCGCCGCCCTACAAATGTCAACCGGAGGAACCAGAGTACTCTCGGCCCAAGAGGCCGCTTGCCCCCTCGTCGAATGAGCCCGCAAACCCTCCGGCGGAACTTTCCCGCTCACGTGATACGCTGTCGTAATCGCCTGCTTGATCCAGCGAGAAATGGAGGCCTTGGAAGCTGCGGCTCCCTTGCGGGCTCCGCCAAACAAAACAATCTATCAGACTTCCGAAAAGACTGAGTACGTCGGAGATACCGATGCAACATCTTACCCAGATCCAAGCGATGAAGCGAACAGTCCCCCCGCAACCGCCGGAGTCGACCGAAAGGTAGGCAGCGAAATGGACTGATTCATGTGAAAAGCTGACACCACCTTCGGGAGAAAGGAGGGCACCGGTCGTAAAACCACCTTTTCCGCTGAAAACTGCAGGAAGGGCTCCCTGCAAGAAAGAGCCTGTAAATCCGAAATACGTCTAGCTGAACACAAGGCGACCAAAAAGGCAGTCTTCAAAGTAAGCTCCCTTAGAGCTATCCTCTTACCCGGCTCAAATGGAGCGCGCATCAAGGCCCGAAGAACCAAATTCAAGTCCCAGGGCGGAACAACCGCTCTCCGAGGTGGACGAACGTTCCTAACCGCCCGGAGGAACCGACAAGCGCCGACCCTGCACCTTGCCACGACAGCAAGCCAGAGCCGCCAGGTGAACCCTTAGAGTACTGAACGCCAAACCTTTGTCCTATCCGTCCTGGAGGAACGGCAGGACCTCCGACACCCCACAGGAATGCGGAAGCACCCCGCGCCTAGCGCACCATCCTTCAAAAATCTTCCAAACGCGGATATAAGCCAACGTCGACGACGTTCTCCTCGCCTGCAACATGGTATCCACCACCGCCGCGGAATAGCCCCTCCGCTTCAACCGCTGCCTTTCAAGAGCCAAGCCGAAAGCAAGAAGCGATCCACCTGTGGCATGAGAATAGGCCCTTGGAACAACAAGTTCATCCGACAGGGCAACCTCCACGGACGGTCGGCCAACAGACGTATGAGATCCGCATACCACGCCCGTCGGGGCCAATCCGGCGCAATGAGAATCATGCGCCCCTGGTGCCAGGCGACCCTGCGAATGACTCGCCCGATCATCGGCCACAGAGGGAAGACATACAGAAGCTCCCCCACTGGCCAGGGTTGAACTAAGCCATCGAGGCCCTCGGCCATGGGTTCCCTGCGCCGGCTGAAAAACCGGTAGGCCTTGGCATTGGTGTAGGTTGCCATCAGATCCATCACCGGCTGGCCCCAATGCCATGTAAGGTCGTGAAAGACAGCATCGTTCAGGCACCACTCTCCGGGGTCCAGGACATTTCGACTGAGAAAAATCGGCTTGCACATTGTCCTTTCCTGCCACATGCGCCGCCGACAGGGCCAAGAGATGATCCTCCGCCCAACCTAGCAGCACCCGACTCTCTTGCAACAGGCTCGCACTGCCCGTGCCCCCCTGCCGATTTATATAAGCCACGGTGACCGCATTGTCCGAGAACACCCTCACAGCTCTGCCGCTGACCAGGGGAACGAACTCCTGCAACGCCAACGACACCGCTCGCATTTCCAGTTGATTGATGGACCAGGAGGCCATCTCCTCCGTCCAAACCCCTTGAGTTACGTGAGACAATGAGCCCCCCCCAACCGGAGAGGCTGGCATCCGTGGTGACTAACACTCATTCCGGGGGGGTCCAGTGGCAGTCTGGCCCGAAGATGCGCAGGATCGCTCCACCACCGGAGACTCTCCAGAACTGGAACCGGACAACTCAACCGCTGACTGAGAGGATGCCGTTGCGGCGACCACCGAGACAGCAAGGAGTGCTGGAGTGGACGCATATGCGCCCTGGGTAGATGCCATGGAACCGAGAAGCTGCAAGTAGCGCCACGCCGTGGGAGCCTTGAGGCGCAAAAAGGCGGCCACCTGCCGCAAAATCTTTTGCATTCTGCTTTCCGGCAAAAACACCGCTCCCCGCTTCGTATCAAACACTACCCCCAAATACACCAGGGATTGCACGGGCGTCAACTGACTCTTGGCCAGATTGACCACCCATCCTAAGCTTTTTAGAAAGGATACCACCCTGGAGGTGGCTTCTGCCGATTCTGGAACCGAGCGAGCCCGGATGAGCCAATCGTCCAGATAGGGATGCACGAGAATACCCTCTTGGCGCAACGCCGCTGCCACTACTACCATGACCTTCGTGAAAGTGCGAGGAGCCGTGGCCAGCCCAAACGGCAGCGCTCGGAATTGAAAATGTCCCATGGGAACTGCAAAGCGCAGAAACCGTTGGTGCTGGGGATGAATGGGAATGTGCAAGTACGCCTCCGTAAGATCTATGGAGGACAGCACCTCGCCCGGCCTCACGGACCTGATTACGGACTGCAGCGTTTCCATGCGAAAATGCGGCACCCTTAAACAGCGGTTCACATGCTTTAGATCCAGAATGGGCCGAAAGGAACCCTCCTTTTTGGGCACCACAAAATAAATGGAGTATCGACCGAAGCCGCACTGGTCTGGAGGCACCGGGACCACCGCCTGGATCTGCAGCAACCGCTGCAGGGTCTGCTGCAGCGCCAAAGGTTTCGCAGGAGACCCGCATGGCGCCTGCACAAACCCCTCTGGGAACGACTGCTCGAATTCCAGCGAATAACCGTCCCGAATGATCTCCAAGACCCAGCGGTCCGTAGTGATGGCTGTCCAGGCGGAAAGGAAGCGCTGCAAACGGCCGCCAATGTGACTCTCCCCCTGGACCTGCCTCACTTCATTGCAGCTTCTTCGGGGCATTGGACTGGGAACCGCCAAACCCTCGTCCAAATCCGAGCCCCACGAAAGGACTGACCCCTGGGGACAAACCGCCCCCTCTGATAAGGGGTAAACCGAGATCCTCGGAATTTGCGAAACTCTAAGCGGCCCTCTCTGTGCCGAGACCTGCCTGGGCCCCTTCGGCCTGTCCTCCGGCAACCGTCCGCCTTTGGAGTCCCCCAGATCCTTGACAATCTTTTCCAGTGCCTCCCCAAAGAGCAGCTTGCCCTTATAAGGCAACTTACTAAGACGCGCTTTCGAAGAAGCGTCTGCCGCCCAATTCCTCAGCCAGAGGAACCTGCGAGCGGCAATGATAGAAGCCATGGACTTGGCGGACATGCGAACGAGATCATAGAAGGTGTCGGAGAGATACGCCGCGGCTGATTCCAACTTCACACCCTCGGGCGCCAATGAGCCATCCAAAACCGGCGGAGCCTCAGCCTGAAGCCACCTAATCGAAGCTCTGGACACATAAGCCCCACAGATGGAAGCCTGCAACGCCAGGGCACTGGTGTCAAAAGCCTGTTTAAGCAGGGCCTCCAGCTTCCTATCCTGCAGATCCTTAAGAGCCGCTCCGCCTTCCACCAGAATAGTAGTCTTTTTAGTCACCGCGGAAACTAACGCGTCAACCTTCGGCATGCGTAACAATTCTCTCGTCCTGAGGAACCGGATACAATCGGCCCAAGGTCCGTGCCCCTCTTAAGGTGGCTTCAGGATACTCCCACTCGGACTCAACCATCTGCTTAATCACTCTATGGACCGGAAAGCACTTTTGTTCTGCCTTAAATCCCTGCAACAAGGGATCCTCCAAGGGCTCAGCCGTGGCTGCCGGCAAGGCAATATTCAAAGCCGCCAGAGAATGGGAAATAGAGCCCCTAGCTCCTCCTTCCAAAACACCCGAAAGAGATTAGGATCATCTCCAGGGGCAATCTCGCCGTCTTCGAGATCCTCCGGCCATAAATCCAGGCCAGCCTCTGAAGGAAGCTCCCCTTCCTCTGGACCTGAGAATCCCATAGCCTGTTGGTCCAAATCGCCCGGAGCCACCCCAACGGACAAGCCCGCATGAGAAGGCCCCTCTCCGGGGTCCACTGCCATGCCCTGAACCGTGGGCAAGGCAGGAGGGCTGGGCGCAGCTGCTGCCTCAGGACCCCGCTCCAATCTGAGGCAGTAAGCCTTGTGGAGCGATAAAATAAAGTCGGGAGAAAAAATTGAAGAAAACCCCTCAGGCACCTGAGCAACAGGTGCAGGGTCCACTCCCAACTCGGGAACTGAGCGTTTAGACTTCAATTTTCTTTTTCCCGAGGATTGAGGCAGCGCGGGAGACACTGCAGCAGCCTTCAAAATGGCCGCCCCTCCCGCCTTGTCACTGGCGGCGGGAAGCTTTCCTGCCACATTCTGCACCCCCGCAGGCTCCTCCATGAGCTGAAAATAGAGAACCGTGATTCTCCGAGGCCTA
The DNA here is from genome assembly GCA_033557465.1 of Ichthyophis bannanicus. Taxonomy (NCBI): domain Eukaryota; kingdom Metazoa; phylum Chordata; class Amphibia; order Gymnophiona; family Ichthyophiidae; genus Ichthyophis; species Ichthyophis bannanicus. Next base: position 1,226,690,660 of record CM066033.1, read on the forward strand.
ACCCCGACGCCCACCGAGGAACCCGATCCGTCCGAAAAACCGCCGACCGGACTTACCGACAGCGCCGCTGCTCCCCCGGCACTTAGCGATTGCAGCCCGTAGGAAGAAGAGGAACCCTGCTAGAAACGCACCTGATCACACAGTGAGCCTTCAAGCGCCGCTGCTCGCGGCAGAGAAGGGGAGAGATGGACGTAGAGACTTGATTCTGGGGCTCCCAGAATCCTGCTCTTCTCTCAAGCACGGCTCAGGTCGTCGAGTCAGGCTCTGCCTCTACTGCTCTAACAGGCAGTGAACCGCCAGCTGCTCAGCAGAACCCAATGAGGGTAATAGTACTGCGGCTGCATGAGCTAAGGAAACGTGATCTTAAATTGTATTTATTATTTTTTTTTTTTCTATCTAAAATGCACAAACTATGCACTCCTAGCCCTCCTAACACCAACCCAGCTAGGGCCAGGCAGGAGAACTGGATAAAAACAACAAACAGTGTTTGTCTCTCGGAGCCTGTCAGAACACCTCCTTCAGCTGCTGAGGACTGAAAAGACTGGCTCTCTGACACCAGGGGGGGCTAGGAGGCTGTCAGCAAAGCTTTGAAGTTTCAGTCCTCCGTTGCTGAATGAGATTGACAACCCTACTGTTCCTGGACTGGCCCGGAGAGACGAAAAGGAAGAGACGGCTGAGGGGAGATATGATAGAAGTCGATAAATTAATGAACGGAGTGGAACGGGTAATCGTAGATCGATTGTTTACGTTATCAGAATATAGAAAGACTAGGGGACATGCAATGAAGCTACAAGGTAAACTATTTAAGACTAATAAAAGAAAATATTTTTTCACTCAACGTGTAATCAAACTCTGGAATTTGTTACCGGAGGATGTAGTAAAGGCTGTTAGTGTAGCTGGGTTTAAAAAAGGTTTGGACAAGTTCCTGGAGGAAAGGTTCATAAACCATTAAGAAGGGTCCCAGGATATCAATGCTTGACCCAGTACAAGCATTGCGGAACCTGTGTCTTTTGGGGAAACTGCTAGGTACGTATGACCTAGATTGGCCACTGTTGGAAACAGGATACTGGGCTTGATGGACCTTGGTCTGACCCAGTATGGCATATCTTATGTTCTTATGTACTCCTGAAAAAGGTGGGATCTAAACTCTAAATCCCTTCCCCTTCCCTTATGTCTAATAGGTGATCACTGGATGGTGTCTCTCAGTATTAAGACACAAGTGAGGATAATTTTTCTGAAATCCAGGGCATTCACTTTTGAATGAACTAAGTATTCTCCCATCTTGTCAAAAGTTAAGGGAGTTATTAGCTGGATGGAACATGCGAGGAAGGGAGAGAGTAGAAAGCTGTGGGCAAAACAAAGCTATTTTGAAAAAGGACCACAAACCTTTTTGTTAGGAAAGTACAATTTATAAGGAGTTAAGAGGCTGCTATGGTTCTTGAAAAAAGTAAAGAAAGAGGACAGCCTTCATAAATAACAGGTCACAGAAAGAGGAAGACAAGCAACAATATCTGTAAAAGATAAGAAAAGCTGGGAAAATAGGAAAATAAAGATGCAAATGGAAAAAACAAACAATACACTAAAATGGGTGGCTAGAAGTAGTATTGTCAAAATCAAATATGAAGAGGAGAAATATGTAGTAGCTAAGAAGAATGAACTGGAATTGCTCAACATCTATGTTCAGATGAAAGGCCAGGCATGGGACTTTCGTTACTATTTGTGTGGTGTGTTTTTTTCTAAAGTGGATACAAATCTTGAATAATTTTCAGAAGACTACTCATGAGAAGCTACTTAAGATTACATTTTATTTACCAGATAATCCTTTCCTAGAGTCCTTCTAGACCAGTCCAGACAAGTGGATTGTGTTCCCCTATAAGCAGATTTGCAGAACCAATGAAATGCCCAGGTTTCAATGACATCCCTCCCATGCCTCTATCCACCTCAGTCACCAGAGGTATCTTTAGTATCTGTCCCCAAAGCATATGAGAGAACACGGCAAGCCTCACACCACTTCAACTTAGGCAACAAAGAACAGCGATACAGTAGAGAACTATGTACAGGAAAGCAAACGGAAGGCTTTCAGTAGAAGATGGACTTGCAGAGCCAAGTATATAAATCATAGGGGGGCCCAGGGTACCGCTGCAGAAGAACAGAGCCAACAGTTCCAGGGGCAGTCCGGGGCTGATCTAGTAGGACTCAAAAAAAAGGACATCATCTGGTAAGTAAAATGTCACCTTCCACGTTGTCCTGCTAGACCAGTCCAGCAACTGGGATATACCAAAGCTACGCCTCCACTGGATGGGGCACAGAAGCTCGCAAAACCTTACAGTCAAAAGTGTCCGTCCAAACAGACACTCAAGCAATAATGCTTGACAAAGGTGGAAAGCAATGCTCACAATGCCGCCTGATAAATTTCTGCAGTGGCTATAGAGCTCCACTCTGCCCACGAGGATACTTATACTTGGGTAGAATGGGAAAGCAAATCTCTGGAACTGGTTGGTTCCACAAAAGATACACCAAGACAATGGCCTCCTTAATCCAGGGCACCAAAGTAGACTTAGCTACTGTGTCACCTTTGCATGGGTCAGACAACAGCATAGGAACACTTCTGCACAGTCTGCCAGGCACTAATAACCCCAATCCTAGACTTCTGCAACCCAATCTATCTTGGCCTAACAAAACAGACTCTCAGGCCACTGCAACTGGCGCAAAACACAGCAGCACGCATAATAACCGGTACCACAAGACAAGAACACATCACACCCACTCTAAAAGATCTCCACTGGCTACCAATCAGCTCCCGCATCAGATACAAGACAGTCAAACATATTCAAAATCAAACAGTCATCAGCTTTCAGCCTACACCTACTCATACAACCCGACAGCAGCAGAGGCACATCTAACCGAGTCAACACACCTAAAGACATCAACAAGGTACGCAAGGACACCAAAAAACAAGCCTTATCAAAGGTGGCACCAACAATTTGGAACACCCTCCCTGATGAACTACGGTAAACAGACATTAAGGACTTTAGGAAAATGCTAAAGACGACCCTCTTCATAGAGTACTACAGTGACATCACTTAAACAGTGCAACAGACAATATCCCAACTCAACACAACACCCTACCCTCACGACACGATTATAGTATTGAAGTAAAATCCTGATGTACATAGCGCACGTTGTAAATGGCTCACCAAGAATCAATGACCATCTACACACACACGCACTCACTGCTCAATGCATGCGCACACTAGACACAGTATTTTTGTTGATTGTTTGCTGTGTAGACCGCCTTGATTGTAGGAAAAGGCAGTACAGAAATCTGTTTAAATAAATAAAAAGATGGCTAGACTTATGAAAGGCATTTGTAACCTCCAAGTACTGGAGAAGCACCCTCCGAACATCCACAAGGCAAAGATCCTTATTCTTCCCGACACTACTCCTTAGAGAAAGAGAAGGCAGACCACATGGTTTACATGAAAGGGAGAAATCACCCTAAGCAAGAAGGAACGCACAGGCCAAATGAAAATTGCCTAACAGGGTCTACATTGAAGGCAAGATAATACTGTGTGGCTTTAAAATACAACCTCTCTGCCTGAGAGCTCATAAAAGGGTTTTGGTCTTCATTTTTAAAAGCCAATTCATTTCTTGTGGTGCAAAGAGGAATTTTTTGTGACGTTGCATAAAGCTCTACTTGTTAGCATTCATTGTTTTATTCCAGCTTTCCATTCAGAGCAAGCTCTTTGAAGCCACTGACCCATCAGGTGTTAGATCCCTCTCTATCCAGCCCAGCTCCCACCTATCCCATGTGAGAATTCTTGCTTTACAAGGCAACTCCAATTAGCTACACACAGGAATATAGAACAGCGCTGTTAGAGCACACATAAAAGTTAACTTTTTCTCAGCTGTCCTTTAAGAGAAAGAGCAGTTAAGGACTTTGGTAGATCTCTTGTTTACTTCAACAGGTACCGAAGTGCCATCAGTTGCACGATGGCTAGGAAATATAGTACTGCCAAAGCTGTTGCCCCCGTTATAGTTTCTGCCTGTCCAGACAGACAGTCTGATGCCAGTTGAAGGATTGGTACCATGTGCAGGATACCTGCATGCTGAAGCCCTCATGAAACAAGTGGAGCAGCTCAGAGAAGAGGTGGCGAGGCTGAGAAGCATTTGAGATGGCAAGAAATATATTGATGAGATACTGTACTTCTTGAAACATCCAAGCTCTGACAGAGGTGAAGATGGCAGGCCAGAGAATGAAGAGGTGGACACAAGTCACCAGAAACTGCAGAATCAAGAAGCCCTTGAATTGAAGAACCAGTATGCAGCTCTGGAAGTGGAATAGGTGAAAGCATCTCAGAAAACAGAAGAACCAGAGCTCAAGCACCCCAAGTTGCGGAATCACTGACCACAAGGAAGCGAAGAGTAGTGGTGGTCGGCTACTCTCTGAGGGGTACTGAGGCATCCATCTGCTGACCAGACTTGACGTCCAGAGAGGGGAGATCTGCCATGTGCCAAAATCAGAGATGTTATGAAGAATTTGCCAAGACTCAAACCTACTGACTATTACCTAATGTTGCTCATCCATGTCAGTACATCTGAGCATATAAAAAGTGACTTCATGGCTCTGGGACAGAGGGTGAAGCAGATGTGCATATGGTGCTCTCTTCAATCTTCCCTGTTGAGGGTAAAGGCCAAGGCAGAGAAGCTCACGTACAGGATATGAATGCATGGATGGTATAAAATAGAGCGCATTCTGGTTCTCTGGACCATGGGATGATGTTCCAAGGGCTGCAGAGCAGAGATGGCGTCCATCTGTCTAAGAAGGATCGAAATGTCTTTCGCAACAGACTACTGAAGAGTGCTTTAAACTTGATTCACTGGGGATGGGTGAAGAAAGTGAAGCATTAAATACCTGTAGAAATGGATAAAACAGGCAACATCTGGAAAGCGGTATGTATAAATGCCCGTAGCATGGGAAAGAAGATCCCAGATGTTGGTTTTAATGGAAGAGGCCAACATGGATTTAGTTGCAGACAAGGAGACATGGTTCACGAACAACTATGTCTGGGATGTAATTATACCGGGTTATATTTTATTCAGAAAAGACAGGATAGGGAGGAGGGTTGGCACTATTTGTAAAAATATAGAATTGCAGGGCTTAAAAGGGAGCAAGGAGGTACTATGGGTCAAACTAGAAAGAGGGAAAGGGAAATCCATTTCATTGTTGTGATGCAGATTTAATAGAAGATATATGCAAGTATTGCCATGAACTGAGAAGTGCTACTGCTAGGTGATTTCAATATGCTGGATGTTGATAGGCACATCCCTGCTGCAGTGTCATCTAGAAATAAGGAGATCCTAGATTCTCTATAGGGAGAGCTTTTCCAGCAACTGGTAACAGAACCCACACATGAAGAGGCCATAGTGGACTTGGTGCTTACCAATGGGGAAGTATTTCTGATGTCATAGTGGGAAATCATTTCGCATCTAGTGATCACCAGATGTGGTGGTTCAGTATTAGGACTAGGGCTGATAAGGTGAAATTAGATTTACCTGCTAATTGTTGTTCCTTAAGGAACTCCAGTCTAGTCTTGAACCTCTGGGGTTTTGCTCCTCCTGCAGCAGCTTGGAGACTGAGAAACGTCATCGTCTTGATGATCCTGGTATAAAGGCACCGGAACCGCCTCCTCACTCCAGTAATCTACTGACAAAGCAGACTCACCGGAGCAACAATTAAGTAGCCAACAATACTTTTGAAACATTAAACTTACTTAACTAATAACTATTAAAAGAATAGTATATCTTCTTTAGACATCTTAGCCTGTCTGTTTAGACGCCAACTACTGCGTGGACCCGCTTTTCCCCCACCTGCCTGGAGAATTTGGACAATAAAGAATTCCCAACTTCACATGTCCCGCTCTTCTATCAACTTACCTGTGAAATCTCTTTTCCGCTTCAGGCTAAAGTTCATAAAAAACCACAGAGGGGGATACAGGACTAGACTTCCTTAAGGAACAACAATTAGCAGGTAAGTCTAATTTCACCTTCCTTATCGTCCCTCCAGTCTAGTCCTAAACCTCTGGGGATGTAACAGCAGTGCAACAAATTAACAGTTGGCAGCTTGACGGTACTACTGTGCTTTGACTTCTTTGGTACCTGTGAGCCCTGCAAGGATGAGGATGCTCTCGATGATGTGGATGCCACGGAGCGTGCCTGATGAAAATAGGGATCCAAAAACTTTTCAGCCTGGTTCTTGAAGCCTCTCCTTCTCATCTGTTGACCCAGGGAACAAGAATCTGGGAGGTTTTCTGGGCTGAGGCACTTTAAGCACCGAACCGAGTTGAGCTCATCTGTGACCGAACGTTTTGGAGCATGTTGAACAATTTTTTTTAAAGCCATTAGTTGGTTTCTCCATGGTTGGAGTAGTTACAGAAAGGCTTGAGGCCTAAAAGGATGGATGGCTGCCCATGAGGAAAATTAATGTAAAGAAAGCATAGTTACTCACCTGTAACAGGTGATCTCCGCGAACAGCAGGAATTTAGTCTTGACATATGGGTATCGTCAGTACCGACGGAGCCTGCGCGGGAACGCTCCCCAGCGTCCGATTAGAAAGCTTTTGGGAGCATCCCACAGCGCCTGCGTGCTGCCTTCCCGCCTTTCCCAACTGCCTCTCTCCAGTTGAGTTTTAAAGCTGAGACAAAGAGAGAGAGAGGGAAAGGAAAGAGAGAGATAGAGAGATACAACTCCTAGGGGAAGTGGGTGGGTTGTGAAGACTACATTCCTGCTGTTCCCGGAGATCACCTGTTACAGGTTGTGATAAGGAAGCTTATCATAGCTCAGGAAGGAGCTATAGAAAAGGTGAAGTGACTCTGAACAAGCAACCTGTCAGTTCTGGTAGAAATAAGAAAACAGAATTTTCCCATAAAAGACTACCAGTCCCAGAATGCACCAGGTTTCCAACAGCCATTAGAGGAGCTGAAGTGGGGAAACGTGTGTTCAATCAAAAGGGCTATGAGGTAATCCCCAAGCACTCATCTCAAAGGGCAAGGCCTGATTCAGCACAGCTGCGCTGTGTTAGGAAGGAGCACTCATCTAAGCAGAATAAGAGTAGAGTTTATTCTACAGATGACCATCTTCATGATCACCTTGGATATTCAGAGAAGGATCATCAGTTTCATCTGAAGGATCATCAGAAGCAGAAGCCAAACCGGACGGACAGAGAGGGAAAGAGACCCTTTAGAAGAAGGAAGAGAAAAGCCTTTGAGAGGTCTAGAAGAGTCCAAAGCAGTACGTATACTGGGAGGTATTCCAAGGGCCAGCATACACCATTGGACTGGGGAAAGCCAGAGGAATGGTGCTGCAGAGCTAGGAATCACCAGAGGCTACCTGTGAGGGAGACGGCTGCACGTGGAAGGGACCCTAAGACCTGTGCCAGAAGGTATGTGAAGAGAGATCCAGTGTCCAGGGATCTGGATTGGAAGGCTGGACATAAGAACTGGACTACATACTGGCCAGGCTATATAGAGAGGAACTCTAGCAGCAATGGAAGCTCAGGTATGAACACTGATCTATGTCCTAGCTATAACCTTGAAAGACAGCAGGGAAACAAGTATTCTCCTGAAAATGCTCCATTGAGAGATTCATCTGTGCCAATCCATGATATTGAACCCATGCTTGTTGAACAAGGGGGAATAATAGCAGATGAGGATCCTGTTTATATGGACTGCTCTCTATCTAAACTCCGTTGGTAACTTTCTGTTATAAAGTACAGCAACCATCACAAAGAAATACAAATTTGTTCTTTAATCTACTCAGAAAAGCTCCTGAAGCAGGATTTGACCCACACAGTGGAAGGCAAGCCAGCTAAGGGGTTTCAGCTGGTGACTGCTAGCAATTAAGCCTTACCTAATTGCTTGTGAGCTAGGAGAGAATCACTTCTGTATCTATGTGGGAAGTAATCAGAAGTTAACCTGAAAAGAACAGTTTGTTTCTTGCTTGGTGGCTTTTCATTTGTTGTTTTCCTGATTTTGACTTTGTTTTTCCAAGTTAACACTGAAAGCAAGTAACCTAATTTATGTGCTACCAAGCATATCTGTGTTGGGAGAAATAACCCATAAATAAATATCTTATTGGCTTTACCCAAGAGCACAACTAAATTATTGTCAGCAGCTGTGTCTGGTGTGAATGAACTACATTGCCCACAATACCTTGCAAATCATATAGAAATATGCACTTGCCAAGAGTGTGAAGATTCTCACCCAGGCAGCCGTCTGACAAGGTGAGTAACTATGCTATCTCCAGGAACAAGCAGGAATGTAGTCTTTACATATGGGGACTCCCTAGCTACAGATGCCAGGGAGAGACCCCAGAAGTTGTGTGCCCCTGTGAAAGGGCTCCACTTCTCGCCATGGATCTCTGGCATCCTACTGGGAATGGTGGGTAGGAGTTAAGTATGGAACAGGTGTTGTAGAACAGTCTGACCAAACAAGGCATCCCAGTGGGAGTCCTTGTCTAAGCAGTAATGGGCTGTGAAGGTATGAACCGAGGCCCAAGTAGCTGCTCGACAGATGTCGCCAATAGACACAGAGTGTAGATGAGCCATTGAGGCTGCCATGGCTCTCATTGTGAGCTGTGACATGGCCTTCCAGAGAAAGCATAGTTACTCACCTGTAACAGGTGATCTCCGGGAACAGCAGGAATTTAGTCCTCACATATGGGTATCGTCGGTACCGACGGAGCCTGCGCGTGAACGCTCCCCAGCGTCCAGTCAGAAAGCTTTTGGGAGCATCCCACAGCATCTGCATGCTGCCTTCCCGCCTTTCCCAACTGCCTCTCTCCAGTTGAGTTTTAAAGCTGAGAGAAAGAGAGAGAGAGGGAAAGGAAAGAGAGAGAGATACAACTCCTAGGGGAGGTGGGTGGGTTGTGAGGACTAAATTCCTGCTGTTCCCGGAGATCACCTGTTACAGGTGAGTAACTATGCTATCTCCAGGAACAAGCAGGAATCTAGTCATCACATATGGGGACTCCCTAGCCTTGGGTGCCAGAGAAAAACCCCAGAAGTTGCTCCACTTCCTCCCATGGATCTCTGGCATCCTATTAGGGATGGTGGGTAGGAGTTGATCAAGTATGGAACAGGTGTTTGAGAACAGCCTGACCAAACAAGGCATCCCGGCGGGAGTCCTTGTCCAAGCAGTAATGGGCTGTGAAGGTATGAACAGAGGCCCAAGTGGCTGCTCGACAGAAGTCGTCAATAGACACACAGTTCAGATGAGCCATTGAGGCTGCCATGGCTCTCCAGAGAAAGGTTCTTACTCTGACAGGCAAAAGAAATACACTGAGCAATCCAGTTGGATAGTGTTCTATTGGAGACTGGCAGTCCCAAATGAGAAGGGTCAAAAGCAACAAAGAGCTCTGAAGACTTTCTATGTTGCTGTGTCCTCTGTAAATAAAAAGCCAGAGCTCTTTTACAGTCCAGGGTATGAAGATTCCTCTCTGCACTTGATGCATGAGGTCCTGGAAAAAAGACAGGTAGGTAGACCTCCTGGTTGAGGTGAAAAGGCAAAACCATCTTAGGCATAAAGTGTGGATGAGTCCTAAGGACTACCTTGTCATGATGAAACCTTGTATAAGGTGGATTAGCTACTAGTGCTTGCAATTCACTAATGCGGCGTGCTGATGTGATTGTAATGAGAAAGATAACCTTCCAAGAAAGAAATTTCAAGGAGGTGGTAGTTAAGTGTTCGAAAGGTGGCTTCATGAGCTGCCCAAGAACCAGATTTAAGTCGCATGCCACCGGAGGTGGTCTAATGGGAGGCTTAGTTAGAAGGAGGCCTCTCATGAATCTTGCTATAAGAGGATGAGAGGAAATAGGTTGTCCATTTAGAGGTTTAAGAGAAGCTGCAGTAGCACTCAAATGGACTCTTACTGAATTTGTCTTAAGGCTTGCATTAGACAAATGGAGGAGATACTCCAGTAAAGATTCTAGAGGTATAGCAAGGGGATTAAGACTCTTTTCTGAACAGCAAATAGCGAACCTTTTCCACTTGAAAGCATAAGAACGTCTAGTGGAAGGTTTCCTAGAAGCATAGAGAACATCTTTCAATTGCTCAGAAAGATGAAGATCTTGGAGACCTAGGCCTTCAGCAACCAAGCCCTGAGATGCAGGGACTGGGGATTGGGATGCCATAACATTCTGTTCTCCTGAGATAGGAGATCTGGAGCAGACCCTAGCTCCAGGGAGGGAGCTTGAGAGAGATGTAGAAGCAGAGGGTATCACACTTGCCGTGGCCAATGTGGTGCTATATGAATCATGTGGCCTCTGTCTCTCTGAAGCTTGAAGAGGGTTTTGGGAATTAGGGGAATGGGTGGAAAGGCATACAGGAAGTCTTGATCCCAGTGAAGGAGGAAAGCATCCTTTGCCTGAGTTCCCTGAGCCGGAGTTCTGGAATAGAACCGGGGAAGTTTGGCATTCCACGGACTTGCAAAGAGGTCTATGTCCGGGGTTCCCTAAAGTTGAAAAATCTTGGCCACTTGGTGCATGCAGAGACCACTCGTGTAGAAGGAGAACTCGACAGTCTGTCTGCCCAAGAGTTTTGAACGCCTGGAAGATACACTGCCAGAAGATGGATGTGATGCTCTCTGGCGAGGGACCAAAGTCGCAGAGCTTCGTTGCAAAGCAACAGAGAGCCTGTTTCCCCCTGCTTGTTCACACAGAACATGGCTACTTGATTGACCATATGAATAAAGACTGTTTTGTACCTGAGCAGAGTGTGAAACACTTGCAGAGCAAGGAAGATTGCTCTGAGCTCCAAGAGATTGATATGTAGACAACTCTCTTGTGGAGTCCAAGTGCCCTGGGTGGAGAGGTCTTGCAGATGAGCTCCCCAACCCACTGGAGAAGCATCTGTTGTAAGAGTTGCTTGGGGCAGAGGTTGCTGAAAAGGGGAACCCAGCAACAGGTTTTGAGTGGACTTCCACCATTGGAGAGACAGAATGAGACGACTTGTGTTTGCTATTCTGTCTGACAGGCAACCTGATGCCTGGGTCCATTGGGTGCATAAAGTCCACTGAGCTGCCCTCATGTGAAGGCGAGCATATGGTACCACATGCATGGTGGATGCCATGTGGCCTAGCAAATGCAACATTTCTCGAGCAGTTAAAAAGGGCTTCAGGGCTGCTTGAGAAGCTAACTGCACCAAGCAAAGGCAACGGGCTTGGGGAAGGTAGGCTCTTGCCTTTGTGGTATCCAGCAGGGCTCCTATGAACTCTAGAGACTAAGTAGGAGTTAGACTGGATTTTGGGATGTTTAATGACCAGCCCTAAGTACTGAAGGATACGCACTGTGCAGGATAGAGAAGTCCTGGCCTCTGACTGTGTTGGATCTCGAATGAGCCAGTCGTCCAAGTAAGGGAAGATGAATATTCCCAGAGTGCGTAGAAATGCTGCTACCACAGCCATGCATTTCGTGAACACCCTTGGCGCAGAGGCCAGACCAAAAGGAAGCACCCTGTATTGGTAGTGCTTTCCTTGAAACAGGAACCGAAGGAACCTTCTGTGGGTTGGATGGATGAGAACATGGGTGTACACATCCTTGAGATCTACAGAACAAAGCCAATCCTGACTCTGAAGGTATGGAAGCAGAGCTCCGAGAGAAATCATTTTGAATTTCTCCTTGACCAGGAATTTGTTCAATTCTCTGAGATCTAAGATAGGTCTGTATCCCTCTGTATTCTTTGGGATAAGAAAATAAGGGGAATAGAACCCTGTGCAATGTTGATGAAGAGGCACTTCTTCTATTGCCCCTTGGGCAAGAAGGATGGTAACCTCCTGACCCAACAGGTCGATGAGAGAGGTCGGAGAATTGAACTGCTTCACTATTGTGGGAGGGGGCATGCTTGAAAAATGAAGTTTATACCCCTCTCTTATAGAAACATAGAAACATGATGACAGAAAAAGACCACAAGGCCCATCTAGTCTGTCCTTCCATAACAACAACTACAACAGTCCACTTTTTACCTTTAGAGATCCTCTGTGTTGGTCCCATGCTTTTTTGAATTCAGTTACTGTCCTCATCTCTACCACCTCCACTGGGAGACTATTCCACGGATCCACTACTCTTTCCGTAAAGAAATATTTCCGCATATCACTCCTGAATCTATCTCCCTTCACCCTCATCCCATGTCCCCTCGTAGCAGAACTTGCTTTCAATTGAAAGAGGCTCTCTCCCTGAACATTTATGCCACGGAGGTATTTAAACATCTCAATCATATCACCTCTATCCCGCCTTTCCTCTAAGGTGTACATATTAAGATCCTTAAGTCTGTCCTCATATGCTTTATAATGAAGCCCATTAATCATTTTAGTAGCAACCCTCTGCACCGACTCCATCCTGTTCACATCCTTTTGAAGGTGCGGTCTCCAGAATTGCACACCATACTCCAAATGAGGTCGCACCAAAGACTTATACAGAGGCATTATCACCTCCTTTTTTCTGCTAGCCATTCCTCTCCGTATGTACCCAAGCATCCTTCTAGCTTTTGCCGTCGCCTTTTCTACCTGTTTATTTACTTTAAGATCATCAGACACAACCACGCCTAGGTCCCGCTCTTCTTTAGTGAACAAAAGTACTTCACCTCCTATACTGTATTGCTCCCTTGGATTGCTGCAGCCCAAATGCATGACCTTACATTTTTTAACATTAAATCCCAGCTGCCAAATTCTAGACCATTCTTCAAGCTTAGCTAGATCCCTCCTCATGTTATCTACACCTTCCTGGGTGTCTACTCTATTTGGTATCATCCGCAAAGAGGCAAACCTTACCCGACAGCCCTTCCGCTATATCACTAACAAAGATGTTAAAAAGAATCGGACCAAGGACAGATCCCTGGGGCACACCACTGGTAACATCCTTCTCCTCAGAGTGAGCTCCATTTACTTGTACACTCTGTCGCCTCCCACCCAACCAATTTCTAACCCAAGCAGTAACTTTAGGGTCCATCCCTAGGGTGCTCAGTTTGTTTATAAGTCGCCTGTGAGGAACAGTGTCAAAGGCTTTACTGAAATCTAAATACACCACATCTAGAGCTCTCCCTCGGTCCAACTCCCTGGTCACCCAGTCAAAGAAATCAATCAGATTTGTCTGACAAGACCTGCCTCTGGTGAATCCATGCTGCCTCGGATCCTGTAATCCGCCGGACTCCAGAAACCTCACTATTTTCTCTTTCAGCAGCGTTTCCAATAATTTACTCACCACTGAAGTTAAACTAACCGGCCTGTAGTTTTCAACCACATCCTTACTTCCGCTTTTGTGTAAAGGCACCACATGAGCCTCTCTCCAGTCCTTTGGCACCACTCCCGACTCCAACGAGGCATTGAAAAGGTCAGTCAGTGGAGTTGCTAGAACGTCCCCAAGTTCCCTCAGTATTCTAGGGTGTATCCCATCCGGTCCCATCGCTTTGTCTACTTTAAGATGAGCTAGTTTCTCACGAACACAGTCTTCTGAAAATTGTTCAAGATGTCCCTTGCTTCTGTTCTTATTTGTGGGTGTTTGAGGTCCTGCTCCTGGTTCTTCATCTGTGAACACAGAACAAAAATATTTGTTAAGCAATTCCGCTTTATCCTTATCAGCTTCTACATATTCCCCCCCTGCACCCTTGAGTCTGACAATACCACTTTTGCCCTTCCTCTTCTCACTAATATATCTGAAAAATGTCTTATCCCCCCCATTTTATTGCATTGGCTATTTCCTCCTCCTTTTGAATCTTTGCCTTCTTGACTACTTTGCTAGCTTCTCTAAGTTTTTCCAAATACAGATGCCTGTCTTCCTCTCTCTGTGATCTCTTGTATTTCATGAAGGCCTCCCTCTTTTTCTTCACTTTTCCAGCTACTTCCTTCGAAAACCATAGCGGTCTCCTGTTCCTTTTGCCTTTATTTACCATTTTAACAAAAAGGTTGGTTGCCTTTAAAATACCCCCTTTCAGTTTTGCCCACTGTTTTTCTACATCCCCCAGCTGTTCCCATCCCACTAACGACTCCATGAGGTATTGGCCCATCTTCGCAAAGTTAGTCTTCCTAAAGTCTAAGATCTTCACCTTGGAATGGATTCTAACAGCCCTAGTCCTAATACTGAACCACACCATCTGGTGATCACTGGATGCAAAATGATCTCCCACTACAACATCAGAAACACTTTCACCATTGGTAAGCACCAAGTCCAGTATGGCCCCTTCACGTGTGGGGTCTGTTACCAATTGCCTGAATAGTTCTCCCTGTAGAGAATCCAGGATCTCCTTACTTCTAGATGATACTGCAGCAGGAATGTGCCAATCAACATCTGGCATATTGAAATCTCCTAGCAGTAGCACTTCCCCTTTCCTAGCAATGCTGCGTATGTCTTCAATTAACTCTGTCCACCTCTTCCTCTTGTGAGGGAGGTCTGTATATCACACCAATGCAAATAGATTTCTCTTTCCCTCTTTCTAGTTTAACCCACAATGCCTCCTCTCTCCCTTTTAAGCTCTGTAATTCCAAAGCTTTAATAGTAGTTTTTACATATAGTGCCACTCCTCCTCCCCTTCTTCCTACCCTGTCCTTTCTGAATAAAGTATAGCCAGGTATAGTTACATCCCAGTCATGGTTTTCTGTGAACCATGTTTCTGTAACTGCCACTAAATCCAAGTCAGCCACTCCCACCAAAGCTTCAACTTCAGGGATCTTATTTCCCATGCTACGGGCATTAATACACATTATGATGAAGAGTGTCCAACGCTCTGCAGTTATTTGCCCCCATCTGGGAGCAAAATGGTATAACCTTCCTGGAATTGTGGACAGTTCTGGTCCTTCCAGAGCCAGAAAGGCTAAGTTCTCTAGCTGAAAGTCAAAGGCCCTGAGGAGGCTGAGCCGGTTGAGGCCTAGCAGCCTTTGCTTTTTTCTGTTTGGGTGGTTGCTGACGTTTGGTTGAAAACTGACCTGCAGAAGATGCCTGCTGACCATACGCAGGATAAAATCTCTTCTTAGAAAAAGGTGTTTTCTTGAACAACTTTTTCCTAACAGGATCAGCAGTAGACTTGGATAGTCTATCCAAAGTGGAATTTTCAGCATCCATCTCATTGGCTTTATCTTGCCAATTTTTACCAAACAGGTTCTCACCAGTACAAGGGATATTTCCCAATTTATCTTGTACCCAGAGCTCTAAATCAGATGCTTGGAGCCAAGCAATTCTACATGCACCTATGGTAATAGCCGAGGCCCTGCTTATACATTCAAAGCAGTCGAAGGCTGCACGGTTGGAGAATTTAGAGACATCTTGGGCATGTTTCAGCCAAGTGAGAAACTCCTGCCTTTTATCCTCAGAGATGAAAGGACAAAGTCTGTAGATGATCAGTAACTTCCTTTAGGAACATTCCCATGTAGAGACTATAGGAACTGATTCTTGCAGCAAGCATGGAAGCTTGAAAGACTCTACGTCCAAAAGCATCCAGAGTTCTGCATTCACGTCCTAGAGGATTAGAGGCATGTCTTTTTGCACTTCTAATCCTTCTCATAGCAGATTCTACCACAATGGAGTGGTGGGGAAGCTGAGTTTTATGGAAACCAGACAAGGAGGGACACGATACTATGTATCTAACCTACGAGAATGAGGAGAGGTGGTAAGCGGTGTTTCCCACATCCTCAACATGAGATCATATAGAATCTCATGAATGGGTAGGGTAGCTGCCTCCTTAGGAGTTTGGGATATTGTAAAATATCCAACTCCTTGGCCCTTGGCTCTGTTTCAGGGGTCACAGTGATGGACAGGCCCCGAGCCACCTCTCGGATGAAGTCTTGGAAAGACATGTCCTCTGGAGGAGACATCCTGCGTTTAGGGGAGGAGGACTCCTGTTGAAGCATCATCGCTGCATTGACAGAACTTTCAGAATCCTCAGATTCTTCTGAGGAATCGAAGTATCGCCTGTCTGGATGCTCTTGCAGAGCCCGATACCCGTACCGAGCAAAATCGGTATCGGGAATAACCGGTACCGGGGAATCGGTACCGGCAGGCATCGAAGGATAGGGTACCGGCATAGCAGGCATCGATGCCGATGCTGATGATACCGGGACCGATTGCGATACCGGGACCGATTGCGATACCGATACCGATTGCGATATCGGTACCGATTGCGATACCGATACAGATACCGATGCCGGTACCGGTGGAGTTGTCTGTCGTGGTACCAAGGGCGTCGATGCCACCAGGAAAGCCGCTAGACTGCGTTCTATGGACAGAATTCTCTGGACCATAGACGCTGCCAATGCCTGGAAATCGGTACCGGTGGAAACTGCCGGTACTCCGGAGCATGGCACCAGGAGATCTGTCGAGGCCGAGCCATCGAGAACATCCTTTGAAAGCCGAAGCCTCCCGCCGGGGTAATTTTGCCGGTGCAGAATCCTCAAGGGAGGAGTAGCCTAGTGGTTGGGGCAAGGTACTTCAGGCCGGAAGGTCGGAGGTTCAAATCCCACTAGAGGACAGCAACCTTGGGCCGGAAGGACTGGGGTTTCTAGTCCCACAGATGCTCCTTGTGGTCTTGGGCAAGCCACTTAACCCTCCATTGCCCATGTTCCCTGTAAGTATTAGTGTATGTGTCTCATATCCCCACGTGTTAAATGTATCCCCCAATTGTGTGTTGTGACCGCTTTGATTGAAGGATAAGGCGGTATACAAAACTGTCTAAATAAATAAATAAAATAAATAAATAAATAAAAACGTCAGAGGCATCTCGATGCTTAGAAGGAGATCTACCCTTGGAGGACCGGTTAGACCTATGTTTAGTTACCTGAGATCCACAGGAAGAAGCAGCAGCCCTGGAGGACGTCGATGCCACCAAAGCCGCATCAGAGGGAAACAGGGTACTGAGCTTAGCAGCTCGGTTCTGTCGACCCCTTTTAGACATCATAACACAGGACACACAATCTGTGACAGAGTGGTCAGGACCTAAACATTTTAAACACCATTCATGGGTGTCGGTGACGGAAATGGTACCTCCACATTTTGTGCACTTTTTAAAACCTGAAGCAGGTTTTTCCATATTAAGGAAATTTCTGGGTCTTAAGGCCCAAAAAGACAGGTGCACCTGAAGAAAGTAAAAGAACGGATAAATTAATTTTTAAAGAAAAGAAATACCGGCGGTACCGGTAGAGCATCGGGGAAGGCAGACGCAACCACAAAAAGAAATAAGGAAATAAGGAAATTCTTCTGCAGTGACAGGAACACGACCTGCTGGCTCCGCGGAAAAAGAAGAACTGGAGAGAGGCAGTTGGGAAAGGCAGGAAGGCAGCACACAGGCGCTGTGGGATGCTCCCAAAAGCTTTCTGATTGGACGCTGGGGAGCGTTCCCACGCAGGCTCCGTCGGTACTGACGATACCCATATGTGATGACTAGATTCCTGCTTGTTCCTGGAGATAGGTGTTTACTCTGATAGGTAAAAGAAATACAATCCAATTGGACAATGTTCTCTTGGAGACTGGAAGTCCCAAATGAGAAGGATCAAAAGCAACAAAGAGTTGAGAGGACTTTCTATGTTGCTGTGTCCTTTGTAAGTAAAAAGCAAGTGCTCTTTTACAGTCCGAAGTATGAAGAATCCTTACTGTATTTGAAGCATGAGGCCTTGGAAAAAATACAGGCAGGTAAACTGCTTGGTTTAAATGAAAAGGTGAGACCACCTTGGCATAAAGTGTGGATGAGTCCTAAGGACTACCTTATCATGATGGAACCTCGTATAAGGAGGATCAGCCACTAATGCTTGCAGTTCACTGATGCGACGTGCTGATGTGATTGTAATGAGAGACAACTTTCCAGGAAAGGAATTTCAAGGAGGTAGTAGCTAGAGGTTCAAAAGGCGGCTTCATGAGCTGTCCAAGAACCAGATTTAGGTTCCATGCTACCATTGGTGGGAGGCTTAGTTAGAAGAAGGTCCCTCATAAATCTAGCTATGAGAGGAAATAGGTTGTCCATTTAAAGGCTTGAAAGAAGCTGAAATAGCACTCAAATAGACTCATACTGAGTTAGTCTTAAGCCCCTGCATTAGATAAATGAAGGAGATACTCCAATATGATTCCAGAGGTATCGCCAGGGGGTCAAGACCCTTCTGCGAACACCATATGGAAAACGTTTTCCACTTGAAGGCATAAGAGCATCTTGTGGAAGGCTTTCTAGAAGCATAAAGGATATCCTTCACTTGTTGAGACCATTAAGGTCTAGTCCCTCAGCAACCAGGCCCTGAGATGCAGAGAGTGGGGATCGGGATGCCACAGTCCGTCCTCCTGAGACAGGAGATCTGGAGCAGATCCTAACTCCAGAGATGGTGCTTGAGAGAGATGTAGGAGCAGAGGGTACCACACCTGCTGTGGCCAATGTGGAGCTAAGAGAATCATATGGCCTCTGTCGCTCTGAAGCTTGAATAGGGTTTGGGGAATTAAGGGAATGGGTGGAAAAGCATATAGGAAGTCCTGACCCCAATGGAGGAGGAAAGGAGTCCTGACCCCAATGGAGGAGGAAAGCATCCCTGGCCTGAGAACCCAGAGCTGGAATTCTGGAACAGAATCAGGGAAGTTTGGCATACAACGGACTTGCAAAGAGGTCTATGTCCAGAGTTCCCCAAATTTGAAACATTTTTGCTACCTGGTCTGCACGAAGAGACCACTCGTGCAGAAGGAGAACTCGACTGAGTCTGTCTGCCCAGGAGTTTTGAATGCCTGGCAGATACAGTCAAACCTCGGTTTTCGTTGGCCCCGGTTTTCGTCGGTTTCGGTTTTCGACGTCTTTTCAGACTGAAATCTTGTCTCGGTTTTCGTCTATCGCCTCGGTTTTCGTACTGCAATACACGCTGGTCTGCATACACTGCCTGCCCAGTCCCGGCAGCACTACCCCCCCCGGACTCACCGATCGCGTGTGCCAGATCTGAAAACCAAAAGTACTGCAATAGTGTACATACACCTTCGCGCTGGTCTGCATACACTGCCTGCCCAGTCCCGGCAGCACTACCCCCCCGGACTCACCGATCGCGTGTTGAGATGCGAAAGTCAGGTGAGCAACATCCTCGAGCCAGAGATGCAAGGATTGCACAGAGAGGAAGGCAGTTTAAACAATTTGTCTGCCAAAAATACCTCTGGAGCACCATCTTGTGGCCAGAAGTGGGATTGACTCTCTATAAAATGTATTTTTTGTGAATAGTTTTGGGTGTCTGGAACGGATTAATTGAATTTACATTATTTCCTATGGGAAATATTGCTTCGGTTTTCGTACGTTTCGGTTTTAGTCAGACTTCTTAGAACGGATTAATCATGAAAACCGAGGTTTGACTGTACACCACAAGGAGATGAATCTGATGCTCTCTGGCAAGGGCCCATAGTCGCAAAGCTTTGTTGCAAAGCAACAGAGAGCCTGTTCCTCCCTGCTTGTTCAGATAGAACATAGCTACTTGATTGTCCGTCTGAATTAGGACTGTCTTGTAGCTCAGATGTGTGCGGAACACTTGAAGAGCAAGGAAGATTGCTCTGAGCTCCAACAGACTGATGTGTAGATGGGTCTCCTGTGGAGTCCAGGTGCCTTGGGTAGAGAGATCTTGAGGGTGAGCTCCCCAACCCACCTGTGAGGCGTCTGTTGTTAGAGTGACCTGGGGTGGGGGCTGTTTGAAAGGGGACCCCACCAACAGGTTTTGGGTTGACTGCCACCATTGTAGGGACAAAATAAGGCGACTTGAGTTTGCTATTTTGTCTGATAGGCAGCCTGATGCTTGAGTCCACTGAGTGGATAGAGTCCATTGGGCTGCTCTCTTATGGAGGCGAGCATAAGGAACTACATGCACGGTAGATGCCACGTGGCCTAGCAATTGTAACATTTCCTGAGCAGTGAAATGAGTTTTTAAAACACTGCTTGGGAAGCTAACTGCACAATGCGAAGGCAGCGGGGCTGTGGAAGATAGGCCCTTGCTTTCCTGGTATCCAGCATAGCTCCTATAAAAACTCTAGAGATTAAGTGGGAGTTAGGTTGGATTTTGAGATGTTTATGACCAGGCCCAAATACTGAAGTATACGTATTGTGCAAGATAGGGAAATTCTGGCCTCCGACTCTGATGGGGCTCGAATGAGCCAGTCATCTAAGTAGGGGAAGATGAATATTCCTAGAGTGCGAAGAAATGCTGCCACTACAGCCATGCATTTTGTAAACACCCTTGGTGCTGAGGCCAGGCCAAAAGGAAGAACCCTGTACTGGTAGTGCTTCCCCTGAAATAGAAACCGAAGGAATTGAGTTGGATGGATGAGAACATGGGTGTATGCATCCTTGAGATCTAGAGAACAAAGCCAATCCTGACTCTGAAGGTATGGCAGCAGAGTTCCCAGAGAAATCATCTTGAACTTCTCCTTGAACAGGAATTTGTTCAATTATCTGAGGTCTAAAATGGGTCTGTGTCCCCATGTTTTCTTTGGAATAAGGAAATAGGGGGAGTAAAACCCTGTAGGGAAATGGGTATGTCTTCTATTGCCCCATGGGCAAGAAGTAAATTGACCTCTTGACCCAACTGATTTTCGAGAGAAGTCTGAGAATTGAACCGTTTTACAACTGTAGGAGGGGGCATGTTGAGGAAATGAAGCTTGTACCCTTCCTTTACAATGGAGAGAGTCCATTCTTATGCTGTTATCTGCTCCCATCTGGGGGCAAAATGACACAACCTTCCTGGAATGGTGGAGGGCTCTGGCCCATTGAGGGCCAGGAAGGCAAAGTTCTCTAGATGGTAGTCAAAGCCCCTGTGGAGGCTGAGTTTGCTGGGCCGGCTGAGGCTTAGCAGACTTTGCTTTTCTTTGTTTTGCTGGCTGCTGTCCCTTTCGGGCAGACTGACTGGCAGAATGCCCCTGCTGGGTATAGGAGGCGTAAAACCTCTTTTTAGAGAAGAATTTCTTGTAGGATTTTCTCCTTGCAGGATCAGCTGTAGCCTTGGATAGTCTATCCAAAGTGGTGTTATCAGCATCCAGCTCATTAGCCTTCTCTTGCCAATTTTTGCCAAAGAGATTTTCACCTGTGCAAGGGATATTCCCCCGTTTGTCCTGTACCCAGAATTCTAAGTCAGATGCCTGGAGCCAGGCAATCCTACGAGCACCTATGGCAATGGCAGAGGTTCTGCTTATGCACTCAAAACAGTCAAAAGCTGCACGATTAACAAACTTGGAAACATCTTGGGCATGTTTGACAAGTGTAAGATAATCTTGCCTCTTATCATCAGGAAGAAGAGGGCTCATAAGCTCTAGATCTCCTGTAACCACTGTTCCCTCTAAGCTGTGCACGTGTGCGTGCACACACCTCGCCAAGCGAGCGCACATACTTTACAAAAGAGCGCACAAAAATTACAGCTCTGATTCTGATAGAAAACACAGACATCTTAAAATTTAAAAGTTATGATTGTAATTACTAGAAATTTCCCGCTTCATTTAGTAATCGTCTATTTTCATTTAATTTGATTAAAATCAATGTGGTGTACATACTGTATTCTGACGTGTAGTCAAATTTTAAAGTATATAACTGAGTGTCGTTATGTGGCGTACAAAAATTTAACCTTCCTTCAAAAGCTGCACACAGCTGATATTTTATGCGCACACAGCCTTCAGAAAATTAGAGGGAACATTGCCTGTAACCTCCTTAAGGAACATTCCCATATTTAAAAATGTAGGAACTAATCCTGGCAGAAAGCAGAGAGGCCAGGAAGGTTCGACGCCCAAAGGCATCAAGAGTCCTACATTCACGTCCTGGTGGATTAGATGCATGTCTTTTTGCACTCTTGATCCTTCTCTCAGCTGATTCCACTACCATGGAGTAGTGTGGTAACTGGTTTTTTTGAAATCCAGGACAAGGAGGTACTTGACACATGGTATCAAGCCTACGAGAATGAGGAGAGGTGTTAAGAGGCGTTTCCCACATTCTTAGCATGAGATCATGCAAGATCTCATGAATAGGCAAAGTAGCCGCCTCCTTGGGAGCTTTAGGATATTGTAAAATCTCCAATTCCCTTGCTCTGGGCTCTGTTTCAGGAGCCACTGTGATGGAAAGACCTCTAGCCACCTCCCGGATGAAATCCTGAAAGGATATATCCTCTGGAGGAGACATCCTACATTTAGGAGAGGAAGGCTCCTCAGAGAGAAGTACTCCGGTACCGACAGAACTGTCAGAATCCTCAGAGGATTCAAAGTATCTCCTGTCCGGGTGCTCTTGCAAGGCACAATACCGGAGGGGTCCGGTACCGGCCTGTCGATACCGGAGGAAACAGCATGACTCCGTGTTGGTAACACAGTCGCCGATGTCGATGCTGTCAGTACCGATATCAGTGCCGGAACCGGTGTCGATACCGGTTGAACTCTCTGAAGCAGTCTCGCGTTCAATAGCTAAGACCCTCTGGTCTATTGACGCTGCCGATGCCTGGGTATCGGTACCAGACAAAGCGGCCGGTACCCACAGCATGGCAGTTCTGCCGAGGTTGAGGCCTCAACCATCCTGGAGCCCCGATAGTGCTTTGGAAGCCGAAGCCTCCCGCCGGGGCAATTTTGCCGGTACAAGTCCCTCAAGTGCAACGCCAGAGGCATCTCAATACTTGGAAGGAGATCTACCCTTGGAGGACCGGCCAGATTTATGTTTAGTTACCCGAGATCCATGGGAGGAAGACGAAGCCCTGGAAGATGTCGATGCCACGGATGCTGCATCGGAGGGAGAAAGGTTGCTAAGCTTAGCAGCTTGGTTTTGCCGACCCCTCTTCGACATCATCCCAGAGCAACACACTCCGAGATGGAGTGGTCAGGACCTAAACATTTAAGGCACCACTCATGAATGTTGGTGACAGATGATACCACCACACTTGGAACACTTTTTAAAACCAGAGGCGGGTTTTTCCATTCTGAAGGAAAAGTTGGGCCTTTTTTAGAAAGAAAGAACTGGCGGTACCGGTATAGTGTCAAGGAAGGCAGATGCTACAACAAAAAAGAATGAAAAAGATGGGATAATTTCTGCGGTGACAAGAAAAATGACCTGCTGGCTCTGCGGAAAACGAAGAGCTGGAGAGAGGCAGTTGGGAAAGGCAGGAAGGCAGCACGCAGGCGCTGTGGGATGCTCCCAAAAGCTTTCTAATTGGACGCTGGGGAGCGTTCCTGTGCAGGCTCCGTCGGTACCAAAGATACCCATATGTGAAGACTACATTCCTGCTTGCTCTGGGAGATAAATAGAAGGAATAAAAGTATGACAGAAAAAGGGTAACCGGAATCTGAGTAAGCGATACTGGCATCAACAGGAAGACAGAAAACGGTACCAAAAAAACCCCAAACCTATTCTTTTTCTGCGGCGACAGGAATTTTGTCCCGCTGGCTCCACAGAAAACAAAAGACTGAGTAGAGGAGTTGAAAAGGCAGGAAGGCAGACACATAGGCACAGTGGAAGACTCCCAAAGGCTGATTGGAATCTGGGGAGTGTTCCCATGTGGGCTCCATGTGTACCGTCATCCATATATGAAGATTTTATTCCTGCTTGTTCCTGGAGATAGCATCTTTCAGGATATGGAAAAAGGTTTTCCATTTTCGTCATTCGGCACAACAAGCACTGGCAAGTTAGATGCAAAGCACTGATAAGACAGGCAAAGAGAATTTGAAAAGCTTGCCATGGAAGCAAAAAAGCATAATAAAAACGTTTTCAAGTACATTCATAGCCCAAAACCTGTGAAAGTCAGTTGGACCATTGGATGATAGAGGGGCTAAGGGAGAACAATGCCATAGCGGAGAGACTGAATGAATTCTCTGCTTCAGTCTTTACTGAAGATGATGTAGGGAAGTTACCTGTGCCTGAAATGGTACATAAAGGTGATATCAGAATTGAAAGAAATATTGATAAGCCGGAAAGCACAGTTACTTACCTGTAACAGGTGATCTCTGGGAACAGCAGGAATAAGTCTTCACATATGGGTATTGTCGGTACCGACGGAGCCTGCACGGGAACGCTCCCCAGCGTCAAAGAAAGCTTTTGGGAGCATCCCACAGCACCTGCGCGCTGCCTTCCCGCCTTTCCTAACTGCCTCTCTCCAGTTCGAGTTTTAAAGCTGAGACAAAGAGAGAGAGAGAGAGAGAGAGAGGGGAAAGGAAAGATAGATAGAGAGATACAACTCCTAGGGGAGGTGGGTGGGTTGTGAAGACTTATTCCTGCTGTTCCCAGAGATCACCTGTTACAGGTAAGTAACTGTGCTATCTCCAGGAACAAGCAGGAATGAGTCTTCACATATGGGGACTCCCCAGCTAGAGATGCCTGGGAGATCACCCAGATTGTGAGTCCCTGGGAAGGGCTCTACCTCAACCCATGAATCTCAGGCATCCAGTTCAGGGATGGAGGGTAGAAGTTGATTAGGTATGGAACAATGTTCCCTCTAATTTTCTGTAGGCTGTGTGCGCATAAAATATCAGCTGTGCAGCTTTTGAAGGAAGGTTAAATTTTTGTGCGCCACATAACGACACTCGGAGTTATATACTTTAAAATTTGACTACACGTCAGAATACAGTATGTACACCACATTGATTTTAATCAAATTAAATGAAAATAGATGATTACTAAATGAAGCGGAAAATTTCTAGTAATTACAATCACAACTTTTAAATCTGTGTTTTCTATCAGAATCAGAACCGTAATTTTTGGGCGCTCTGTCGTAAAGTATGTGCGCTTGCTCGGCAAGGTGTGTGCATGCGCACACGCGCACAGCTTAGAGGGAACAATGGTATGGAACAGGTGTTTGAGAACAGCCTGACCAAACAAGGCATCCCGGCGGGAGTCCTTGTCCAAGCAGTAATGGGCTGTGAAGGTATGAACCGATGCCCAAGTGGCCGCTCGACAGATTTGGTCAATGGACACAGTTCTCTTAGAGACTGGAAGTCCTAAATGAGAAGGATCAAAAGCAACAAAAAGTTGAGAGGACTTTCTATGTTGCTGTGTCCTGTGTAAGTAGAAAGCAAGTGCTCTTTTACAATCCAGGGTATGAAGATTCCTCTCTGCACTTGATGCATGAGGTCCTGGAAAAAAGACAAGTAAAGAGACGTCCTGGTTCAGATGAAAAGGTGAGACCACTTTAGGCATAAAATGTGGATTAGTTCTGAGGACTACCTTGTCATGATGGAACCTTGTGTAAGGAGGATTAGCCACTAAAGCTTTCAGCTCACTGATACGGCGAGCTGAGGTGACTGCAATGAGAAAAATTGCTTTCCAAGAAAGGAATTTTAAGGAGGTAGTGGCTAAGGGTTCAAAGGGTGGCTTCATAAGCTGGCCAAGAACCAGATTCAAGTCCCAGGCCACTGGAGGTGGTCTAATGGGAGGTTTAGTCAAAAGAAGGCCTCTCATGAATCTTGCTATAAGAGGATGAGAGGAAATAGGTTGTCCATTGAGAGGCTTAAGGGATGCTGCAATAGCACTCAAATGGACTCTGATTGAATTTGTTTTAAAGGCCTGCATGGGATAAATGCAGCAAATAGTCTAGTAAGGAATTCAAAGTTATTGCAAGAGGGTTGAGACCCTTCTCTGCACACCAAATGGAAAACCTTTTCCATTTAAAAGCATATGAACGTCTGGTGGAAGGCTTTCTGGAAGCATGAAGGATATCCTTCACTTGCTGAGAAAGTTGTAAATCTTGAAGGTCTAGGCCTTCAGCAACCAGGCCCTGAGATGAAGAGACTGAGGATTTGGGTGCCACAAGGTTCCCTCCTCCTGGGAGAGGAGATCTGGAGCAGACCCCAGGTCTAGGGAGGGAGCTTGAGAGAGATGCAGAAGTAGAGGGTACCACACTTGGCGTGGCCAAAGTGGTGCTATGAGGATCATAGTCCCTTTGTCTCTCTGAAGCTTGAACAGAGTCTTGGGGATTAGGGGAATAGGTGGAAAGGCATAAAGGAAGTCTTGCCCCCAATGAAGGAGGAAGGCATCCCTGGCCTGAACTCCCTGACATGGAATCCTGGAACAGAACCAGGGAAGTTTGGCATTCCACGGACTTGCAAACAGGTCTATGTCTGGGGTACCCCAAATCCGAAAAATTCTGGCTATCTGGTCCCCATGGAGGGACCATTCGTGCGGAAGCAGAACTCGACTGAGTCTGTCTGCCCAAGAGTTTTGAACTCCTGGAAGATATACTGCCATGAGATGGATTTGATGCTCTCTGGCGAAGGCCCACAATCTCAGAGCTTCGTTGCAAAGCGACAGAGCCAGTTCCCCCCTGCTTGTTCACGTAGAACATAGCTACCTAGTTGTCCGTGTGGATGAGGACTGTCTTGTAGCTGAGCAGGGTGTGGAAGACAGAGCCAGAAAGATTGCTCTGAGCTCTAAGAGGTTGATATGAAGATATGTCTCCTGTGAAGACCAGATGCCCTGGGTCGAGAGATCTTGTAGATGAGCCCCCCAACCCTTTGGAGAGGCATCTGTTGTAAGGGTTGCTTGGGGTAACACCTGTTGAAAGGGGGACCCCAGCAACAGATTCTGAGTGGACTTCCACCAGTGGAGAGACGAAAATAGGCGACTGGAGGTTGCTATTTTGTCTGACAGGCAACCTGATGCCTGGGTCCATTGGGTGAATAGGGTCCACTGAGCTGCTCTCATGTGAAGGCGAGCATAAGGAACCACATGCACAGTGGATGCCATGTGGCCTAAAAGCTGCAACATCTCTCGAGCAGTTAAATGGGATTTTAACCGAATCTGGGAGGCTAACTGCACCAAGCGTAGGCAACGGGCCTGGGGAAGATAGGCCCTTGCAGTTGTGGTATCCAGTAAGGCCCCTATGAACTCTAGAGACTGAGTAGGGGGTAAGATGGGATTTGGGAATGTTGATTACCAGTCCCAGATACTGAAAAACATGCCTGGTGCAGGCTAGAGAAGTCTGGGCCTCTGACTGGGATGGAGCTCGGATGAGCCAGTCGTCCAGATATGGGAATATGAATATTCCTAGAGTGCATAGGAATGCAGCTATTACTGCCATGCATTTTGTGAACACTCTTGGAGCAGAGGCCAGGGGTTTGTTGCGGTACCGTAGGCGTTGCAGCTTGAATGAATGCCGTGATGGCACGCTGCATGGTCAGAATATTCTGATCCATTGACGCCACCAATGTCTGGATATCGGTACCGGTAGAAACTGCCGGTACCCCAGAACATTGTAACAGGTGATCGGTCGAGGCCGAGCCATCGATGTCAACCTGTGACCCCATAGGTAGTGCTTTGGAAGCCGGAGCCTCCCGCCGGGGTAACTTTGCCGGTGTGGTATCCTCAAGAGTAAGCCCGGGGGCATCTCGATACTTAGAGGGAGATGAACTCTTTGAGGACCGGCCAGATTTAAGTTTGGTTACCTGAGATCCATGGGATGAAGCAGCAGCCCTGGAAGACGTCGATGCCATGGAAGCTGCATCGGAGGGAAACAGGGTACTGAGCTTAGCTGCCCGATTCTGTATACCTATTTTGGACATCATAGAACAGGACTCACAATCCGCAATGGAGTGGTCAGGACCTAAACATTTTAGACACCAGTCATGGGTGTCTGTGACAGAAATAGTGCTACTGCACTTTGTGCATTTTTTAAACCCGGAGGCGGGTTTTTCCTTGAGGGAAAAATCTCTCTGTAGGCCTAAGGCCCCAGAAGAAAAATGCACTGAAAAGTAGAAGTTTTTTTTTTGTTTTTTTTAAAAGAAAGAAAAAGAACCGGTAGTAACGGTGCAGAATCGAGAAGGCAGACACGCGACTAAAGAAAAATAAAAGAAAATAAGAAATTCTTCAGCGGTGACAGGAAACACGACCTGCTGGCTCCATGGAAAAGAAGAACTGGAGAGAGGCAGTTAGGAAAGGCGGAAAGGCAGTGCGCAGGCGCTGTGGGATGCTCCCAAAAGCTTTCTTTAAGGACGCTGGGGAGCGTTCCCGCGCAGGCTCCGTCGGTACCGACGATACCCATATGTGAAGACTCATTCCTGCTTGTTCCTGGAGATAAGATGTATTACAACTATTTGATAAACTAGGAGTAGCAAATCACCTGGACAGGATGCTGTACATCCAAGGATGTTGAAAAACTGAAATATGAGATTGCAGATGTAATGTGTGAACTATCATTATAATCATCTGTAGTATCGGAGAGACAATGAATTTCCTTTTAGGCCTCAAGCTTAACTACTCCAACCATGGAGAAACCAACTAGTGGCTTTAAAAAAAAAAAACCCCAAACAGCTGAACGAAGTATGATGCAAGCTGTAAATAGTTACTTTGTTCAGCTGTTTTATTGTAAATAGTTGTAATGTTTCAAAATGTTCAATGTACAGTTCCTTTGTTTTATGTAAACCGCCTCTGATCTCTGGAAGGGGCAATATATAAAAAAGTTTCCAAATAAAGACTGGAGAATGGGCAATGTAATGCACATTTTTAAAAAGGTTCCGGGGTGGTCCAGGAAACTACAGTGAGCCTGACAATACCAGGCAGAATTATAGAAACCATTAAAAAGAATAGAATTACTGAACATGTTACTAATCTGTTTTATTTTTTTGAGAGGGTGAACAAACAAAGGTAAGCCAGCTGATATAGTGCTATCTGGATTTTCAGAGAGCTTTGACAACGTTCCTTCATGAGAGACTCTTGGAGAAATGAAAAAGTCATGGGATTGGAGGCAGTGTAGTAATGTGGATCAGGAACTGGTTAGAAGAAAGCAGAGAGTAGGGCTAAATGGACAATTTTCTCAATGGACAAAGGTGAATAGTGGAGTACACCAGGGATCTGTGCTGGGCCTGCTGCTTTTTAACATATGAGTTTAATGTAAACCACTGATAAATCTTGAAAGGCGGTATAAGAAAAGAAAAAAAGTTAAACATTTATAAATGACCGGGAAATAGGAATGAGTGAGGTGATCAAATTTGCAGATGATACACAATTATTCAACATTGTTAAAACACAAGAGGATTGTGAAAAATTGCAAAAAGGACCTTGATAAATTGGAAGACTGAACATCCAAATGGCAAATGAAATTTAAATGTGGACAAGTGCAAAGTTATGCACCTAGGAAAGAACCACCCAAACTATGGTTACACGATGCAAGGTTCCACATGTTGGACCACCACCCAAGAAAAAGATGTAGGCATCACCGTGGATAACACATTTAAACCCTACACCCAGTGTGGAGTGGCAGCCAAGGTGGCAATAGAATGTTAGGAATCATAAGGAAAGGAATGGAGAATAAAACCAAGGATATTATAATGCCTCTAACGTTCCATGGTGCAACTGCACCTTGAATATTATGCACAATTCTGGTCACCATCATAAAAAGGATATAGCAGAATTAGAAGAGTGACAAAACTGGTAAAGGGGATGGAAGGGTATCCCTATGAAGAAAGGCTTGAAAGGTTAGGGCTCTTCGACTTGGGAAAGAGAGCTGATGAGGAATATGATAGAGGTCTATAAATTAATGGAGTGAATGAGTAAACAGATCGATTGTTTATGCCATCAAAAAGTAGAAAGATTAGATGACATGCAGTGAAGCTACAATGTAACCCATTGAAGACTTGAGAGAAAGCATAGTTGCTCACCTGCAACAGGTGTTCTCTGGGGACAGCAGGAATCAGTCATTAAATTTGGGTTATGTCGGCCCCAATGGTGCCCTCGCAGAAGCATCTCCCCAGCTTTCAAAGAAAGGCTATGGGAGATGCTGCTACACATGCATGGTACCCTTTCCGCCCAAGGGTATTATCTTGCTCAGTCAGATGAGATAGCTAAAAGACGGCAAAAAATAAGAGCTGGTAAAGAAGCAATTCCAAGGGGAGGAGGGAGGATTGTGAGGACTGATTCTTGCTTCCCCAGAAGACACTCATTACAGGTGAGTAACTATGCTTTCTCCAGAAACAAGCAGGAAGTTGGTCCTCACATATGGGACTCCCTAGCTATAGGCTACAGCAAGCCCGTAGGGAAAAACCACAGTTAACCTCAAGGGGAGCCATGAGCAGCAGCAATTGAGTCCGCAGACACAAACTGCGGTAAGACCAGTGTGTCCGATGGAAACCAATGCTCCGGTAGCCTGTACACAGAAGGGTTGGAGGGTAGGAGCTGCCTAGACCCTGAAAGATTACAGAGCACAGCCTGGCCGAAGGTGTTGTCTTGTTGGGATTCTCTTTCCAGGCAGTAATGAGCTGCAAAGGTGTGGACTGAAGAATAGGTGGCAGCTTGGCAGATGTCCAGCATCAGGACAGAGCGCAGGTTTGCCACAGAGGCCATCATGGCCCTGACACAGTGTGCCGTGACCCAGCCATCCAGTGTGAGCCCAGCCTGTTCATAGGCGAGGGCAATACAGGCTTCCCCCAGCCAACTAGGGTCATAGGAAACAAAAAGCTGAGAAGCTTTCCAGTGGCCTTGGGTATGCTGAATGTAGAAAGACTTAGCCCTCCTTACAGTCCAAGGTGTGAAGGATGGTCTCCACCCTACTGGAGTGAGGCCTTGGGAAGAAGGTGGGCAGCACCACCTCTTGGTTGAGGTGGAAAGGAGATACCATCTTTGGAAGGAATTTGGGGTGTGTGCATAGCAAGAGCTGGTCTACGGATCCTCTGCCACTAGGTCTTGGAGCTTGCTGACCCTACAAGCAGAAGAGAGCGCCACCAGGAATATGACCTTCCACAAGAGGTATCTCAGGTAGCAGGTAGCCAGAGTTTCAAAGGCTGAGAGAGTGAGCTGTGCCAATACTATGCTGGAGGTCCCATTCTGTCGCCGGAGGGTGGATGGGAGGTTTGGACAGCAGAAGTCCTCTTAAGAATCGGGTCACCAGTGACTGGACCGAGGGGCTTGCTCTCAACCAGGTGGTGGTGCACTGCCAAAGCAGCAAGGTGCATGGAGTTTGATTTGAGCCCAGATTGCGAGAGATGAAGGTGGTACTGCAGCACCAGCTTCATCGGTCAGGAGAATGGGTTCACCCATTGCTATGCACACCAGACCAAGAACCTGTGCCATTTGAAGGCATAAGTTCTCCTGGTGGAGGCCTTACAGGAGGCAAGCAGGATCTCCTGAGAGGCTGAAAGGGATTAGGGTCACCCTTTCAGTAATAAGGACCCCAGGATGAGGTGGAGTAAGCCCTCCTCCTGAAAAGATTCCTGGTGAGCTCCCCAGTGGGATTAGAGTCTCCACCGACAGTCAGAGGAGCAGCAGGAACCACAACTGCCTGGGCCACCGAGGAGCCACCAGAATCAGTGAGGCTGTGTCACAAAGAGCCTTGAAGAGTGTTTTGGCAATCAGTGGCGTGGTTAGGAAAGCATACATGAGACCTTCAGACCACAGAATAAAAAAATGCATCTGCCACCATCCAGGACGGGTGGGGCTGCTGGGAACAGAAGCAGGGAAACTGGTAGTTGTCCAGGCTAGCAAGGAGGTCCACCCATGGGGTCCCCCAGAGCTGGGTGGCTACTCTAGGGTCCAGCTGCCGCTCGTGCAGCTGGAGGACCTTGCTCAGTTTGTCCACCAGAGTGCTGTCCTGGCCTGGTAGGTATACTGCCTGTAGGAGTATTCCCTGTTGAACTGTGTAGGAGCAGAGTGTCATCACTTCACAGCAGAAGGTGTGAGACCCCGTGCCCTCCTGTTTGTTCACAGAGAACATTGCCACCTGATTGTCTGTCTGGATCAGCACTGGCTGGTGCCTCAGGTAGTGGCAGAACGCTCGGAGGACTAGATATATTGCCCGAAGCTCCAGGAGGTTGATCTGCTGGTTGCTCTCGGCTTGCAACCAGCTGTCCCCGTGTGTGGAGATCTTCACAGTGGGTTCCCCTTCCCAGCAGGAAGGCATCCATAGTGAGGACCCTTAAAGGGCTTGGTGTTTGGAAGGACATCCCTGCCTGAAGGTGTTGGGGATTTTGCCACAGAGTCAGAGATTCTACCAACTGCTGGGTCACATTCTGTCTTGGAGACAGCCGATTGCCTGTGCCCACTGGTCTTGAAGGCACCACTGTGCAGCCCTCATGTGCAGATGGGGGGGGGGGGGTGACAGACCATAGAGGTCATATGCCTGAGTGAGCGCAGTAAAAGACGAGATGACAGAGGGACGGTGTTGCACATCTACGGCTAGTGCCCTGAGATGGTCGGCTCAGTCCAAGAGAGGAAGACCTTTGCCTGAAGAGTGTCCAGCCTTGCTCCTATGAACTCCAGGCATTGTGTCAGGAGGTGGTGAGATTTGGGGTAGTTTATCACAAACCCCAGATGTTGCAGGACCTGGAAGGTGCATGCCATGGCCTGTTGCACCTCTGTGCCCGTGTCTCCTCTCATGAGCCAGTCGTCCAGGTAGGGGAAGACATATACCCCTGAAGACTTGAGGAAGGCCACCACTACTGCCAGGCATTTGGTAAAGAACCTGGGGGTGGAGGCCAAGCCAAAGGGTAGTACCCTGTACTGGTAGTGGCTGCCCCTAATGATGAAGTGAAGGTACTAGCTGTGGCTGGGGTGAATGAGGATGTGGGTATAGTCATCCTTCAGATCCAAGGAGAATAGCCAGTCTCCCTGCTGGAGGTAAGGCAGCAATGTTCCAAGGGAAAGCATCTTGAACTTCTCCCTCACCAGGAGCCTGTTCAGGTTGCCCAGGTCCAGGATGGGCCTTAAGCCTCCTGTTTTTTGGCACGAGGAAATACCTGGAGTAGAACCCCTTTCCCCTGAGGGTACTGGTTCTACCGCGTTGTCCTTTAGAAGGCCTGCATGTTCTTTCAATAGGAGTTCCCAGTGAAAGGGAGACCTGGGGACTCTCCCAGGAAGAAAGGAGGTGTGAGCCAGATGGAGAAGATAGCCCTTCCCGACCACCTTAAGTGCCCAGGAATCAGTGGTGATGGCTAGCCACCTGTGAGCATAGTGGACCAGACATCTCCCTGTAGGCCGCTGTCGTCCTTGGGGTAGAGAGGCTTATGCCTAAGGAGTCAAAAGCTTCCCCCTGGCTAGGCTGGAGCTGACACCCGAGGCTTGGAGACTTCCACTTACGAGGGCCTTGCCCATATCCCTTGGCCTGCTGACCTTGCTGGGGAGGCCTGAAAATGTGGGTAGTAGTTGTAAGCAACCTCTTCTCTCGAGTAAAAAGGGCTTTTCACCTGGACCCTTCTGACAAGGAGCAGCAGTGGTCTTTTTAGAGAGCCTGGTCTTAGTCATGAAATCGGTCTCCAACTTGGCAGCCTTTCCAGTTATGGGTTTGCCAAAGAGGTTCTCTCCTTGGCATGGGACATTGACCAATTTGTCCTGAATCCATTGCTCGAGGTCTGACTGTAGCCAAGCCTGACGTCAGGCTCCGATGCCCGCCACTACTACTCAAGTTGCTGACTTAAGTGGTCATAAGCTGCTCGAGAGATAAATTTGGAGCACTCACGGACAGCGATGGCCAGGTTCTTGGCATCCAAAGTGCAGGCCTCCCTACCCAGGAGCACCAAGGAATGCGTCTCCTGGCTCTTCAGTCAACACATGACCGACTCCACCACCATGGAATTATGTGACAACTGTGCCTTTTAGAATCCAGAGCTCTGGCAGACCCGATACATCGAGTCGAGCCACTTGCTCACCAACGGCACCGATGCTGGTGTTTCCTCACATATGGAGCATTAGCTGTTCCAGGATGTGTGGAATGGGTACCGTGAGCAATTCCCTCAGAGAGGTCTCGTATTAGAGGATGTCTAGCTCCTCCATCCAAGGGTCATCCTCTGACTCCATCAGAACTCTTGGGCCTTTGACATGTCCCTCACAAAGTGGAGGAATGCCATGTCCTTGGGTGGGGGACCAACACTGGAGCTCAGGAGGAGGAGAGTGAGAGGACATCGCGATGGCGATAGGTGTCCGGCAACTCCTCGTCCTCTGTCTCCCATTCCAAGTAGTCGGTCGAAGATGCGAGAGAGGGATGGCCCATGGGCTCTGGGCCTGAGCCCTGCCCGCACCCTCTGAGGCCCCAGAGCTGGTGTCATGTACACTAGCCAGGGAGGACCACTGTCCCACAGAATGGGAGCCTGATCAAGATTTTGCCAAGGATCAGCTTGGCCTCTGGGAATGTCCTCAACGTTGATGGCCCAGTAGTCTGGGCAGAGGAACTGGTGGTACTGTACAACAATGCCTGCTGCTGGTCCATGAAGGCAGGCAGACAGACTGCGCTCCAGGTCCACCATTATGGTTTGAAGAACAGAAGGCTCCACAGCCATCGGCATGGGCATAGAAGAACTCATTCCCTAAACCAGTTCCCTTGAGGGAGGGAGTCCTCAACGAGGGTAGGTTCTGGCAGAGACCGATCTGTAGTTGATTCCTTTCGGGGGACCTTGGTAGGCCGCTCCCGCTCCGATCCCTTGAACAAGCACCTAGGACTGCAGGACCTGGCTCAGGGCTTACCTGACCTGTCGGAACCATCCAGAGATGCTGCCTTTGAGGTTTTCTTCATATGTTAAATCGAGGGAGACCCCCTTTCTGAGGAGCCACGACATCGATCAGGGTCTGCAAGGGCACCCTATCATTCAGTGGCTTCAGAAGAAGCCTTGGCTTTCGGAGGCACCTGGGACTCCAGGGGGAGTGAAACCAAAAATGTTTTCGTGCTGCTGCTGCTGGCAGTTTGAGGGCCTTGGTGGACATCATTTTGCAAAGACTGCATACTGCGGGGTCATGGTCCGGCCCTAGGCAGCACAAACAGCAGTAGTTAGTATCGGTTAAGGACATGAATTTGGCACACCACTCACACTTCTTGAAATCACTAGTAGCCATGGGGGAGTGGGGGGAGTGGCAGATCTCCCATATAGGTACCCTTTGCCACCACCCCCAGGCAACTTCCCCCCTTACATACATACACACACCCCCTTCCCAAACCCTCCCACACATGAGCAACCTCCTCCCCCCCCCCCACAGGCGGGCGGGCAGGCAGGCACCTTTCCGCCTCCCCACACAAGTGGGCAACCTTCTGTACCCCCCCAAACAAACACACACAGGCGGGCACCCTTCCCCCCCCCTCCCGCACAGGCATCCTTCCTCCTCCCCCCCCCCCCCCACACACACACACACACGTGGGGGGGGCCACCTTCCTCCCCCCCACACACGGGGGGCCACCTTCCTCCCCCCCCCCACACACACGGGGGGCCCCTTCCTCCCCCCCCCCCCCACACACACACACGGGGGGGCCACCTCCCTCCCCCCCCCCCCACACACGGGGGGCCACCTTCCTCCCCCCCCCCACACACACACACACACGGGGGGGCCACCTTCCTCCCCCCCCACACACACACGGGGGGGTCACCTTCCTCTCCCCCTCCACACACACACGGGGGGGGCCACCTTCCTCCCCCCCCCCCCCACACACCCGGGGGGCCACCATCCTCCCCCCCCCCCCCCCACACACACACACACACACGGGGGGGGGCCACCTTCCTCCCCCCCCCCACACACACACACACACGGGGTGCCCACCTTCCCCCCCCCCCACACACACACACACGGGGGGGCCACCTTCCCCCCACACACACACACACACCCACACACACACACGGGGGGGGCCCCCACCTTCCTCCCCCCCCCACACACACGGGGGGCCACCTTCCTCCCCCCCCACACACACGGGGGGCCACCTTCCTCCCCCCCCACACACACACGGGGGGGCCACCTTCCTCCCCCCCCCCCACACCCACACACGGGGGGGCCACCTTCCTCCCCCCCCACACACACACACACACCCACACGCGGGGGGGCGCCACCTTCCTCCCCCCCCCACACACACACACACGGGGGGGCCACCTTCCTCCCCCCCACACACACCCACACACGGGGGGGCCACCTGCCTCCCCCCCCCACACACACACGGGGGGGGGCCACCTTCCTCCCCCCCCCACACACACACGGGGGGGCCACCTTCCACCCCCCCACACACACACACACACGGGGGGGCCACCTTCCTCCCCCCCCACACACACACACACGGGGGGGCCACCTTCCTCCCCCCCACACACACACACACACGGGGGGGCCCCCTTCCTCCCCCCCACACCCACGGGGGGGTCACCTTCCTCTCCCCCTCCACACACATATGCAACCTTCCTACCCCCCCACACAGGGGCGTGCCCCTGCACACCCCCCCACTTACACATGGGATCACCTCCTCGCACCCCCCCCCCACGCACAGGCATGCCCTACATGAGTGCGCACACACATGGGCATCCCCCGCCCTTACTGACACAGAGGCACCCCCCCCCAAGCACATGGGCAACCCCCAGCACACTCACACAAGCACACACATGCTGTTATAGGTGCGCACAGAAAGGCACATGCAGGCACACATCACTCAGGCAGGTCCATGCATACAGACTCACAGGCATGTGCACATACACATTCAGGCACACACAAGCACATGTATACATATGCACTCACAGCCAGGCATGCATACGAACTCACAGGCGCATGCATGGAGATGCACACAGGCTCTCACAGTCAGTCATGCACACATTCATGTGAGCAAGTGTGCACACACCCACACACGTATGTACACAAATACACATGCACACACTCACAGTTGCACACACATACTCAGGCATGCGTACAAATATGTACATGCGCACACTCACCGGCACCCCCCCCATACACATGCTCACTAACAGGCACCCCCTCACAACCACCTCCCACCTACACACTCTCCCACAGGCACCCACCCACACCAGGAAACAGGGAGGAGTAGAGAGTTAACCACAGAGACTGAGAAAGGAAGAGAAAAGGAGGTTTTAGGAGAAAAATAAATAAAGCAGCTCAGTTCTGGCCATTTTCAATTTCAAGTGGCAGTGAGACATCCAAGCAGCAATGTCAGAAAGGCGAGTCTGGATTTGCCGGAGAGATTTCAGGTGTAGAGAGGTAGATCTGGGAATCAACAAAGATGGTACTGAAAGCCATAGGAAGAGATGAGCGCACTAAGGGACTGGGAATAGAGAGAGAAAAGGAGTGGACCCAAGACAAATCCCTGGGGTAAACCAACAGAGCGGGATAGCAGCAGAGGAGGATCCACCATAACAAACCCAGAAAGAGCGATGGGAGAAATAAGAGAAGAACCAAGATAATACAGAGTCCTTAAAACCAAGTGAGGACAGGGTATCAAGGAGAATGTTGTCGTCAATGTCAAAAGCAGCAGAGAGGTCAAGGATGAGGACTGAGTAAAGGCCCTTGGATTTTGCCAGGAACAAGTCACTGGGGACTTTGGCAAGAGCCCTTTCAATAGAATGCAAAAGGAGAAAAGACAGATTGTAAAGGATCTAGGAGGGCTTGAGAGGAGAGAAAGTCAAGGCAACAGCAGTGAACCACATGTTCAAGTAGTTTAGAAATGAAGGGAAGGAGGGAGATGGGTCGATAGAAGAACAAGTAGGATCAAGTGAGGGTTTGAGGAGAGAGGTGCAACTACAGCATGCTTGAAGGCTACAGGGACAGTTACAGTGGAGAGTGATAGGTTGAGTATATGAGAGATGGAAGGGACAACAGTGGAGGAGAAGGGGTGGAACAGATTAGAGGAGCAGGTAGCGAGGAGGAAAGAAGGTGTGCAGTTTCCTCCTCAGATCACAGAAAAGGAAGAGAGAGTAGCAGAGGTAGAGAAGGAAAGTTAGGAGTGAAGAAGGGAAAAGAGGGGAAATAGCCGACTTTCACAGG
This sequence comes from Ichthyophis bannanicus, assembly GCA_033557465.1. Classification (NCBI taxonomy): domain Eukaryota; kingdom Metazoa; phylum Chordata; class Amphibia; order Gymnophiona; family Ichthyophiidae; genus Ichthyophis; species Ichthyophis bannanicus. The sequence continues at coordinate 1,226,728,303 of CM066033.1, forward strand.
TACCCTCCTCCCACAAGCACTCCCCTCCCTCCTTCCCCCCCTCTCTCTCACACACACACACACCACACACACTATGTGCATTCATAGCAAAAAAAACCTGTGAGTCAGTTGGACCATTAGATGATAGAGGGGTAAAAGGGGTACTAGGAGGGTACAAGGCCATAACAGAGATTGAATGAATTCTTTGCTTCGGTCTTTACTGAAGACTATGTAGAGAAGTTACCCATGCCTGAAATGGTATTTAAAGGTGATACATCAGAAGAATTGAAAGAAAGAGATACACCGGGAAGATGTATTACTAGTATCTGATAAACTAAAGGAGTGGTAAATCACCTGGACCGGAAGGTATACATCCAAAGGGTGTTGAAAGTACTGAAAGATGAGATTGCAGACTTATTAGTAATCTGTGAACAAAATCATTAAAATCATCTGTAGTACCTGAGGAGGGAGAAGTGGCCCAGTGGTTGGGACAAGGTACCCCAGGCCAGAGGTTCAATTCCTGTTTAGGAACAGCAATCTCAGACCAGAGGGACTGGGGTTCTAGTCCTATAGGTGCTTGTTGTAGCCTTGGGCAACTCATTTAAACCTCCATTGCCTCAAGTATGCATTAGATTGTGAGCCCTTTGCTTGTAGTGTGTATGAACCACTAATGCCTTTCAGCCTGGGTGGTATATCATGAAATTGCATAAACTCACTCACAGGCATCCCAACACCCCCCCCCCATCACATACACTCCCCTCCCACACACACCCACAGACACCCCCCCCTGACAGGCATCCCCCAAAACGCACGCGCACACACACCCCCACCACCACCCCCACCACCCCAGATGAGCACTCCACTTCTGGACCACACACGCAGAGCTTTTCCAACATGCACACATATACGCCTCAACCCTGTAACCCAACCCCATCGCACCCTACACAGAGGCACACCACTGTTGCACCGCACACCTACTTGCTATCTTGACCTATAACCTGTGTTATCTAAAAAGATGATGTATGGTGTAGAACTCTGGCCTGGTTTCTGCATTGAGATATACTGCCCCTGAAGCAGCCTGATACAGGAGAAACGACAATGATGGCTTATGAGAATTGGAAGTTTGATGAACCTTGACCAGGTAAGTGAGCTTTTTGCTGAATGTTTTGTATTGTAAACTACATACATTCACCTGTGCATTTGTTTTGTTACAGGGGCTGTTTTCTGAGGTCGGTTGACCCAATTGAAAGTCGGTCAGTGTACATAAGGAGAATAGTATTTCAAAACTGACTTTTTCGGATACACAAGACCTTTTTATTACTACTATAAAATGTTCTAATAATTATAAAGAAAGTTGTAAAAACTCTTTAAAAAGTACTTTAAAATAAAGGAATAAAGTAGGTCAAGTTAGGTTTGGGCTTGGATTTCAAAGTGAGCTTTTTAAGATGTGAGAGTTCTACATTCCCCAATGGTGATTAAGTTTGCCACAGAGGGAGGTCTTTTTCTCCCTTTAGATAAGGTATTTATGTATTTGGCTGTAGCCTTGTTTGCTAAGTGTAGGAGTGTGCTATTGATGTCAGATTTAGAGTTAAGTGCATAAATGTTTTGGAGTTTATCTAAAAAGGTTCTCTTTCATTTTGTGCATACCATGACAGTCATGAACCTCACTTCTAAGCCAGGGTATGTGGAGCATGATCTCATTCTCTCAAATTTACTGCTAATGCTCTGCCTTCATCGTGCCAAAGAGAACCTCCTGCTAGAGTTCCATGTATTTTCTATGTAGGTTCTGTAGTAATCCAGCTTGTTAAGTTTTCTGGATAGGGGGATGCAGAGGTGGTTGTTAGAATTGTCTTCGTAAGATTGTTTTATACCATTAAATGGAATCCACCTGGAATCCACCTAAAAGGCCAAAGAGTTTCACGCTGCAAGTTCACCAATAAACCCCTATTTTTCTGACCCTGAAAAAGCACTTAATAGTCTCAAAAATAACCCCCTGAAATCGCAAATGATAGACACCTAGAACTGGAAGCCATAGTTAAACATGACAAGATTAAATTAGAGACTTACCTGCTAATTGTAGTTCCTGGAGTAACTCCAGTCTAGTCCCAGAATCTCTGGGGTTGTCAACCTCATCTAGCAGTTTTGGAGACTGAGAAACTTCAGTGCTGTGATGTCACCAGTATATAAGGATTGGCACCGCCTCCTCACACCAGTTTACCTATTGACAAAGCAGACTCACCGGAGCAACAAGTAATGAAAAGCAGAATCCAAAAACTGCCTAAACTGTAAAAAATCTGCCAACCCAACTATTTACAAGATCTGTACGCATTGCATGCCGTGAGATCCTCTGTCCAGCACCTTAACAACATTGACACTTGACTACCACGCCCTTACCTTGTGCTAATCAGCCTTATGCACTATGACCCCCAAGAGCATTAAAAGTGTTGCTTACCAGTTAATACAGCTCCTGCTTCAGGCCACAGCACACCAACGAGAAAGGGCAAGACACGGGACTAGACTGGAGTTACTCCAGGAACTACAATTAGCAGGTAAGTCTAATTTAATCTTCCTGATCGTCCCTCCAGTCTAGTCCCGGAATCTCTGGGGATGTACCAGAGCAATAAATTACCATTAACGGGAGGGTCCTGCTAGACCGGCCTGAAGCACAGCCGACCCAAAACAGGAGTCCTTGTCAGCCTGCACATCCAGACGGTAATGCTTCACAAAAGGTATGTAGCGTCGACCAAGTAGCCGCTTTACAGATGTCCACTGCCGGCACCAAGCCACACTCCGCCCAAGACGCCGCTTGCGCTCTAGTGGAATGAGCCCGAAGCCCTTCCGGGACCCTGCGACCACGCAAAATGTAAGCTGATGCGATAGCCTCCTTTATCCAACGAGCAATTGAACCTTTCGAGGCTGCCTCCCCTTTCCGGGGCCCCGCAAACACCACGAAAAGCCTGTCTGACTTACGGAAAGATTCTGTTCTAGCAACATACTTCAACGCCTGGCGAATATCCAAACTATGAAGTCACTCCGCCACCTGACCCTTACCTTTGACGTGAAAAACAGGCAATGACACCACCTTAGGTAAGAACGACGGAACTGGCCTCAATACCACCTTAGAATCGGAAGAAGACAGAAAGGGCTTCCTACACGACAGCGCCTGTAACTCCGAAACTCGTCTAGCCGAGGCAATGGCCACCAAAACCACCACCTTCAGCGTAAGATCTTTCAGCGAAGCCTCCCCTAAGGGCTCAAAGGGCGCTTTCCCTAATGCCTCCAAGACCAAAGGAAGATCCCACGCCGGAACTATCCGCTTAAGCGGCGGCCGGAGAAGAGTTACCGCCTTCAAAAAACGCTTAACATCCGCATGACTACTCAGCGAGCTTCCTTGCACCTTACCCCTATAGCAGGATAAAGCCGCCAACTGCACTTTGAGCGAAGCCGCCACTAGGCCCTTCTAAAAACCATCCTGCAGAAAGGACAGTATCTGCGGAACCAACGCCTTCAAAGGAACACAGTCCCGTTCCACACACCAAGCCTCAAAGACGCACCACACTGACATATGCCAAGGAAGTAGACCTCCGTCTCGCCTTCAGCAAGGTAGACATCACCGCTGCCGAATAACCTCTCGCTCTCAACCTCGCCTGCTCAATAGCCAAGCCGTAAGTGAGAATCGATCCACCTGGGGCATGCAAAGAGGTCCCTGAGTGAGAAGATCCTTGCGAATGGGAAGCTTCCAGGGCTGCCCCACCAAGAGTCTGACTAAGTCCGCATACCATGGTCTTCTCGGCCAATCCGGAGCAATTAGAACCACTCGTCCCTTGTGCTGTGCTATGCGCTGTATCACCCACCTGATCAACACCCATGGCGGAAAAACATACAGCAGCTGGTCTTCTGGCCACTTCTGAATGAAAGCGTTCAGCCCTTCTGCCAGCCTCTCTCTCCTTCTGCTGAAGAATCGATTGACCTTTGCGGACTGAAAAGTCGCCATGAGATCCATTACCGGCATCCCCCAGCGCCGTACCAACATCGCAAATACTTCTGGGTGGAGAGTCCACTCCCCTGGGTCCACCTTTACTCGACTAAGAAAATCGCCCTTCTGAGCATGAGCCCACTGGCCCCACCCCCGGGCCCGCCCCTAGCCAGCCAGTTTCTAGCTGAGTCTTAGCCGCTAGGAGGCGGGCACAGGTCGGAGGTTGACCCCCTTTCAGGGGAGGTGGGCGGGTATGTGTGGCTGACTTATCCTGCTGTCCATGGAGAACTCATGTTACAGGTAAGTAACTCAGTTTTCTCCTAGGACAAGCAGGATGAGTCAGCCACACTTGGTGCCTCCCAAGCTGGCAAGTGATGCGGTGGAAGGGGGAGGCCGAGGGCCAGATCAGAAATGAGGCCACTGAGGGATCAAATTCATGGCCAATGCCTTGGAAGCCATTGTAGTAGCCAGAGGGCTAACCTCCATGGCTGCCCCTTTACCAGATCGAACCCATGACCTTCGCCTTGGAAGCCATTGTATTACCAGTGGGCTATACATCTATGGTGGATATTTTACCAAGGCTGAAGGTTTTATAGGTGTGGAAGTGTGGAGGTTTTATTGGTGTGCCCAGTTATGCCCTGGAGCCATTGCAGTAACCAGCGGGATGCACCCCTATGGCTGCCACTTTATCAAGGCTGGAAATTCGAAAGTGAGGCCGAGGGATTGAACCCATGACCTCTGCCTTGGAGGCCACAGTATTAAGCAGTGGGCTATACCTCTATGGCAGACAGTCTGCCAAGGCTGGAAGCTTCATAGGTGTGCCCAGGAACCCCGGAATTCCACCGTTAGGTAGGGCGATACCATAGCATTCGGTAGGGTGACACCGTAACGTTAGGCAGGGTGTCACAATGCTAGCGTAGTGCACCAGAGGGGTCAGTACAAATGTGCTGCCACAATGGTTTTGTCACCATGAGGTGCAGCCCTTGGTGGCGATAGTGAACATGTAGACGCCACGTGTGCAGGTGCAGGTGCAGCCGCTGTGATCGCGGGGGTGCATCTCTGTCGCCGCAGTGATTGTGAGAATGTATGATCTCACGGGCAGCAGAGAGTCCCATGAGTAGTGGAGTTGGGGTAGCCACTGCGAGCAGGGACAGCCGCCGCCTCAATGTTGAGCATGCTACAAGAGCCGCCATCAGTAAGGATAGGCATTGTGAACGCTAGTTGTGCCAAGGACGCTAGTTGTGCCAAGGACCCATCGCCAAGTAGCTGCATCAAAGGTCCATCGTCAAACTGCGACCCGTGCAGGCGACCAGCTGTCTTAAGATATGGATGGCTCTCTCCTGCCTGGGCACACCCGACCAGGCCAGAAAGGGTACCTCAGATAGCCTTGCTCATTAAGCCCACTGGGGGATCGAACTCATGACCCCTGTTTCATCAGTCAATGCATTAACTATTGTGCTACACCCCTCTTACCCGTCGTGGTATCAATGCTCAAGTTGCATCACCCTGAAGCTCAGTCGATGCTGGAGGCCTTACTTGCGGCCCTGGCCACCTTCGGGCAGATGAAGGAGCATGCGGGGATCCCTAGAGGGAGACCGGGTGGCCAGGTTTATTGGGGTCACGTGCGAAGAAGAGCTGGGTCTCTTGCTGCTGTTCGTGCATGCGCATCGTGCCATGTGGGCATGTAGAAGCGTAGGGCTTTGAAGATAACCCGAGTACGGAGTCTTTGCTCCTCGAGGGAGGGATCCTTTAGTCCAATGGACAGGAGTAGTAGTTTGGAGCACTATCCAGGGTGCCATAGGGCTAGCATATTGGACCGCTATGAAATAATCCTACTGGCGTTCTACCCCAGTTCTGCCTGCAGTGTTCTGGCTGCAGTGTTCTGGCTGCGTGGCTGTCATAAGGGGAGTCCTTGAGGTGATGACCATATTAGCAAGGGGGGGGGGAATCCCTGAGGTGATGGCAAGCTGAGTAGGGTAGCAGCGAGGCTGTTGAGTGCAGATGTCTGAGGCCGTGATCGCCCTGCTGGATGCTGCCAGGCGTTGCAGGGTTTGCATGATGGAGGTTCCTTCATACCGCATTGGTAGGAGAGACGACAGGTCAGGCCCGAATTGTAGGGCTTCCATGATGGATGGCTCAGGTTCTCAAGTTACACATTGTCCACCCACACTTACATGGGTGGGGTATCCAGAGGCCCTCAGAGGAAGGCATCCAGGGGCCCAATAGCCAGGTGTTTTGGGAATAGCACTGCTATTGGAGATGGCCAGGGCTCGGCCCATTTTAACCGGTGCCCTTCCTGTCCACCATGTGGTGAGTAGGTAGATGGCAGCTGAGTCTGCCTGGCGGTTCTCCCCGAGTCCCTAGTTCGCAGGCACAGGACTATGGCCACCTTGTTGCCTTGTGCTGTCTGGGCAGGCTCTAGAGAGCAGAGCCGTTGTGACACTGCTGCCAGTCTGTCGTGGCACGTTGCAGAGAGAGGAGTTATTGTGGTACTCCGGTTGTAAGCTCATACCCCAACCGGACCGGCAGCCCAGGTATTGAATCTGTGACCCTAGTTCCTATTATCATAAAGGAGGGTCCTAGCCCCCTGGCACTCAGAGGCTCAGGTAACTTAGGATGAGTCACAGAACTCAGGGATTGTCTTGTCACAGATCCCAGCGTCTGTCTTTTGCAGGAAGCTCTTGGAGGTAGCCTGTAGCCCCCCCCCCCCTTTTTTTTTTGTACAGAAACCTGTAGCTCCTGTTCTGGAGGGGGGGGGCGCAGTTGGGAACTGTGGATCTCGGTTCCGCTGCTGATGTGGTTCTGCTACTGGCCTTGCGATGTCTCGACAGACGCAGGCTTCACCTGGAAGGCCATGTTTTCCCCGAGACCTGCAGTTGGGACCTAGACCTGAGACTCTGTGCTCTAGGACACGGAGGCTGCCACAGGGTCAGGAAGGCACCCATATCATGATGATGGTGCTCCTCCATCTTTACAGTGGGATTTACACGGAGTCTGCGATGACTTGGGCGTTGTGGAGTTGATGTTCACTCCAACAGCATGTAGTAGATGTGAGGCCTCTGGTGGTTCACCAGGGAGCCCGGTTTGCTGGGTTGTTGCCTGTGCCTTCAATGAGGGCGAGGTAGAGTTCGGCTCATAGTCAAGGTGCGGGGAGTCACCAATACCCGATAACATCTCATACCAACCCTTGCTGCCGTCAATGGCAAGTGTACCGCATGGACCTTCTGGCTGTCGATGAATTCTTTTTTTTTTTTTTTTTTTTAAGTGACCACCCATACCTGGACAACCTCCGATTGGTTTTCTGGGGGATTGAGGAACACAGGCCTATGCAACCTGTTAGTGCGGGTTGGGAGAACAAGCGGGATTGAACTCCGATCCTTGCTTATACAGAGGAGCCCCCTGTGCAGCGGGTGTCCCTGGCTGCCTTGGTCGTCAAGGGAAGGGAGTTGGTAATCTGTTAGTTTCCGGGATCCTGAAGCTCCAGCACTAGCAAGTGCGAGAATGAGTGTGGATTGCCAGGCCTTCCAATGGAGGACACAAGGTCGCCTGCGGCTTGTGTCCGGATCCAAGGGTGAACGAACTGAGTTGCCACCTGCGTCATTGTGTTCTAATGTGGGAAGATGCTCTGCAGGATCCCCAGCTGGGACTGGAACCAGTGGCCTTCTGCCTCTGGACACACTGGCAGTGTGTACCGCACCACACCGTTGCCACTATAGTCTCACGCAGAGCTTTGACTGGTTAGGTGAAAAGCCCATGTGTTTACTGCGCCTGTTTGGTGGCAATGAAGGGTACTTCTGTTTCATGACACACTGGCTGTGTATACTGTACCACACTGTTGCCACTGTAGCTCTTGTGCATCGTTCCAGCGTTTCTGGAAGGAGGCAGGAGGGCCCAGGGGCTCTTATCCATGCGGTCCCGTGAGGAAAGTATGGGGAATGCCTGTGCTTGCCGATACTCTATTCTCCACGGCATCTGATCTGTAAGGTGGCCTTGGGTATGGAGACTATACACAGCCAGGTGGGAGCCACCGCCTTCCTCAGGCTGACTGATTTGTTGCAGGCTCCATTTGTGGCTAGCTGAACCCATAGACCAAGCACTGTTATGTGACCTTGAGGTCGACGAGGGTCCTCGCCAGGAGGGCCAATGGCTGCAGTAATGCAGACAGGCATCAGAGGCTCTTTTCCCCGGAACAGCGCAGGGAGTTAAGCGTGCAATTGGGCTCGGAGTGTGGTCTGCCTGTGGAGTGCACCCTGAATGGGGTGGTGCAAGGAGATCACCTAGAATAGAATGGTGCAGGGAGCTGCACTGAACCCTTTTCGGGATGGTGCAGGAGGCAGCACCAAAGCCGTGGCGTTCATTAATTCCTCGTCCTCTGCATAGATGAGGGTTGAAAACAGTGTATAGAGGAAGCACCATGGAGTCCATGTGGGGCCCGGGAGCGCCAATGGAGTCCACGTGTAGTCCTGCTGCTCAGCACTATTGAAAACCTAATAAGAGGGAGGCGAGGCACTCGGCTCAAGGAGCAGTCTGTCCATGTCGATCTTAGGCGAACTTGGCCTGCTGCCTCATGAGACGGATCTGGACCGGGAGAGCAGGACAGATCCTTGCTACCGCCTAATGTCTGGAGTGGCATGGGGAGCAAGTCAGGTGGTCCGGGGGTGCTGCTTCCGTATTAGCGGTGCGTGCTCTCATAGGGCAGCAGGACTGTATGATGCATCAGGAACAGTGCCCTCCTTTGTGCGATTCCAGCGCAGAGACTTTCCTACATCGGGAGCTTTGGTGGCACAAATCCGAGTGCTAACTGCTGCGGCGGCATCCATTGGTGTGGTTCTAGCCAATGGCGCTGTGGGGGCTGGTCCCCACATCGGCATGGAGGTATTGGCAGCGCAGACAGAGTGCTGGCTGTTTGTGGCGCCGTCCATTGGCGTGGCTCCAGCCAATGGCACCGTGGGGACTGTTGATTCTATCCAATCCTGCAGAGGAAGGTACCGGGAGCGTCAGAAGAGGCAGAGAAGGCTGGCCGGGGACAGAGCCAATGGCGTCGCAGGCAGGTCAGATTGGCCAATGGGGCTGGATCTCAGCAGAGGGGGCGGTGACTTGCAAGACCGCATGTCAGATCAAGACGGCCGCCTCCATCGTTCCCCACGTGTTCCCGGGTAGAGGACGGAGGCGCCGGAGCTGCAGCTGGCTGGGGACGGAGGCCCGTAGGCATGTCCTAGGCTGCCAAGCCTCTCTGGAATGGCACGTCCTGGGCACCGAGCCTCTCTGGAGCGGCTCCCCAAGTCCAGGCTCAAGACCTCGATAAGCCGCATCTGCTTGCACGATGCAGGCCTGGGACCAAGGCAGCGGCCACAGGAGGGCAGAATCATCAGGAGTCCCGAATCCCTTGTGCTGCATAGGCAACTAGGCTGAGGATGGAAGCCCCAAGGCACATCTGGAGCGACGCCAGCGCTTCAACGAATGAGCGGCGCTGGATCTGATCTCTTGATCGTGGCTCACGAAGGGCAGCTCTCCGTTTCTATAGTGCAATTTTCAGTTGGAGAGTAGGAAAAACTGTCTTGCTGGCAAGGCGGAAAAACTGAAACTGGCTGGCTAGGGGCGGGCCTGGGGGTGGGGCCAGTGTGCAAATGCTCAGAAGGGCGAAAGCCCTTCTGAGCTATGGAGAGTACTTCCGTTTCGGTGCCGTTGGATGACGTCACCAAGTGTGGCTGACTCATCCTGCTTGTCCTAGGAGAAGCTTACATTACACAATTGTGTTTGGATGGTAACCAGTGCAGGCAGCTATCCTCATTGTAATGAACTTTATTACAAAACATTAGGTGCATTTTTCTTTTATAACAACTTCAGTGAAATTAATCGGTCAGGCAGCAGGTGAAAAAAAAAATCAATTGTGTTGGAGTTACCCTTTAATGAGGACTGACAGATATTAAAACTGCCTAGGAAACCACATATTCTGAATGGGTCAAGTCACTAGGGAGAACAAAGCAAACTTTATCAGGAGCTGTGCAATTCCACATTCCAGGAATTCTTAACACTTGGCATCAGTGTAGCACTCCAAACAAGATGGGGAGAGTCAAATCTACTTAGCAAAAAGTACCGCCAGTCTACATAACTTGCACCAGAGCATCTACTCCAATTGTTTAACTATAAACTACCTGCCATGTGTTCATTCAGTATGTAAAAATGTTATTTGTGGTTCTAGAAGTGGGGAAAAAAATTACGAACTCAAAGTAGCAATTCTTTAGGGAAAAAGTCATGTCTCTAGAGTGCACATTCAGACGTTTGGTACTCCCATTTAAGGTCTAGATATTTATATCCTTAAATAATTAAATAAATGCATTTAATTCAAACAAAACCGAACATAAGCATGCTCCCTCACACCTCACAAACAAGCAATCCTATATGTATAACCTGACACAAACATGTTAATAACCAATCCCAGCGACAGTAGTAGGAAAAAGTCTGTTACACCTTGGTATGAATTTTCCGATCAAACTGTAATTTTAGCTTAACAGTTAGACTAAGAAAAGCCAGAGGATCCAATTGATCTAAAGATCATACAAAGGACACTGCACTCAATATAATACTTTATGACCTCATGTCAAGTCTCTCTTTCAGCTATTGCAAGGAATCAAATGAAATCTATATAAGTCAAAGCAAGGTCAGTCTGGAAAGTTCTAGAGAGAACCCCCCCCCCCAAACATTCCAAGCACATTTCAACCTTTGAAGTAGATGCCTACTAAAAGAATTTCTTCAAATTCAGTTTTCTAGATACTGGGGCTATTGTTTTTCAATCAAGAATTTGCAAGCATGATTTCCTGCAATTTAATGAAGAGTTTGCTATTTCTTCACATAACCTTTAAAGGCAACGAGAGACCATATAATATGGGATTCCAACCCTCTGCAGTCTGCGCAAGCGTTAGGAAGGGTAGACATTCAGTTTAATTGAAAGTACTTGTGGTTTCCCTAATAAAAAATGGAATGCTCATGCATTCATCTTTCCTTGATAATTACAGATGGTGTTTAAAGTGGAATTCAGCAAGCATCATTTGAACATCCTCCTCTCACAACTGGTAATTAGCTGTATGCAAGCTTGGCTTACCACAATAGCACGAAAGGCGGCAAGGGAAATTGAAATCAAGCTAACAATCAATATCGGAGATCTTAGTGCATCACTAAAATCGGCTTTGTTCAGAAAAGTAAAATGTGATAGCTTTAAGACTTAAATTATGAAGATGAACATTTAGCCTTTGACTTGTACTAGACTGTAAGCCATCCAGTGACAGGGGAAATACTTATACTGGAATTCAACTTTAACTACTGGAAACATGTGAGCCAAATATAAATTATGTTAAGTGTTGTCTATAAAAATAGGCAAAATTGGAAATTGCCGGTGCTACCAAAAAAAATAGCACCGGCTATACTACTAATCATTTGTATAGCCTTACCAGACATACACAGCGCTGTACAGAGACATGTTAGAGAGTCCCTGCTTGTAAGAGCTTACAGTCTAGTCAAGACAGTCGACACAACAGGCATCCCTGTGGAATGCAGGCACTCACAGAGCCAGGTCTGTCTGGCAGGCTACGCAGGGAAAAACAGCAAGACAGATGTTTGCGAAATGATCGTGATAAATAGAATTAGCCTGCAACACTATCTGGATTTAACTCATACTAAAAAATATTTCCTGTCCCCTGAGGGTTTACAATCTAATTTTGTACCCAAGGCCGTGGAGGATTAGGTGACTTGCCCAAGATCACAAGAAGCATTAGTAAAATTTGAAATCTGGCTCCCTGATTCTTAGTCTGCTGATCTAACCACTTGGCTACTCCTTCACTCCATATTACTGCCTTGTGGTTAGGCATGGGTAAAGGTGAATGGAAGAATTGTGGGACTCTATGCTCTTCTGACCATGAGGGTAGAATTCAAAGGAGAAGACATTAAACAACCTGTACACACAGAATCCTTAAATAAGAAGAGATTATGTAGGCTGTCATGCTCTGTGCAACTAGGATGCATCTTTCGTATGACAAGATGACTAGGGCCAGATGGTCTACCTCTGCAGTCATTGACAATGCTACACTTCATTCAGTATAAAATACCTTGGGACCATATTCAAAAAGAAATGCTAATACAGAATCTGCTGGCCCCAGAATACAAGCGCAACTGCTCTTCTGATAACTTTTAGGGAAACTTGGGAAATGGACTTGTCTGCATCATTTGATCCGGTAGACTAGGACATTCCGATGGCACTTTGTTGTGCCTTAGGAATGGGTGGAACAGTCCTTCAATGGATGACCGTATTCTTGTATGCAGGTGGGTCTCTCCAGTGGAGAATTTGCCTGGATTGGAGAGGGGAGATCCAGGACCTGGGGGGTCCTCCTGGATGCAGATCTAAGTCTGCATCAGCAGTGTCCCAGGTTGTCACGACAGCCTATGGACATCTGTGAGTTTCATGACAGCTTTGGTCGTTTTTAGATTGCGATGCCTTACACATGATGGTGCAGGCTTTGGTGTTATCCTGGCTTGACTATTGTAATGTCTTATATGCTGGGCTGCCAAGTTATCCAAAGAGGAAGTTGCAGATAGTCCACAATGTGGCGGCCAGACTGTTATAGAGTTTAGGGAAGTTTGGCTGTCGCAGGGGTTCTGTGCCAGCTGCACTGGCTACCTTTAGACAAAGATGTATTGTCCAAGTTGTTACGGGGAGTTGGTATGATGGTATCAGCCCGGGGAACTCTCCAGTCTACAGGAGTGCAGTTGTTGACAATTCCCAGACCTAACAAGGTTTGCCTGCAGTGCTGGTGAGCACAGGTTTTTCTGTGGCAGCCCCAACCTCTTTGGAATGTCTTGCCATCTGCCTTGCACAAGGAGACGGATCTGTTAACAATCTGGAGGCAGCTGAAGACACTGCTTTCCAACAGGCTGGCTGGTGGAAAGCAGGTAGCATGGCAGGGGGATGTTGGTCTGGCAGGGCAGTAGTTGGCAGCAGTTGTCTGTGTATTGTATTTTCATTTTCTTTTTTATTTTGGGGTAGTTTGGGGGTCCTAATGGGAGAGGCCGGTGGGGGATTTATCTGTTGTATACTGCTTTGAATGCCATGTGCATAAGGTAATTAAATGTTTTAACATAAATAAAAAATCTCAACCCCAAAAAAGATTAACATGTACTGATTTACATACAGTATCTCACTTGTACCTTGAACACCTAAAAAGAGATCAAACAAACAAACCAACTGAAGGCAACTCTTCTACTTACAGATTAAAGAGGGCCATTTGAATGTATGATAGCAACACAAAATAGAACTATGGAGGAACGTAAAGAAAATGGCAAAAAGCTATAGGTCTGAAGCCATGGAAATGAAAGTCCAAATAAAAGACATATGGAGCACCAAACACAAGAAGTTGGCAATACCGATTTAATAGGAATATGAAGCTATTCAATAATTAAAGTAAAAAACACACACACACACACACACACAACCCACCACCATATACATGCACCATTTTACATAGCAAGTTGCATTTAGGAACTATTCATATAACTTACTTTAATAAAATGGGGAGGGGGGGACAGAGTGTGGGAGTTACCACAGAAGAAAGTGAATTTCCTGATCTTAGAAATGCCATGTTTGGTGGGGGGGGGGGGGGGGGGGGTTAAAGAAAGCCTGAATTTGCGTTTGATACTGGATACAAATTTTCACCGACTTCCTCCAGTCTAAACACACCTCCCCACCTGAGGGCACTGAATACTTCGACCAGCTCAACACAACAAACAAATCTGGGCTGAGTTCAGCATCCCATCGGCTGACCAGATCATCTCAGAGCTAAACACCAGCATTGCGCCATCTGATCCATGCCCAGTAACATGGATTAAATCAGTCAAAGTGGAACTAAGCCAAATCATTCATAACATTGTACACCAATCCTTATCCCAAGGCTACGTGCCACGTACCCTCAAGCTTGCTACAGTCTGTCCTATACACAAGAACTCAGCCCTAAATAAAAGCTAACCAACAGTATACCACCCCATCTCCAGCCTCCCATTCCTCACAAAGATTATAGAGAAAAATCGTCCAATGACAACTACAGGATCACATCGACCCACATGCACCACTGGACCCACACCAACATGGATTTCAACCTTACCATAGTGTTGAAACGCTTCTCGTATGCCTACTCGACAACTTGATCAGAGGATTGGACAATATCAAGACGGGCTCTCATAATATTCATTGATATCTCCTCAGCCTTTGACACCGTGTCCCACAGCATCCTACTAGACAGACAAAGATATTGGCCTCTATAAAACCACTATTAAATTGGTTCTCTTCCTACCTCAACGACCAACAAATCCAAGTGAAATGCAGAACAAGCACCTCAATCCCGTTCCAATCAGTCAAGGTATGCCACAAGGATCCTCCCTGTCTGCGCTGTTATTTAACTTACATATTCAGCCCATCTGCGCAATCTTGAAGAGACAAGATCCACTACACACTATATGCAGACAATGATTTACTCTCCAATCAACCTTGACAACCCAGATTACTCAACATTAACAGTCTGCCTAGAAGAAATGACAAGTTGGCTAACCCAAAACAACCTAAACATCAACTACAACAAGACGGAAACCCTCCTGATCACACGAAACCCCGGATTTACTCCACCACACTCAATCCAGCTCAAAAACACCACGATACCCATCAAACCAGAAGTGAAGTACCTTGGAGTCACCCTGGACCATGACATGAATATGCATTCCCACAAAACAAGACAACCAGGAGCGCCCATCACAAACTGAGTATCATCAGACTGCTCAAACCGCTACTCAATACAGACCACTTCCGCACCATACTCCAAGCCATAATCACACCCATCTTGGACTATTGCAACTCCATACTCCTAGACCTATCCAAACAGGCACTCCAACCCCTACAGATGGTACAGAATACTGCAGCTCGTATTCTAACTGGTTCATCGCCCCCTTCCTGAATCACCTTCATTGGCTCCCCATTATCTCCCGCATCAAATATGAAACCGCACTAAACATCTTTAAAATCAAGCAAGCCATCTCAGCAGACATACTGAGTAACCTCATTACAACGAACTGCTCAAGACCCAGAAGGCACACCACTATGGACACCATTGCTACCCCCAGCGCATACACCAAATCAATCCACACCCGGACGAGCCTTCTCCCTGGCTGCCCCAGCTCTATGGAACACCCTCCCGGACTCTCACTTCAGACTATAAGGACTTCCGGAAGAAGCTGAAAACAACTCTCTATGTGGAACATTTTGGAGACGTTACACAGCAAGACCCCATAACACAGCCCCGCTCAATTAACAAGCACTGTACTATAATGTAAATAGCTCATTCTGTAAATAGTTGAAACCAATCCCATGCATGCCCCCTCTCCCATTGTTTTATGTAAAAGTTGAAATGTTGATCTGTAAACCGCTTTGATTATAAGAGAAGGCGGTATAGAAAACCTACTAAATAAAAAAAAAAAATCCACCCCCCTTTTTCCAAATCTGGAAGACAAGAATCAATCCTACATTGTAAAAAGGTGCAAAGCCCGATTACAGTTTCAGGGTTCTCTAACTTGAGGTAGAACGAGTCTGAGCACTATCCCAAACTGAACTACTTAACAGTTCTTGCTATAACTGAGTTACTAGTCCAAATGGACATCCCAGGGAGTTAGGGAGCAGTAGAGAGACTAGAGGTCAAGGGGCCAGAGATGAAGCTGACTGAACTTTATTGGTAAATTCTTGGGTTTAGAGCAACATCTCTGATTCTGCTAGTCAGTAAACCGAGTCTGCTTTTATTAAAAAGGGCACCATTGGAGAGAAAGCACAGCCTACGTAATTCAGACAGCAGAACCAGTACAGGAGTACTGTGCACCGTAGGCGAACCTTCAGCATGAGATTTAAGTAAACTCAGTCACGGCCAGCACAACACCATGCTTCCCACAACATTCCTATAAAAGCGTATAATTGGATATCATACCTTTTAAATATTAAATATTAATCTTTGCTTTGTATATGTGTGACCCCACTTTCCATGCAGGTAAAGAAATGTGCCGACATCCAAGTTTGTGGCAGTCAGGATCTATTGTTTTGTTTTCATGGCTGCTACTATTTGCCACCCCTGAGAAACCACTGCCCTAGGCAAGTCCTCAGTCTTGCCTAATTGAGCCAGCCTTGCTCTGCAGGTATGAGAAAAAAAAATCATAACACACAAAGGCCATTTGGCATAAAAAGGTCCTACATAATCAGCATGCTTGCAGAAAAACATCATGAAAACAGCAATAGTGCCTCACCTACCACCATATGAATATCAGACATCTCCATGACCAGCAAAGACCATGTTTGAACAGTTAAGTTATATAACTGAACTAGCTTAGATCTAGGAGGCTGGAAGGCAGGTCTTCCCAGCAACATTTAACATGTCAAAACCCATACTCTGTCCCAGATCCCCCCTGGGGGCAGTAGGTAGGTAAAGTGAGGGGTGCATTATAGAGAGCAAGAGGATAGGTGCGGGGGGAGGGGAAGGTAGGTGGGTGAGAGGTCAGATTTGAATCTAACTACCTGCTAGCTCGGCCCAGTATTGAAGAACAGAAAAAAAAAGGGGAGAAGACACTAGGTATAGGACTCACAGGGCCAGTTGGGATCAGGGACTCTCTGCACCACAGCAGTACTGTCAGAAACACCCATGGAGTGCATAGTTTTGTATTTCAACTTATTTAGTCTGTTGAAAAGTTGGGCAGTGGCAGAACCAGTTGCTAGCAAAAGGGGGGGGGGGGGGTAAAACCTACCAAAGACATCATTGATGCTGGAAGGATATAAGCACCAGTAGACGGCATCCTGTCTGGAAAAAGGTTACAAGCCCTTCTGACCCACACAGCGAAGCACAAGGGTTCAAAGAGGGGAGAGTATTTACAAACAGGTGAGATCCCAAAGCAGCAGGGCAGACTATGCTGGTGGGGCTATGCGGTCGTTTATAGCCTGGACTCTAAGAATGGGACTGGGGGGAGAGAAGAAAAACCCAGGAGGCGGCCCATGTTACAACAGGGTTGGGTTTATATTTACAAATAAAGCTGCGGCCTTATTGAACAACATAACTAGGCATGGAGGAGTAGCCTAGTGGTTAGAGCACTAGCTCTGGAACCATGAGACTAGAATGTTTCTCACTAGCACTCTTTGTGGCCTTGAGCAAGTCACTTAACCACTGCCTCAGAAAAAAAATCCAAGTTATCACTGTCCCTGTTTAATGTACAGTACCAAGTTTAAGTTACACTGTAAACTGCTTTGACTAAAATGATAAACAGTATTAAAATAGCCTGTTAAATAAATAAAAATAACTAGTTCAGAATATTTTTGGCAAAGTGATTTGCTGCAAAAAAAAAAAAAAAGAGGGGGGGGGACTTCCCTGTTACCCATCTGCTGTCAGCTGAAATTTCATTAGCAAAAGTATTTTATTTTAAAGATATATTAATGCTTAGTGACGTGGTTCGTATTCAAAAGTGTTATTTACCTACTAAGATGTGGTCAGGGCTTCCTGGAGTGGATGACTGATGTCTTAACCCCAAATGTTAGTCAGAATTTGACTAACGTTTTGGAGGATTTCTCAGATACTATTTTCAACAGAGCTACATCGTTAGTGACTTGTTTCTGTTACAGATAAAAAAAAATTTTTAAAGACTAATTCTAAGTGTAAGGATCAGGTACTCTGTGGACAGAAGTTTAATGTGTTCCCAGATGTCGAAGGACACAACTTAAGAGGGAACAATTTTTGGCTCTGAAACCTAGAGCGCTGTAAATCGATGTGACTTTTTTTCTGCAATTCCCATGTAAATGTGAAGTTACTTTACATGGGAATACGTATCTCTTTGATGCATCTCAATTGCGACTTTTTCAACAGAAAAATTTTCCATGAGGCAGGATCCAAATGACTGTTAGCCCAACAGATTAGGGTGGTCTCCCCCATTGGCCCCCTAGTAATTACTTGATATTAATTTACTTTTGATTTAAATCTTTATTCTCCCATGATGTAGACTACGGTTATATTATGTATTAGTTTATTTCAAGATGAGTATGTTGAGTTTTGATAAACATGTCTGTTTCTCTATTGTATTTTATATATGCAAACAGCTTAATAAAAAGGGTGGGGGGAAGGGTTCCAGAGCTGATGGCTCAAGAACCAAAAGATGGAGGGGGGTCTCTAATATGCCAGCATTGTATTCTATGTATTTTTACTCTGCAATGTTCAGAGTTCATATAACTATTCGTGTTTCATCATATATGCAATGTTCTCTATTTAATTAGAAGGTAGGTACATTTTGCAATCACATGCAATAAACCCTTAAAAGAAAATAAGAGCTAGTTATCAGGATTCAAATACACAGTCACACAGCAGGGATTATTATCTCAGCTACAGCCATGCTTTAAAGACATAACTAATCCAGATCAAACCTAAATTAAATTAAATGCAATAGGGCCTAGCAGAAACACTGAAGTACACTGAGGGAGTATAAAAGCCTTACTTTCACTTGTGTTAAAATGTCTCAACTCTGAATTAACAGAATATGAATTTAATTTGTTACAAATGCTCTTAAATTCAAGCCAACCTTATTTAAGTCACTACAGTTAAGTTCCTGTTGACTTAGAATCAGCATATCCAGACCTTTACAATGTCTTTTCTACTGGTCACCAAATAACCTTCAAAAACCTCAAGGTTGACCTCCATTTCCAACTGCATTTTTGTCCTTCCCAAAGCAGTTCAAGTATACACAAGAAATTTCCATTACTTCCCCTTTTAGGCCCGCCCAGCAGAAACTAAATGACAGGAAAACATCTCAATCCAGAAAAGCTCTACAAGGACCCTGTCTCCAGAGGGAAACTTTTTTTATTTATTTTTTTTTAAACCCCAAACTCTCTTCTTCTCCAAAAATGGAATCTTAAAGTAGCAATTATGTGGTAGAATTTATATGCTAAGCACGATTGAATGCAAGAACACCAGCCCAGTCAACCATAGTTTTAGTGCTAGGAGTATGATTAACAGAATGAACTTCCAAAGGTCAATTAAATGTCATTTTGAAGAGAGTTAAGAAAAAAAAAAACTTAACAGCATCCTATAACTCTGATACAATTCTGAACTTCAAAACTATTGAGAGCAACAAAAATTTAGGACCGATTATATCTTACACGGGACAAATGCACAAGAACCTCAGATTGGAGTTTTTATGTACCAAGTTGAAGGAAACCCCACATGGAAAAAAAGCCACACTTGAGGCATTTTTATTTATGCTTAAATGGATCACCTTCCAGAATATTTAGTATTTAAGCACGTAACTGCATGTTTGCACTGTTAAGCCTTGGTAAGTGGCAATTACGGTATTCTCCAGATGTCAGACTATAGTAGAGCATAGATCGTGCTATTATATATATGTTGGAATTCAACTAAAAGGCATTTTTCAATTGTGTTTCATAAAAAATACCTAACTTAAGGGAGCTGCCAGGTTACAAGATTATACTCCTACTGCTCACGAGATTTCCTGCATGCACATGCATCAGCACCCCTCTTAAAATTACATATCATTATATACTGTGGACTCTCTTTAAAAAGAGAATAAGAACAACGTTGCTGCAAGCACTTCATTACATCATCCATTTCAGATCTGCAACTTTGCCCACAAAAGAAAAATGAATGATCGCTACATTCACTATGGAAGCCTGTGGTCTAGTGGTATGGGTAGAAAACTAAGCAGCAGAACTAGTTAATGCAGATTCGGATAACCTCCATTTACTATTACTCTTCGAGAAATGATTTACCGTCCCGTTTAACAACCACCTCAGTTAACTGAGTAAATCCTATCGCGTCCCTCCTCTGGGAGTCTAGCACAACTCAAAAGAGCAAAATATGTAGCGAAACATTCACTTCAAGAGATGGTCGCATGCAAATTTCGGAAACATTAATTGGGGCGCTGCCACTGTACGATTCCATATTATCACAGCCATAAAGGTCGAGGACAACATTTGCACAACCAGGGAGGATTAAATAAGCTAACTACAATTTGGGAAAGTCAAGTCTGTGCCGAAAAATATATGGACTTCTAATTGATATGAAAGAGCAAACATCCTAAACATTTCACAAATTAACATAAAACGAGAATTACTCCATCTACTCGTGTCTATAAGGCCTTCATTAAACTCACAACAATCTTCCTGCAGGTAGAAGACAGGTTCTGCACTATTAGGCACTTTTAATATGAAGGCATAAAGTGGTGCTAAGAACATATGCAAACTTCCCTAAACAATTTCACAGAAATGCGTTTTCATTTTTCACATCTCCTACAGAACCTACGGGCAATGCACCTGCAGGCTCTTTTCCTCTGCCCTTCAAGAACACAAGAAAGTCAGCATCTCACCTTCTTTTATTTTTGCATGCAAAACCTTGGAAACAAGCAAAACGTTTTTAAATGTCTCACTAATGCTCCAAATCACCGAGCGACCCCTGCAAATCTCTCAAGGGCCTCCGTGAGTTGCCTTCTCGCCCTTCGTTTTGTTTGAAGTTGATATAATCTTTGCCAGACGCAGCGAAACGAAGTCACCTGGTAACAGGGATTTGTTTAAACTTTCTTCGAGCGAAAGCCCTGCGCCAGCCCCCGGGGTGCAGTAGTTCACTCTGCTTCATAGCAGTCGGGAAAACAAAAAGTTTGGGCGACGAAGGGGCTGCCCCAGAAATAAAAAATAAAACTTTTGAGCTACAATTCCAGACTGCACGTATGCATCAAGAGAAAAAAAAATGCTATTTTGTAGATTTTAGGTCTGCACTGAAAGTTCTGCCACGAAATTCTTAAGTAAGCACGTGTGCAACAAACCTATAAAATGATTTTGATAACGATTTGAAGCACAAGTTCGAAGTATAGAAGGCGCAGGGAGTAAATAAAAAATAAAAAACAAGTCCCGGGCCACTTACCGGAAAGACAAGTGAAGGACAACAGGAATGAACGGATTTAGGATTGCAATTATTTCTTCCCATGGGAGAGGCGGAGGAAGACCCGCATAGATTGCACTTGTTTAGCTGTTGAGGGCACACAAGGACTTCCTTTCACAAAACGCTCTCTGTATTCAGCATTGCTGGAAAAGGCAGCTGCAATCGTCCACACTCGCCATGTTCTTCGCGAGTCTATGTACGCCTCTCCTCCTCCTCTGCCCACTTTCCCTTTGCTTGACAGCTCTCCGACTCTCCCCCCTACACAGACCTCACGCACACTTACGAGAGCCCCCCGCAACCCATCTCCAGTTCTCCACCGAACCTACGCTGGTAAGCTTCCCCCTATTCCGGCCCCCACCACCCCCTCGCACGCTAGAGCATTTGTCACAACCCTCCCCACACACTACCGTCAATGAAGCACAAGCTCCCTGCCTCCCCCTCCTCTAGCCACTTACTCCCTGGGAAGTCATCTCTCCCGACCAATCAGAAATCGGGAGACTCCTCCCAGCTCCATGGGCCTCCGCCAATGGAGGCGTCCCGGTTCCGTTCCCAAGCCCTCCCGGCTCCTTGCCGAGTGCAACCTCTGGCAGAGGCAAAGCGCAGGCTGGGGCCTGGTAGGTTATTCAGGACGTTTCCAGTAGCCTGGAAACAGTTTGATCTTGACGTAACTAAAGTGCTGCGTGAGAACGTGCACCTTTAGCACAAGAAAGAGTAATTGGTATTATAGAGAGTAAATCTGCTTTCAAGTAAATAATTCCTTTCAAATGCCTAGGTTCTGCTGCGCTGAAAGCAATTCTAAGACAAAGTTGAGCGTGGAATTTTATTTTGCATAACGATTTTTCTGGTAAACATTTGGCACCTTTCTTGAAAGGTTTTCATACAGGGACATCCAAGTGAAAACGTCTGCAAATCCATGCTTATAGGATAGGGTTACCGGATTGTTGCAGGCAAATCTGGGACACTTAGCGGAAGCGGGGGGGGGGGGTATACCTTACTTTCAGGTTTGAGCAACAAGGCATAGGAGACGAGCCATTATCCTGCCCTCTCATACATCCCATAACAGGAACAATATCACTTCCAAGCCGACAAATCGACAGCAAAATGGAAATAGTGATGCACTTCCATACTGTGCAAAATAAAAAAGTAATGGATGTAAATTCAAAAACTTGAACTTTTCAAATCACTAAATTGAAAATAAAATTTATTTTCTACCCTCTCTATCTCCATTGCTGGAATCTGGGACAGGAGGCTGCCAAACAGGTGGGAGTTGGGGACATCTAGAACCTTAAAGGTCTTAGGGGGTGGGCACCCCTAAGTCTGATGTAAAATCAGCATATCCATCCCTTACCCTGAATGTGCATTCTATATCAAAGAAGAAAACAGAGGAAGAGCCAGCTTACAAAGATACCTGTTAAAAATCCACTTCACAAATCCAACAGTTTACTTGTGTAATCCTTAGCATTTACAAGTGTGTTTGTCATTTTACAAATCTAGAGACTGAGATACAACTAATTAACTGCAAAAGCATGTATCTTTCCCTTGTTGCAATTAAGAGAGGAAAGTAAATCTTCCTTAAGACCTCTTATACATGGAAGGGTAAAAGGAGCACTTTTTTTCCTATTCATGTAAGGGACCAGGTGTAAATTCGGACATGGCCAGTTTTAGACTTACACATGCACCCTCTTTATGGAATTGGGGATGCATGTGTAGATTTTGGTGCCTCCCAGACCACACTCCCATGCAACAAAGACATGGTGTGGACATCCATGTGTAAAATGAGCCTTTTCAAAAATGTCCCTTTTTATGTGGATGCAATTTACACATGTAAATCATGCACAATGTTTCTAAAATAACCCCCTTTGTAGTTATAGAAAGACAGATGGTTTTTTTGTTGTTTTTTTAAACGCTGTCAAGTCCTGGCGACCCAGCAACCTCTGGGTTTTCTTGGCAAGGTATGACCAGAAGTAGATTGCCAGGCCTTTTCTTCCGAGGCAATGGAGGGTAAAGTGACTTGCTCGAGGTCACAAGGATTGCCAGTGGGAATCAAACCCAGATCGGAAGTTGGAGACCTCAGCTATAGATTTAAAGGTCAAAATCCCTTTTCTAAATCACTTACTTCTGTCATTTATTTTTGAAATGTTTAATCATTTTTGCTTATTATATTTTATTTATTTTTATTTATTTATTTATTTAACAGCTCTTATATACCGCACTATTTTTATCAGCGCGGTTTACAAATAACAAAGAATACTCAGATCAGCGGAGACTGATTGGGTTTACATTAAAACAGGTAATGGAACTTGGGGAACATGGGAATTTTCAGAATAACATAAGTCCAAACAAGTTGAAATAAAATAAACTGTATACATGCTGGTGTGTCATATTCGCTAATTGTTGGTATGGGAGAATGTGAGAAGTTTCCAGGATGGGGCGGAACCTTAGGATTTGAGCGTTATGTTGTGTGAAGGGATTTAGTGGGGGATCGGGGATGTTTCTTGGTGGTAGGGGGTAGCTTAAGAGAAGTGGAGAAGAAAGAGATGGTGCTTTATTGCTTTCCGGAATTGTAGCAGGTCTTGGATTGCTCTGATATCAGGAGGCAGGTCGTTCCAACATTTTGGAGCGTAGTGGGCGAATGTTCTTCTACTGGTTGATAGTGAACACCTTATGGAGTCTTTGGGGATCGCTAGTGTGTTATCTGATGTCGTTCTTCTAGATCTGGTTTTTGGGGTAGGAGTGATAAGATCCTTGAGAGAGTCGGGAGCGATGTTGTTGATAATCTTGAAAGTTATTAGCAGAATCTTATATGTTAGCCTGGAGCATATCGGTAACCAGTGTAGATCTTTAAGTACTGGTGTGATATGGTCGGATCTGGATAGATCGCAGAGGACACGGGCTGCGGTGTTCATGGCTTGCTGTAGAGGATTGAGGGTGTTTTTTGGTAAGCCATACAAAATTAAGTTTGCGTAATCTAGGTGAGGTAGTATGAGGGCCTGAAAGATGGTCCGGAATTTATATCTCCATGAAAGGAGATGTACTGTATGTCCATAGGTATGTTCATATAAAGAAACAGAAAATGAAAGCAAATAAAGATCATAGTCTACCCATCTTTTCCAGCTCTTAAACTTTACAATCCCTTCCCCTCTTCCTCCAAAATCCTACCTACTTGTCCTATGCTTTTTCTTATTATGTTCATCTAACTTGAAAATATCTATGCTGAACCTGTCTGAATTACTGACCGCCACCCCAAAACAGTATGGGGTAATTATATAAAGCATTTTCCTTAGATGTAGTTTGTGGCAAGCATGGGGGCAGTGCCTCCTCCCTCCCCCAAGATACTACAGATCCTCCCAGTGCCAGCCCAAGTGTATCTGATGCCCTAGATGAACCAGTTTGGTTCAGTAGATAGCCTTCATTGCAGTGTCATGACTCTCCTGAAGCAGCCGTTGGATCTATAACTCCGAAACTCGAATCAAGATCAGTGGTCTAGCAGTGGAGATTTTCTGAGGATAATTGGGGTTTAAAGAACATCCACTATTGCCTTTTTAACGTTTTTATATGCATTTAAAACATTTAAATTGATTGAGTGCCATCATGGAGAGCTGATGAAAAATACAAGTTGGGGGCTTTTAACCCAAGCCCTTGTTTGTTCCTGTGGGCAGGGTTTCCACACACTGAGGCCCTTTTCCAATATCATATTGTATTGTACCAATATCTTCCTTTGGGATATCTTTGAATATAGTTTGAGGTGCTGTGGATGATTTCTTATTTTGGTTATCTTTATAAAGGAGATTGAACATCTGTTGGGTAGGTTTTGTATTAGTGTCAGCTATGTGTTCCCCTCTGTGGGACTCAAGGCCCTTCCCCCCACAGTCCAGCAACTCTCTTTCCTTCTCTACACCCCTGTGCGATTTCTTCCCTCCCCTGTAGTCTGCAACCTGCAATGAGCCTTCCTTATCGTCCCTCCAGTCCAATCCCGAAACCTCGGGGTTGTGCACCTCCTCAAGCAACTTGGAGACTGAGTGTGTCATCTTTTTCCTGATGACACTGGCATACTTAAGTAGCTGGCACCTCCCACCAGCCCCCAGTAAGCTCAGTCTACAAGCAGCTAGAGGAGGTCGTGAGCCAGGGTTGGACTCACTAAGGGACAACTAAGGAGAGCTATTGGTCTAATTGAGATTTAATTGGCATTTAATTAGCATTTATTAAAAAAAAAAAGAGATTGGCAGGAGCTCCAGGGGCCTTTTCATCCCCAGGTATTGCGGGGCAGGCGGGGAGCTTCAGAGACCATGCCGGCGGCTCCTGAACCTTTGAGCGTGTGAGGAGCCACAGCTAGCACCAGAGCCGGAGACAGGCTGTTCTCCACTGCACCGAGCCCTCGGTACGGGCTGAGCGCAGGGGGGGGGGGAAGAATCAGCATGCAGGAGGAGTGAGAGAGGTCCTGGCTGAGAGGCAAGCCGGCGGGGACATGACGCTAAGGCTGGGAGCCCGTAGAAGCGGCGGTTAAGGCAGGAATGCGGCCAGCGACATCGGATCATGTGGCAGGGGAAAACTGACACAAGTGGTTTCCGCAGCCTATTTCCCGCGCCCGCAGCAAGCTTGCCGGTCGCATGTAGGAGCATTCTCGGTTCTCCTCCCTCCGCCCTTCCCCTCCCCCATCAGGTACTGAAATGGAGTCTGGTGTTTCTTATTTTTATTTCTTATTTTTATTTCCTGATTATTTTTAAATGCTCACCAGAGAAGCTTGGGGTGAGGGGCTGTGGGACTGGGGACCTTCCGGGGCACAGAGTACTTTCGTGAGACGCTCTCCCAAAAGCTATGCCTTCTAGGCCTCAGTGCCTGGTTTGTGGAACCAGGTGGGGAACAGTGTCCGACGACGGGGTCTGTTGGGGCTGCATTAAAGAGACCACTA
The DNA here is from genome assembly GCA_033557465.1 of Ichthyophis bannanicus. Lineage (NCBI taxonomy): Eukaryota > Metazoa > Chordata > Amphibia > Gymnophiona > Ichthyophiidae > Ichthyophis > Ichthyophis bannanicus. The sequence goes on from CM066033.1 coordinate 1,226,754,164, forward strand.
AGGTGGAGAAGGTACTTCAGGAAGGTATGGAGGGGTCTCCTACCCCGACTGGGAAGAACCAGGATGCACAGGGGTTGGTGGAGGAACTGGAATTAGCCTCCTCGCCTCTGTCTGAACCAGGGCCTCTTCTTCTTCGCGTCAGAGCAGGGCAGGGCTCCCGGGTGGTTTTTCGCCAGAGTTTGTTTTATTGCTCCACAGGGCATTCTACCTGCGGCAGCAAGGCCAGCAGGATGCCCTGAGCGCTCGAGAAGTGGGGGCTAAGAGACCTGCCACAGACGGAAGGTCTACGGCTGAGGTGCGAGCGAAGAAAGCGAGACCCTTGGAGGAGGGACAAGTTCTGTCCACTGGGTCGGACTTAGAGACAGAGCTTGACCTCCAGGAAGAACTAGAGGAAGGAGAAATCCAGGAGCAGGAGGATCATTCGAGAATAATCTGCGTATTTTGCAGGGAGGAATTGGCGGCTCTCATTGAAGAGTCGTTAAAGGTGCTTAATATGCCAGCATGTGAGCCAGCAACAGATCAAGCGCTAGAGGACCCGCTTCTCCAGGCGGTGCGGAAGCCAAAAAAGGTCTTTCCAGTACACAGAGTGGTTAAGCAGATGATTCAGCAGGAATGGAGTATGCCAGAGGCAAGTCTAAAAAGAGTACGAACCATGGCCCGCTTTACCCCTTGCCAGAACAAGAACACGAGTTGCTGCAGTCCTCCAAGGTGGATGCCGCAGTGTCCGCGGTCACCAAGAAGACGACAATCACGGTAGAGGGTAGCGCAGCCCTCAAAGACACACAGGACAGGAAAGTAGACACCTTGCTGAAGCAAGCCTTTGATATCAATGCCCTGGCCCTGCAGACTTCCATTTGTGGAGCCTGGGTGGCCCGTGGCAAGGGCATGCTTCTGCTGGGCCCAGAGGGTCCAACAGGGGGGCCCAGGAGTGGACCCCTCAGAGGAAGTGGCAAGGTTGGAGTCGGGGGCTGCGTATCTGGCAGATTGCTATTACGATCTCATCAGGGGGCTCTCGAAGAGTATGGATTCCCTGGTGGCGGCTCGCCGCTGCTTTTGGTTAAGGAACTGGGCAGCAGACATGTCCTCCAAGGCGCGTCTTAGTAAGCTTCCTTTCAAGGGCAAGTTGCTCTTTGGGGAGGAATTGGAGAAGCTGGTGAAGGATTTGGGTGAATCCAAGGGAAGTCACCTGCCCAAGGATAAGCAGAAGCAGAACTGTCCTGCCTTGGCAGGGAAGGGGCAAGCGAGGGATTTCAGGCATTTTCGTCCCTCCCACTTTGGTCTTTACCAGAGAGGCAAACCTGCCTTTCGCGGGCAGGGATTTCGGGGCTTCCGGGGAGCTGGAAGGGGATTTGGATCCCCTTCCTCCTCCGGGACTAAGAAACCACAATGAAATAAGGGGGACCCAGGAGGAGTTGATTCCTGTAAGGGGCCGACTGCGGGACTCTTCTCTACTTAGGTCCAGATCACGTCGGACCATTGGGTTCTGGAGGTTATAAGAGAAGGCTATGCCCTCGAGTGTGCACGCCCCATCAACCACTTCTTTGTTCAGTCTCCATGCAAGGCACCAGGCAAAGCGGCTGCGGTGCAAGAGACCTTAGCAAGATTGCTACAGCTAAGGGTGGTGGTACTGGTACCCAGAGACCAACTCGGGTACGGTCGATACTCCATTTATTTCGTGGTGCCCTAGAAGGAAGGTTCATTTCGGCCAGTTCTCAATCTCAAGGGCATAAACCACTGCCTGAGAGTATCACACTTTTGCATGGAGACTCTACGATCCGTTATTTTGGCAGTACGGAGCGGGGAGCTTCTGACGTTGTTAGATCTTGCCGAAGCGTATCTACACATTCCTGTCAGATCCAAACATCAGCAGTTTCTCCGCTTCGCGGTTCCTATGGGACATTTCCAGTTTTGGGCATTACCGTTCAGGTTGGCAATGGCACCGCAAACTTTCACAAAGTCATGGTAGTGGTGGCAGCGGCACTCTGCAAGGAAGGGGTGCTGGTGCACCCATACCTTGACGACTGTCTCATCCAGGCCAAGTCCCAGAGGGAGAGTGTAAGCACCACGGAAAAGGTAGTGCGGTCGCTGGAAAGGTTGGTATGGGTGGTCAATGTGGCCAAGAGCCGGTTGCAGCCATTCCAAGAGCTGGAGTATTTGGGGGCATGCTTCGATACCAAGGAGGGAAAGGTCTTCCTACCAGAGAAGCAGGCCCGGGGGCTGCGACGTCTCCTGCGTCAATTCTTGCAGAGGCCACAACAATCAGCTTGGCATTACCCGCAGGTACTGGGAACCATGGCGGCCACGCTCGATTTGGTCCCATGGGCGAGGGCTCACATGAGGCCTTTGCAGAGGGCTCTTCTGAATCGTTGGCCCCACCAGACCCAGCCTTTATCGCACTGACTTCCGTGTCCAGAGCAGACGAAGAGAGCATTGCAGTGGTGGCTGCGCCCAGAGACTCTAGAGAAGGGCATGCCCCTCGAGTCTCCAGCTTGGGTGCCAATGATGACGGACGCCAGTCTGACAGGTTGGGGATCCCATTGTGAGGGGCGCTTCACACAGGGGCGCTGGAGCATGCAAGAGGCGCATTGGTCTATCAACAGACTAGAAATGAGAGCAGTGCTTCGAGCACTGCAGAGTTTTGAGTCCTGGTTGCTGGAGAGGATGGTCAGGGTGTTCTCGGACAACATGACCACGGTGGCCTACATAAACCACCAGGGCAGCACGGGAAGTTTGGCGCTGGAGGAAGAGGACTGGGCAGAGAATCATCTCCAGGCTTTGTTGGCAGCGCATGTCGCCGAGGTGGACAATGTCCCAGCCGACTATCTGAGTCGGGTATGCATGGACCATGGCGAGTGGGATCTCAATCATGAAGTGTTTGAGCAGGTGACGGTTTGGTGGGGTTGTCCAGTGATGGATCTAATGGTAACCTTCCAGTCGGCCAATGCGAGCTGGTTTTTCAGCAGAAGGCGAGAAAGGATGTCAGAGGGTCTGGATGCCCTCATGCAGAGGTGGCTTGCGGGGCAGCTGCTACACATGTTTCCACCATGGGCACTCATTGGTCAGGTGATCCAAAGGATAGAAGCTCACCAAGGGATGGTGATACTGATCGCTCCAGATTGGCCACAATGGCCGTGGTATGCCGATCTGGTGTGGCTCCGGGCGGACAGTCCATGGTGGCTTCCCATCCAAGAGGATCTCCTGACGCAAGGTGAAGTGCGCATGGTGTTGGTGATAGCTACATTGTTGAATGCTCACAGAAAGTCTACGTGCTTAACTTATATCAGAGTGTGGCATATATTTGAAGCATGCTGTGCAGACCAGCAATTGCGGCCAGGATCGGCATCTGTTCCGAAGGTCTTGGCCTTTCTACAGGCTGGTTTTGACAAGGGTTTAGCCGCCAGTTCGCTGAGGGTGCAGCTGGCCGCTATTTCCTGTTATAGAGGTAAGATGCAAGGGGTGGCGCTGGGTACGCACCCGGACATGATCAGGTTCTTGAGGGCCATGAGTCGTTTGACGCCTCCAAGGAGGTTGGTGGTTCCGTCATGGGATCTCAACTTGATGCTTATGGCGCTCGCGGTGGAGCCCTTTGAACCGGTGAGTTGGGCCTCGGTGAAGGATGTCATCCCGAAGGGGGTATTCTTGGTAGCTGTCTGTTCGGCACGCAGGGAGTCAGAACTTCAGGCACTATCTTGTTGGGAGCCTTTCCTATCCTTCTCCAGAGAGAAGGTGGTTTTGTGGCCTGTGCCTTCCTCCCTGCCCAAGGTGGTATCGGCATTCCATGTGAACCAGGTGGTTGTCTTGCCCACCTTGCGGCCGCCGGAGGGAGGGGCCGCAAGCTCGCAGTTGCGGTTCTTGGATGTTAAGAGAATCCTGCAGCGTTACTTCAGCTGCACGGTGTCCTTTCGGAGGGCAGAGCGCTTGTTTGTTTTGTTTGGTGGACCGTGAAGGGGAGAGGCAGCTGAAAAGTCCACTATTTCCTGATGGATTAGAGAAGCCATTGCTTCAGCATATATTCTCAAAGGTAAGGAGGTGCCGGAGGGCTTGCGGGCACATTCCATCAGAGCTCAGGCAACGTCGTGGGCGGAATTTAACCTAGTTTCGCCAGTGGAGATTTGTAAAGCAGCAACATGGTCTTCGCTTCATACCTTTGTGAAGCATTACCTCCTGGATGTTCAAGCAGCGGGGGATGCTCGGTTTGGATCTGCAGTGCTTCAGGCTGCGGTTGCGGGTCCCTCCCATTGAGTGATATTGCTCTGTTACATCCCAGAGGTTTCAGGACTGGACTGGAGGGACGATAAGGAAAGAGAAATTAGACTTACCTGTTAATTGTAGTTCCTTGAGGAACTCCAGTCCAGTTCCGGATCCCGCCCATTTATTAGTTCTTTCTGGGTTGTCGCCTAGGACCCCGGGGAGCTCTGCATCATCAGGGTCTGCTGGGGAAGGGCAAGCATAGCGCGACTAAGGGTCAGCAATGTGGTCAAGGAGCGGCAGGCAGTGGGGCTCGGTGCCGTTTGGCGTGGCTCGGAGGCTTCACAGGTGCCTTTACGGTTAAGGGATGTGGGGATGTTTTTTCCCGCTGGTCAAAAGGAGTTCACGAGTTATCAGTTTGGCAAGTGACAGTTATTTGTTAATATTGTTCAACTACTTATTTGTTGCTAATGTGAGTCTGCTTTGTCAATAGATTACTGGGGGCTGGTGGGAGGTGCCAGCTACTTAAGTATGCCAGTGTCATCAGGAAAAAATGACACAACTCATTCTCCAAGCTGCTGGAGGAGGTGCACAACCTAGAGGTTTCGGGACTGGACTGGAGTTCCTCAAGGAACTACAATTAGCAGGTAAGTCTAATTTCTCTTTTGGAAACATGCAGGCCATAAATGGTAATAAATAAACATGCCTCCTTCCCTTCCCAATACCCCCCATGTAGCCAGCGCTTCTTTTCTACTTTCTCCTCCACCATGTCCAGCATCTCCCCAATCTTTCCTCCCCCAGCCTGCTTCCTGGTTCTCATGCAGAATATCCTTCATTTGGAGTAATTCATGAATTGATGTTTGCAGTGTCACCCCTCGAGAGGTAACGGCTTTTGTTTTGATCTTTGACCAGAGGGATTCTCAAAGTCCAACCCCTCCAGACATCTTCCTGAAAATCTGCCAATAAATTTATCACCAATGGGAAAATAAATAGTATTTTATAATATTCAGAGGAAACTGTTTTAGGTAGTCTTCTTGAAATAAGCCCTCTAGTACCCCCTCTTGAAAAGCATATTCAAGTTCACAGCATCTTGAATCATAAATATTAATGTTTTAGGGCGGCATTTTTGAAGGCATTTACATGGCTAACTGCCCTAGTTACCCATGTAAATGCCTTATCCGGGATTTTCAAAAGGCACCTACATGGTTAGTGCCTCTTGAAAATCCCAGATAAGTCCCTAACGTGCCAAGATGCTATGCGGTTAGCATCGGGGCATGTTGGGGGTGTTCCAGGGCAAAGCGGGGGTGGAGGAAAGGGCTAAGCGGGTAGCAGCGATTTTTGATGCTACCCGCTTAGCCCCTGCACCTTAAAGATTGGCGAGGAAAATCACTGCTACCCACTTAGCCTCTGCGGCTGCTGGCGCATCCAGCATAACCTGCATTTTCACTTCCGTCACCGCAGAAGTGAAAATCTGGGTTCAGGGGGTGGGTGGGCAGGCTATGCGCCGATGCGGTGCATAGCCTGCCTTAAATCAAAATCAGGCCCTTAGTTTTTTGCACATAGACTAAATAATTTTGAACACTGAGAGGCTAATTTTATAAAGCATTTCTCTGTTTTGCAGTCAGAAAAGGGCTCTTATAAAATTGTTTAGAACATACATACATAAAAAGTGCATGTGCCAAAAAATCACATGTACTTGTACACAGACTGTGCATAAGTATTCTCAAGGACATAATTTGGATGAAGCAGAGGAAGAGTTGCGTATTTTATAAAAATACATGTTTGGTGCATACATCCCAAGTACACACAAAGGGGTATGTTTACTAATCGGTGGTAGCGGCTTACATGCGATATTGGAGCTGCAGCCCCATTGACGTCAATGGGGTCGCAGCTCCAATATTGCACTGAAGCCGCTACTGCTGATTAGTAAACATACCCCAAAGAGTACAAACTTTGGAGCAAGTGTACATTTGTGTGTGTGAATATACTTTCCATTGAACCTAGTACTTGGTGGCTGTTTCATAAAAGCACATGAGCACCTATATTACCTTTATAAAATAGCCACCTTTGTGGACTTTTCACCTTGGTATTCTTTTATGGAATTACCACCTAAGAGGGTAACTTGGTACTCTGTACTTGTGGATTTGCAAAGGGAAAGTTCCCGCAGAGTTTCCGTTTGAAAATGCTGCCATTTTTAATTTTTACCTGTATAAGTTGCAGTTGCCAAATAGTGCTTAAATCCTTGTAAAGCAGGTCCACCTTGGCCTTTCCCACTGCTCTGCTTCTTTTCTTTTCATGGAAAAGCAAATGTACTGTAATCAATGTATATGTTTTTCTTGCTAAGGGCCCAGGGAAATTTTGAAAGGAAAATTTTCCATGGGTAAAGCTGTGTTTATCCACCAGAAGTCTCTTTGGTATTTTTTTGTCTCCATCAGATGGTGGATGGATCTTCTCCACTCTGAAGAGAATCAGAATAATTGAGAGGAAAATATTGATTTAACACTGGTGAATAACCACTTTGAAGGTGACTCTCTCACTTAAGCACAACATGGGAGACTCTACTAGACTGAAGTCTTTTTGGTAACCATAGGAGGAGGGAAAATTGTTTCAGCTCTGTGCTCTTATCATGATAAGGGCCTGTTGAGCAGCGAATAAATTGGAAGGATTTGGAAGGATTGGAAGAGTTCAAAAGACTCATAGGCCCCAACCAAGATGGCTGCAATCTCACAATGCTGCCCCCTAGCGAGAGGCTAAAGGGCAGCACTATGAGATGGTGGCCATTTTGGATTGGCCGGCACATGGGGCAGAAGTGGAGAGAATCACTCTGCCCCACTGGACTACTAGACCACCATGAATCAGGCCAAGTAGGCCTTTGGGGAGGGGGGGGGGGGTAAGGAGGCTGTGGGGCCCACACTTTGCTGGCTGGCTAGCCGAGATGCTTTTATTTCCCAGGGACATGGGAGGGGAGGCCGCAGGGCCCCTCACACATTGAATAGTGAATCAAGGGGGAGGAAGGGGGCCTTAACCTGACTGGCTAGCCAGGACACTTTTACCATCAGGGGGAGCAGTGATCCTCCCCGGGCAGCTCCCAACCAGGGAGGATTTGTGAGGGGACACCATAGTTATTTTGCATGGGGGGGGGGGGGGCAGGCCTGATCGCTCAGGGCAGGGGCATAGCAGTGATCAAGACACAGAGTTGCTGACAGCTCAGTGCACCTAATTACTACCATCCCTCCCCATGGATTTACAGCGGGGACCCATGGTACCTGCTTCAGCAGGCACTATGGGACTTTTCCTGTGGTATCTGCCAAGGCAGGTAATGAGAGGTCTCTGCAGGAAATCCAAATCTCCATGATATCTGCAGGACCTTCCCTGGCAGATACCACAGAGGTTTGATGCTTACTGTGCAGTTTTGGCTGCTAACGCACTGTGTTAGCAGCCAATACTAATGCAGTTTAGTAGATACACCCCTTAGTTTATCACCATTTTTATTCTTTCCAATCCAACTGAAGTAGCAAAGAATTATTAGCAAAAGGGGTCATAAGAACATAGGATTTGACTGGCTCGGTCTAAAGTTCCATCAACCCAGTATCCTGTTTCCAACAGTGGCCAATACAGGTCACAAGTACCTGGCAGTATCCCAAAAAGTCAATATATTCCATGTTGTTTATCATAGGCATAAGAAAGGGATTTCTCCCAGTCCACATTAATAATGGTCTCGTCCAAACTTCTTTTAACCTAGCTACACTAACAACATTTAGGTGTATGTTTACTAAACCGTGCTAACGTTACCGGCGCTAGGTGCAGCGTTAACGTGAGCAATGCCATATAAGGAAGTGGGTGTACCGGTGTTGAAGTAGCAATGGCAGATTAATGTGCGGTAACCTTAATTTCATGCCAGCGCTGTGTTAGAAGCTATAGAGGTGTAGCCCACTGGTTAATACAATGACTGCTGAGCCAGAGGTCATGCGTTCTATCCCTCAGAGGTCTCATCTAATAAGGCGGTTTGAGGCAATCCCTTTTCCTGCCTGTAACACTCAGACACATCTCTACAATCTGTGCTGCCAGCAAAAACACCCTCACCTCAGTGCCGTAACCTAGGGCGCCCCATAGGGCACAGTATAAAGTGCCCTGTCCACCAAGGCACCCTATAATGTGCCCTATAGGGCGCCTTATACAGTGCTGTGGCAGACAGGGCACTTTATAATGTGCCCTATAGGGCGCCTTATACAGCGCCCTGGCTGACAAGGCACTTTATAATGTGCCCTATAGGTTAGGGCACTGAGGTGAGGGTGGTTTTGGCTGGCAACACAGATTGTAGAGATTTGTCTGACTGTTACAGGAATTAAAAGGAAATGCCTTGGACAGCCTTATTAAATAACACCACTGCAGGATCAAACTCATGACCGCTGCCTCAGCAGTCATTGTATTAACCAGTGGGCTACACCTCTATAGCTTTTATCACAGCGCTGGCTGGCTACAGAAAGACTGCAGGTCACCACACAAATTGTCTGCTGTGGTTACCAGGATAAGGTAAACCCACCAGTACCCATGATGCACTGCACATGCAGAACAGCAGTCTACATCTGATCACAGGATGGAGTATGCGTCTCCACAGAACCTCAGCCTAGTAAGGGGAACTGATCATGTATGTTACTGGCACAGAGTAGCTACAGACCGTGACATTGTGCGGGTCCTGTGCTCACCCTGAGGGTAAGGTGGGTCACCCAGCACCAGGTCCGCAGTACCCGGGTTGGCTGAGATAGCCTTTGCTGCAGGTCCCCGTCAGTGCCAGTGTGTGGTAGGTATTCCTTGCAGACCCACCTAGGATAATCCTGTGTCCATCTGCATTCCCCAGTCACGTCTAGCCCTTGTGGACCATGACGCACCCGGAATAGTGCATATCCAGTGTGGTTGCCATGGTCACATGTTGTAAGAGCAGGGGTGTGTCTGGACTCACATGTGGATTATGTAGCACCACGTATTATACTCTCTGGGTCAAGATGGTGGACAGGATCTGCCCTCAACAGACCCACACTCTACATCTTTGCAATGGAGGCAATAGAGGGACATGATGAAGGGCTGTGGGACCAGCAACCCCAGTCCAGTTGGTGAATGGACACCGTCCATGGCAGGTGATGCAGAACTGTACTTATCACATAGGGCCCTGGCAGACAGGCACCACAATCTGACATTCACCAGCAGAGGGCACAGTCAGTCTACACCAGCTGCACCCTGCAAGGTGTTCCAGCCATACACATGCTAACTGCAGACAGTCTGCTAGCCAGTACATGTTCCCAGAGGAACTATGTGCACCAAGATGCGGAATGTAAGCACAAACACAAAGCAGGTATGTCAGTGATTGGGCCCAAGAAAAGGAAACTCACAGATATCACTGGAGAAAAACACTGTATAGCACTATCTGGGAACCTAGACATGCCATGGTCACTGCTCAGTCAGAGTGAGAGTGACCTCCCAGCATGACATACTGTGGCCACCCTGTCCGTGCAGGTGGTGGTCGGCCACTACAATATCCCAGCCATTGCCCTATGCCCTGTGCAGATGCATCCTGCCCAGACCGCCCTGTCTGGCCCATACCCACAATACTTTGCTCCTCATTATGCACATTGACAGGCTAACACTGGAAACTGTGCAAGCATTGTGAGCTCTGTAAGGTGTAGGCAGTCACAAAACACTGGATAGACATACGTACACTCCCACAACTTATTCAGCATTGTGCAAAGATAGAGGTGATAGATGGAGTGGAGGAGTGGCCTAGTGGTTGGGGCAAGGTACTTCAGGCCGGAAGGTCGGGGGTTCAAATCCCACTAGAGGACAGCAACCTTGGGCCGGAAGGACTGGGGTTTCTAGTCCCACAGGTGGTCCTTGTGGTCTTGGGCAAGCCACTTAACCCTCCATAGCCCATGTTCCCTGTAAAATAGTTATCTCCAAGTTATAATGCCCTGTTCAATGTAATTTCAGTTTGTTCAATGTAAACCACACTGATGCAGAATAGCGCGGTATATAAGAGAATGCAAATAAATAAATAAAGAGGTGGTTGGCAGCCCTGGCTGCCACACCAGTCCTGGGCACAGTGCAGGCATTGATACGGTACTCAATAGTGTTAGGGTCACTCTCCGGGGTGGTAAACACTGTCAGAGAACAGAAAAGAGGAAACACACTCCACATATATCAGAAAGGTTGCTATGATGAATCTCTGTTAACAAATTGTGCTTAATTTAGGATTTGTTATCTGAAATTAATCATAGCAACCTTCTGATATATATGAAGCATGTTTATGATGGCATTGCTAAGGTATGCAGGTGCTAGTAGTGGTAGCTGCTGCTCCGCGCAGGGCCCAACAGCCTGACTCTCCATGAGGCTTTGGATAGTGGAGCCTGTGGGTGTGGGTGTTTGTGCCCCTGTTGGCTGATGCTCTAGGGCAGAGGTTCCCAATTCCGGTCCTGGGGGGCCAAACGCCATTCAGGTTTCAGGCTGTCCCTAATGAATGTGCATGAGATACATTTGCATACAATGGAGGCAGTGCATACAAATGCATCTCATGCATATTTATTAGGGACAGCTTGAAAACCTGAATGGTGTTTGGCCCTCCAGGACTGCAGTTGGGAACCTCTGCTTTAGGGCGTGCACATGTTTATGGTGTATGTGCTCTGTATGGTAAAATATAGGGACATGGTCCGCAGGAGTCACAGCTGGGACTTGAACCTGTGATCTTCTGCCCCTGAACACACTGGCTGTGTGTACTGCACCAAACTGTTGCCACAGAGGCAAGTCATTCCCTGGGAATACCATGACTGTTCTTCAGACAGACCTTGTCTGTTGCACTGCATGCCACCCACCTAAACAGGGCTTTGCCTTAGTCTGCTGTGGGCAGATGCCACTGCCCCCTCCACCACCAGCAGCCCTCCCCCACCATGCTGACATGCCCTTATGCCGGTGGTGCTAGTGGTGCGCAGTCCCAGGCCATCCAGTGTGCCAGTAGGCGGTTGCCTATGGTGTGTGGTCTGAGGTAGGGGTGCCTACATAGACATCCACGCTTCCCCCCGGCACCACCTGCCAATGTTAGCTGCACTTTGGGGTACCTGATGGGTACTGTCCCCTGGATGGGACACTGTGGCACACACACTCATGGGCATGTTTGACGTTGGTCAGTTGCTGTCTTGCTTATTTTATGTTTCTGCATTCCTATGTGCAACCTAGGCATCTGCCTAGTCCACCCTGTGCCCCAGATGCCCCACTGCATGTCCTGCCTGCAGTACCCTGTACCCCATTTGCAGCATCACCATAGTGCCCTTTCATACTTGGGCACTATGCTGTTGCTGCACATGTAGCACTACTATCACTTTTCTTGGTCTCCCTGCCTTTGCTGTACATTGCCGACTGAAATGGTTTCTCTCTCCTGCAATTGTGCCTCTAACACAAGGTTTTCACTCGCGGTAATTTTCGGCCCTTCATTCCACAGCATTAGTGTAGCAGGAGCTCCTCCCCACCCACTCTCCGCCCATTGACCCCTTCTCTCCGCCCTCTCTCCACCCTTTGCGTGCCTTGACGCTGCCAGGGACGTTATCGTGCGATAACATCACTTATCGCCGTTTAGTAAACATACCCCTTAGTACATCCTCTGGCAAGAAATTCCAGAGTTTGATTACATATTGGCTGAAAAAATACTTTCTTGTTTAGTCTGAAATGTGCTACATTGTAGCTTCACTGCATGTCCCCTAGTCTTTGTACTTTTTGAAGGAGTACACAACCGATTCCATGTTTACCCATTCTAATCTACTTTATAGACCTCTGTCATATCTCCCCTCAGTCATCTCTTCTCCAATGTGAAGAGCCCTAACCTTTTAAACCTTTCCTCATAGAGGTATCCTTCCATCCCCTTTATCATTTTTATCACCCTTCTCTGTACCTTTTCTAATCCTTCTTTTTTTTTCCTTTAGATATGATAACCAAAACTGCACACGGTGTTCAAGGTGTGATCACACCATGGAGCAATGCAGAGGAATTATATCATTTTTTGTTTTATTCACCATTCCTTTCCTTATTTTCCTAGCATTCTATTAGCTATACACTGAGCAGAGGATTTCAAAGTATTATCCATGATGATACCTAGATCTTTTTCTTGGGTGGTGACTCATTATGGGAACTTTGCATCATGTAACTACAGTTTGGGTCATTCTTCCTTAAGTGCATAACTCTGCACTTGCCCACATTAAATTTCATCTACCATTTGGACACCCAGTCTCCCAATTTCTCAAGGTTCTCTCACAGTGTTTTGCAATCCTCTTTAGCAACTTGAAATAATTTTGTGTCATCTGCATATTTACTACTACTACTAATAATCATTTGTTTAGCACTAAAAGGTGTATGCAGTGCTGTACATATAGATATAAGCAACAGTCCCTGTTCATCAGAGCTTACAGTCTAAGCAAGATGAAAAAATATCGCAAAACTGGGGACCAGAGTATGGCAAGATATACATAAGTAGTGGATAAGAAAATGAGGAGCATCAGGATCTAAAAGCAGCCTGAAGAAGGTGGGTCTTCAGCGTGGACTTGAATAGGACCAGAGAAGGAGCCTGATGCACCAAATCAGGTAGTCTGTTCCAGGCATATGGAGCATCGAGTTGGAATGTACAAAGTCTGGAATTGGCAGTAGCAGAGAAGGCGCAGAAGAGATCTGCCAGAGGAGCAGAGTTCCTGAGAAGAAGTATAGAGTGAGATAGGAGAGGAAAGGTAGTGAGTAGCTACAGAATGAATGCCCTTGTAGGTCAGTAAGAGAAGTTTGAACTGGATGCGGAAATGGATACGGAGCCAGTGAAGTGGCGTGATAAGAGGAGTTATATGAGCATAGCAACTGAAAGATAAGCTGTGCAGCTGAGTTTTGAAGATTGAAGGGGATTACCTGACTTGTACCCATTTACAGAGAGTCAGTTGGTCTCTGTGAGAGAGTCAGTTGGTCCATTAGATGATAGAGGAGTTAAAGGCGCACTAAGAGGTGACAAGGCGATAGCGGAGAGACTGAATGAATTCTTTGCTTCGGTCTTTACTGAGGAAGATGTAGGGATGTTACCCATGACTGAAGTGGTATTTAAAGGTGCGGAAGAATTGAAGGAAATATCGATACATCGGGAAGATGTATTACAACTATTAGATAAACTGAAGAGTAGCAAATCACCTGGGCCAGATGGTATACATCCAAGGGTGTTGAAAGAACTGAAATATGAGATTGCAGACCTGATATTAGTAATCTGTGAATTTTCATTAAAATCATCTGTAATACCTGAAGATTGGAGGATCGCCAATGTAACACCAATTTTTAAAAAGGGTTCCAGGGGTGATCCGGGAAACTACAGACCGGTGAGCCTCACGTCAGTACCGGGAAAAATGGTAGAAACTATCATAAAGAATAAAATTACTCAGCATGTAGATAGTCATGGCCTAATGGGAGACAGCCAACATAGTTTCAGACAAGGAAGATCTTTTCTTACTATGTGCTATTATGTTTTTTTGAAAGTGTGAATAAACAGGTGGACAAAGGTGAATCTGTTTATATAGTGTATCTGGACTTTCAGAAAGCCTTTGACAAGGTCCCTTTTGGCAAAACTAAAGAGTCATGGGATAGGAGGCAGTGTACTACTGTGGATCAAGAACTGGTTAAAAGATAGAAAGCAGAGGGTTGGGCTAAATGGCCAGTTTTCCCAATGGAGAAAAGTGAAAAGTGGTGTACCCCAGGGATCTGTGCTGGGTCCACTGCTTTTTGACATATTCATAAATGACCTGGAAAGTGGAATAACGAGTGAGGTTATCAAATTTGAAGATGACACAAAACTATTTAAAGTTGTTAAAACCCAAGAGGATTGTGGAAAATTGCAAGAGGATCTTGATAAATTGGAAGACTGAGCATCAAAATGGCAGATGAAATTTAATGTGGACAAGTGCAAAGTTATGCACCTAGGGAAGAACAACCCAAACTATGGTTACACGATGCAAGGTTCCACATTAGGAACCACCACCCAGGAAAAAGATTTAGGCATCATTGTGGATAGCATGTTAAAACCCTCGGCCCATTGTGCAGCGGCAGCCAAGAGAGCAAATAGAATGCTAGGTATCATAAGGAAAGGAATGGAAAATAAAACAAAAGATATTATAATGCCTCTATATCGTTCCATGGTGAGACCGCACCTTGAATATTGTGTGCAATTCTGGTCACCGTATCTTAAAAAGGATATAGCGTTATTAGAAAAGTTTCAGAGAAGAGCCACCAAAATGGTAAAGGGGATGGAAGGATACTCCTATGAAGAAAGGCTAAAAAGGTTAGGGCTCTTTAACCTGGAAAAGAGACGGCTGAGAGGAGATATGATAGAAGTCTATAAATTAATGAACGGAGTGGAACGGGTAAACGTAGATCGATTGTTTACGTTATCAGAATATATGAAGACTAGGGGACATGCAATGAAGCTACAGGGTAAACTATTTAAAACTAATAAAATAAAATAATTCTTCACTCAACGTGTAATCAAACTCTGGAATTTGATACCGGAGGATGTAGTAAAGGCTGTTAGTGTAGCTGGGTTTAAAAAAGGTTTGGACAAGTTCCTGGAGGAAAGGTCCATAAACCATTATTAAGAAGGGACCCAGGATATCAATGCTTGACCCAGTACAAGCATTGCAGAACCTGTATCTTTTGGGGAAACTGCTAGGTACATATGACTTAGATTGGCCACTGTTGGAAACAGGATACTGGGCTTGATGGACCTTGGTCTGACCCAGTATGGCATATCTTATGTTCTTATGTACAGATCATTTATAAATATATTTAAAAGCAGTGGGTTCCTCCTTAATCTTATATACTTAGGAGTATAATTGGATTGAAAATGATCCTTTCATAGTCATGTGATGAAAGCAGTAAAAAGTGTACTTTTCAGGTTGTGACAGATTAGGAGTCTTAGGAAATTTTGTGTAAATAGTTAACATGTTATCCAAGTTAATCTCCCTGTTATCTGTAATTTACGGTGTAACCCCACCGTAAAACCTCTTTTGATGTTCCATGTAAACCGCACTGATGTCGAATAGCGCGGTATATGAGTATTAAATAAATAAATGTAAGAATCAAGGTGGCAGATCACACCATGGAAAGACAAATGTAGACTTTATTGAAGTGTCAAAAAGTCCCACCTTACATGTCTGTGTTTTGGCAAAAAGCCTTCGTCAGGGGCGTAGGACCTCAATTAAAAACATAAATGTCTGGCTCACAGACACCAACCTGACGGTCAAATACGATAAAATTGAGGCAATGTTTGTCACCAGGAATACTAGCTTCATTCCACCACAGAATATCAGCTTTCTAAACAAATTTATAATAGTCAAAGATGAAGTCAGGTACTTGGGCATCACAATGGACAGAGCTCTCAATACGAAATCTCATATCACCAAAACCGCAAACAAGGCCTATCAACGTTTGAGAACCATAAGAAAGATAAAACCACTACTCCGCCATGACCACTTCCGCACAGTTTGCCAAGCACTCATCACACCTCTGCTTGATTATGGAAATTCTCTATATCAAGGCCTCCCCCAGCAGACCTTACACCCACTTCAAACGGTGCAAAACACTACAGCACTCATCATTACTGACACCCCAAGATCAGAACACATCACCCCTATCTTGCAGCAACTACACTGGCTACCAATGGTAGCCAGAGCAAAATATAAAATAATCTTGACCATCTTCAAGATCATCCACCATCTTTCAGCGGATGTACTACAAGAAATTGTAACAAGGAATATCAGTAACAGACCAAGAAGGAACAATTATGACAACATGATCAGCACACCTTCAGGATATCACAAGACTAAACAAAATACATCAAGAAGAGCGCCATCACTAATGGCATCAATAATATGGAATTCCCTCCCAATGAGCCTAAGGGAATTAGAGGACATCACAGACTTCCGCAAGGCCCTTAAAACCCTGCTCTTCACAGAAACTTACGAGCAGATAGACAACAGTCCACACCAGATACACAACATATCCCCACCCAAGCGGGATTGTAATGTAAACTCCACTGCAAGCTCAATACTTAACTAACCCAGCTAGACTCACGACACCATCATGATAAATGTAACCCTCATGATAAATGTAACCCTCAACCTGTGTTGTCTTAATATTGTTAAATACCCTCATGTTAAATGTTGTAAAGTACTGTGATAAGGAAGCTTATCATAGTTCAGGAAGGAGCTATAATAGAGGTGAATTGGCACTGAACAAACAACCTGTCTTTGCTGGTAGAAATAATAAAACAGAATGTTTTCATAAAAGACTACCAGTCCCAGAATGCACCAGGTTTCAAACAGCCTCTAGAGGAGCTGAAGTGGGGAAACGTGTGTTCAATCAGGAGAGCTATGAGGTAATCCCCAATCACTCATCTCCAAGGGCAGGGCTTGATTCAGCACAGCTGAGCTGTGCTAGGGTGGAGTATCCCTCTAAACAAGTTAAAAGTAAAACATATTCTACACAGATGGAGTTGAGGAACTCAGAGCTCAAGGACAGAGAGAGGAAGCAGCAGCATCAACGTGGAAGGAAGAAGAGGAAAACATCTTGGAGGTCTAAAGAAGGAGCCCATAGCAGTACGTGTGTGGGGAGTCATTCCAGAGGCAAGCATACTCCATTGGACTGGAGGAAGCCAGAGGAGTGGGGTTACAGAGCCAGGAATTCCCGGACGGCACCTGTGAAGGAGACGGCTGCATTTGGAAGGGGCCCTAAGACCGGTGCAAGAAGGTATGTGAAGAGAGACCCAGTGTCCAGGGATCTTGATTGGAAGGCTGAACATAAAAGCTGGACTACTTATTGGCCAGGATATCTGGAGAGGAAACCTAACAGCAAAGGAAGCTCAGGTATGAACTCTGATCTATGCCCTAGCTCTTCATTTGGAAGACAGCAGGGAAACAACTATTATCCTGAGAGTGCTCCCTTAAGGAATTCCTCTGAGCCAGACCATGATATTGATTCTATGATATTTGAAGAAGAAGGAGATATTTTAAATGATCAGAATGAATACATGGATTGCTCTCTGAATAAGCTGCTGTGGTAAAATACTTTCAGAAATACAACAACCATCAAAAAGGGAACTATAACTTGTTCTTTTATCTACCCAGAAATGCCTGCAAGAAAGCTTTAGGATAGGATTTGAGCCACGTAGAGAAAGGGAACCAGCAAAGGAGTTTGCAGCTGGCTAATGATTGGTAATTAAGCCATGCACAGTTGCACGTGAGCTCTGAAAGGAAACTACTGTTTGTGTGTGAAAATAGAAGAAAGTTATCCTTGAAAAAGAACAGTTTTTGGTTACTTTTGGGTTTTGTTTTTGCTTTTGGAGCACTGCTAAAAGGAGCCCTTAAAAGAGCCCTTAAAAAGACCTTAAAAAGACCTTTTCTGTTTCCCATCAAGGTCTTTATTGTTTGATTGTCTAAGAAGTTCAGTTGCTTATATCATGATTTGTTTTTCCTAAGTACAATACTGAAGCAAGTTGTCCTTTTGTGTTACCAAGTAAATCTGTGTGGGAGAATTGACCCCATGAATAAAATATATTTTTTCTTTGCTTACACTCGAGCAACACAACTCATTATTTTGTGAACGGCTGATTCTGGTATGAATGGACTACATTCCCCACAATCCTTTGCAAGTCATAATAGTATTTTGCCTTTGCCAAGACTGTGGACATTCACGCCCAGCGCCCCCGTTTACAGTACCCACATGTTGAATGTAACCCAATTGAGATGTGATGTAACCACTTTGATTTTAGGATAAGGTGGTATACAAGTATGTCTAAATAAATAAATAAATCGTATATAAATGTTATACAATAAACAATAAAAATAATATACCATAAAACATAAACAAACATGAAGTCATGCATAAAAGTCTGAGTTAGAATGAGAGAACTTCAGTAAAGGCGAGGATGAAGACATGCACATAAGTTATATTAATTGAATAATAAAAATAACAATATTAAAATAAAAAAAACAATATGAGAACATACTGTAAAAATCAACTATGGGATTACTATAATAAGGTCCAAGGAAAGACCTTAAGAAACAATGATCGTGAGTATTAAGAATAACAAAAATAAAAGGAACAATAAGGGGTATGTTTACTAAACCGTCTTAATGTTACCGGCGTTAGCTCCAGCGATAATGTGACGAATGCCATAAAAGGAGTGGGCGTTCCGGTCTTAAGGTAGCATTTCGGGTTATCACGCGATAAAGTCCACTATCGCGCGATAGAGGGAGCCGTGGCACGTTAAATCGCGTTATCCTTAATTAGCCGCGCTGACCTGGAACCACAACAACAGAGGTGTAGCACAATGGTTAATACATTGACTGATGAAACAGGGGTCATGTGTTCAATCCCCCAGTGGGCTTAATGAGTAAGGCTGTCTGAAGCATTGCCCTTTACTTTAAATCAGTGCTGTCTGAGGCAGTTTCTTTTTTAATTTAAATTAGTGCTGTCAGCAAACATACCCTCACAGTGCCATAACCTAAGGTGCCGCATAAGGCGCCCTATAAGGCACTCCAGAGGGCACATTATAAAGTGCACTGTCTGCCAAGGCATCTTATAATGTTCCCTTAAGGTTACAGCACTGTGAGGGTGTGTTTGCTGGCAGCGCTAATTTAAATTAAAAAAGGAAATGCCTCAGACAGCCCTATCAAATAACACCATTGTGGTATCAAACCCATGAGTTCTGCCTCCACAGTCAGTGAAGTAACCAGTGGGCTACATCTCTATAGCTACCAACAAACCTCTGGCTGGCTACAGAAGGACTGCAGATCACCACACAAACTGTCTGCTGTGGTTACCAGGATAGGGTTAACTCACCCGTACCAATGATGCACTGCACATGCAGATCAGCAGTCTACAGATGATCACAAGATGGTGTATGCACCCCCACAGCACCACGGCCTGGTAGGGGGAACTGACCATGTGTGTTACTGGCACAGAGTATCTACAGACCGTCACATTGTGGGGGTACTGTGCTCACCCTGAGGGCGAGGTGGGGCACCCAGCACCAGGTCCGCAGCACCTGGATTAGCTGAGATAGGCTTTGCTGCAGGTCACCATCAGTGCCAGTGTGTGATAGGTAGTCCTTGCAGACACACCTAGGATACACCTGTGTCCATCCGTATTTCCCAGTCACATCTAGCCCTTGTGGACTTTGCTGCACCCAGAATAGTGCATATCCTGTGTGGGTGCCATGGTCACATGATTTAAGTGAAGGGGGGTGTTTGGACCTATAGGTGGATTATGTAGCACCACCCAACCCACCCTCTGGGGCTCAGGGTGGGGGACAGAATCTCCCACCAACAGATCCACATTCTACATCCCTGCAATGGTGGCAGTAGAGGGGACCATCAACCACAGTCCCGCTGGGGAACAGGCACTCTACAGGGCAGTCAATGCAGATATGTACACATCCGTAAGGCAATGGCAGACAGACAGTAGGCCTGGAAATGCTCAGCTGCCTCCCACCACTATCTGACACTCTCCAGCAGCAAGCACAGTGAGTCTCCAGCCGCTGCACCCTGCAAAGTGTTTCAGCCATACACATGCTAACTGCAGACAGTCTGCTAGCTAGTCCATAGTGCATGTTTCTGGAGGAGATGTGAGCACACCCACCAAGCAGATAAGTCAGTGATTAGGCCCCAGAAAAAAGACCCCATAAATATCACTTGAGAGAAATATTATATAGCACTATGGGGGAACCTAGCCATGCCATGGTTACTGCTCAGTCAGGGTGAGAGTGACCTCCCAGCAGGACATGCTGTGGCCACCCTGTCCGTGCAGGTGGTGGCCAGGCACTACAGTGTCCCAGACATTGCCCTATACCCTGTGCAGATGCATCCTGCCCAGGCCACCCTGTCCGGGCTATACCCATGGTACCTTGTTCCTCATTATGCACATTGGCAGGCCAATACTGGCAACAGTGCTAGCAGTGTGGGCTGTGGAGGGTGTTGGCAGCCACCACACACTGGATAGACAGACACACACTCCCACACCTATGCCAGCATTGTGCAAATATGGAGGCTTTTGGCAGCCCTGGCCACCACACCAGTCCTGGGCACAGTGCAGGCATGGCTATGGTATGCAATACTGTTGGGGTCACTCCCCGGGGTGCTAAACACTGTCAGAAACCAAAACTGAAACACACTCCACAGATATCTGAAAGGTTGCTATGATGCAGCTCTATCAGTAAATTGTGCTTAACTTAGGAATTGTTATCTGCCATTAATCATAGCAACCTTTTGATATATGCGTGACGTATTCCCAAGTTTAGGGCGGCATTGCTAAGGTATGCAAGTGCTAGTATTGGGAGATGCTGCTGTGCGCAGGGCCCAATAGCCTGACTCTCCATGAGGCTTTGGATAGTGGAGCCTGTGGGTGTGGGTGTTTATGCCCCTGTTGGCCGCTGCTCTAGGACAGAGGTTCCCAACTCCGATCCTGCTGGACCAAACACTGTTCAGGTTTTCATGCTGTCCCTAATGAATATGCATGAATACATTTGCATACCATGGGGCGGCGCATACAAATGCAGCACAGGCATATTTATTGGAGACAGCATGAAACCTGAATGGTGTTTGGCCCTCCAGGACTGCAGTTGGGAAACTCTGCTCTAGGTATTGCACATGTTTATGGTGTCTGTGCTCTGTAGGGTAAAATATAGACGTTTCAGGCATGTTTATGTTATCTGCAATAAAGGTTCCGTCTTTATTACCATGGTTTAGTACTGGGTAAAATATGGGGACTGGGTTGGCAGGAGCCACAGCTGGGACTCGAACTTGTGACCTTCTGCTGGTTGAGCACACTGGTTGTGTGTACTGCACCATACTGTTGCCACAGGGACAGTTCATCAGTTCAACAGACCCTGTCTGTTGCAGTGCATGGCACCCACCTAAATGGGGCTAGGCCATGGTCTGCTGTGGACAGATGCCACTGCCCCCTCTGCCACCAGCACCCCTCTGCCACCATGCTGCCATGCCATTATGCCGGTGGTGCTGGTGCTGCGCAGTCCCAGGCCATCCAGTATGCCAGTAGGCAGCTGCCTATGGTGTGGGTTCTTGGATAGGGGTGCCTACATGGACATGCGTGCTTCCCCCCCCCCCCCCCATACCACCTGCCAATGTTATGTGCCCTTGGTGGTACCTGCTGGATAATCTCCCCTGTGACACTGTGGGATACACACTCGTGCCCATGTTGGACCCTCGTCAGTTGCTGTCTTGCTGCTGTACAGTTTCAGCATTCCTATGTGCCACTTAGGCATCTCCCTAGTCCGCACTGTGCCCCAGCTGGACCACAGCATGTGCCACCTGCAGCCCTCTTTATCCCATTTCCAGCATCTGTACAGTTGCCCTTTCCTTCATGCCCACCCTGCTGTTACTGCACATGTGCACGCCATAACAAACCTGCCCAATATAGACGTGAATAAACCCTGATCAGCACTATTTCAATGTGGGATCATTCACTTTGTAGGGGAACAGAGAATAGACCCTTCCAAACATGATATCTTATTTTTTGAGCTTTGTCAGTGGTGTTGCTTTATGTTTATCATTAATATCACTTTTGGCCAGCTTGGTTATTGGGATTTTAAAGGTGGTTCAGGTCATTTTCTGTGTTTATTTGCCTTTTTGTTCCGTGCACATGTATCACTACTATCACGTTTTTGGGTTTCCCTGGCTTTGCTGTACATTGCTGACTGAAATGGTTTCTCTTTCCTGCAAATGTGCCTTAACGCGAGGGTTTCACTGGCGTTAGTGTTCGTAGTAGTGAGGTTCGTAGTTCGGTGGTGTACCAAGTGTGCAGGTTTTCTACTTCTTGGACACTTGTCTGGGGCATGTGGTTTGGATTGGGCAGGTTTACATGCAAAGGAGCTCAGGCCATTGTTCCATGAGGCCATCATCTCTTCGAGGTTCAGTGGTGCAGACATGATGTTAGGAAGGACCTCTTTGATGATTGTCTCTTTGTCAAAGAGTCGGAAGTGTCCTTTGGGTGTTACTGGTTTTTCAGTTAATCTCTTTGTTTGTTCACTATCCTGCTGAAAAGGTATTTGGAATTGGATTAGGTTGTGATTCGACCATGGGATGGGTGAGATAACTACGCCATGATTGTAGTTCAAGTTCCCTTCTGGTTGAGGGTTGAAGATGAGGTCTAGTATGTTTCCTTTTCGATGGGTGGGGGCATCAACTATTTGTTTGTATCCTAGGTTGTTGAATGCTTCAAGGAAGGCGTTGGAGTGACTGTCCTGCAGGGCTGGTAGGTTAAAGTCTCCCAGTACCCAGTTCGGCTTACGTGTGTTCTTGGGGTTGGAAGCTAGGTCAGTTACAATCGCGAGGTCTTCAGGGGACATAGTTGGGGATCTGTAGAAAAGGTTAATGGTACTATGGTTGTTGGATATGGTGATTACATCAAGGTGAGCTGAGCTATTAGAGCTGATTGTTTGATACTGGAGATTCTCTTTTGCCAGAATGAAAGCACCGCCTCCTCTGCGGTCCGTTCTGTGGCAAGAGTGTATTGCACATTTGCAGGAGAGAGAAATAGTTTCTCTCTCCTGCAAATGTGCATCTAACAGCAGGTTTTCATTCGCGGTAGGATTCAGCCCTTCAGTTCAGCGTGTTAGTGTGCAGGGAGCCTCTTCCCGCCCATTCCCCACCCACTGACCCCTTCCCCCGCCCTCTCTCCACCCTCTGCGGTGTTTACCGCGGCCGGGGACGTTAACGATCATTAAGTAACTTTAATGTGCGTTAACGTTACATACTGCACGTTAACGTTACCTAACGAGGGTTAACATTACATAATGCGCGATCTGTAACGTTACCGCAGTTCAGTAAACATACCCCTTAGTGTTATGGATAGGTCCCTTTTTTTTTTTAAAGATCCAAAAGATTTCAGATTGGTGGTAAAGTTATTAATTATGTTTATTTTAACTGTTTTAACATATATGATGGTTTACTGGTGTTATCATTAAAACCATTACAATTGGCATAGAACACTGCTGCTTATTTGATTAGTAGCGTCAGATGTGAGGGAAATTTCATTGGCTCCCAATTAAATATTGGTCAATCTTTAAATGATTGTCTATTGTATTTAAAGCTGTTCATAAGGATTCTTATTCAGAACTGGCCTTACTTCTTCATGGATATCAACTGTTCTGATTGTTGTGCTTATCACAGTATGAGTTATCAATTGTTCCAATGGTAGCAGCTGTTCAAAAAGTGTTAACTTAATCTCAGATGTTTCAGTATATGGGCCACAGTTGTGGAACACATTGTTGCAAAGTGAACAGGATTTTTTGAGGTTTCAAAAATACTCAAGGTTTAACTGTTCATAATGGCATTTTTGTAATTTAATTCATGTGGAGCCCAATTTCCTAAGCTTGGAGATTGTGAGCCATGACATGGTCTTCCAACATCAGCCCAGCCTGAGTGTAAGAAAAGTAGATGCAGTCTGCCATCCAAATGGACAGAGTGCATTTCAATACCACCGCCCCCAGCTTATTGGGATCAAAGGAGACAAAGAGCTGGGAGGAATGGTGATGGGCTTTCATTCTCTCAAGGTAGAAAGACATACTCTCTTATAGTCTGAGGTATGCAATGAGGCCTCAGCTCTATTGGCATGAGGTCTTGGGAAGAAGATGGGTACCACCACCGATTGATTGAGATGAAAAGCAGAAATTACCTTAGATAGGAATTTCAAGTGAGTTCGGAGAACCACCCTGTTCTTATGAAACCTGGTGTATGGCGAGTGCGCCACCAGCGCTTACAATTCGCTGACTCTGTGTACAGAAGGAAGTGCCACCAGAAAAATGACCTTATGGATAAGGAATTTGATTGGGCAGGAGCCAAGCAGCTCAAAGGGGGGTGCAAGAAGCTGTCTGAGAACCACATTGAGGTCCCACGCCACTGGGGGTGGTTTAATTTGGGGGCAAAAGAGTAGGAGTAAGTGACACACTAAGGGGTTAGCAGAGAGAAGTTGATCAGCTATGGGCTGATGATATGCAGCTACAGCACTGAGGTGCACTATGACCGAGTTAGATTTCAGACCAGAGTCTAACAGGTGCAGAAGATAAGACAAAACGGACTCCACAGAGGAGGAGAAGGGGTCCAGAGACTTGTTCGCACAACATAGAGAGAACTTGCACCACTTGAAGGTATAAGCACGTTTTGTCGAGTCCTTACGTAAAGCGAGGAGGATGTTCTCCATATCCTGTGGTAAGCGGAGCTCTGAAAGTACTACTCGCTCAGCATCCAAGCCATTAGTGCTAGGGATAACAGGTTAGGATGAAGCAGAGTTCCATTGTCCTGTGAGATCAGGTCCAGGACACATCCCAATCTGAGCAGTTGCTGTTGAGATAATCGGAACAGGAGTGGAAACCAGGGTTGTCTGGGCCAGTGTGGCACAATGAGGATCATGGTAGCACCGTCCGCTTGCAACTTGAATAGGGTCTTGGTCACCAGAGGAGTCAGTGGGTAGGCATAGAGAAGACCCTTGCTCCAGTCCAGGAGGAAAGCATTGGGAGCCAAGCAATTCTTGCATGGCACTCTGAGCAAAACAGTGGGAGCTGGGTGTTGCAGGGAGTGGCAAAGTGGTCTATGGATGGCATGCCCTACATCTGGAAGATTCAGTTGGAAATCTACCTGTTCAGAGTCCATTCGTGTGGCTGAAGGATCCTGCTGAGGTGATTTGCCAGGACGTTGAGCTCCCCTGGGAAGTATACAGCTCTGAGGAGCATACCATGTGAGATAGCAAACTTCCAGATGTGGACTGCCTCCCAGCAGAGGAGGTATGAACCCATGCCGCCCTGTTTGTTGAGGTAGAACATGGCCACCTGGTTGTCTGTCTGTATCAGGATGACCTGGTGGGAGAGCTGTTGCTAAAACACTCAGAGAGCATTGGTAATGGCCTGAAGCTCCAGGAAGTTGATCTGATGGCAGCTTTTCCCTGCAGTCCAGAGGCCCTGAGTGAACATGCCATTCAGATGTGCCCCCCAGCCGAGTTTGGAGGCATTAGTCATTGGGACTTGTTGGTGCACAGGGGCCTGGAAGGGAAGCTTTGCAAGCAGGTGATCAGGGTGCTGTCACCAGGACAGGGAGTTTTGGAGGGGCGGAGTCACTATGACCCTGTCTGAAAGATGTCCTGTCACCTGACACCACTGTGTGCAGAGAGCTCACTGCATCTGCCGTATCTGAAATCAGGCTGGGGAGTAACATGGATAGTAGAGGCCATTTGGCACAGGAGGTGCAGCATCTGCCGAGTTGTGACAATTGGGTAATGCTGGACGTCCCTTGCCAAGGTGATTAGGTATTGGGCCCTGTCCGCTGGAAGGAAAGCTCGAGTTATTGTGGTGTTGAGGAGAGCCCCAATGAACTTGAGGCATTGCATCGGGTTGCAAGTAGGACTTTGGGTAGTTGATGACAAAGCCCAGCTGTTCCATTGTTGGATAGTTGATGACAAAGCCCAGCTGTTCCAGTGCCTGAATGGTGCACTGTATGGACTGCTGGACCTCATCTGGTGTCCCGCCCCTGACCAACCAGTCATCCAAGTAAGGGAAGACAAAGATTCTCACGATGCAGAGGAAGGCAGCAACAACCGTCAGACATTTGGTGAAGATCTATGGGGCAGAGGCAAGGCTGAAGGACAGAACCCTGTACTGATAGTGCTGTCCGCTGAGCATAAAGTGGAGGTACTAATGGTGCAGGGAGTGGATGAGGATGTGCACGTAGGTGTCTTTAAGATCCAAGTAGCACAGCCAGTCTTCCCGTTGGAGGTAGGGCAGCAACGTTCCAAGGGATACCATCTTGAACTTTTCCTTCACTAGGAAGCAATTGAGATTGCAGAGATCTGGGATGGGTCGGAACCCGCCTGCTTTCTTGGAAACCAGGATATAGCGTCAGTGGAAACCGTGTCCTGTTTGGGATGGTGCAACAAGTTCCACCACCCTTTCAGTTGGAGTAGTTCGCGATGGTGATGCTCAAGAGGATACTCCCCTGGAAAGAAGGTAGGGGCGATCTGAGTGAAGTGCAGCAGCTAACCCTCAGAGACCACCTACAGTGCTCAGGCATCAGTTGTTATGCTGGTCCATCTGTGGGCAAAGTGTTTTATCTGCCCCCCACCTGTGGTAGAGTGGAGGCTGGGAGGAGAAGATGGGCCATGATCCGAAGCCAGGAGTCAAAACCCCCTGCTTAGCTGGGATTGCGGAGCTGGTTGAGACTTTTGACTTGCACTGCTGCCTCTGGTTTTGACCCTTAGACTGTTGCCCCTGTTAGGGTGGCTGGTACGAATAATACGGGGTTTAAGTTCCATAGGCCTTTTTCCTTTTAGGATAAAAGGAATTCTTTCTTGAAGCCTTTCTCCTAGAAGGGTCAGCGGTCTCTCTCGAGAGACTGTTCATGGTGAGTTTCTCCATTTCCAACTCTGTGGCCTTTTCCACCATGGGTCTGCCGAAGAGGTTTTCTCCACGACATGGGACATCGGCCAACTTGTCCTGAACCCATTGTTCTAAGTCTGAAGACTAGCCATGCCTAGCGATAGACACCAACGCCCACTGCACCACCCTGGCCACGGACTCAAACCCATCGAAGACTGCCCAAGTGATGTACTTAGAGCACTCCTTCTTTTTGTTCACAAGGCTCTAGAAGCACTCAAGGTACTTTCCTGACAAATCAGCTGAGAACCTGGCAACTCTTGGATAGCACCATGTACAACATCCAAAGAGCTTAAGGCTGATCTGTGGTGGTTTCAACCTGCACCATATGCCACACACTAAACAAAGAAGAACTTCATGGTGAAGGCCAAGGAGGACCCCACTGCTCAAAGACAGACATCAAAGACAGACATATGGATGGGAGGAGTGGCCTAGTGGTTAGGACAAGGTACTTCAGGCCGGAGGGCTGGGGGTTCAAGTCCCACCTGGGGACAGCAATCTCAGGCCGGAGGGACTGGGATTTCTAGTCCTATAGGTACTCCTTGTGGTCTTGGGCAAGCCACTTAACCCTCCATTGCTCATGTTCCCTGTAAGTATTAGTGTATGTGTGTCATATCCCCTCATGTTAAATGTATCTCCCAATTGACCGCTTTGACCCGGTGAAAAGCGGGATATAAATACAGCTAAATAAATAAAATAAATAAATAAAAGGCATGCCTGATCTTTGCCCAAACCCACCTTTAGAAACCACAGTCTTTCAGGGAAAATATTCTGTGGACATTTGTTCTATGGCTGAAAACAAACTTAAGCTTTCTGGCAATAAGGAAAAGAACACCCTCCTTACAGTTAAATATGGTGGAGGTTCTGTAATGTTGAGGGGCTGTTTTGCTGCCTCAGGAACTGGAGGCCTGGAACGTATTTCAAGGAATCATGAAGTCAGAGGACTACCAAGGTATTTTGGAACAAAATGTGCTACCTATGGGTATGTTTACTAAACCGCAGTAATGTTACCTGCATTAGGTTCCGCGGTAATGGTACAGATGCTCATATAAAGGCGTGGGTGTTGCATATTACGGCAAGCCATATCAGCTAATGCGCGTTACAAGGCGCCTTAGATTAATACGCGTTACAAGGCACCTTATAAGGCACCTTACAAGGCACATAACAAGGCGCCTTAGAAGGCACCGTACAAGGCGCCTAATAAGGCGCCTTACAACGCACCTTGTAATGTGCCTTGTAAGGTGCCTTATAAGTAAGGTGCCTTATAAGGCGCCTTGTTAGGTGCCTTATAAGGCTCCTTGTAAGGTGCCTTGTAAGTAAGGTGCCTTATAAGGTGCCTTGTTAGGCGCCTTGTAAGGTGCCTTATAAGGTGCCTTGTTAGGTACCTTATACGGTGCCTTATACGGTGTCTTGTAATGTGCCTTATAAGGTGCCTTGTAAGGTGCCTCATAAGGCACTTTGTAAGGCGCCCTATAGGGCTCCTTAAGCTAAGCGCCGTATTAGGCACCCCTGGACAAGGCATCTTAGAAGGCACCCTGGGTTATGGAACCATAGGTTAAGGTGATCCAACAAGGTTACAGTGCCCTAGCTTAGTGTGCCCTAAGGGCTGCAAGGTGCTGCAGGATGACATGCATGACCTGTGAGGCATAGAGACAGATGTAGCCCTAAGACTAGATAGAGCACCGAGGAAAGGCAATGAGCAGGTGAGTGAAGGAGGAGAGTTGGGAGCTGCTGGACCTGCCATATCTGTGGGCATCCCATGTGGCTGCCAGAACTGTTGAACAAACATGGTGGGGCAACTGTACCACAGCACAGGGTGTTGGCAATGTAAAGTACTGGAAAGACAGTGGGTGGCAGACGATGGGAATACGTGTCCCCCAGTGGAGGTGGAGGCAGCAGGATAGTTACAAGGATGGGTGGACAGAGGAGTGGTGGTGCCATGCAGATCAGGCACAGGCAAGGCAAGCACGAAGAGGCGCAATGCAGGAAAGGGTAGCAGTGCAGGACATGGGGTGGCAGCCTGCACAAGAAGACAGGACTCTACACAGCTGACAGACGCAGATAGATGGACTGAAGGAATGTTGGCAACTGTGGTGAGGGTATTATGGGCTGGCAGTACAACTCTGCAAAAATATGACTGTTACATGCATGCAAACTATTTGAGTAGGACAGGCATGAAAGGAAGAACAATGAGGAATTGAACCCATGAACACTGCTGAGAACAACATCGCACTAACCAGTAGGCTATACCTCCATCGTGTATTGCACAGCAATGGCTGGGTACAAAAGGACTGCAGGTCACCGCACAAACTGTCTGCTCTGAATGCCAGGATAGGGATCCCCACCAGTACCCATGATGCAATGCACATGCTGAATAGCTGTCTACAGCTGATCACCAAATGGGGTCTGCACCTCTCTGGTACCTCAGCTTGGAAAGACGAACTGACAGTGTGTGATACTGGCACAGAGTAGCTACAAACCATGCCACTGTGCAGGTTCTGTGCTCACCCTGAGAGATAGGATGGGTGCCAAGCACTAAGTCCGCAGTACATCTGGTGCTAGAGTTAGGTTCTGCTGTACATCCCCATCCCTACCCATGTGTGACAGGTGGTTATTGCAGTGTATCTGTATTCTGCAGTCACATGTGGCCCTCTGGGACCAGACACCACCAAGGTTAGTGTGTACACAGTGTTAGGGTCTGGCTGACATGGGCACCTGTTATCAGAGTAGAGTGGTTTCTAGACTTGCATGAGGTTTGTGTAGCAGTGCCCCTACAGGTCAAAGTGGTATACACTATACCCCAAAGAGCCTACAATCACTCTTTTTGTAGGTAAGGGACAGGTGCTTGAGCCCTAGTAAAGCAACCTCCATCCTGCTGGTATAAGACAGCCCTGC
Organism: Ichthyophis bannanicus; assembly: GCA_033557465.1. Lineage (NCBI taxonomy): Eukaryota > Metazoa > Chordata > Amphibia > Gymnophiona > Ichthyophiidae > Ichthyophis > Ichthyophis bannanicus. The sequence continues at coordinate 1,226,783,739 of CM066033.1, forward strand.
AGGGTTGGTGGGCCAGAGCCATACCTATGACTTGGGCAGTGGCAGACCAGCAGTAATGCTGGGGTTAGGTCTGGAAATCCTCAACTGCTTCACACCACAGTCTGCCATTCACCAGCAGACAGCACAGTCAGACTGCACCTGCAGCACCCTACAAGGTGTTCCAACCATACACAGACTAGACTAACTGCAGACAGTCCACTAGCCAATCCATAGTGCATCAAACAGATAGCTCAGGAGTCATCAGGAGGTGTGAAGGAGGTACAGAGCCAAGACATCGGCGTTTGTGTTGGACTGCCGTGGAGACATTGCTGGTCGCAGTCGCTGTTCCTCTCTGCCCGGTTTACAGGCGTGGCCGAGGCAGCCTCTACCGGCGGGGACTTACTTTGCTGGATAAAAGACCTACCTGGTGGAACCCTCCTTGAGTCAGCAGGAGGTGTGAAGGAGGTACAGAGCCCAGACATCGGCGTTTGTGTTGGACTGCCGTGGAGACATTGCTGGTCGCAGTCGCTATTCCTCTCTGCCCGGTTTACAGGCACAGCCGAGGCAGCCTCTACCGGCGGGGACTTCTTTTTCTGTATAAACTTTTGCCGTTTCCGCGTAGTGGAGCGTGATCATGGAGCGTGATCCGAAGGGGCATGTCTAAAGTGGCAGGATACGCCCCTTTGGCGTCACTGCAGCCATGGTTTGTTTCACTTTATGAGCAGTAATTGATCAGGTAGTTTGTTGCTAGTTTGTAATAATTTCATCTACTCATAGCCATGGGGAAATGGAAGGCTAAAGCTGCAGGCAAAGGTCCGGAGGTGGCAACCAGAGTTTCTAAACCGGTTGGCCATCTGGACAAGCATTTTACTCCTCTTCCACTAGCACAGTCTTCACCTGAGGGAGCTTCATTGAGCCCTGGGGGGAGATCTCCACCTTTGTTTCCAGTGCCTGGGAGTTTTATCGACCTCTCTGCCGAGTCCTCTGCATTGGTAAGAAAATCAAAAGTTATTTGTTTGCCTTCTTCAGTCCAGCCGGTGGGTTTAGGTGACTCAATTGAGCTACCTACTCCCTCATCAGATGCAGAAATTACTTTAAAAGATGTTTGGGGTGCCTTAAAGTGTATATATCGTAAAATGTCAGCTTCCCTATAGTCCTTGTGCACTCTCTCTCAAGAGGCTGCTGTTTCCTTGCAGCAACTAGACGAGAAAGTTGCTTCAATGGATATGGCACTTACTGAGCTAGAGTCTCAAGTACTTCCGCTACGGGCGGTTAATGTGGCGGGGATCAAGGATTCATTAGTGCTTCATTCTAAAGTGGAAGTGCTTGAAAACTCCATGCGCTCTTGTAACTTACGTTTTTTGAATTTTCCACAGTCTTCATTACTTTCTCATAGATTCCTGTTGGATAAATTCTTAAAGGAGATACTTGCCATTACTGATCCTATTGAAATTTCACAAATTTATTATATCCCCTCAACTGTTAAAAAGCTTTGTTCTGTGGAAGGTGGGCTGGATGAGATTGTTTCCCCTTTGGAAAATTTAACTGCCTTTTTAAAGGACTCTCAGGATGTCATCAATCTGCATGCCACATTATTGATTACCTTTTCTTCTATTGATGTTAAGCAGCGTATCCTTAAAGCGTTTTTTAAAGTTAAGCTAGCTAAATTTTGTGGTCAAACAGTTAATATTTTCCCAGATGTCTCTCGCAGCACCCAAATGCGTAGGTGGCAATTTTTGAACTTAAAGCCCCGTGTTTTAGCGTTGGGTGCTACTTTCTTTCTTCGGTTCCTGTGTAAATGCATCATCACTTTTGATGGTGCTTCTTACATTTTTGTAGAAGTAAGTCATCTGGAGAAATTTTTGGCCAGGAAGCAGGGTTTAGATAAGGCTGAGACTTAGATAAGTAGATGTTTGCCTCCAAATGTGGGTTAATTTAACCTGTAGTTTTCTTTGAAGTTTTCTGCTATTAGTCTTCAACTGACTCCAATGATGTGAACTTTATTATTTAGTTCTGTTTCCTGTGCTGTAATTGGTAGCATTGTTAAATTTCCTTACTATCTTATTGTCCTATCACTAATTTGGTTGTTGTAATGTCTAAAAACCTATTAAAAAAATACAGATAGCTCAGTGATTGGGCTCCAGCACCAAGGACACAAAAGTATCACTAGAAGTAGATAGTGTAGAGTGCTATGTGGGAACCTAGACATGCCATGGTCACTGCACGGTCAGAGTGAGGGTGCCCCCCTTCCCCCCCCCCCCCCCCCCCGAGCATGACATGCTGTGGCCACCCTGTCCATGCAGGCGGTGGTCAGGCACTACAGTGTCCCAGCCATTGCCCCATACCCTGAGAAGATGCATCCTGGCCAATCCTCCCTGTCCGGGCCATACCCACAATACCTTTCTCCTCATTATGCACATATTCAGGCTAACGCTGGTAACAGTGGGACATTGTGGGCCCAGTGAGGTGTGGGCAGCCACAAAACAATGGACATACACACACACACACACTCCTATTGCAGCATTGTGCAAAGATAGGGGTGGTTGGCAACCCTGCCTGCGACACTGGTCCTGATCACAGTGCCGACACTGATAAACTGTGCAGTAGGTAGTAGTAGTGTTCTGGTGATAACTGCAGCTCTGTGCTGGGGCCAACAGCCTGACTCTCCATGCAGCTTTGGATTGTGGAGCCTGTCTGAGTGGGTGTTTGTACCCCTGTTCACCGCTGCTTTGGGCTTTGCACATGTTGCTGTTGTATCTACATTGTAGGATAAAGTATAGGGACATGCTCTGCAGGATCCACAGCTGGGACTTGAACCTGTGATTCTCTGCTTCTGGATATACTGGCTGTGTGTACTGCACCACACTGTTACCACAGATGCACAGTAGTCTCTGGAGCTACCTGTACTTTTCCTCAGCCAGAACTTTTATGTTGCACTGCACACCACGTACTGGTACAGGGCATGGCCTAGGTCTACTGCAGGCAGCTGCCACTGCCCCCTCCAGCACGGGCACACACACCCCTGCCATGCTGACATGAGCATATGCTGTTGGTGCTGGTAGTGTGCAGTCCCAGGCCATCCACTGTGTGGGTAGGTGGTCGCCTATGGGCATCCTCACATCACCACATACCAATATCATGTCCCTCTGCTTGGGGGACGGTTGGTTGGGGGGATGTCAGGTCAGTGCCCTGGCAACTGTTAGCTAGGGTGGACCAGGTAGATGTAGGTGTATTGTGTTTTTGCCTTTGTCAGCTGCTGTCTTGCTGATGTCCAGTTTCTATGTTCCTGTGTGCCACCTAGGCCACTGCCTAGCCCACCCTGTGCCCAGCTGCCCCCAATACATGTTCCGCCCGCAGCCCCCTATGCCCCATTTGCACCATCGCCATAGTGGCCTTTCATACTTGGATACTATGCTGTTGCTGCAAATGGATCACTACTATCACCTTTCTTGGGCTCCCTGCCTATGTTGTACATTGCTGATGCTGAAATAGTTTCACCCTCCTGCAAATGTGCATCTAACGACAGTTTTTCAGTCCCGGTAATGTTCGGCCCTTCATTTCCCCACGTTAGTGTAAAAGGAGCCTCTCGCCGCCCACTCCCCGCCCATTGACCCCTTCTCTCCATCCTCTCTCCACCCTCTACGGGACTTACCGTGGCCGGTGACGTTAATGTGCGTTAAGTAACGTTAATGCGTTTTAAGTAACATTAACGTGTGTTAATGTAATGTTAACGCGCGTTAACGTAGCCTCTGCTACGTTACCGCACTTTAGTAAACATACCCCTATATAGGCATTGCAACCCAGAGGTGGGTGGGGTGAGGGGTAGGGTGGGTGGGAACTTAAGTGTCCCTGGCCAGTAGGCCTTTGAAATGAGGGCACACTCAGATATTTGATTTAAAAGCTATGCAAGGAACACAGGCAGGCTGAAGATCCCTAAAACCCTAATTAGCCCCTCCCTGTAAGGCAGGCTTGCAACAGACAAAGGAAACTTAAAAATTCAAACTGAAATCTTACTGCTATGTATTGTCACAACCCCATCCCTTTAGCCATGTGCTTAAAGGTCAGGATGGACTTTATTGTTGTATTGAAGGTAGAAACTTTTGTTAGCCCAGAGGCATTCTGGTACTAGTAGTCCCTTTCTTCATAATGAATAGTTGTGTAAGCCATGTGAATGGTAAAATATAGGGTTTTATTCCCGTAATGCACAAAAGGTTCAAACGAAGACAACAGGATTTTCACCTTGTTCAGGATTTTCACATAAGGTATTTACATAGGTCAAAAACTTGGATATGCTTCACAGTCTTTGTTAGTTATGCAGGGTTCAAACAAAACAGGTTATACAAACAAAAGCAATGCTTCTTCTTTCAGCTTGTGAAACTAAACTGTGTTTCAAAAGTATATCTTGCATGCTATATTTCTCTCAAGGATTCTAAACTCCCAGTACAACAAAACGTACAGTCCATAGGGCATTCAGTTAGCAAAGGGTCAGGTTCAGCAGGGTCTATCTGCATAGCCTCCTGTTCTGCTGAGATATCTGTTGCCCCTGAGCTTTCCCCATATATTCCTGGTTTTACTTCAGAACTTCTTTCTAAGGCTCTCCAGCCTGGCTGTACCCGGTCTGGCAAATATGCAACAGGACTTTTGGTAAGCACTCTTTCTATAGGTTCCCAAACCTTTCTCCAGCTGCCTTGGCTGCTCTTACGGCTCCCTGGCTTCCAGGCCTTTCTGTGACCCGGCCTCAGTTCCTGGTTCAGATCTGTGTCTCTTAGACTCCTGGGCTGAGTCTGGTTCACCCACCTCTGAACTCCTTGTGGCTCACCTACAGAGGAAGAAGCATGAAGGTACCTCTGAACTCTTGGGTCTGTGTCTCTGGTATTCTCCCTACCAGGCACTCTCCCGGTTCTCCTTCTATCCTTCCTGAAGACTTCCTTCTGGAGCTTCCCAGCCTGAAACTGGCTCTCCTGGAACTTGTTCCTTTCCTGTAAGGGCTGCAAGTTCAACTGCCTTTTCTCCTCTCTTTGGAGCCGTCTCCTTTCTCTTTCTTCTCTATCAGCAGCTACTGCGGCTCATGCCGCTCCTCTCTCCTCTGGCTTGTCTATGCTTTGCTTATAAAGCTGTTTCTTAGGTAAAGATTCTGTCCCTCTGACCAGGTGTATCTGATTATGCTTTGAATTAGTTCTTGCATCATCCCAACCTGGGCATGTCAGCCTACCTTCTGAATCTCCGTGCATGCTCCCTCTAGCTGCACTTCTTACTAACTGCACTTTATGTATATCATTTCCTTTAAAGAGATCAATGTTTTCTTCTACCTCCATGGGTTTACTGGCGTCTGCTTCATCACAGTATCAGCCTACTAAGCAAAGGTCCCTGTAACCTTAAAATGATATCCTTGCTTGCAAAATTAAGTAGGAGACGTAAGTAGAAGACCAGGTCTAGCTGCAAGTCCAAAAGAAAAGTATATTTCTGTTCCAAGTAGCTATATATCACAAGTGTCCCTGGCCAGTAGGCCTTTTATGAACTGAGGGCACACTCAGATATTTGATTTAAAGGCTATGCAAGGAACACAGGCAGGCTGAAGATCCCTAAAAATCTATATGCAATAGGTAACGTTTTACCAAAAGACAGGCAATGATATTCTTTGAAAGTCTTAGCTGAGTGTGTAGTCTCTTGAAGTTCTGATAGCAGCTCTTGAAGTTCTGGAACAGGAGTGGGAATACTGGTACACCTCCTCCCAGGATTCCTCTGACACCACACCCACTGTTGCCCTCCAGCCCAATCTATGGGTGAGGATGCTAGTGGGATGAGGAGGCTCCATAGTAGAGGCTCTATATAAGTGAGCCAAAAAGGACTTCATCCGTTTGGATTCAAAAAGGATTCACTCCCACTATTAGAGAGGACATAAAGACTCTGAGAAATGGGAGGGGACTCCAAAGCAATGCTGTATATGGAAATATTGGAAATGTGTCAGTGGAGATCCCCAAAGCTGCTCCAACCAGAGCAGAGATATGAGGAAGGAGATGTCAAATGAGGATACAGCCCAATCACCAAAGTCCCTTACAAAAGCAAAGGCAATCGCCAAAGTGAAGGGTGACTGCTGAGAGCAGGTATTATGCCAGTTACATAAAGCATTCCATGAGTGCCATAGAGGTCCCAGAAAGGGGTGAGAATGCGCTAAGGGGCATGTTTACTAAACCATCTTAACGTTACCGGCATTAGGTGCAGCGTTAACATGAAGACTCCCAAATAAGGAAGTGGGCGTTCCGGCGTTAAGCTTAGTATCGCGCGATAGAGGGCGCCTCGGCGTTTTCGTGCGATAGTGTGCGGTGCTGCATGTTTGCGTGCCATAAGCCTAATTTAATTTTAATTTAATTAGCAGGTTTTTATATACCGCAACTTCCATAGATCAGTTGCGGTTTACAATGAACAACAATGAACAAGCAAGGCTGTTTTACAAGGAACGGCAGTAAACATCAATGCTGTTTTTACATATAACAGTGTAAACAATAATGGGTTCAATCTATCAGTAACAGATTGATAGAATTGAGAACTATATACAGTGAACATGTTTAGAACTATAATACAATTTTAAATAGAATCTCTGGATATCTTACAAGGTTTTAGTACATATTCCAGTTCGAGGGTCACTTATTGCTGGTGCGGCTATCCCTTTTCTTGTTGTATTGGAGAGTTTGATACGGAGGCATAATGTGTTGAGAATAAGTATGTTTTGAGTTTTTTCCTAAACTCCATGATTTGGGGTAATGATCTTAATTCAGCTGGGATGTTGTTCCACAGTATGGGGGCAGCATGGGAGAAAGCTTTCTTGTTCGTTGATTTTTTGGCTCTTATAAATTCTTTTGGTGTTATTAACTTATTTAATTGGTCTCGTCTTTGAAGGTTATGACTGGGTTCCTTGATGATTAGGTTATTTAATGTACAGGGTGCTGTGTTATTTAGGGCCTTGTATGTGGTTAACAGAGTTTTATACTGTATGCGGCATTGGATTGGGAGCCAGTGTAGGAACTCTAAGATAGGTGTAATATGTTGGAAGGGAACTGTTTTTATGATGGTCTTGGCTGCTGCATTTTGTGCTAGTTGTAGTTTTTTAAAGTTTTGATTTGTTACGCCTAGTAGGTTAAGTTTGCAAAGTCAAAGTGGGGTGTTATGATAGCTTGTATTATGCGTTGAAAATCCTGTAGGTGCAATAGGGGGCGGAGTTGCTTTAATATTTTAAGTTTGAAATAAACTTTCTTTGTTATATTTCTTATCTGTGGGTCCATACTGAGGTGTTTGTCTAGTATTACTCCTAGGTACCGTATTTCAGTTTTTATTGTGATATCATTGTTTTGCAGTGAGATCTGTGGTGGTGGGGTGAATGATGTGTTTTTGGTTACTATTAGGGCTTCCGTTTTTGCATGGTTAATGTATAAGTTATTTTCATTTAGCCAATTGTTTATTTCGCTGAGGCATGTATTGATAAGTAATGTAGGGATGTTTGGTATTGTGAAAGGTACATACAACATTATGTCGTCTGCGTAAATGTGATATAATACATTGTGTTTTTTGAATATTTGGCAAATGTGTTTTATGTATATATTAAATAGAAGCGCTGACAGGGCAGAGCCTTGGGGGAGGCCTAGTTCCTGATTGTATGTTTTTGATGTAAGGTTACCGATGCGGACCGTTTGGGTTCGGTTGCTTAAGTATGAGGAAAACCATTTTAGAACAGTGGATTTTATTCCTATTTGTCGCAATTTACTTATCATCGTTGTATGGTGAACACTATCAAAAGCTGCCAATATGTCAATGAAAATGAGTAGGAATGCCTGTTTTGAGCTATCAATGCCTCTTACGAGCGTATCAATTAGAACTGTTAGCAGTGTCTCCACCCCATGTCGAGGGCGGAACCCATACTGCTGATTGTCAAGGGGGACTGAGCTGTCGATGTATTCCTGTGTCTGGATTTGAACTGCTTTTTCGATCAATTTAATCAATTTAATCAATTCGATCTAATCACGTAGAAGCGCTGTGATAATGGCTACAGAGTTGTAGTACACTGGTTAATACAATGTTTGTGGAAACAGCAGTCATGAGTTCAATTCCTCTGGGTGCATACAATATAGCATCCCAAGACAAACATGTTTTTAATGCGTGTAACAGACACATCTGAACAGGGTGTGCTGCAATCGAAAAACCAGCGCTGTAGTGCAGTAACCTGATGTGCATATTAGGGCGCCCCCTGATGCACTGTAATTTTCCACCATCTGAGGCGCCCCATGAGCTGGTGCAAACGAAGGTGCAAGTAAAGATGACCAAAGGGGGGCAAGGTGATGCCTGAAAAGGTGGCCAGTGGCAGTAAGGAGTCCCAAGTTGATAAGCACAAAATGTATGGCCCAAACCCAGATATAACCCTACCACTGCACATATAGCAGAGTACCCAACCCTACACAGGTGTGAAAACACCACCCACCACCTGATAATAAAAACTGTATGCACACTGTAGCAGTACACACCCACGCTAGAAAAAAACACACACACAGTATGTTCAGGTGAACATGCCACCAGTAGCATATAGCCTGTCTGTGCACAATATGAGATCAGCGGATATAAACATGACTAAACCAATGCTACACAGCATTTGATTGATGTTACAATGTCCCGGACGTGTATACGTGCGGTCCACCACCACAACACCTAGGACATGTGGACACATGCAGCTCTCTTGGATGTGTTCCTGAAACAGTGCTGGAGCAGATCAGCTGGGTAGGAACACATGTGCCTGTGTGTAACAACAGTAACATATGGGGTATGGGGTTGCCGACCAAAGAGGTGAACCACAACATATGTACATTGGACAGATGACCCCAGACATGATCTGTGGCAGATCGTCCCCACATACCATTTACCCGTATGTCCATCTACCCCATTCTCCTGCACGCTGAGTGGGGTACAGACAGCTTCCATTGCACCACAGCACCAGGGAGGTCACACAACATATCCTATCAATGGATAAACACACCAGAAACATACATATGTCATGTTTGAGCTGTGTAACACACACAGCACCATCACGTCATCACCCCTCATGCATCTAAAACCCGCCTCAGTCTGGTGTCTGTCCATTACACTGTACAGAATAGTCCCTGCCAAAGCCCCCAAAGACATGTTATTCTTAAAAGTAAAGGGCCTGGACTCCATACAGCCCATTTCACCACCTCTCTGCTGCCTCAGACACTGTTGTCAAACCCATCACCCTGATATACAGTCTTCGCATGTCCATATTGCCTCCGTACTAAACACCTGCACCTCATATCTCAGCCGTCACACCTCCAGTGTGTGTTGTGATGGTCCCATCTCCCCTGCGTGCCTGCACCCATATGCTGGAACACAGGGATATGTCCTGTGTCTGCGTGTTCCAGATTTCTATCCCAAATGCCCTGTTGGGCCTACCTGATCCCCTGCCGTTCACCTCCAACTGTATGCTGATGAGTGCAAAATATATCCTACCATCCCTGAACAGTGCCTGCCAATCCAGACCCTGAGCTATGTTTGTGTGTCTGACAATGCTGGCTTGATGTCTCCATGAAGTCTGAAACTGAACCTGGCCACGACCCAACATCTAATCTCTCTCCGGAAACCATGCCCCCATATTAAGTGTCTGTGTATAGGTTTGACACATTGCCCCTATGCAGATACGCAATGTAGGGTTTGTCTTTGACCCCTCCCTCACCTCCCCCACACATACGCATCATATAGCTAAGACATGCATTGTCATTCCAGATAACATGAGCTATATACCCCCACCCACCCTGAACACACAAATATAACGTGAATGCACCCCTTAGTCACCACCTGTTCTGCTAACTGTAACCTACTCCTTGCTGTTATCCCCTTGAATCAGCTGTGTCTGCCTTGAACCAACCAACACTCTGCTGCCCGGCTCATCACCTGCTGGCCTCACCATGACCATCATACATGACTGTCAAATCACCTCACTGGCTCACAATCCATTGCTTCACCCAGGTGTAGGTTACCATGCTGAGTTAATGATGCGGTAACTGTACCTTCCCTCCTGAATATTAACTCCTGCCAATACCAATACCACTGAGCATGTACATATTGTTGCAAGTCGTATACAGCGCTGTACCCAAACATGTAACCCACGGTCCGTGCTAATCAGTGTATGTTATGGAAGCAATGCGTCCATATCCCCCATCGTGACATCCACACGTCTAGGCAACTGGTGCCACCTACATCCCGCTTCCCTACTGCTGACCCCTCACCACACTCCGTCTACCTTGCTGCACCCACAGCTGGAACCAACAACCTGTGTGTGATCGCCAGCCACTGTCTCCAAACATCGATCATGTACCTGTGTAAGGCAGCGTGCCCACCTATGGCAAGTAAGCCATTCTCATCTGATCCCCGTGCACTCGCAGTTATCCCCTACATAACCCGCCTGTGTTCTCTTTGGACTATCTTGAATGCTCTGATGGGCAGAGAATGTCCTCCATATGTCTGTGTAGTGTTGTGTATGACTGGTACCGCTACACAAATGGTCAAAGGTGGTAGTAGTACATATGTCTATATACCAATGTAATATCAAACACATGCAGTTCTTACATGAGAACACCTCCGCAATCAGCTTGTGCCTGGCTGCCGTGCCCTCACATGTGTCACCACGGCCACGTACAGGATGGCACGTAGGATCATCATCCAGATCCTCATTAATTTGGACTGGGAGATTGTGCCTGAGAGCAATGTTGTGCAGTATGCAACAGGCTAGAACTATCTTTGCCACAGTCATGGGTGTGTATTGTAAGGCCCCGCCGGTCCTATCCAGACACCTGAAGCAACTTTTCAAAACGACAAAGGTCCGCTCGATGACTGAGTGGCTGGAAGCATGGGCCTCATTGTACCTCCTCTCTGCACGTGTCCGCAGCAGACGCACAGGGGTCAGCAACCAGGGACGACACCCATACCCTGCATCACCTGTAGAGAAATAGTAGAGAGGCAAAGCAGAGGTTGAGCCACAGACACATGCATACAAGCAACTACATGCAATCCAACAGCACAGACAGACCTACCATAAACATGTGACAGCACATGCTGACACACAACATGTATGTGGCAGTGTGTGGAGGCATGAGACATGGGCCATGTGTGAGGGGTAAGGCGTGCCAACCACCCCAGCTGTGACCCCAAACACCACATGGCCAAACACATGTAGCTGAAATGTAGTAGTGGCAGCTGCAAACATAGCAGCCACACACATGGCAATGCACCCTGAACAAGGTTTGTGATGCACACATTAGCATGCGTGTGAGAGCCATGATACAGCCCACACACATGAGATGAAATGGGGAAAGGTCCATCAGTTGGCCAGAGAGGATGGCAGGGGACAACAATATACTGTTGAACATATGTGGAACATACATGTGACCTGTACTATGCCCTCACAAAGCACACAATGTGACATGGCCAGTTATGTCAGAGGTGAAGGAGCCCACAACACAAAACACCGTACCAAGGAACACCGTAGAGGGAAGTGCCTCCCCTGAACACGCACACAAACGACACACAAACACAACTAGGGACACCCAGCAAACACAGACATGTGCGCCCATGTGTACCCAGAGGAAAGCATAGTTACTCACTTGTAACAGGTGATCTCCGGGAACAGAAGGAATTTAGTCTTCACATATGGGTATCGTCGTTACTGATGGAGCCTGCACGGGAACGCTCCCCAGCGTCCAATAGGAAAGATTTTGGGAGCATCCCACAGCGCCTGCGTGCTGCCTTCCCGCCTTTCCCAACTGTCCCTCTCCAGTTGAGTTTAAAGCTGTGACAAAGAGAGAGGGAAAGAGAGAAAGAGAGAGAGATAGAGAGATACAACTCCTAGGGGAGGTGGGTGGGTTATGAAGACTAAATTCCTGCTGTTCCCGGAGATCACCTGTTACAGGTGAGTAACTATGCTATCTCCAGGAACAAGCAGGAATGTAGTCTTCACATATGGGGACTCCCTAGCTGCAGATGCCATGGAGAAAGCCCCAGAAGTTGTGTGCCCTTGTGAAAGGGCTCCACTTCCCCCCATGGATCTCTGGCATCCTACCAGGGATGGTGGGTAGGAGTTGATGAAGTATGGAACAGGTGTTGAAGAACAGCCTGACCAAACAAGGCATCCCGGCAGGAGTCCTTGTCTAAGCAGTAATGGGCTGTGAAGGTATGAACCGAAGCCCAAGTAGCTGCTCGACAGATGTCGTCGATAGACACAGAGTGAAGATGAGCCATAGAAGCTGCCATGGCTCTCACATTGTGAGCTGTCACATGGCCTTCAAGAGGAAGGTTTTTACTCTCATAGGCAAAAGATATACACTGTGCAATCCAGCTGGACAGTGTTCTTTTGGAGACTGGAAGTCCTAAATGACTAGGATCAAAAGCAACAAAGAGTTGAGAGGACTTTCTATGTTGCTGTGTCCTTTGTAAGTAAAAGGCCAAAGCCCTTTTGCAGTCCAAAGTATGAAGATTCCTTTCTGCATTTGAAGCGTGAGGCCTTGGGAAGAATACAGGAAGGTAAACCGCTTGGTTTAAATGAAAAGGTGACACCACCTTTAGCATAATGTGTGGATGAGTCCTAAGGACTACCTTATCATGATGGAACCTTGTATAAGGAGGATCAGCCACCAACGCTTGCAATTCACTGATGCGACGTGCTGATGTGATTGCAATAAGAAAGATGACCTTCCAGGAAAGGAATTTCAAAGAGGTAGTGGCTAATGGTTCAAAAGGTGGTTTCATGAGCTGCCCAAGAACCAGATTTTAGTCCCATGCCACCGTTGGTGGCTTAATAAGAACATAAGACATGCCATACTGGGTCAGACCGAGGTCCATCAAGCCCAGTATCCTGTTTCCAACAGTGGCCAATCTAGGTCATACGTACCTAGCAATATCCTCAAAAGACACAGGTTCCACAATGCTTGTACTGGGTCAAGCATTGATATCCTGGGTCCCTTTTAATGGGATGCTTAGTTAAAAGAAGGCCTCTCATAAATCTCGCTATGAGAGGATGAGAGGAAATAGGTTGTCCATTTAGAGGCTTGAAAGAAGCTGCAGTAGCACTCAAATGAACTCTCACTGAATTGGTCTTAAGCCCTGCATTTGATAAATGAAGGAGATACTCCAGTAATGATTCCAGATGTATTTCAAGAGGGTTAAGACCCTTCTGCAAGCACCATATGGTAAACCTTTTCCACTTAAATGCACTTAAATGCACCTATTTAAATGCTACTACAACCAGCCATAAGTCGCAAATTCCATGGAACCGTAGCAAAGTAAACTGATAAATATATGCTTTTTGAATCCGCCTTATGTGTAACTATGTATAGCCATATAAAAATGTGAATTCCAAAATGTGTAAATATGTATTGTATAAATGTAAATATGTTTAACTCCATGCCCCAAAACATTAACCATGTGTGCCGTGACCCCCTCAGACCTATGTATATACTCCCCCCACCCTGTCCTGATCGACATCTCCCAAAAGAAGAATCAAACCGCTGCTGATCGCTGGAAGCAGCGGTATATAAATGTGTTCTACATAAATAAATAAATAAGAGCGTCTTGTGGAAGGCTTCCTGGAAGCATAAAGGATATACTTTACCTGCTGGGAAAGGTTAAGACCGTGGAGTTCTAGGCTTTCAGCAACCAGGCCCTGAGATGCAGAGACTGGGGACTGGGATGCCACAGCATCCTGTCCTCTTGAGAAAGGAGATTTGGAGCAGATCCTAACTCCAGAGGCAGAGCTTGAGAGAGATGTAGGAGCAGAGGGGTACTACATTTGCCGTGGCCAACGTGGAGCTATGAGGATCATATGACCTCTGTCTCTCTGAAGCTTGAACAGGGTTTTGGGAATTAGGGGAATGGGTGGAAGAGCATACAGGAAGTCCTGACCCCAATGCAGGAGGAAAGCATCCCTGGCCTGACAACCCTGAGCCGGAATTCTGGAACAGAACCGGGGAAGTTTGGCATTCAGCAGACTTGCAAAAAGGTCTATGTCTGGGGTTTCCCAAATTTGAAAGATTTTGGCCACCTGGTCTGCATGGAGAGACCATTCATTTGGAAGCAGAACTCGACTGAGTCTGTCTGCCCGCCCAAGAGTTTTGAATGCCTGGAAGATACACCGCAAGGAGATGAATCTGATGCTCTCTGGCGAGGGCCCATAGTCACAAAACTTTGTTGCAGAGCGACAGAGAGTCTGTTCTGCCCTGCTTGTTTACATAGAACATAGCTACTTCATTTTCCGTTTGAATTAGGACTGTCTTGTAGCTGAGTTGGGTGTGGAATGCTCGAAGAGCAAGGAAAATTGCTCTGAGTTCTAGGAGATTGATGTGTAGATAGGCCTCCTGTGGAGTCCAGGCACCCTGGGTAGAGAGGCCTTGCAGGTGGGCTCCCCAACCCACCTGTGAAGCATCTGTTGTTAGAGTGGCCTGGGGTGGGGGTTGCTGAAAAGGAGACCCCACCAAAAGGTTTTGGGGTGATTGCCACCATTGGAGGGACAAAATAAGGCGATCTGAGTTTGCTATTTTGTCTGACAGGCAACCTGATGCCTGAGCCCACTGAGTGGATAAAGTCCACTGGGCTGCCCTCATATGGAGGCGAGCATAAGGAACCACATGCACGGTGGATGCCATGTGGCCTAGCATTTGTAACATCTCCCAAGCTGTGAGGTGAGGTTTTAGCACTGCTTGGGAAGTTAACTGCACAATGCGAAGGCAGCGGGGCTGTGGAAGGTAGGCCCTTGTCTGTCTGGTATCCAGCAGAGCTCCTATAAACTCTAGGGACTGAGAGGGGGCAAGGTTGTATTTTGGGAAGTTTATGACAAGTCCCAAATACTGAAGGATGCGCATTGTGCGAGAGAGGGCAACCCTGGCCTCTGGCTCTGAAGGGGCTCGAATGAGCCAGTCGTCTAAGTAAGGGAAGATGAATATTCCCAGGGTGCGGAGAAATGCCGCCACCACAGCCATGCATTTTGTGAACACCCTTGGTGAAGAGGCCAGGCCAAAGGGAAGAACCCTGTATTGATAGTGCTTCCCTTGAAACAGAAAGCGAAGGAACATTCGGTGAGTTGGATGGATGAGAACATGAGTGTACGCATCCTTGAGATCTAGAGAACAAAGCTAATCCTGACCCTGAAGGTATGGCAGCATATGAGTATGCAATGTGCATGTGATGGGGGCCGACACTACATGTGTCCTGGGTGCATGTGTGAGTCCACTGTGTCCTTTGAGGCTTTGGAACTGTGCGCCCCAATGGCCTGTGCAGGTGGATGCGGGATCTGTACTGTGTGGTGGTCACTGACAGAGTAGTATGTGTCCTCCTGTTTTCTTTGGAATAAGGAAATAGGGGGAGTAAAACCCTGTACCCAGTTGGGGAATGGGTACCTCTTCTATTGCCCCTTGAGCAAGGAGCACAGTGACCTCTTGACCTAACTGGTCATTGAGAGAGGTCTGAGAATTGAACTGTCTTACCATTGTAGGAGGGGGCATGCTGAGGAAATGAAGCTTGTACCCCTCTCTTACAATAGACAGAGTCCAATTTTCTGCTGTTAACTAACCCCATCTGGGGGCAAAATGACATAACCTTCCTGGGATGGTGGAGGGTTCTGGGCCGTTCAGGGCCAGGAAGGCAAAGTTCTCTAGATAGGAGTCAAAGCCCCTGTGGAGGCTGAGTCTGCTGAGCCGGTTGAGGCTTAGCTGCTTTTGTCTTTCTTTGCCTAGGTTGTTGCTGCTGTCCCTTTTGGGCAGACTGACCTAAACGATGCCCCTGCTGGGTATAGGAGGGATAAAACTACTTCTTCTTACTGAAGAATGGTTTCTTAGAGGATTTTTTTCCTCGCAGGATCAGCTGTAAATTTAGACAATCTATCCAAAGTGATATTGTCAGCATCTATCTCATTAGCTTTTTCCTGCCAATTCTTGCCAAAGAGATTCCTCCCTGTGCAAGGTTTATCCTGTACCCAAATTTCCAAGTCAGATGCCTGGAGCCAGGCAATCCTATGTGCACCTATGGCAATGGCAGAGGTTCTGCTTATGCACTCAAAGCAGTCAAAGGCTGCATGATTCACAAACTTGGAAACATCCTGGGCATGTTTGACAAGAGCGAGGTAATCTTGCCTCTTATCATCAGGAAGGAGAGGGCTCATAAGCTCTAAATCTCCTGTGACTTCCTTAGGGAACATCCCCATATATAAGATATAGGAACTGATCCTAGCAGAAAGCATGGAAGCCTGGAAGGTTCGATGTCCAAAGGCATCAAGAGTCCTACACTCACGTCCTGGAGGATTAGATGCATGCCTTTTTGCACTCTTTATCCTTCTCATAGCAGATTCCACCACTATGGAATGGTGTGGTAATTGAGTCTTCTGAAACCCAGGACAAGGAGGAACTCGATACATGGTGTCGAGTCTTCGAGAGTGAGGAGATGTGGTTAGAGGTGTTTCCCACATCCTTAACATGAGATCATGCAAGATCTCATGAATCGGTAAGGTAGCTGCCTCCTTGGGAGCTTTAGGGTATTGCAGGATTTCTAATTCCTTTGCCCTAGGTTCTTTTTCAGGAGCCACTGTGATGGAAAGACCTCGGGGCACATCTCAGATAAAATCCTGAAAGGACATCTCCTCTGGTGGAGACATCCTATGTTGAGGAGAAGAGGAATCCTCAGGAAGAAGTACTCTGGTATCGGCAGAGCTTTCAGAGTCTTCAGACTAATCCGAGGATTCGAAGTATCTCCGATCCGGGTGATCGTGCAAAGCACGGTACCGGTACTGACCGAAGTCGGCATCGGAGTGGTCCGGTACCGACTTGTCGATGCCGGATAGACACACATAACGCAGTCCCGGTAGAATACCTGCCGATTTCGATGCAGTCAGTGCCGGCACTGGAGTCAGTGCCAGTACCGGTTGAATTGTCTGAAGCGGTTTCAGGGGCATTGAGGCCGTGAGAAGAGCTGCCAGACTGCGTTCAATAGTCAAGAATCTCTGGTCTATCGATGCTGCCGATGCTTGGGTATCGGTACCGGATGAAGCGGCCGGTACCCCAGAGCATGGCACCAGTAGTTCTGCCGAGGTTGAAGCCTCGAGAACATCCTGGAGCCTCGTTAGTGCTTTGGAAGCCGAAGCCGAAGCCTCCCACCGGGGCAATTTTGCCGGTGAAAGTCCCTCAAGGGCAACGCCAGAGGCATCTCGATGTCTAGAAGGAGATCTACCCTTTGAGGACCGGCTAGATTTATGTTTAGTTACCTGAGATCCATGGGAGGAAGACGAAGCCCTGGAAGACGTCGATGCCATGGAGGCTGCATCGGAGGGAAAAAAGGTGCTAAGTTTAGCAGCTCGGTTTTGCCGGCCCCTTTTCGACATCATTCCACACTCAGATAGAGTGGTCAGGACCTAAACATTTGAGGCACCACTCATGGGTGTCGGTGATGGAGATGGTACCGCCACACTTAGAACACTTTTTAAAACCCGCAGCGAGTTTTTCCATTTTGAAGGAAAACGTTCGGCCTAGTGCCCAAAATGGCACATGGCACCTGAAGAGAAAATTACTGGAAAGACTCCAGAAGAAATTTTTTTAAGAAGAAAAGAAAGAAGAACCGGCGGTACCGGTGTAGCTTTGAGGGAAGGCAGACGCGACCACAAAAAAGAAGAATAGAAGGGATTTTTTTTCTGCGGTGACAGGATGTGCGACCTGTCTGCTCCGCAGAAAACGAAGAACTGGAGAGGGACATTTGGGAAAGGCGGGAAGGCAGCACGCAGGCGCTGTGGGATGCTCCCAAAAGCTTTCCTATTGGATGCTGGGGAGCGTTCCCGCGCAGGCTCCGTAGGTACCGACAATACCCATATGTGAAGACTACATTCCTGCTTGTTCCTGGAGATGACCATGTGCACATTTGAGCAGAGAAATACCCACCCAGCAGTATACAGTCCTCATATTGGCCAGCCTCAAACTGTCCGAATAGTGCTGAGTGATGCAGGATAAAGGAGTCATGGTGGACCCTGAAAACTTAGGGACCACATTCAGAATATGCATATTTGCATCACATACAACCTGAACATTCAGGGAATGAGAGTGTTTGCGGTTGCGGAACACTGCCTCCCTGTCTCTGGGCAGGACCAGGACAAACATGTGTGCAATCAATAGCTTCCATCACATGTGGTATCCCCGCAACCCCCTCAAAGGCCTGGTTCAGGGTCCCCCACTGTTGCCTAGTGTTGGGAATTGCAATGTAATTCCACACCCTGCTGACCATAGCTTGCAGTACCTGGTGGAGACAGCGTGAGAAGGTAGGGCGGCTCATGCCACCCACTGCGGCCACAGATGACTGGAAACAGCCAGAGGCAAAGAAATGTAGGGCAGCCAGGAGCTTGACCAAACCCAGTATGGCATGTGACCAGCCGGTCAGGGGCTCGTGGTCAGGTCTTAGATCCTCGAAGAGCTCCCTAATAGCCACTGTGTCCAGACTGTATAGGGAGATGACCTAGTCCTCACACATGTCCTGGAGCTGGGCTCTGCGCCTGTAGAAGCCTGGCGAGGGCACAGCTCGGCACACCTCCTGCGCCGTGCCGGCTCTGGCCAGGCCTGCATGGCCCCCACAGCTGCAGGTCGGAGTTGCAGCGGGTCTCCACCCATGCCTTGTGCTGCAGCACCATGGACACCATCTCCCACGTCAGGCAACCGCGGGTCCTGGGCACCCCCCAATGCACCTGCAGCCACCACAAAGGCAGCCATCATCAGAACAGATATACCACAGACAGAGGGTTTTACCTCGCCACACCTACACCGCCCTCTACCTGTCCCTCACCTGATCCCCTCTACCTTACGCCCCCTCACCACCCCTCCTCCACCACCCCCTGCCTGCTCCCCACCTCACCTGCCCCCACCACCCCAACACCACCTCTCGCCTGCTGCTCACCTCACCGCACCTCACCTCACCTGCTCCACCCCTCATCTGCTGCACACCTGACAAGAACCTCACCTCGCCTGCTTCTCACCTCACCTACACAAACCCTTGGCATGCACCACGTATGCATGACAATTTATTACATGTCTTCCGGTGCGCGCCTGGGCATGCATTGCGCATGCACCGTGCCGTGGCTGCGCTGTACATGTGCGGTGTGCATGTGCGTAACATCCAAACGTGGCCCTTGCGCATGTGCTGTGTGGGGCTCCATGCACGCATACGGCATATGTGGCATCTATACGTGGTGCCTGCGCAAGAGACCACTGTGGGAGCCGTCTGCTGTGTGTTTGCTCATTCACGGGTGTCATGCGTGGAGCCACACAACACAGCGCATGTGCAACACCAGAGCGCAGGCACCGATGTCCATGTGCGCATAGCACATGTGATGCTGTGCATGTGCAGATTGCACACAAGCGCCTCAGCGCATGTGCAACATGCGTAAAGCAGCACCCAACACAAAAAGGCATAAATAGGCCACCTCCCGTGTTAAACGCAGAGGGTTTGAGTAGGCGAGGTGAGGAGCAGGCGTGGAGAGCATGTGTCAGGTTGAGAGCAGGTGAGCAGAGGTTAAGTGAGCAGCAGGGTTGTGGGAGAGGTGGTGTGGTGAGGAGCAGGCGTGGGGGAGATGAGGTGAGGAGAGGAACAGGTGAGAGGGAGAAGAGGTGAGGAGAGGAGCAGGTGAGAGGGAGAGGAGATGAGGAGGGAGGCAGGTGAGAGAGAGAGAAGGTGAGGAGGGGAGCAGGTGAGAGGGAGAAGGGGTGAGGAGAGGATCAGGTGTGGGTCCATATCTGGCAAGGACCAAGCGTAGTGGGAATATGTGAAAGGGAGGAGGTGGACACTGGGAGCAGGCAGATGGAGCAATGACCCATGGCAGGAGGGAGCGAGGGGGAAGCAGCTGAGCAGTGGTCCACAGAGGCGGCAGGGGTGGGTGGGCCTGAGGTGGTAGCTTCAGGGCCATTGGGTGTGTCCCAACCCACCCAGGGGCAGCCCGAGGGGCCTCCCAGTGCCAAACGGCAGCGGGTCCCAGTCCCAGCCGAGGAACGGAGGCGAGCAGTCAGATTCAGCCAGCAGGAGAACCACATCCTGCTGGCCAGTGTGCTGGAGCGCTATGAGGTGCTGTATGGGCAGCAGACCTCCAGCACCACTGTGGGGACCTGTATACACGTGTGGGAGGAGGTGCAGGAGGCCGTAGTGCAGGCCAGGGGACCACCCAGGAACCTGGACAGCCTGAGGAAGCGCTTCAATGATATAAAACGGGGTGTACATACCCACATGGTGGCGGAAAGGAGACATGCCATGGGCACTGGTAGGGGTTGTCCCTTTGCCCCCAGCCTGACACTGCTGGAACAGGAGCTTGCTGAATGCCTTGGCCCCATCTACCTGTGGGGACTGCCTGAGGAGCTGGAAACCGCCCATCCACGGGCAGGTAGGTCTGAGATAAGCATCCCACATACAGCTACCCGCACAGCACATGCTTGCCATGGAGGTGGCGATGTGGGACTGTGGCGAGGGGACACATGTGCCCCAACACATGCAACAGGTGGACACACAAACAGCAACAACTTAGAATGTCTGCATATGGTGTGTGTGGCAGGTACCCGGGGCTGCTTCTTAGAAAACCCCCGTCCGGGACGTGGACGAACACTGCACAGGGGTACAGACCCAGGTGGGGGTGGGGCCAGTCTGCCAACCAGGCGGATTGCTGTCCCCCCCCTACAACACTGTGCATGTGGGAAAATAGGGCCCACACATACAGGGAGGCCCAAACACCACCACCCCCATGAACCAAGCACATGCAGCAGTTATTCCTACCTGCCACGTAGGGCACACGTAACCATCAGACATCTACAGCCAGGCAGCCATCACATTATGACAGACTCAGACATACAGGGGGGACATACAACTAGGCCACAACACAGTGACCTGGAAAACCCACACCCACCACCCATAACTTCTATGACGTCTGTTCGCTCCCACCTGTGCAGAGACAGAGCCCTGACCGGTGACAGCAAATGGCCTGTCACGCTGGGACTACCAGGTAGACACAAACAAATGTCAATGCCCACATCACACAGATGTTAGACACATACTACTCTGTCAGTGACCACCACACAGTACAGATCCCGCATCCACCTGCACAGGCCATTGGGGCGCACAGTTCCAAAGCCTCAAAGGCCCCACCTACCCCACCACCCATACCACTTGGGAATAGCACCCCTGCAGGCACCGCAGTGCCCCACACACATTCCCAGGACCCCCACCCACAGTGCAACACCATGCCCAGCATCACCACACCCATCCCCCGCAGCAGTCCACCATAACACACAGAGTGCTGGATAGCTGTACACCCACACCACACAGTGGTCACCACCGCAGCAGTCCCCACACACATATGGCTGCCACAGTCGCAGGGCGCAACATGTACCGAGCACACCACACAGGCCAATACATACATATCACTCACACACACTGTGACAGGCCACAGTCACACAGTGGACTCACACATGCACCCAGGACACATGTAGTGTCGGCCCCCATCACATGCACATTGCATACCAGTGCTGCACATAGTGGCCCCAGCACTTGCCTTACCATCCCCCCAGGACACACCATCGAGTGTGGCACAGCAGGCCCAGAGCAGGTGGCTGCCCCGCACCCCCCTGCTACATACACTACACTGTACGCACATGTGTTATCCCCATTGTAGGCGCTGTGACAGCAGTAACAGGCGGACAACACATTGCTGCTGGTATGGATGTACAACACAGCTGCACATATATGTATGTGGTAAACCAACCGTGATGTATACCCCGTTCCATCCCCCAGGTGACATCCAGGCCTTGGAGGCAGATGTGGGTGAGCTAGGCGATGGCAACGGACCAGAGGGTGATGGGGCCGAGGTTGTTGCCAGCACAGGCACGGAGGCCCACGGGACAGATGTGGTGGCCGTAGCAGTGGACATGCCGGCAGTTGTCCGCACCACTGTGCTGACCTCCGGCAGCAGCGCACTGTCTGCGGAGGGCCACGGCATGGAGGGGAGCCAGCACACAGCGCAGGCACAGGGACCACCCCTCTACCCACCCACCAGCATGGATGTTATCCTGCAGGAGCTGAGGTCTCATACTGCCTCATCACGGCAGGACGCTGAAGGTAGGTGACTGAATAGGCAGGATGTCCCCAGGAAGTTGGGCTAACATCCACAATGACATCCCATGTGATCCCCTAACTAATGTCTCCATTGAACATAGTTCTGTCTGTGTTGTGGGACTCTGTGCCATGTGAGTCATCTTATTGTAGCAAGGGCCGTCTGTCCACATGATGTTTCAGGCCTCATACTGCCACTCGCTCCTCACCTCCATATACCCCAGGATACATGCATCACCCAAGCCCTATCCCTTACCACCCAGACAGCTTACTCTGCGGATGCCCCATCCTGGCTGATGGTACCTAGCCTAGGCTGTCCTGGTGGGCAGTACTGTGGGTCAGGGGTGGAGCCACCAGTGCCCCCAGATATCCATCAGCTCATCATGAACCCCACGTTACATGGCCAGTCCCATGCAAACAGTACACAGATCAATCATTGACACACTGACCTGCAACACAGTACCATGTGTCATACCTCTGATTCCCACGGGCCGTCATATGGCGCATCACCTGCCGCGAGGATGGTTCAGGGGACGCACAGATGTACACATGGTACCATGTTGCTAGTCTTCACATGCAGAATTGATCTGAGAAGTGGCTGTTGAGATACTCCGGACATGTGCATGGGTCACGGTTGGTGTTGCGACACATGTCTCACACATCCCTTTGTGTTCTACTCACAGGCACATGGCAGGCTCTTCTGGAGCTCCGGGATGAGGTCAGGCAACTGCGTGCCACAGCCGAGGTGATAGCGGCAGTGCTCACCCGTATAGCGGATGCACAGGAGGCCATGGCTGGGTATCTCCAGCAGCCGGCCACAGCGCAGGAGGCAGCTCCGGAGCAACTGGCACAGAGGGGAGGTGTAGCACGTGATCTCCGCGGATGTGGGTGGCCATGCAGGCTCTGATTGTGGGGGACAGGACACGCAAGCTCATCAAATAAAGACAGTTTCCCCTTTTTACGCCTCCGTGCACATCTCTATTATTTCTCAATGTGCTCCCCTGGTTAACCGGGACCCCATGTGGGCACCTCGTCACATGTGCCATCCCCATACCCTTATGGGTGTTGTGTCTGCAGTACCACCAATCAGCGCACATATGTTCCACTGTGCCCTGTGTGCCAAGCCCAGTGCCATGTGTGCACACCTGTACCACTGTGTGGGGGTATACCCTCCCTCACCCGTCAAGCCGTCGAGGCTGTTGTTGGTGATACATCTTTGTTGTACGGATGTGTCACTCCCTCCCACCCCATATCCTCTACATTATTCACACCACATGTGTGCCTATTCTCTCTGGACCACAACAGGGCCTAGTTGGCCTCTCAGCCACAGATGCTTGCAAGACACGCAGGCCAGGCAACGGGAACTAGCTATAGTCAGTTATTTACCCCCCCAAACCTTCTTGGGAGCCGGAGCCCCTCCGCATGTCCAGCACCACCTGTCATGGGCTCACCATCTATCCCCCTGTCCTGCTTCTGGGTACAGCGGTCTGTCCTACCCCCACAGCCACATACCGACTGCTAGCCATTCCCGTCATCCTCTTCCAAATGTGCTGCATCTGATATGCACCCTACACATCATGGGCATCATGCGTTTGACCATAGCTGCTGGGCCACCCAGCCCATGGTTACATCACAGGGGCACCCAAGGACTCAGGTGCCTACACACATGGCCAGCCCCCACACCTGAGGACGGAAGCGGCCCATGTATGTTACCCATGTCTACCACACATACACATAGGGATCCACACACATGTCCCATGCACACCTCAACAGTCTGTCTGTAAGGGAGACACATGACCATTGTGATGTTGTAACAAACCAAAACATGTGTTTATTTACACAACCTGTCTTAACAGCTGCCCACATGTGCTGGTCCCGGGTCACAGGACAGCACAGGGCACGTGTGTGATGCAGCACTGTGCACCTCACACACTCCAGGGCTGCCCATGAGCAGATGGGTCTGGAGATGCGCGGCCCCTGCCAGGCCCACGCTGCATGCACATCTCTGCACCCATCTGCTCTAAGGCACCTGACGCCTGATGGTGCAGTCATGGTCCCGCTGGCGGTGCAGCAATGTACCCATTGCCACAGCCAGGTACCGTACGCAGTGGCCACCACACCGACACCATGTTGCCACTGTCTGTGTGGTGGCATCTGCATGGCCCCTGTCTGTGGCAATGGGTGCCGCAGAAACACCCGGATGGGCACCATCACTGCACACATGGGGCATGTGGAAGGGACCCTGTGCTGCCCTGTGGCCCCTCCCACCCTCAGACCCACCCTCCACACCCTCATCCTCCACCACCATTGCCTCCCCAACCCCCTCACCCTTGTACCTGCCCCCTCCCCACTCCACTCACCCTCACCCTCGTCCTTGCCCCCTCCCCATTTCCCTCACTGTCATCCTCCCCCGCTGCCTCACACACACCCTCCCCCTCCCCTCCCTCCCACCCCATCACATCCTCCGCCCCTCCATGTGTTGCTCCTCTGCTCCATCGCCCTCCAACACCTCCACCGTCTGCACCATCTCTGTTGGGCTTGAGGTGGCTTGTCCTGCTGCAGATGGGCTCTCTCCAGCATCTCCGTCCTCTGTGGGGAAAACCAGACATTAGCACGGTGGCATGCGGGAGCCACATCACAGAAACATAGTATGTGCTCGCATTGGCTGTTGGGACATGCTGTAGTGCACTGTAGTGGCTGCAATACTCACCTTCACGATGACCCATCGCCCTCTGTTGGAGGCGGAGAAGGAACTCAGGCTGGTGCAGCCGCAGCTCACGGCCCTTCTTCCGTAGGTCCTCCACCTGGGGGGAAATGCAAGGTTTGTGACCATTAGGGACAGGATATGTCTGGTCAAGGCCTTTACCTATCACACATGGCTGTGAGCAGCAGGGGGCTTCTGCGGCAGTGGCCAGTGGGTGCACTACTACCTGTTGCCATCGCCGCCTGCATGTGTGGGTGTGCGACTGGGCATGCGCGGTGTGCCACCTACGTGTCATCTGCGTTCCCCCCCGGGCATACCATTCCGGGTGCATGCTCTCTCCTTGCATGACATGGCAGCACCATCCATGTGTGGGGCAGTCATGCTGATCTCCAGGGGATGCTATTCATGACTCTCTGTGTTACAGAGGCACACCTGGGTTTGCACCGGACCTCCATAACTCTGAAGGGGAACCAACTGGAACAGCAGGATGTATACGTGACCTATGTAGTCAGATCTATAGCCTACTGGGGATGGGGCAGATCTGTGGAACTGCAACAGAGGCACGTACCATCACACCAGGGTGTATGGCAGACCTTTGTATGCAGGTGTACGGCCTCCTGGGGATAGGGGGACTTACACACATCAACAGCAACACCTACCGTAACACCAGGATGTTTGATAGACTTCTGTTAACAGGTCTATGGCCTCCTGGGGATAGGGTGAAAGTGAACACATCAACAGGGAGAACCACCATAACACCAGGATCTCAAATATACCTCTGTAATCACGTCTCCGGACTCCTGGGGCTAGGGTGGAATTATGTACATCAGCACGAAAAACTGCCATAACATCAGGATCTATAAGAGACCTCTGTCATCAGGTCTCAGGCCTCCAGGAGATATGGCAGAGCTGTGCATCTGCAACATATGCTGGTACCATAACACCAGGATGTCTATTAGACCCCTGTAAATAGGTCTCAGGCCTCCTGGAGACAGGGCAGAGCTGTGCAACTGCAACAGATGCGGGTACCATAACACCAGGATGTGTATTAGACCTCTATGATTAAGTCTGGGGCCTCCTGGTGATAGGGTGGATTTAAACACATCAACAGAAACAACTACCATGACACCAGGATCTCTAATAGACCTCTGTCATCAGGTCTCAGGCCCCCTGGAGATATGGCAGAGCTGTGTAACTGCAACAGATGCTGGTACCATAACACCAGGATGTCTATTAGACCCCGGTAAACAGGTCTCAGGCCTCCTGGAGATAAGGCAGAGCTGTGCAACTGGAACATATGCTGGTACTATAATACCAGGATGTCTATTAGATCCCTGTAAACAGGTCTAAGGCCTCCTGGAGATAGGGCAGAGCTGTGTAATTGCAACAGATGCTGGTACCATAACAGCAGGATGGCTATTAGACCCCTGTAAACAGGTCTCAGGCCTTCTGGAGATAGGGCAGAGCTGTGTAACTGCAACAGATGCTGGTACTATAATACCAGGATGTGTATTAGACCTCTATGATTAGGTCTGGGGCCTCCTGGGGATAGGGTGGATTTAAACACATCAACAGAAACAACTACCATAACACCAGGATCTCTAATAGACCTCTGTCTTCAGGTCTCAGGCCCCCAGGAGATATGGCAGAGCTGTGCAACTGCAAGATATGCTGGTACCATAACACCAGGATGTCTATTAGACTCCTGTAAACAGGTCTCAGGCCTCCTGGAGATAAAGCAGAGCTGTGCAACTGCAACAGATGCTGGTACCATAACACCAGGATGTCTGTTAGATCCCTGTAAACAGGTCTCAGGCCTCCTGGAGATAGGGCAGAGCTGTGTAACTGCAACAGATGCTGGTACCATAACACCAGGATGTGTATTAGACCTCTATGATTAGGTCTGGGGCCTCCTGGGGATAGGGTGGATTTAAACACATCAACAGAAACAACTACCATAACACCAGGATCTCTAATAGACCTCTGTCATCAGGTCTCAGGCCGCCTGGAGATATGGCAGAGCTGTGCAACTGCAACATATGCTGGTACCATAACACCAGGATGTATAATAGACCCGGGCAATCAGGTCTGAGGGGCGTCTGTGGATAGTGCAGACTTGTAATCAACACCATACGCATCTACATTGGCCACAGGCAGGCCCCCCCATTGGTATTTCTACCATTTTCTGCATGTATGATATGTGATGATTACTGTATATTGTGTTGCATAACGGCCATTGTATGACCTGGCACCATACATTTACTTCACATGGGTAGTCCGCAGATCTGTTGCAGTGCTGGTGAGACGCACCCATGCGCTCCTCACCCTGCCCAGGTCCTGCTGCTTAGACGCTCCACGAAAAAGGCACCTCTGCCTTGTGCATATCAGCATGCCCAATACCCTCAGCTCCATCCTTGTGAAAGCTGACTTTCTTGAGCGGCTGTCCATTTTGGTCTGTTGGGCATAGCTTGATGATGCACTTCACGCATGCTGCGTGGTGCGCACATACAGTGCTATCTCACGCTACTATGGCGCGCAGCACACGTGGCATTGTCACGCACGGTACACAGCAAGGTATTCATAGCAGCACAGGGATACGTGACACAGATGATATGAGTCTTTTTTAGAATCCACAGACACCCGATCTCGCAAGCACGCCACCATTTCATAATTGTTGTCTAGATATTTACGTTACGCTGGTGCGGCTTTCTGGCATTTGTGCATCCGATGCTTATTAGGGCATATACCTTGCGGCGCCTTGTTCCAGGCCATACTCTGCGCCACCATAGTGTAAAGGACTAGGATGAGTGAGTATTTTGCTTTAACCACAGACTACAGAGATGTGTCCAGCTGTTACAGCCATGAAAAAGGGGACTGCCTCAGACACTCTTCATTATGTTGTAGCACTGGGGACTTGAATCCATGACCTCTGGCTATAGACTCATTGTATTAGCCATTGTGCTATGCCTCTATGGCCAATATCGTAGCCATGGCTGGCTACACAACAGCTGCACGTCACCACACAAACATTCTGCTGTGCTTACTGGGATAGGGGAGGCCCACAGCTAGGCCAGTTTCCAGGGCACGTTACCTTAGGCAAATGGGGTGAGTGTGTGATTTTCAGGAAAAAGGAATTATGGCATATGTGTGACTGTTACAGGCATAAAAGGGAGTTGCCTCAGACAACTAACTAACAGGAGCTCAGTGAGGGATTGAACCCATGACGTCTGCTACTGCAGTTTGTCAGACGACTGCCTGGGTGAGAATCTTCACAGTCTTGGCAAGTGCATATATCTATTGTGACGCCTTCCACCGCTCTCACCGCACTGCCCCTAGGGGTGGCACGGCAGATTGTCTCTGTTTGATCACTTATAGTGCTATTTAGTATAGACACTTGCCTAATGAGAGACGGTGGATCACCTCCTTAATTGTAGTTGTGGTTTGCTTTTGTTAGCAGTCCGAATAGAAGGAGCACAGGACAATTTATAACATAAATTGCTTTTATTTTTATTTTCTGTAAGGAAAATCATTCGTGGCAAAATTCCAGAAAGGGAAAACACCTTCAACCAAAGTATAGGATTCTTCTCCAAAATGTGCAAGGTGAATTTCTTTCATAAACTTCTCAACCTTGATAGCAGTATTTTCTAGTATTTACAAACGCAGTGGAAATATCTTTGTGCATTACTCACAAACTTTGGCAATATGAAAACTTCACTTTCCTTGCTGACTTCAAGTTTAAAACATCACTCAGAGTGCTACCTCTTAGCTTTTACCACTAGCTTTCTCAGCTGACGTTACAGCAGCAATAAAACTAGCTAGGCTTTCACATGAGGTTTCTCTTATCCACTTGTCTGCTTTCCAAGCATACAATGATATCTGAACTCCTGACGTCTTCTTACTTGTTTCATACAGCATACAGGAAAAGCTTTATACATTAGACACACACAAACTGCAATCCATCGATTCAGCAGCGGACATTGATTTATCAGAGAGACAGTCCACGTCCATTTCCGTTGGGGAATTGTATGGCTCTGAACTTGGGGTAATCTCTGGTTTAACCTGTTGTATGTTCTTCAGAAGCTTACAAAGGTTTCTCCACTTTAGTTCACGGTTCCCCTCTGTAACTGGGTTTGAACCTTTTGCTTTTCTCCCCCTTAATAGTTTCTCATCAGGAAATGCAAAAGCTTCTTGACTAGCAGTAACTCTCCTCCTAACAGGCTTTCTATAATATCTGTGTGGAGGTTCAAGACTAGAACTGCTATATTCTGATTCAGAGGTACAATCCAGGCTTCTCTGCCGGTTCTTTCTATGCCCACACCCTTTGCACTTGCCTTGTAAGTAGTGGTCAGTCCTTCTGGGCTTAGCAGAATTAACAGCTCTGAAATCCTGCTTCCTTCCCTGGTTTACTGGCCTTTTCCTCTGGCTCCTAGCCTGCAACCGGTCCTGCCTTTGAACAGACCTTCTTTGCAGTCTTTCTGGTGTAAAAGCACATACCGTTTGATCAGTACCTGATTCCTCCTCCCACTCAGCTGATTCTTCAAAGAAACTTTGTCCTCGGGGTTTTGCTAGTTTCCCTTTAGCATTGCAATTTCCTTTGCACCGTCCTGTGCCTAGTCCTCGTGTGTGTGAAGCTCTGGAATCAACTCTCAGCTGATTCTCTAGCTCCTGTTCATCTCTCCCCTCACTTCCTGTGTGACGCAGTTTATATGTTCTGTGAACTGTTTGCTTCTCTGACCCCACCCTCTCTCTGCTTGCAGCTGTCCTAGAGGTTGGGTGTGGCTTCAAGCTAACCCTGCTTCTATGTGCCTTAGTTTCATTCTCTCTGTGGGAAATGTGCTTCTGTGATCCCATCCCCCGCTTGTGGGAACAAATCTCAGAGTTTTTTCTACTTTTAAAGGGCTCTGCAGCCTTCACATCATCACATATCCCCCACCTTAAGCAATTGCCAGCTGGCGCACCCACGCGCGCACAGCTGGAAATCCCAACTAATGCTCTTGGGTTATTGTCTGGTCTTGCAGCTACTTTATCGACATGCTCCTGCGCCGGACGCAAGCTGTCGATGTGGTATGCGTGGTACTTCCCCTTCCCTGTCTCCAAGGAATAGTGTAGAGGACCCATCTGTTTTAATACTTTATAAGGGCCTTTCGTGGCAGTTCCAAACTTGGAGCTGGCATTGGTAATTACTAATACCTCATCCCCCATACGTAAGAAATACGGTCGGGCTCGTCGGGCATAATAAGCCTTCTGACGGGCATGACCATCTTCCTTGGCTAATCTAGGTACCGATTCGGCCATAACTGGCCTTAGGGGTGCCCTCGGTGGACGACTTGCTGCGACCCCCTGACAAACCGGGCAAGACGCACAATAGCCCGCCGTCTCCGTATATACCCCTGGCCAATAGAACCTAGCCAATACGTGCTCTAGGGTGTCTTGCGCCCCTTTATGCACTCTTCCCGCGTATCCATGTGCTATCCCTAACACCATGCTCCTAAGAGCTTGAGGTATCACTAACTGTTTCTTTGTGCCCCCTAGGCGGATATCTGTACTTTCCCTGTACAAGATATTGTCCTCTAATAGAAACCTTGGTAGGGCCTTCGATCCATTCGTAGCGTACTCATACGCTCGACGGAGCGTAGGATCGGCCCTCTGTTCCGCAGGGAATGAGGAAAATTTTTCCTTTAATTCGGCAGGAACCCAGGATAATTCCTGTCCTGTCATTACTTTAACCCTATTTTGTGCCCGGGTCCTCCTCTCCCTTCTCCTTTCAGGTTTCCCTTTCCTAGGAGTGTCTTTGGCCTGAGTAAGCAGGTCTTCCTGGAAGGATGTTCCTGGCACTGGGTCTACTTGTGAACCAATTTCTTCTCCTAAGGGCTTATCCCCTGTACGGGTAGTGATCATACCCATTCTTTCGGCTAGTCTGGGGTCAACTACCTTGCCTACCTTGGGTAAGGTCTTCTCCCTGATTGTGGTATTCATAATAGCCCTATTCTTAACTAGCATGGGGTCAGCTACCTTGCCTACCTTGGGCAGGGTCTTCTCCTCAGCTAAATCAACTTGCGGAAAGGTAGCGAGTGGGTAGTTTTCCACCTGCAACTCCTTAGCCAGACCTTTCCGAAATTGTGGCCAATCTCGGCCTAAGACTACTTCGTGTGGAAGCCTTGGTACAACGGCCACTTGCACTTGTTTCTTGAGACCCACTCCCTCTATAACCACCGGGTGTATAGGGTAGGTAGAGGCTGCGCCATGGACGCACCGGATCCGAATATGATCCCCAGAGCTTGGCAGCGAGGGTTTTTCTTTTGCCTCTATCTGTTGCCAGAGCTTCCGGGAGATCATAGACTGATTCGCCCCTGAATCTAAGAGTGCCTCAGTTGGTATTCCTTCTACCTCCACCCTCAGTAGGAATCCCTCCCCTGTATCTCGGTGCTGGGTAGTGATTAAAGCCTTCCTGGCCTTGCAGTCCCTTTTCACGTGCCCCACTTCTCCACACGAAAAACACTTTCTTAACACATTTCTCTTATACAGTTTCACATTACTATCTGCAAATTCATCCAGCTTAGCTTTCCTTTCTAGTAACTCCACTTTGTTTTTAAAGATGCCTTCTTTCTCCAGGCTCAACTTATTGGCCTCCAGAAAGCGGTCTGTTAAAGCAATTGCTTCTTGCGCGTTCTTACAGCTTTGGAGTACTAGAAAGGTATGCACGCTGCTCGGCACTGCTTCCATGAACTGTTCAAGAATTATTGTGTCTAAGATAGACTCTATATCTTTACCTTCAGGCATCAACCATTTATAAGCCAAATTCTTTACGCGGTAATATAATGCCTGAGGTGTTTCCTCTGACCTCAATTTACATGACCGTAGCTGCCTACGGTAGACCGCTGGATTTAGACCCAAACGATCCTTTACCGCTTGTTTTACATCTTCATAGCTTGTAACTAAACTAGCAGGCATGGCACGGTAAGCTGCTAAGGCTTCGCCTGTAAGCGAGGCAGCAAATCTTAGCGCCCACTGTTCTTTAGGCCATTTTGCTAGAATAGCTATACGCTCAAAAGACTCAATGTAGTCGTCTACATCGTCATCCTTTGTTAGACGACCTCCTGCAAAAATCCCAGTCCCTGACCAGTCCCAGTCCCGACAATCTGCCCTTGCACCTGGCATAGTCCTGGCAGCATCGTCCTTTTTTTCTTGGGCCTCAAGCCAACTGGACATTGCTTGTATAACTGGTGCTTGTTGTGATTGGAACAGCGCCTTCGCCTGTTCCAGGCTCCTCGTGGACAACTCTTGATGTTGGGCTATCTGATCAGCCGCCCAGTCCAAGATGTCTCGAGACTCCATCTTCTTTCCTGTAAAAAAAACAGAAACAAAGCACCAAGTGCGGAACCTTTCACTTCACCCTTGTCTTGGTGATTATCCCAGCAGCCACCCTCTTACACCAGTGCTTATCCGGTCCAACCCTCCAGCCTACGGGTTACCTTATACTGGTGCAGAGTCTCACTTCATCAACTCCGTTGCCCTGGACTCGGGTTCCAGTGGTCACTCCGGCTTTCCTTCCGCTCCGCAGACCTTGGAAGTTGATACAGCTGCTCTCGGATTCTCTTTCCTGTGTTTGTAGATGACCTCTCCCTTGTCACATGACTCCAAACGAAAAAATCCAACACACTACGCCACCTGTGACGCCTTCCACCGCTCTCACCGCACTGCCCCTAGGGGTGGCACGGCAGATTGTCTCTGTTTGATCACTTATAGTGCTATTTAGTATAGACACTTGCCTAATGAGAGACGGTGGATCACCTCCTTAATTGTAGTTGTGGTTTGCTTTTGTTAGCAGTCCGAATAGAAGGAGCACAGGACAATTTATAACATAAATTGCTTTTATTTTTATTTTCTGTAAGGAAAATCATTCGTGGCAAAATTCCAGAAAGGGAAAACACCTTCAACCAAAGTATAGGATTCTTCTCCAAAATGTGCAAGGTGAATTTCTTTCATAAACTTCTCAACCTTGATAGCAGTATTTTCTAGTATTTACAAACGCAGTGGAAATATCTTTGTGCATTACTCACAAACTTTGGCAATATGAAAACTTCACTTTCCTTGCTGACTTCAAGTTTAAAACATCACTCAGAGTGCTACCTCTTAGCTTTTACCACTAGCTTTCTCAGCTGACGTTACAGCAGCAATAAAACTAGCTAGGCTTTCACATGAGGTTTCTCTTATCCACTTGTCTGCTTTCCAAGCATACAATGATATCTAAACTCCTGACGTCTTCTTACTTGTTTCATACAGCATACAGGAAAAGCTTTATACATTAGACACACACAAACTGCAATCCATCGATTCAGCAGCGGACATTGATTTATCAGAGAGACAGTCCACGTCCATTTCCGTTGGGGAATTGTATGGCTCTGAACTTGGGGTAATCTCTGGTTTAACCTGTTGTATGTTCTTCAGAAGCTTACAAAGGTTTCTCTACTTTAGTTCACGGTTCCCCTCTGTAACTGGGTTTGAACCTTTTGCTTTTCTCCCCCTTAATAGTTTCTCATCAGGAAATGCAAAAGCTTCTTGACTAGCAGTAACTCTCCTCCTAACAGGCTTTCTATAATATCTGTGTGGAGGTTCAAGACTAGAACTGCTATATTCTGATTCAGAGGTACAATCCAGGCTTCTCTGCCGGTTCTTTCTATGCCCACACCCTTTGCACTTGCCTTGTAAGTAGTGGTCAGTCCTTCTGGGCTTAGCAGAATTAACAGCTCTGAAATCCTGCTTCCTTCCCTGGTTTACTGGCCTTTTCCTCTGGCTCCTAGCCTGCAACCGGTCCTGCCTTTGAACAGACCTTCTTTGCAGTCTTTCTGGTGTAAAAGCACATACCGTTTGATCAGTACCTGATTCCTCCTCCCACTCAGCTGATTCTTCAAAGAAACTTTGTCCTCGGGGTTTTGCTAGTTTCCCTTTAGCATTGCAATTTCCTTTGCACCGTCCTGTGCCTAGTCCTCGTGTGTGTGAAGCTCTGGAATCAACTCTCAGCTGATTCTCTAGCTCCTGTTCATCTCTCCCCTCACTTCCTGTGTGACGCAGTTTATATGTTCTGTGAACTGTTTGCTTCTCTGACCCCACCCTCTCTCTGCTTGCAGCTGTCCTAGAGGTTGGGTGTGGCTTCAAGCTAACCCTGCTTCTATGTGCCTTAGTTTCATTCTCTCTGTGGGAAATGTGCTTCTGTGATCCCATCCCCCGCTTGTGGGAACAAATCTCAGAGTTTTTTCTACTTTTAAAGGGCTCTGCAGCCTTCACATCATCACACTATATGATTTGAAAGGTATTGTGGGCAATGCAGTTCATTCACACCAGACACAGCTGCTCACAATAATTAGCTGTGCTTTTGGGTAAAGCCAATAAGATATTTATTTATGGGGTTATTTCTCCCAACACAGATATGCTTGGTAGCACATAAATCAGGTTACTTGCTTCCAGTGTTTAACTTGGAAAAAACAAAATAAGGAAAACAACCTTTAAACTTGTCAGGCATTAGCTAATGTTTTCTTAGCATATATCAAACAACAAACGAAAAGCCACAAAGAAAGAAAAAAAACTGTTCTTTTCAGGTTAACTTCTGATAACTTCCCACATAGATTCAGAAGTGATTCTCTCCTAGCTCACAAGCAATTAGGTAAGGCTCAATTGCTAGCAGTTATCCAGCTGAAACCCCTTAGCTGGCTTGCTTTCTACTGTGTGGGTCAAATCCTGCTTCAGGAGCTTTTCTGAGTAGATTAAAGAGCAAGTTTGTATTTCTTTGTGATGGTTGCTGTACTTTATAACAGAAAATCACCAAAGGAGTTTAGACAGAGAGCAGTCCATGTAAACACATTCTTCATCTGCTATCATTCCCCCTTCTTCAACAAGCATGGGTTCAATATCATGGATTGGCACAGATGAATCTCTCAATGTAGCACTTTCAGGAGAATACTTGTTTCCCTGCTGTCTTTCAAGGTTATAGCTAGGGCATAGATCAGTGTTCATACCTGAGCTTCCATTGCTGTTAGAGTTCCTCTCTATATAGCCTGGCCAGTATGTAGTCCAGTTCTTATGTCCAGCCTTCCAATCCAGATCCCTGGACACTGGATCTCTCTTCACATACCTTCTGGCACAGGTCTTAGGGTCCCTTCCACGTGCAGCCGTCTCCCTCACAGGTAGCGTCTGGAGT
Organism: Ichthyophis bannanicus; assembly: GCA_033557465.1. NCBI lineage: Eukaryota > Metazoa > Chordata > Amphibia > Gymnophiona > Ichthyophiidae > Ichthyophis > Ichthyophis bannanicus. The sequence goes on from CM066033.1 coordinate 1,226,818,775, forward strand.
TTCCTAGCTCTGCAGCACCATTCCTCTGGCTTTCCCCAGTCCAATGGTGTATGCTGGCCCTTGAAATGCCTCCCAGTATACGTACTGCTCTGGACTCTTCTAGACCTCTCAAAGGCTTTTCTCTTCCTTCTTCCAAAGGGTTTCTTTCCTTCTCTGTCCGTCCGGTTTGGCTTCTGCTTCTGATGATCCTTCAGATGAAACTGATGATCAAGCTCAAGCTGATTCTCAGGATAATGAGGATAATTCTCTGTAGAATAAACTCTACCCTTATTCTGCTTAGATGAGTGCTCCCCCCTAATACAGCGCAGCTGTGCTGAATCAGGCCCTGTCCTTTGAGATGAGTGCTTAGGGATTACCTCATAGCCCTCCTGATTGAACACACGTTTCCCCACTTCAGCTCCTCTAATGGCTGTTGGAAACCTGGTGCATGCAGGTCACCGGACATACGGTCTCCTGGGTTAACCAAGATAGGATCAAAACAATAGTACCCATAATGCAATTCACATGCAGGACACCTGTCTACATCTGCTAACCAGATGGGGTATGCACCTTGTCAGACAACTGCCTGGGTGAGAATCTTCACACTCTTGGCAAGTGCATATTTCTATATGATTTGCAAGGTATTGTGGGCAATGTAGTTCATTCACACCAGACACAGCTGCTGACAATAATTTAGTTGTGCTCTTGGGTAAAGCCAATAAGATATTTATTTATGGGGTTATTTCTCCCAACACAGATATGCTTGGTAGCACATAAATTAGGTTACTTGCTTTCAGTGTTAACTTGGAAAAACAAAGTCAAAGTCAGGAAAACAACAAATGAAAAATCACAAAGCAAGAAACAAACTGTTATTTTCAGGTTAACTTCTGATTACTTCCCACATAGATACAGAAGTGATTCTCTCCTAGCTCACAAGCAATTAGGTAAGGCTTAATTGCTAGCAGTTACCAGCTGAAACCCCTTAGCTGGCTTGCTTTCCACTGTGTGGGTCAAATCCTGCTTCAGGAGCTTTTCTGAGTAGATTAAAGAACAAATTTGTATTTCTTTGTGATGGTTGCTGTACTTTATAACAGAAAGTTACCAACGGAGTTTAGATAGAGAGCAGTCCATATAAACAGGATCCTCATCTGCTATTATTCCCCCTTGTTCAACAAGCATGGGTTCAATATCATGTATTGGCACAGATGAATCTCTCAATGGAGCATTTTCAGGAGAATACTTGTTTGCCTGCTGTCTTTCAAGGTTATAGCTAGGGCATAGATCAGTGTTCATACCTGAGCTTCCATTGCTGCTAGAGTTCCTCTCTATATAGCCTGGCCAGTATGTAGTCCAGTTCTTATGTCCAGCCTTCCAATCCAGATCCCTGGACACTGGATCTCTCTTCACATACCTTCTGGCACAGGTCTTAGAGTCCCTTCCACGTGCAGCCGTCTCCCTCACAGGTAGCCTCTGGTGATTCCTAGCTCTGCAGCAGCATTCCTCTGGCTTTCCCCAGTCCAATGGTGTATGCTGGCCCTTGGAATACCTCCCAGTATACGTACTGCTTTGGACTCTTCTAGACCTCTCAAAGGCTTTTCTCCTCTTTCTTCCAGAGGGCTTCTTTCCCTCTCTGTCCATCCGGTTTGGCTTCTGCTTCTGATGATCCTTCAGATGAAACTGAGGATAATTCTCTGGATATCCAAGGTGATCATGAAGATGGTCATCTGTAGAATAAACTCTACTCTTATTCTGCTTGGATGAGTGCTCCTCCCTAACACAGCGCAGCTGTGCTGAATCAGGCCCTGCCCTTTGAGATGAGTGCTTAGGGATTACCTCATAGCCCTCCTGATTGAACACACGTTTCCCCACTTCAGCTCCTCTAATGGCTGTTGGAAACCTGGTGCATTCTGGGACTGGTAGTCTTTTATGGGAAAATTCTGTTTTCTTATTTCTACCAGAACTGACAGGTTGCTTGTTCAGAGTCACTTCACCTTTTCTATAGCTCCTTCCTGAGCTATGATAAGCTTCCTTATCACAACCTCTATAGCACATCAGCTTGGTAGGAGGGTGTGACCATGCATGTTACTGCCACTGACCACCTACAGGCCATGCCATTGTGCATGTTCTGTGCTCACTCTGAGTGTGAGGTGGTGTGGGTAGCACCAGGTCCGCACTACCCGAGTTGGCTGAGATATGCTTTGCTGCAGGTCTCCGTCAGTGCTAGTGTGTGACAGGTATTTGTTGAGATGCCTGTGTTTGTCCTGTTTTTATTTGGCAGCCATGTCTGCCCCTTCTGGACCATGATGCAAACAAACTGGTGCATAGGCAGTTTGTTTGCCATAGTCACTTGTTTGTGGAGCAGGGGTGTGTGTGGACGCACATGCTGATTATGTACATAGCAAGGCGCCCTCTCGGGGTCATGGTGGGGGACATGATCTGCCCCCGACAGGCCCACACTTTGCACATCTCCAAGAGGGTCAGTGGCACAATATGCTGTGAGACCAGCAACCACCATCCTTTTGACAACCCAACAGTTGCTGCACGTTGGTACCTGTGACAGGGCCACTGACAGACAGATAATAGTCTTGCTCAGCTCAGCTGCCCCCACCATGATCTGGAGTTCACCAGCAGAGGCCACAGTCAGTGTGCACCTGCTGCACCCCACAAGGTGTTGCAGCCATACACCTGTTAACTGCAGAAGGTGTGCTAACCCATACCTGGTGCATGTTCCCAGAGGAACTGTGCACACCAAGATGTGGGATATTAGCACCAACACCAAGCAGGTATGTCAGTGATTGGGCCCCAGAATTGGAGACTCACTAATATTACTATTGAAAACATTGTATGGCACTATGTGGGAGGCTAGACATGCCATGGTCACTGCTCAGTCAGGGTGTGAGTGCCCACACAGCATGACTTGTTGTGGCCACCCTGTCCGTGCAGATGGCGTTTGCAAACTAACATAGTTCAGTCATTGCCCTATGCCCTATGCAGATGCATCCTGGATAAACTGCCCTGTGGTGGCCCTACCCACAATACCTTGCTCATCATTATGCACATTGGAAGGCTAACAGTGGAACCAGGGCAAGCATTGGGGGCTCAGTGGGGTGTGGGCAGCCACAAAACCCTGGATAAACATACACAGATTACCACATCTATTTGGGCATTTTGCAAAGCTAGCGGTGGTTGGCAGCCCTGTTGGCAACATCTGTCATGGGCTTAGTGCAGGCATTGATAAGATACTCATTAGTGTTAGGGTCACTCTCCAGGGTGGTAAACACTGTCAGAAACTGATGAGGGGGCACACATCACATAGGTCAGAAAGGTTGCTATGATGGATCTCTGTTAGACAGCTGTGTTTAATTTATGATTTGTTATCTGACATTGATCACAGCTACCTTTTGATGTATATGGGATGTGTTTCCATGTTTATTACAGCATTGCTAAGGTATGCAGGTGCTTGTAGTGGGAGCTGCTGCTCAGCGCAGGGCACAACAGCCTGCCTTTTCATTAGCATTTCGATGGTGGAGCCTGTGGGTGTGGGTGTTTGTGCACCTGTTGGCTGCTGCTCTGGGGCAGAGATTCACAGATTTGGTCAGGGCGGTTCAGACAGAGTTCAGGTTGTCAGGCTGTCCCTACTGAATATGCATGAGGCACATTTGCATACAGTGGGGGCAGTGCCTTCAAATGCATCTCATGCATATTTAGTAGGGACAGCCTGACAAACTGAATGATGTTTGCCCCTCTGGAACTGGGGCTGCCAACATCTGCTCTGGGGAGTGCACATTATTCTTGTGTATGTGTTCTAGTAGGGTAAAATATGGGGACATGGGGTGCAGTAGCCACAGCTAGGACTTGAACCTGTGACCTTCTGCCTGTGAACACACTGACTGTGTGCACTGCACCAAACTGTTGCCACAGAGGTAGGTCATTTCCTGGGGATACCATTACCATTCATCAGACAGACCTTGTCTGTTGGACTGCACGCCACCCACCTAAACAGGGCTTGGCCTTGGTCTGGTGTGGGCAGCTGCCAATTTCCCCTCCACCACCAGCACCCCTCCGCCACTATGCTGACATGTCCTTCTGCCGGTGGTGATGGTGGTGCGCAGTCCCAGGCCATCCTGTGTGCCGGTAGGCAGTTGCCTATGGTGTGTGATCTGGAGTAGGGGTGCCTACATAGACATCCACGCTTCCCCCTGACAACGCCTGGCCATGTTATGTGCCCTTTGGGGTACCTGCTGGGTCATGTCCATTGGGGCACTGTGGGAGACACACTCGTGAACATGTTTGCCCTTGGTCAGTTGATATGTGCTGCTTTTCCGTTTCTGCCTTCCTATGTGGCACTTGGGCATCTGCCTAGCCCCAGCTGGCTAGCTGCTGTGCCCCAGCTGCCCCACTGCATGTTCCGCCTGTGGCCCCCTGTACCCCATTTGCAGTCTCACCATAGTGCCCTTTCGTACTTGGGCACTATGTTGTTGCTGCACATCTATCACTACTATCACTGTTCTGGGTCTCCATGCCTTTGCTATACATTGCTGACTGAAATGGTTTCTCTCTCCTGCACTTGTGCCTCTAACGCGAGGTTTTCACTGACGTTAATGTTCTGCCCTACATTTCACAGTGTTAGTGTGCCTGGAGCATCAACACGCCCACTCTCCACTCATTGACCCCTTCTCTCCACCCTCTCGAATGCCTTACTCCACCCTCTGTGTGTCCTAACACCGCCGCTAACGTTATCACATGAAACGTAAAGTTATCGCCTGCTAATGTTACTTCATCGCCTGATAATGTTATGTATCATGCACTAACGTTACGTTTTGCGCGTTAATACCGCCGCTGTGACGTTATCGATCTTTAGTAAACATGCCCCTAAGTGTTGTTCAGATTGGCCCCACAAGAATAAAATGGCCGACAGAGAGATTGGGGACACCCATGCCTCATCCAAATTAACCCAATCCAGGCGTGAACAAGAATACCAAAAATAAACAGCACGCAGACATACACAATAATAATACAATTACAGATCAGGGAAGCCAAGACCTTCAGAATATTTAGGTCAGCCCAGCATAAGTCAGCTGACTTGCAGTGTTTTACCCTGCCAGATGAAGTAAGTGAGAGCACGTCATACCGATTTGAAGAAACTCTGAGACACCTGTATAGGGAGTTGTGTGAACAAAAAGATTTAGGGGTATGTTCACAAAACCGTCCTAATGTTACCAGCGCTAGTTGCAGCGGTAATGTGAGGAATGCCATATAAGGTAGTGGGCGTTCCGGCGGCAAGGTAGCAATGAATCTGTATCGCGTGATAGAGGGCACCTTGGCTCTTTAACGCGTGTTAACCTTAAGTTCATGCCAGCATTGGGCTAGAAGCTATAGCAATGTAGCCCACTGGTTACTGTAATGACTGTGGAGGCAGAGGTTGTGAGTTTGATCCCACAGTGGAGTTAGTTAATAAGGCAGTCTGAGGCATTTCCCTTTTAATTTAAATCTGTGCTGCCAGCAAAAAAACACCCTCACAGTGCTGTAACCTAAGGTGCCCCATAGGGCACATTATAAAGTATCCTGTCTGCCAAGGCACCTTATAATGTGCCCTATAGGGTGCTTTATAGGGTGCCTTATGAGGCACCTTAGGTTAGGGCACTGAGGTGAGGGTTTTTTTTGCTGGCAGCACAGATTGTAGAGATGTGTCTGACTGTTACACAAATTAAAAGGAAATGCCTTGGACAGGCTTATTAAACAACACCACTGTAGGATTGAACTCATGACCTCTGCCTCAGCAGTCATTGTAGTAACCAGTGGGCTACACCTATATAGCTTCTAACAAGTCACTGGCTGGCTACAGAAAGATTGCAGGTCACAGCACAAACTGTCTGCTGTGGTTACCAGGATAGGGTAAACCCATCCGTACCCATGATGCACTGCACATGCAGATCAGCAGTCTACATCTGATCACAAGATGGGCTATATGCCTCTACAGCACCTCAGCCTGGTAGGGGGAACTGATCGTGTGTGTTACTGGCACAGAGTAGCTACAGACCGTGACATTGTGCGGTTCCTGTGCTCACCCTGAAGGTAAGTTGGGACGCCCAGCACCAGGTCTGCAGCACCTGGCTGGGCTGAAATAGGCTGTGCTGCAGGTCCCCATCAGTGCCAGTGTGTGACGGGTAGTCCTTGCAGACACACCTAGGATACGCCTGTGTCCATCTGTATTTTCCAATCACGTCTAGCCCTTGTGGACTATGATGCACCCAGAATAGTGCATATCCTGTGTGGTTGCCATGGTCACTTGTTATAAAAGAAGCGTGGTGTTTGCACCCACGTGCAGATTATGTAGCATCATCCAACCCATTCTCTCCGGGTCAGGGTGGGACAGGATCTCCCACTAACAGAACCACACTCTACATCCCTGCAATGGAGGCAGTAGAGAGAACCATCAACCCCAGTCCTGCTGGGGAATGGGTACACTCCAGGGCAGTCAATGCAGATCTGTACATACCACATAGGGCACTGCCAGACAGGCAGTAGGCTTGGAAAAACTCAGCTGCCCCCAACCACAATCTGACATTCATCAGCAGAGGGCACAGTCAGTCTGCACCCTGCAAGGTGCCACAGTCATACAGATGCCAACTGCAGACAGTCTACTAGCCAGTAAACAGTGCATGTGCCCAGAGAAACAATGTGCACACAGATGTGGGATGTAAGCACAAACACCAAGCAGGTATCTCAGTGATAGGCCCCAAAACAGGAACCACACAGATATCACTTGAGAGAAACACTGTGTAGCACTATGTGGGAACCTAGACATGCCATGGTCACTGCTCAGTCAAGGTGAGACTGACCTCCCAGCATGACATGCTGTGGCCACCCTGTCTGTGCAGGTGGTGGTTGGCCACTACAATATCCCAGCCATTGCCCTATGCCCTGTGCAGATGCATCCTGTCCAGACCGCCCTGTTTGGACCATACCCACACTACCTTGCTCCTCATTATGCACATTGACAGGCTAATGCTGGAAACAGTGTAAGCATTGTGGGCTCTGTGGTGTAGGCAGCCACAAAAAACTGGATAGACATACACACACTTCCTCACCTATTTCAGCATTGTGCAAAGATAGAGGTGGTTGGCAGCCCTGGCCACCACACCACTCCTGGGCACAGTGCAGGCATTGCTAAGGTACTCAATACTGTTATGGTCACTCTCCGGGGTGGTAAAAACTGTCAGAAAACAAACAAAAAGGAAACACACTCCACATATATCAGAAAGGTTGCTATGATGAATCTCTGTTAACAATTTGTGTTTAATGTAGGATCTGTTATCTGACATTCATCATAGCAACCTTTTGTTATATATGGAGTGTGTTTCCATGTTTATGACGGCATTGCTAAGGTATGCAGGTGGTAGTAGTGGTAGCTGCTGCTCCGTGCAGGGCTCAAAAGCCTGACTCTCCATGAGGATTTGGATAGTGGGGCCTATGGGTGTGGGTGTTTGTGCCCCTGTTGGCCGATACTCTAGGGCAGAGGTTCCCAACTCCGATCCTGGGGGGCCAACCACCATTCAGGTTATCAGGCTGTCCCTAATGTATATGCATGAGTTACATTTGCATACAATGGTGGCAGTGCATACAAATGCATCTCATGCATATTTACTAGGGACAGCATGAAAATCTGAATGGTGCTGGACCTCCAGGACTGCAGTTGGGAACCTCTGCTCTAGGGAGTGCACATGTTTATGGTGTATGTGTTCTATAGGGTAAAATATAGAGACAGGGTCTACAGAAGCCACAGCTGGGATTTGAATCTGTGACCTTCTGCCCCTGAACACAATGGCTGTGTGTACTGCACCAAACAGTTGCCACAGAAACAGGCCATTTCCTGGGGATACCATGACTGTTCTTTAGACAGACCTTGTCTGTTGCACTGCACGCCACCCACCTAAACAGGGCTTGGCCTTGGTCTGCTGTGGGCAGCTGCCACTGCCCCCTCCACCACCAGCACCCCTACCCCACCATGCTGACATGCCCTTATGCCGGTGGTGCTGGTGGTGCGCAGTCCCAGGCCATCAGTGTGCCGGTAGGCGGCTGCCTATGGTGTGGGATCTGGGGTAGGAGTGCCTACATCGACATCCGCATTTCCCCCCAGCACCACCTGTCAATGTTATGTGCCCTTTGGGGTACCTGCTGGGTACTGTCCCCTGGGACATACACTTGTGGACATGTTTGACCTTCGTCAGTTGCTGGGTTTCCACTTCTACATTCCTATGTGTCACCTAGGCATCTGCCTAGCCCACCCTGTGCCCCAAATGCCACACTGTATGTCCTGCCTGCAGCCCCCTGTACCCCATTTGTAAAATGTTCCCTGTAAAATAGTTATCTCCAAGTTATAATGCCCTGTTCAATGTAATTTCAGTTTGTTCAATGTAAACCGCCTTGATATCATGAAAAGCGGTATATAAGAAATGTTAAATAAATAAATAAAAATAAATAAAATAATTGTGGCCTCACCGTAGTGCCCTTTTGTACTTGGGCACTATGCTGTTGCTGCACATGTAGCACTACTATCACTTTTCTTAGTCTCCCTTCCTTTGCTGTACATTGCTGACTGAAATGGTTTTTCTTTCCTGCAATTGTGCCTCTAACGCCAGGTTTTCTAGCACGGTAATGTTCTGCCCTTCATTTCACAGCATTAGTGTACCTGTAGCCTCTCCCCGCCCACTGACTCCTTCTCTCCGCCCTCTGGGGAGACTTACTCCACCCTCTGTGTGCCTTAACGCCGCCGGAGATGTTATCGCGCAATAACATCACCGCTGCAACATTAGCGCTGTTTAGTAAACATACCCCTTAGTTTGGGAGGAGATGTATCTTGATAGAATTAATGCGCCCTAGCCAGGAGACATGAGCAGTTTTCCAAGACTCTATGGGGTATGTTTACTAAACCGTCTTAACGTGCGCCTGGCGATAGTGTGTAGGCTGCCATAAAAGGAGTGGGCGTGTCAGTCTTAAAGAAGCAAAACGGGATTATCGCGCGATAACGTGCGCTGCGCACATTATCAGGCGAGACGCCGCTAAGCACATTAACGCGCGGTAATCTTAAGTAGGCGCGCAGACATGCAAACACAGAAACAGAGGTGTAGCACAATGGTTAATACACTGACTGATGGTACAGGGGTCATGAATTCAATCCCCCAGTGTGCCTAATCCATAAGGCTTGCTGAGCCACTAGCTTTTACGTGTAAGTATTGAGTTTTGAGGCATTTTATTTGTACTTTAATTAGTGCTGCCAGCAAACACACCCTCATGTGCCGTAACCTAAGGTGCCGCATAAGACACCCTATAAGGCACTCCATAGGGCAGATTATAAAGTGCACTGTCCGCCAAGGCACCCTATAATGTCCCCTATAGGGCACCCTATAAGGCGCTTTAGAGGACACCTGATAAGGCACCTTATAAGGCGCTTTATAGGGCGCCTTATGGTTACAGTACACTGAGGATGTTTCTGCTGGCAGCACTAATGTACATTAAAAATAGACAATGCCTCAGACAGCCTTATCAAATAACCCACCATGGGTTTGAACCCATGACTTCTAGACCCACAGGCAGTGAAGTAACCAGTGGGCTACAGCTGCTAACAAGCCCCTGGCTGGCTGCAGAAGGACTGCATGTCATCAACAGACTGTCTGCTGTGGTTACCAGGATAGGGTTAACCCACCCGTACCCATGATGCACTGCACATTGAAATCAGCAGTCTACAGATGGGCAAAAGATGGGGTATGCAACCTCACAGCACCTCAGCCTGGTAGGGGGAACCGACCGTGTGTGGTACTGGCACAGAGTAGCTTCAGACCGTCACATTGTGCGGGTACTGTGCTCACCCTGAGGGTGAGGTGTGGTGCCCAGCACCAGGTCCACAGCACCTTTCATGGCTTAAATGCACCATGCTGTAAGTCCCCATCATTGCTACTGTGTGTGATAGGTAGTTCCTGCAGACACACATAGGATACATCTGTATCCTTCTGTATTTCTCAGTCATGTTTAGCCCTTATGGGCTTTGATGCACCCAGAATAGTGCATATCCTGTGTTGGTGCCATGGTTACATGATGTAGGTGAAGGGGGATGGGAGGGGTGTTTGGACCCATAGGCGGATTATGTACCACCACACAACCCACCCTCTGGGGCTCAGGGTGGGAAACAGGATCGCCCACCAACAGATCCATATTCTACCTCCCTACGATGGTGGCAGTAGAGGGGACCATCAACCCCAATCCTGCTGGGGAACAGACACCCTACAGGGCAGGCAATGCAGAGCTGTACACATCCATAAAGCAATAGCAGCAGCCTCTGGAAATGCACAGCTGTCCCCCACCACTATCTGACATTCTCCAGCAGCAAGCCTCCAGCCGCTGCACCCTACAAGGTATTCCAGCAAGACACATTCTAGCTGCAGACAGTCTGCTAGCTAGTCCATAGTGCATGTTCCTGGAGGAGATGCGTGTACCCAGAACTGGGATGTCAGCATACACACCAAGCAGATAAGTCAGTGATTGGGCCCCAAAAGAGAACCCATAAATATCACATGAAAAAAATACTATATAGCACTATGGGGGAACCTAGCCATGCCGTGGTCACTGCTCAGTCAGGGTGAGAGTGACCTCCCAGCAGGACAAGCTGTGGCCACCCTGTCCGTGCAGGTGGTGGCCGGCCACTACAGTGTCCGAGCCATTGCCCTATGCTATGTACAGATGAATCCAGGCCAGGCCACCCTATCCTGGCTATTCCCACGGTACTTTGCTCCTCATTATGCACATTGACAGGCCAATACTGGCAACAGTGCTAGCAGTGTGGGCTGTGGAGGGTGTTTGCAGCCTCCACACACTGGATAGACAGACACACACTCCCCACACCTATGCCAGCATTGTGCAATTATAGAGGTGTTTGGCAGCCTTGGCCACTGCACCAGTCCTGGGCACAGTGCAGGCATGGCTATGGTACGCAATACTGTTGGGGTCACCCCCCAGGATGGTAAACACTGTCAGACACAAGACCTGTAGCACACTCCACAGGCATCAGAAAGGTTGCTATGATGCAGCTCACTCAGAAAATTGTACTTAACCTCGGAATTGTTATCTGCCAGTAATCATAGCAACCTTTTGATAGCTGTGTACTGTATTCCCAGGTTTAGGGTGGCATTGTTAAGGTATGTAAGTGCTAGCATTGGGAGATGCAAGCAGGGCCCAACATCCTGCCTCTCCAGGAGGCATTGGATAATGGAGCCTGTGGGTGCGGGTGAGTCTGCCCCTGTTGGCCGCTGCTTTAGGGCAGAGGTTCCCAACTCCAGTCCTGGTGGGCCAGACACTGTTCGGGTTTTCATACTGTCCCTCATGAATATGCATGAGATACATCTGCATACCATGGGGGCGGCGCATAGAAATGCAGCACAGGCATCTTTATTAGAGACAGCATGGAACCGGAATGGTGTTTGGCCCTCCAGGACTGCATTTGGGAGACTCTGCTCTAGGTAATGCACATGTTTATGGTGTCTGTGCTCTGTAGGGTAAAATGTAGGTGTTTTGAGCATGTTTACATCATCTGCAATAAAGGTTCTGTCTGTATTAGCACGTTTTAGTAGTGGGTAAAATATGGGGACTGGGTTGGCAGGAACCACAGCTGGGACTTGAACCTGTGACCTTCTGCTTCTGAACACACTGGCTGTGTGCACTGCACCACTGTGTTGCCAGAGACAGTGCATTCCCTGGAGATACCATGACTGTTTGTCAGACAGAGCCTGTCTGTTGCAGTGCACGGCACCCACCTAAACAGGGCTAGGCCACGGTCTGCTCTGGGCAGCTGCCACTGCCCCCTCCACCACCAGTATCCCTCTGCCACCATGCTGGCATGCCCTTCTGCTGGTGGTGCTGATGGAACGCAGTCTCAGGCCATCCAGTGTGAGGGAAGGTGGCTGCCTATGGTGCGGGTTCTGGGGTAGGGGTGCCTGCATAGCTGTCCACGCTTCCCCCCAGCACCGCATGCCAATGTTCCATGCCCTTGGGGGTACCTGCTGGGTACTATCCCCTGTGACACTGTGGAGAGCACACTCGTGCCCATGTTGGGCCCTCAGCAGTTGCTGTCTGGCTGCTCTACTGTTTCCGCATTCCTATGGGCCAGCTAAGCATCACCCTAGTCCGCCCTGTGGCCCAGCTGCACCACAGCATGTGCCGCCTGCAGCCCTCGGTGTCCCCTTTTCCAGCATCTGTCCAGTTGCCCGTTCCGACATGCCCACCCTGCTGTTGTGGAACATGTGCATGCCATAGGAAACCTGGCCAATGGAGTCGGAAACCCTGCTCAGCACAATTACACTGTGGGCTCATTCACCTTATATGGGGACGGAGCATAGACCCTTCCAAAATTCATATCTTTTTTTTGGAGCTTTCTTGGGAGTTTTTTTTGATGTTTCCCATTGATATCACTATTGGCCAGCTTGGTTATTTTATTTTTACATTTTCTTCTGTACATTTTCAAAGTTTATTTGCCCTTTTGTTCCGTGCACATGTATCACACTTATCACTTTTTGTAGGTTTCCCTGGTTTTGCTGTACATTGCTGACGTAAATGGTTTCTTTTCCCTTTAAATCAGCTCTAACGCCAGGGCTTCACTGGCGTTAGTTTTGAGCCTTGGATTTTACATCGTTAGTGTGCGGGGAGCCTCTCCCCTCCCATTCTCCACCCATTGACCCCTTCTCTCCGCCCCTGGGGAGCCTTCCTCCGCCCTCCGGGAGCCTTTCTCCGCCTTCAGCGCTCGTTTGCGCCGCTGCGCACGTTATCGCGCGCTAAGGTACCTTATTGCCCAGTAAGGCGCCTTCATCGGGCGATAAGGTACCTTATCGCGTGATAACGTTGCAGACGGTTTAGTAAACATACCCCTATGTCTTTGATCAAGCCAACAAGGAGTGCGCCATAGTTAAGCAAGTTTCAACCAAGAGAGGTCTCGGTAAATATTTTTGCTTAAATAGCAAAACTGATCAACTTTGAGGAAACGAGCAGGTAACTGAAGAGGAGGCGCCAATGCAGCAGTTATATATATATAAGCAAAGCCAACTTTTGCTGATTAACTGTAAAACCTGAGATCCTGGAGAAACAATCAAGAGTATCCACAATTTCTGAAAACTTGGATGCCGAGTTTCAGATAAATCAGTGTGTCATCCACATGTAACGAGTTTGCATGGGTACGCCCTCCCAATTCGATCCCTTTGTACACTCCACGTTTACGAATATTTATTTATTTACATTCTCTTATATACCGCGCTATTCTGCATCAGTGTGGTTTACATTGTGTGGTGGCGAGACAGGTATAGAGCCCAAAGAAAGTGGGGAAAAACAGCCTTTTACCTCTGGGCAGAAGAAAGCTTCAGGGAGTTTAAGGGTTAAAACTCTAACCAAAGAAAAAAACTCTGTGCACAGAGATGTAGAGAGTGAGCCGCGCCCTAGCTCCATGGTGACCAGTGTGATGCAGCGGACCCTCTGGCAGAAAGGAAAAAAGTTTTAAATTTAGAAAAAAACAAGTTTCAGTTGCAATATCCTGAAAGCCCACATAGAGGGAGCAGGAGAGCCAGCTTGGATGCAGAGGAACCACGCCTCTATGGGCAGGACTTAGAATCAGTCAGTCCCGATTTAAGCAGGGACAGAGCAGTTCAAAGGGGAGATCAAAGAGCAGGCCGAAGAGCAGGCCGAAGAGCAGGCCAAGGAGAAGGCCAAGAAGCAACTTGGAGAGCAGACCAAGTAGTAGGCCGAGGAGTAGGCCGGAGAGCAGGCCAGAGACAACTCCAAGGAGCAGCACTGCAGAGAGCAGTCAAGGAAGAAGGTGCTCTCCCATCCAGCTGGAGAGAAAGCCCTATCCAGGGAGAGGGGCTAAGCCACGATCTGAGAGAAAGATATCCAGCTGAAAAGGATACTCAAGAAGAGAAAGGTACTCTTAAAGATTTCTATAAAAGTAACCAGAGAGAAGGGTGGAAAACTCAGAGGCCTGGTGAACAGGGAAAAGCTGAGAGGGCGCGGCCACTAGCTAACTGCCACGGGAGTGGAAGCAAAGGCCGAGGGCATCAGCTGCAGCCCTGCCCCAAAGAAGTTTATCCACACTCTAGAGAAAGAGAGACCCGGGGGGATTACTTGAGCCAGCAAGAATTAGAAGATAATCAGGCTAGGCCTCAAGCCTTTCCTGGAAGAGACTACAGAAAGCTCAAAGGTAAAACAGTTATTGCCTGTGATTGTGTGCCTAAACAGAAGAGAGGATTTTATCAGTATAATAATGACACTTTTAAGCAGAAAATAACAGATGATTTCCCCAGGAAGAAAACTGTTAATGCTAAAGGTTGGGACAAGAGAGCTTTTAAAACCATAGCAGATGAACAGCCAGGGTTCTATCCTATAGCCAAGAACCGACGCCCCAAGCTGACAAACAAGCATTGGAACACGGTTTGGCACGCTTTCAAAAAGCCAGAACTCAGCCCCATTGAAGCTTCCGATTCAGAGCTCTCGGACATGGAATGGCTGCCAGTGGAATCTGGGGGTGAGGAGGCGGAAGAACCCATGGAATGCGTTTATTGTACAGTAGGAAAACTATAATCTGTTTGGAGTTAAAGAATGTATGAAGTGAATACAGGATACCTTATGTTTTGAGTTACTGTGGAGATTAACAGTTGTTACTTTGACCGTTTTATATATGTGGAACCTGATGTAAGGATTGTTACAGCCCTGTTACTTTCTGAACCGTATATTTTGAACCATATTGCGCAAAGGAGAAATAAAAGCCTTTTTCCTTTTTCCCTACACTTGGCTGTGAAGTCACTTTATTGGGAAGTTGGCAACGAGGTTGGCACGAAGGACCGCTACCTTATGACCCTCGCAACTGGCCAACCCTGATACCCCAAATCTTATGCGCTCCCCAGCCTCCAGTGGAAACACTATGCCGCCACCAGAGGGGGCTGCGGGGGACACCAGGGGAGGTGACGAGGGAAGCCTGGGGGTGGAGTCTGAGGCTATAGGGCAGCCCCAATCATATAAGCAGAGAGAGTCTTCCAGAGAAGGAGGAACGAAGGGGGGAACGAAAGGAGGAGGAGGAGTGAAAGGAGAGAGACCAGGAAGAAGGAAAGCAGGAGGAGATCGTGTCCGTGGGCGGAGTCCAGGAGGGAAATCCTCTGAGGAGGAGACGTTCCCTGGCAGGCTGGACACTAGCAGAGAATCTCTTGAAACTACAGGAAGTAAGGAGATTAGGAGGACACGTGTAAGAGAGAAGTGCTCTATCAGAAGCCTCAAAGGAGATCCTTATTGCATGCAGCATTCAGACAACTCAAGCCCTGAAGGAAGCCTAGCTGGTAGGAAGAGTACAGCTGGCTTGGAACGCAGGAGAGTTGATTGTGGGGGAAATGCTGGTGGAAGGCAAGGAACAGGAATCTCTGTGAGAGAGTCTGTGGAGAAGGTTTTACCTGTAGCACAGCCTGAGAGAAGATAGGTTGCTGGGAACAAGGTGAGCCCCTTGCAAGTTTTAAAAGGTTTATTAAAAAAGAAAGATCTCCTATATCCTTCCCCTGCAACTCAGCGTAGTGAGGATTCCCAATGGGAACAGGTTTTGAAATTGTTGGAGCAGTTAAAACCTGCTGTTAGAGATGCTGAGGCCAGCCAGATGCTGATTGAACCAAATGAGGAAAGTATGGAAGTAGAAGAATGCCTTTCAGAAAGTGTATGTTCTGATGTTGAAATGGATTGCTCTTACTGTGTGAGTCAGAAGAAGTAAAAGCTGTATGGTTTTTAAAAGTAGTGAAAAAGCCAGAAGCTTTGGAAAGTTTATGACCTGCTGGAAATTCGGTTAATTAAAGCACTAATGTTGAGCTAGTCAGACAGCCTCAAAGAAGGCTATGAATGCTGGAAGTTAAAAGCCAATATTTGCAACTTGAAAGTGAAGAATGCCAATGTCTTTAAAAAGGAATGATACACGGGTTTAGCAGCTTGTAACCAAGAAGCCAAGGTGCTGTGCAGAGCCCTGAGTGATACAGATTTGTGCTATACCAAGCCTGGGACCTAAGAATGTAATCTTGACTGAAGGCAAGGTTTATTGCTTTGTTAAAGCAAGCTGTTTGAAACGGCTAATGCCTGAACTGTGCTGTAAAGTTTGTTTTCCTTTTTGAATGGAGAAGTATCCCATTTTTGTTCTGGTTTATATCTGAACTGCTGACAAAGAAGTTCAATGGTTAAGTAGAAAATAAAATTCCTGTTACCTTTGAAACCCTCGGCTGTTTTGGTTCTTACCACACAACTTGAAACCCTCGGCTATTTTGGTTCTTACCACACAACTACATTATTGAGAAGCCTCAGCATTGGGAATGCAGGTGATAAGGGACATAAAGAGGTACGCTCACTACATATAGGCAACCGCCTAACCCGTAGGGGCGCTACAATTGAACAAACTGAAATTACATTGAACAGGGCATTATAACTTGGAGATAACTATTTTACAGGGAACATGGGCTATGGAGGGTTAAGTGGCTTGCCCAAGACCACAAGGAGCACCTGTGGGACTAGAAACCCCAGTCCTTCCGGCTCAAGGTTCCTGTCCTCTAGTGGGATTTGAACCCCCGACCTTCCGGCCTGATGGAATTGGCTCAACAGCTAACACAAAAAGAAGGGGAGACAAAAGGCAGCCTTGTCAAGTTTCCCACCCCAGATGAAAAGAGCTGGAGAGAAACCCGTTAACGAGGATGGAGGCCATGGGGCTAGCATACAGTGCTGCTATCCAGCTGCATAGGTTGAGACCAAAACCGAATTGCTCCAAAACCTTGAGCAGCTAAGGCTACTCAACCTTGTTGAAGGCCCTTTCAGCGTCTAAAGAAAGAATCGCATAGTGCTGTAGTTTGTTTCTGAGTCCATGTGACACATTAATTAAGCGCTGGACATTCTGAAAGCCGTACCACTGCTTCATGAACACTGTCTAAATAACAAAAGACCCAGCGGAAAAAGAACCAGTTATTCAAAATATTTTTTTGTCGGAATGGCCAGCACAGTATAGAGGAAAAGCACCTCTTACCACCATGGCCTGTCCCTTTTAATCATATAATATTGAATTTGAAAACAACTCTTCGTTAAAAAGACAGCTAATATTTAGCTTAATGGAGAAAACAGGCTGCAGAAACGCTGTGATCAACAGTGTGCCAGATACTACGACGTGACACATTTCGGGGATATATCCATAAACCCCCTGCTTCAGGTCAGAACACTGTTCAATAACATCAGCCTTGAAATCACCTCTGAATGAAATGGTTTTTATACCCCAGGCGTCCAAGTTAATCCAGTAATCCTGAAAGGACACGCCCATCAGGTGAAGCATATACAGAGGAACCAATCAGAAAAGGGAAGAGGAACCACCAATCAGGAGCCTCCTCCCGTTCTGAATGGCTAAAAGATGGTATGCCAATCCTGCTGCTGATTTAAACCTGCCGGCTGTACAGTGTTTAGCCGAAAGATCCATTTTTGTTCCAGAGTTTGCAGGGTCTGAACCCTGTCACCTCCCCTTGGATTAGGGGGCACATGATCCAAGATCCGCCAGCAAAGGTCTTCAAAATGATGTGAGCTCTCCAGACAGTGATTAACTAGAGGCGCTGTCAACATCTTTGTACGTAGCCGAGAAGCATGTTCCCCTAAACGTAGTTTGAAAACTCGCGAGGTCCGCCCCACATAAAACAATGCACAAGGGCATATAATCAGGTAAACCACATAGGCAGTAGTACAGTCCGTATGCCAGCGAGTATAATAGCGCTTCTGAGTATGACTATCAATCCAGAACAAGCCCGATAAAGTGCTGGAGCAATAGGAACATGACCCACAGGGAAAGTGACCAGCATTCTCATGTCCTGAGGGAGGTCGATCCAAAGGGGCAGTGGTCTTCACCAACAAATCCCGGAGGTTTGCCTTACGAGAATAAGCAATTTGTAATGGCTTCCTAAAACATGAATGAATAGCCAGAATGGGCCAAAATTTATGGACCAAACTAACAACTGCTGAAGTACCTCTCATAAAAGGAAAAATACCCGTTATGTTGTCACTAGGCGGTGCAGGAGCATGGGGGCCCAAAAGCCATTCCCGATGTGTGTAACAAGCCCGCTTGTAAGCCAGTCGAACAACCTTTGGGGGATATCCCCTAGAGAGAAGCCGAGAACTCAGATCTTTAGCATGAATTTTAAAATCTGACAGCTCAGTACAATTGCGACGGAGCCGCAAAAATTGTCCATATGGTAAACCACGTTTAAGAGAAGGAGGATGGTTACTATCAAAGTTTGCAGATAAAATTTTGCAGTGTCCTGTTCCACTTCCCGATCGCATCCCCAAACAATTTTTTCTTGATCTTTTGGATTTGGTACTTAACCATAATTTTTTTCTATATCAGCAGCAATTTTATCTGCAAACTTTGGGGATTGCAATGGGAGCGACAGTGGCCCCTTCTATTGCTACAATCTACATGGCCTGGTTTGAGGAACTACATGTCTATTCACACCCATTGTTTTCTTGGGTTTCATTCTGGAAACGATTTCTGGACGATGTTTTTTTCATCTGGACTGGTAGTAGGAATGATTTGGATTCTTTTTTGGGTTCTTTGAACCTGTTTAAACCTAATATACAGTTTACAGCTCAGGTGGAAACGGAAAAGATTCAGTTTCTGGATATTATGATTGAGAGTACTCCAAGTGGTTTTATGACTTCACTATACTGGAAGCCGGTCCAACGTAATACGCTGTTGAGGTTTGATAGTTACCATCCTCCTGCTCTTAAACGTGGTTTACCATATTGACAATTTTTGCGGCTCCGTCGCAATTGTACTGAGCTGTCAGATTTTAAAATTCATGCTAAAGATCAGAGTTCTCGGCTTCTCTCTAGGGGATATCCCCCAAAGGTTGTTCGACTGGCTTACAAGCGGGCTTGTTACACACATCGGGAATGGCTTTTGGGCCCCCTTGCTCCTGCACCGCCTAGTGACAACATAACGGGTATTTTTCCTTTTATGAGAGGTACTTCAGCAGTTGTTAGTTTGGTCCATAAATTTTGGCCCATTCTGGCTATTCATTCATGTTTTAGGAAGCCATTACAAATTGCTTATTCTCGTAAGGCAAACCTCCGGGATTTGTTGGTGAAGACTACTGCCCCTTTGGATCGACCTCCCTCAGGGCATGAGAATGCTGGTCACTTTCCCTGTGGGTCATGTTCCTATTGCTCCAGCACTTTATCGGGCTTGTTCTGGATTGATAGTCATACTCAGAAGCGCTATTATACTAGCTGGCATACGGACTGTACTACTGCCTATGTGGTTTACCTGATTATATGCCCTTGTGCATTGTTTTATGTGGGGCGGACCTCGCGAGTTTGCAAACTACGTTTAGGGGAACATGCTTCTCGGCTACGTACAAAGATGTTGACAGCGCCTCTAGTTAATCACTGTCTGGAGAGCTCACATCATTTTGAAGACCTTTGCTGGCGGATCTTGGATCATGTGCCCCCTAATCCAAGGGGAGGTGACAGGGTTCAGACCCTGCAAACTCTGGAACAAAAATGGATCTTTCGGCTAAACACTGTACATCCGGCAGGTTTAAATCAGCAGCAGGATTGGCATACCATCTTTTAGCCATTCAGAACAGGAGGAGGCTCCTGATTGGTGGTTCCTCTTCCCTTTTCTGATTGGTTCCTCTGTATATGCTTCACCTGATGGACGTGTCCTTTCAGGATTACTGGATTAACTTGGACGCCTGGGGTATAAAAACCATTTCATTCAGAGGTGATTTCAAGGCTGATGTTATTGAACAGTGTTCTGACCTGAAGCAGGGGGTTTATGGATATATCCCTGAAACGTGTCACGTCGTAGTTTCTGGCACACTGTTGATCACAGCGTTTCTGCAGCCTGTTTTCTCCATTAATCTTAGTATTAGCTGTCTTTTTAACGAAGAGTTGTTTTCAAATTCAGTATTATATGATTAAAAGGGACAGGCCATGGTGGTAAGAGGTGCTTTTCCTCTATACTGTGCTGGCCATTCCGACAAAAAAATATTTTGAATAACTGGTTCTTTTTCCGCTGGGTCTTTTGTTATTTTGACATTAATTAGTGCTCAGGGAGAAGGTTTTTGTGGTGCATCATGAACACTGTCTGTCTAGATGGATAAGCTCATGAATTTTGCTACCAAATGTGCACAAAGAATTTTAGTAAAAATTTTATAATCGATGTTTAGCAAGGAGATAGGCTGGTAATTACTGCAAAGAAGAGAGTCCTTGCCCTCTTTGGAAATCACGGTTATCGTGGCTTGATTAAAGGATGCAGACAAGACCTTCTTGGGCAGAATATATCATTAAAACATGGACCAGAATAGGAGCAAAAAGTTCCAGTAGGGCCTTATAGATTTCAGCAGGGAGAAATCTAGACCTGATGCCTTTGTGGTTTTTAAGTGACGGATGGCTGCTCGTACCTCTTCCAGAGAGAAGGGGTATTCCAGAGTCTCACGAACCTCAGGGAGAAACTGAGGAAGTTTGGCAGCCTTCAACCATTCATGAATCAATGCTCCCTCAGACTCCAAATATGAGACATGGAGATCTGAATAAAGCGAGCAAAGGAGTCAGCTATCTCCTGAGAGCGGTGAATCAAGGCACCCTGGGAAGAGGAGAGGGTGTGTATTCTATGCTTAAGCCTTTGTCTCTTCAACTGTCACAATAACAACCGGTGTACATTGTTCTCATGCTCGAAAAAATGGCGCTTGTTATGGAGGATCACTGAGGCAATATCCGCAGTTTCCAGGGTGGAGAGTTCACATCTCAGATGAATCAAGTGCTGCCATACTTTGAGATTATCCCCTCTATGATGCAGCTGTACCAGCTCAAGAATGTCTTTCCTCAGACTCTCTTGTTGAGCTTGATCTCTTTTCCTAAAAGTACTGGATAGAGACATTAAGGGTCCTCCAAGTACTACTTTGCCAGCCTCCCACAGTGTAAATGCAGAAGTGTCCCCCGTGTCATTAAAGGAAAGATATTCCCGCCAATTTTTTTGCACAGCTAGTAGGAACTCTTTATTCTTCAGAAGCCCCCGATGAAGAGCCCAAGTATGGGGGGGGGGGGGGGAGATGCTCAGTTGCCCAATCACTCAATTTTAAGGAGACAATTGCGTGATCTGAGACTCTCATAGAACTGATAGCGATGCCAGAAATAGGGGAGAGTAGATTTCATGAAATAAGCCAGAGGTCAATCCTAGAATGAGTCTGATGGGCTGGAGAGTAATAGGTATAATCTCTCTCGCCTGCATGGGAAAACCTTCAGGCATCACAGAGATCCAGATTAGCCAAGAGCGTCCTAAACTGACATGGGTTCATGCAGGCTTGGCTGCCCCTCCCTGTCCTATCTATACCTGACATGACACAATTAAAATCTCCTCAGAGCAATATCTCTCCCTTTTGATGTGACTGGACAGCTTCAAGGAGCTCTGACAGCGTGGCTTTAATCTGGGCAGGGGAAATATAAGCAGTGATAATCATATACGATCTAGCGTTCAGTTCTTCAGAAAGGATAAGGAACCTGCTCCCAGGGTCACTATACTGCATGGTGATCTGGAAGGGACAATTCTGGGAAACAAGAATTGCCACCCCTCTTTTATGAGAGGAAAAATTAGACTTGTAAATCTGTGCAAACATACGTGACTTTAGTTGAAGATGCTCTTGCTTTGCGAGATTAGTTTCCTGTAGCAAGTAAAGACAAGGCTGCAGGGGGGAAAACAGCACAGAGGATAACACAAACCCTCTCCAACTGGATCAAGAAGGTTTAGTAGTGTCCATATTTCGGCTTTGAGAATCCTCAGGCTCAGTATCCAAATGCCTTTGAATTCCAGGTATCTTGTGTTGTTTTGGCGTTAAGACTTCCCATTCTCCCTACTCACTGTGCTGTCACAGAGTACATCCTTCTTCAATATGAATTAAGTCTAATAAGTCCAAGCAGTCCGCAAGCTCAGAAATTCTAGATTAAGGCAAAGGGGAAACCCAATCGATACTTGAACTTTTTTTGTAGTTGCTGAGTCAGGGCCTGAAACTCTTCCTCTGCTCGAGAGTATATTGAGATAGATCTTGGTATACCTGGATCTCTTGGCCCTGAAAAGTGATGGAAGTAGGCTAGGCTAGGGCGAGGTCATGATCCAGAACCTGCTTGAAGCACAAGGCTACAGTGAGCCCGCTCAAGCTTGACTGGGCTGGGTGCCCCCAAAACTCAGAAAGTGTGCAGCTCTTGTATAAATCCCTCAGTATTCTCCCGGTCTCCAAGGCATATCTATATGCAGCCAATCTGTGATGTGATATGTACCTTCAACATTCAATGTCTAGCATATGCTGACGACATCCTGATGTATGCTCCATTCAATGTAGAAAAACCAGATTATACATCAATAGCTCATTGCTTCGAAGCTGTATCAAATTGGCTCCACAAACAGAACTTACGTATAAATCACAACAAAACAGACGTCCTATTCGTAACAAGGAATCCAACATTCATACCCCCTGCCTCATTACATGTAAACAACATTGAACTGAAGGCACAACCCACAATTCAATACTTAGGGATTACATTAGATAAGCGGCTTGATATGTCTGTACACATCAAGAAAGCAACAAACTCAATTTACCAAAAGATTCGGTCCCTACGTAACCTCCGACCTCTTCTCGACTACTCAGATTTCCGCACTATCTTCCAAGCCCTAGTACTACCACACTTCGATTTTGCCAATATCATACTTCACGGTCTCCCACAATCTACCGTAAATCCCCTCCGTCTGGCCATGAATGCAGCCGCGAGAATTCTCATAGGTGCTCCACGCTCAGAGCATATAACCCCAATACTGATGAGTTTACACTGGCTACCACTCCAGGCCAGAACCCTATATAAAACCCTGGTCATGACTTTTAAAGCTGCAAAGAGCCCATCTCTATCACCTATCTGCAAGATGATACAGGTTACTCCAACAAACAGAGCCAGGAGATCTGCTGCACTGAATTCCATTGAACTTCCGAAACTCCTTACGAAATGCTCTAAATCAACAGCCGCTAGAGCCTTCTCACTGTTTGCACCCAGAGCCTGGAATGCCCTCCCACCCGAAATTAGAGCCATCACTAGTCTCATGACATTCAGAAAAGTCTTAAAACATCATTTGTTCCTAATGTACTACCCTGAAGCAACTCCGATTGAACATAATCTGCGTGTTGATCTTTCCCACTTGACACTGGGGGAAAATGGATAATCATGATATACATACTTGCACACTCTACTCTTACCGTATTACACTGTACTATAATTTTATCTAATTACCTCCTCCATGTAATTAACCAAAATGCCATGTACATAGTTAACCATACTTACCGCTACATTTTTATTTGTATATAGTTAAACCCTGTTTACCCCAAGTTTTTGTACCCTGTTCTTTGTAAAAAACCAATGCTGATTGTATCATTGTGTTTAAATTTGTTCATTTGTAAACCACACTGATTAAAAGCACTGTATATAAGAAATAAAAATAAATAAATAATAAATAAATTCAGAGACACCAAGGATGCAGATATTATTGCGCCGTTGATGGTTCTCAAGATCATCATGACACTTCTTAAGGTCCTGAGCGAACTGATCCAGTTTCTGAGGTTTGGACTGGAAGAGGGCTGTAGCATCAATTTGCTCACCAATGTTGATTTCATTCTGAGTGATCTGGTCATCTAATAATTTTATATCAGCTTTAATGTCACTCACAGTTTTGGAAAAGTCCAACCAAACGAACTGAAGATCTTGTAGAATTTCCATGAGGTCAGCCTTAGTAGCAGGCAGAGAAGACCCCAAGGGTTCTTCATGAGCAGTGTTAAGAGTCCAGGTAGAGTCCGTGGCAGAGGCAGCTCAGTTGGTCGTGAGCTCAGTTGTCCGTGAAAAACGAGACAGAGTCATGGCATAGGCATTTTTATCTGACATGATAGTCTCAAAGTTCCTCTGGAGATATCTGAAGCCAAATCGGAGGGAAATCCTTCACCCAGTGGAAAAAGCAATATTAAGTCCAAGTACAAAGCTTAGCAGAAACAAGGTTGGCGAGATAAGCAGAGTCCCCCTAATAGGGCAGGAGAGCCAAACTAGATCCACTGAGAGTCTGTTGATACAGAGAGATGCTGCTATGGATATTACTCCTTATCCAGTCAGTTATAGTCAGATTTTATTCGTTCCTTGGATCCTCCAGAGCTCCCTTCCCCCTGTCCAGTATGATATTGTACTGTTCTCCTATCCCTTGTTTTTCCCTTCTGAAATACACATTCCCTCCCTCCTCCCTTTCCCCTTTCCCCTTTCCTGTATTCCTCTGGTCTCTTTTTGTTGTTCTGAGTTCCCCCTTCTTCCCTCTAGTTTTTCCCCCCTTTTTCCTCCTAATATTTACACTTTTCTGCTTTTTTTTTTTATTTTAAATTTTCTTTTCATTTTTTTCTCTCCTTTTTCTCTTTTACCACCTCCCTACCCACCCCCTTTCTTACCCTGTACTTTATGCTACTAATCTCTTCATTAGAAAGTAAATACCACAAATCTCATACACATATCTGTAGATTACACTCACTCCAAGGCATTCATAATGGCTCCACACTCTATTGTACTGGATATAGTACTTTGCAGAGAGAGCACTGAGAAGCTGTGCTTGAATGTCAGCTGAAAGAAGCAGTCCGTCTCGGCACAGCTGTAAATGTTCAAGCCTCGGCAACACTGTTGGAGTGTGTGCAGAAAATGGCGGATACACTGCCTCAGTCTTCCCGCCACAGCTGGGGTCATCTCAAAACGCCGCAGTGATATTACAGTCCTCTCCACACTGAGCAACAGCAGTTATAGAGTGGTTAGAGGGGAGAAGAACAGGCAGGCAAAGTGATGATCCTCAAACCAGTCAATGTGAATTGAAGATATGCAAACCAGCTCCTCACCACGTGATCAAAACACACAACATGAGCTTAGACAGATCACGTAATCTTGCTGCAGCAAGGCAGGTAGGCAGAGTTACATTCTTTGAGGCAGCTGGGGAAAGAAATGTGTCAGACATTGTCAGCAATAGCAGAGGAGCCAGCCTGAAGACGCAGGCAGAAAAGGTCTGCAGGACAAAATTTGGCATGCCCAGACTGCCTTCAATTGCACAGGCTGAAACGTAGGCTGTTGATCTGGCACCTGCTGCGGTTAAGAGGGAAAGATGTCAGAGAGCTCCGATCACCTTACAATGAGTGCCTGGAAGGTCAGGGGTCATTACTCACACAATATCCAAATCGGATATTGTATAGGTACCCAAAACACCAAGGATAAGATCAGAGGCTAAGGGAGCTCCAATATTAAGCAATCATGCTGCTCAGGCTAGCTAGCGCCCCTACATTTAAGTAGTTTGAATGCAAAAGAGAGGAGGAAAAATGGGCTGATAATTGGAAGGACATTTATTTATTTAGCAAGTCTTATATAACACTTTTTGCCAGTCGTAGCAGTTTACAATCAAACCATTTAATGTATGTATATGGGACAGTTAATTTATATACATGAGGTATAGAGTATATACATGTTGTTTCAATCTTTATTTACATTGGTGGGCTATATACAATGTATGCGCAACTTGAGGTCTGAGGAGATGCTTTTCTGTTTGCTAGGGTTTATGCTTTTTGGATGGGGGGAGGGTTTGTAGGAGGGGCCAAAATGTTCATTGAACAGGTGAGTTTTAGGGTATTTGCGAAAGATGTGGAAGTCTGATATGTTTCTGACTGGATCTGGGATAGATGGTGCATATAGTTCAAAGATAGGGTCTAGTGAAGGTTATTTGAGGAGAGGTGTAACAACAGCATGTTTGAAGGCTGCAGCAGGAACAGATGCTGTGGAAAGGGATAGATTGAGGATGTGACAAAGGGAGGTGACAAAGCGGTTGTTATTGGGATGGGCTCACGACACCCATGCTCCAGAAAATAAGAAGCAGCCTATAACGCACAACATATGACAGCATTTATATTTAGTTCTTTTTTTTATTATTTCCATTTTCAAAACCAAATACTTACAAAGCAAGTATACAAGAAACATAAAATAAATAAATAAAAAATATTATCACAATTAAAACAATACATTCATACATTTAGTCCACATCTTGGAGAGGATCAACATGCTTAAAAAACAAACGAACAAACAGGAAACAAATCAAAGAGGAAATAAAGGAGAAACTTCCTAAACAGCAGTTTACCTTAATTCCATCAATGACTATACTCTTTATTTTTCTCACAAGCTAACAAAAAAAGCCTCTAACTGTAAAGCGTCTGCAAAGGAGAACTTTGACCCATGAAGTGACCAAGCACTTACAAGGATACCAAGAAAAAAAGAAGCCCCAAGGGCCAACACCCTCGCCTTCATGGCCAAAAAGGCCCTTCTTCGAAATTGTGTAGCCCTCGAGACATCAGGAAAAAGCTGAATTGGTGCAACACAAAAGACGTAAGCTTTGTTCTGAAAGTAACTTTGAAATACAGAAGACCTATCTTGTTCTGTTAAAAAGGTAACTACTAAGGTAGCTCTAGTGGGGATACTATCGTACAAATCCTTCAGGAACTGCGTCAGGTCAGCTAATGGAGGCTGCAAGACATCAAAGCCCTCAGAGGACTTGCCTGAGACCCACCCCATAGGGAGAAAGAACAATTTAAAAAATCCCATTGTATCTGCATTAGACAAAGCCAATGCATCTTTAAGATATTTCCTTAACAAAATCTCAGATGATAATAGTGGAGAAATAGGAAAATTCTGAAACTGAATATTCCGAGCTCTAAGGGAATTCTCAAACATTTCTAATTTCTTGTGAACAATCAGACTACTCTTAACAGTCGAAGAACCAATAGCTTGTAAAGAAGAAACATGCTGCTGACATTTAGACATCTGTTTTTCAAAAGAATCCATCCAACTCTCAATCTTATCCATCCCAGCAACAGTCTCATACAAGAATGAGCATAGCTGGATTACAGTAGAGATCAGAGTCTGTTCCATATGGGTCACCACCCTCCATATATCTCCCATGGAGACTTGAGACTCAGAAATCACCCTGGAATCAGGTGGGGGTGGGAACCAAATAACAGGCTTATAGGAACAAGTCAAAGTATGAGTACTCTGTTATAATGCCCCCCCCCCAGTTGCATCAGAGTCAGATGATCACATACTTGTAGGAGGATGTGGTGGAGTGCATTCTGGAGAGCTCAGGGAGACCCCCGGGTCCTGCAAAGTAAGGAAATCAGTATCTATAGGAAGGTTGGAATCTTCATCCTTAAGTTTCAGGTGCTAATCCATCGGACCGATTATACTTTCTGAAGACACCAACAATTTCTTGCGCTTTCCCATATGGACACTCACCAAAACACCTAACAGCTGCTCCTCGTTACTCCTAAGGGGCCAGACATGCTCTTGTGTCACACCCCTTAGATCATGCCACAGCTGCGCGCCAAAAGACCAGCTGGATCAAAATGGTCCCCAATGATGTCGGGGCTATTCAGGGACCCACCTGCATCATCCGCACTGCCTGGCTGAGCAAAAGCACTTCCTAGTGAGTAGCACTGCTGCAAAGATCTTTATCTCAGCCCCTGATGACAACAAGGCTGTTCAAGGACCCACCTGTATCCTCTGCACTGCCCGGCTGAACAGAAACAGCTCCCGGTGAGTAGCACTGCTGCAAAGATCTTTATCTAAGCTCCCGATGACGTGGGCCATTCAAGGACCCACCTGCATCCTCCCCACTGCCTGGCTGAGCAGAAACACTTCTCTATAGTTAGTTCTTTAGCGATTTAGTGAGTATGAGTACAAAACGTTCCTTTTCCTTATAGCCTTTATAGTAGCTTTCTTTGGGGCATTGAGGATGGGGAATTGGTGGTGGAATCAAAAATCCTAATGAAGCTATTACACTTCAAAGGAGACATATTACTACTGAAGAATCAAAGATCTAACCGATCACAAAGGTGTGGTTGATTGGCCTCAACCGGGCCTTGACAAATTTTCTTGGAATCTAGGAACCATCTTAAAATTATAGGAGCTGGTCACTGAGACGTCAAGCACAGTGCCCCACCCCCACCCCCCACACACACCCAAAAGGTATATTGCAGTTCCTTTTTTAGGGCTCGATTTACTGTTTTTCCCATTTTCTAATGGAAAAGAAAGCTTAATAAATCAGGCCCTTATCATGCCATTATACAGTGCCAACAGAAGGCAGTGATCCTCTCCCAACAAATCCTATGAGTACGATGTCAGCTGCACCTGAGGCAACTTCCTTTTTTCCTTCACATATTACCACATTGTCCCCTGCAGCCATCACTTGACATCTCACTCTTGTAGCCCCCCCAACCCAGTGTTTCTTTCTCATTGCCCCCCCAACCATCACCTGGGTGTATGTGTGTCTCTCTTTCATTGCTCATTCCCAACCATCACCGTGTGTGTGTGTGTGTGTGTGTCTCTCTCTCATTGCTCCCCTAACCATCACCCAGTCTCTCTCTCTCGCTCTCTTATTGCCCCTAGCCATCACCCAGTTTCTCTTTCGCTCTCTCTCATTACCCCCCCCCCACAACATCACCCAGAGTCTGTCTTTTTCACTGTCTATTCCCCCACCTATCACCCAGTGTCTCTCCCTCTC
This sequence comes from Ichthyophis bannanicus, assembly GCA_033557465.1. Lineage (NCBI taxonomy): Eukaryota > Metazoa > Chordata > Amphibia > Gymnophiona > Ichthyophiidae > Ichthyophis > Ichthyophis bannanicus. The sequence goes on from CM066033.1 coordinate 1,226,847,429, forward strand.
ATTGCCCCCGTCCCCCAGCTATCCAGTGTGTTTCTCTCTCTCTCTCCCTCCCTCCCTCTCTCTCTCACTGCCCCCTCCCCCAGCCATCACCTGGTATCTCTCACTGTTAATGCACCAAAAAGGCCACAATCACCGGTGCTGTCTGACTTTTCCACTGTAATCGGCTCTCTGCATATACAGTAGTGGCCAAAAAATTAAGGCAGGTATCTTTTTCTACAGTTTATTGTTAAATAATGTACTGTGGAGATGTCACACGTGCTTATTTATTTAATCAGCATGGTGATTAGTCACATCATGCGTCTGGCGTCCATTTTAGTTTACTTACACTCTGTAGTAGGTTTCTTGGATGAAGTTTTGAATTTTTACAACTAGGAAAAGATTGAAAGTTACATGTAAAATATACAATCAAGATGGGTAGAAAGTGCAATATTAATGACTTTGTAAAGGGACAAGTTGTCACATTCCATGCTGAAGGATATTCGCAATGTGCTATTGCAAAACATTTGCATATATCAAGGTGTGCAGTTCAAGATGTTCTGAAATCAGGTGGCCATACACGTCATTCGAAATGTGGGCGCAGACGGATAACTACTGGATGATATGACCGATTCCTCAAAAGCACTTTTACATCTAGTCCACATACTTCATCTCAATGTGTGGGTCAGTTAGCTAATGATCGAGGAATAAAGATAAGTGCCAGATCTGTCCAACGATGGCTTGTGGATGAATTCAAACTCACGGCCAGAAGACCTGCCAAGAAGCCTATGATGACCAGGACACAAATTGCTGCCCGCAAACAGTTTTGTAGCAAGATGAAAGACAAATCTGCTGAATGGTGGGAGAGGGTAATGTTCACAGATGAAAGTACATTTCAACAAATATGTGGGAGTGGTTACAACTATGTCTGTCGACCAGCAGGCGAGAGACTAAATCCGAAGTACACGATCAAGACTGTTAAACACCCACCATCGGTCATGGTATGGGGTGCTATCTCGGCGAATGGACGACGTGGCCTGCACATTTTTGAGAAAGGTGAAAGAGTAAATGCTGAAAAATACATATCCGTGCTGAATAGTAACATTAAAATACACATGAATGTTTCTGGCACAACTATATTTCAGCAGGACTCGGCACCGTGCCACACTGCAAAAACAGTCAAAAAATGGTTTGTGGACAACAAGATCGAACTGCTACCAAGTTGGCCATCAAACTCTCCGGATCTCAATGTAATTGAAAACTGTTGGAATCTTATGAAGAAAAAGGTGGCAGCACACTATCCAACTTCAGAAGCAGATTTAAAGGACATACTCAAGCATGTATGGGTCAATAAAATCACTTCGGCATACTGTAAAACTCTAGTTAACAGTATGCCTACAAGAATCCAGGCTGTGCTGAAAAATCATGGACACCCTATCAAATATTGACACATATATTGTTTCCTGAATAAAACTTTGAAAATGACATATATATCTTTGGTTCTTAAAGCTTTTGACCATGAAAGTGACAATAACATGTACTTTTCTAATAAAATTCTGATATTTTGGACTCTGCCTTAATGTTTTGGCCACTACTGTAGGCTGGAGCTGCATAGTGGAGGAAGTTTGCTGATCTTGTGGTTTCAAGCAAACTTCCTCTACCGCGCTACTCAGCCTACATGTAAAGAACTAATCACGGTTGAGGAGTGAGACAGTTCCAGTGATTCTAGGAACATGAAATCCTGGGCACACAGCACAATTTCTAGGCCCCATGTTGATCTGGCACCTTGGATTTGTCGAGCCCTGGCCTCAAGAACCAGATAAATGCAAGATATTTAATTTATTTATTTATTTACATTCTCTTGTATACCATGCTATTCTGCATCAGTGCGGTTTACATTGAACAAACTGAAATTATATTGAACAGGGCCTTATAACTTGGAGATAACTATTTTACAGGGAACATGGGCTATGGAGGGTTAAGTGGCTTGCCCAAGACCACAAGGAGCACCTGTGGGACTAGAAACCCCAGTCCTTCTGGCCCAAGGTTGCTGTCCTCTAGTGGGATTTGAACCCCTGACCTTCTGGCCTGAAGTACCTTGCCCCAACCACTAGGCCACTCCTCCACTCCAAGATATCTCTACCTTCTTAGCAATTAGGTCAGAAGCAGGTATAGAAGATTTTGTGCTCCACAATGGATCACCACTCACATGATTCCAGTTCGCTAGCCCTTACAGTGACAGGGTTAAACTCAGGTGAATTCGGGATACATTCATTATGTATTAGGGCAGTCATGTGGTTCAGCCACGTATTGGGGCAGCTGTGGAGTGTTGGGCTGTTTAGCTATTTAAACGCATTCAATAGTATCTGTAGCTTTTTAAATTCCATGGATAGACCAATTATGAATTTGCCAGCCATCAGCAAATGCATAATTGTCTTTGAATATTGACCCAAGTGTGTTTCGCCAAATTTTTAAGAGGTAAATATTAAATGAGTTTAACTGAAACCTTGCTTATGGCAAATTCAAGTACAAGTTAAAAGACACTGGGCACAGCTTAAACAGATTTAAATCCAGTCATTGCCTGCAGATTTTAGGAAGTAACTGTTTGTAACACATGAGATTCTTGTCTTATAGATGCAACCATAGTAACAGCAGTTTAGGAATCCGTGTCAGTTGATGAAAGTGATGAGCACCACGATGATTTAAGTTTAGTCTGGCAGTTCCGATGCATAGGAAGAGAGCGGAAACTTGGAAAGCAATTTTGCTTTGGCTGTTTTGAAACTCTTCCTCCTAGAGGAAGTCTACTGTATCTATTTCACATATTCAATGTAATGTCATGCATGCTAATGCAAACATCAGTTTAATATGTTTTGGTTCAGCTAGAGACTTCGTAAAGGCTGTGCTGATTTTTAAACAAGCCGTTTCCATCCTGTGTTCTGGCTCAGATCAGTACATCTCAGCTTAGAATTCATTAGGTTTTCAGAGCTCACATAACAATTGTCATTTTCACCTTGCTTAGTTTTCAGGGTAGGGTTGGGGAAGCAGGAAATGTAGGGACTATGGTAACAGAAGAGGTGATTTTAAGTTCCTGTATTTCTGTTCAAGACTAGGAGTTTTGTGAAAATTAAAGGTGTGAAAATTAACCAAAAAAGAAAAGCATTTTTGTAGTATTATCTGCCTTCATCTCTTGTCTGTACTTCTCTATAGCATCATATCAGAGCCTGTTCATTAGCTCAGCCAACTATGCCTGCTTTTAATGAACTCCTTTGTCCTCACTAAGAAAACACAGAAAGCCCCAAAGTATTTCCTTTTTATGGCTAAAAGGAATAACTTTTTTTTCTACTACTGTTACCCACAGCCACTTCTTTGTAATTGAACAGCATGAATGAAACCTATGAAACACTGCTCAGGCCTGGACAAATTTATACTAACAGGGTTTGTCTTTTTGTGTCATATTGTTTATTTTACTATAAACAGCTGGTATTATAAGACTGTATAATCAAACTACTGAGAACAAAGCCATAGACATTTTTGCCTATGGCTATAGTGTGCAATATCAAATAAACTGCATTTGGCATTGGTTTCCTTATTAATAAACATTTAGTCCTTCTCTGTATCCATGATATGAGAAAGTGGCGATGATGGCTGCTTGATGGTTTTGGGGGTTTCACTTCTAGCGATAAATGCATAGGGGGATTTGAATGTCTTGCCTTAATCAATATTAAATTACCTCTTAATTAGGAGAAGGCTGAACTGGATGGACCCGGGTCTTCTTTCAATCTAATCCAGGAGTTCGCAACCCAGATTACTCTCAGATCTACCTCTTTACAGCTGAAATCTCTCCAGGAATCCAGGCCCGTATTTCTGCCTGCCTATCTGACATTGCTGCCTGGATGTTTCACAGCCATTTGAAATTGAGCATGGCCAAAAACAAGCTTCTTATCTTTTCCCCTAAACACATCTCCCCTTCCTCCTTTCTCTGTTTCTGTGGATAACGCTCTACTCCTCCCTGTTTCCTCAGCTCACAACCTTGGGGTAATCTTTGACTCGTCCCTCTCCTTCTCCACATATAACCAACTGATGGATACATTTTGTCATTTCTTTCCCTACCACATTAGCAAAATTTGTCCTTCCTTTCTGAACACATTACTAAGGGGTATGTTTACTAAACCACGGTAATGTTACCCAGTAATAGTACGAATGCCCATATAAAGGAGTGGGCGGTGCATCGTTAAAGCAAGCCGTGTCAGCTAACGTACGTTACAAGGCAATAACGCGCAGTACAGTGCGTCATGGACCCACCGTGTGTGAACACCACAGCAGACGGGAAGCAGCAGCACGTCCGAAGGGGTTGCAATCAAAGGCGCGCTGACAGTAGAAGACACGCTGAGGGATGTGCAGACATGGTGCCACATGAGAAACGTAGCCGTGGGTGTAAGGCCATAGACCAAAGGCAGCTGATATCGCAGTCTGTAAGGGGGATGTGAGCCATAGTCAACACATGCACACACACCATGAAATGGTGTGCAGTGAACCCAGCATGCAGAGGAGTAAACAACGGTAACGGAAAGGGCGCCAGGGGTCGGTCTGAAGGGATATGTGTGAATGGTGTGTGTATAAGGGCAAAATGGGCAAGAAATCCAAAAAGGAGTAAGAGGGAATTGAACCAGTACACTGAGGAGCCCAAACACAGCTCACCGACACCAATACCAAACCAGAGCCACCTCTCACCCAGACAAGAAAGGGAGCATATGTAACAACTAGCATGTGACAGATAGGCTGCATGGAGGAGACACTGCAGTGTACAGTGAAGAGAAGGAAAGGTGTGTGGAGAAGGGACAAAGCCGGAGCCATTGTATGGTAAGGAGAGCAGAACAAATGAAAGGAAAGGGAGCCTGTGGGACCCAAACCCACAACCTATGTTGGCTCCACGCATGTTTGCAACCACTATCCCAAACAACCACAACAAGCCCAATGCAAATATGTTCCACCGAGTGGCCATCATGTCTGTCAGATTATCACGCAGTAGTGCGGCGTATGCGTGTTGTGTCTTACACGCATTGCGGAGAACGCAAGTAGCAGGGCGTCTGCCGCGCAGCATGCACAAGAACATGCATGATGTTACAGACCTTCCTATGTGCCTTATACGTCTAAGTGCCTTAGAATATGTGGTCAGATTATGGCGCATAACAACGCACGTCCCAAACAGACATCACATGCATTATTGTGCGTGCTGCAACATGCATGCAATGTAACACGCATAAGATGCAATACTGTGCACTACAGTAGACTACCTGTCCATTGCCCCGCCCCTGTACCACCACCAGTTCTAGAACTACAGCTGTACCCCAGCCCCCAACCATGGTCTGACATTCACCAGCAGCAGGCACAGGCAGCTTGTACCTATTACACTACACCAGGTGTCCCAGCCATGCATGAACTAACCACGGGCACTCCGCTAGCCAGTCTATCCTGCATGTTCACAGTGGAATTGTGCGCACCCAGACCTGGGTTGTATGGCACAGGCACCCGGCAGGTGCCCCAGTGACCGGCCCCCATAATGGGGGCACATATATATCACCTGAGACAGATACTATGTAGCACTATGTAGGAACATAGCCGTGCCATGGTCACTATTTGGTCAGTGTGAGAGTGCCCTAACAGCAAGACGTGCTATGGCCACCTTGTCCATGCAGGTGGTGTTTGGGCACTGCAATGTCCCAGCATCCTGCCCAGTCCGCGCTGCCCAGTCCGCCCTGCTAGAGGGGGCAGTGGCACCTGCTTGCAGTGCACCCAGGCCATGCCTTGTACGTGCCACTTCCCCCTCTAGCACCAATACACATCCCCCTGCCATGCCGCCTGGGCATATGCTGTCGGTGCTGGTAGTGCGCAGTCCCAGGCCATCCACTGTGCAGGTAGGCGGTCACCTAGTGGGGGGGGGTCTGGGGTGGGGAGGCATGCATGGATATCCTCACATCCCCCCCATCACCGCCTGCCACTATTATGTTCCCTTCCACATGGGGGAGGGATGGCTGGGGGGATGTCAGGTCAGTGCCCTAGCAACTATTGGCTAGGGTGAACCAGGTAAGCTGTATGTGGATTGTGTTTGGCCTTTGTCAGCTGCTGTCTTGCTGATTTCACTGGTCAACAAAGTTTTACAAAAGTCATGTTACTGAAATAAAAATAGTCATTTCTTATCAATTTTTATATGCTGAACATGAATATGACAGTGAAATTGCAAAGTTGGCTCTAGTTTTTTTGTAATCTACAAGAATTAATGTTTACATCACGAAATACATGTCAATAGTAAATATAATAGGCCTTTGGTTAATACGTGTAAAAAACCAAGTCATAGACTACTTCTTAGATTTTTTCACCTGTCTCTTGTACAGCTGTTCGGGAGCTTCTCTGGGGAGTGTCCAGCAGTAGTCAGCCAGCATTGTAGTGGACCATTTTCCCTGGTATCTTTGCTCCATCGTTGCGTTAGCCTGGTGAAAATGTTCGCCCTGTTCATCACTAACCATAACCACAGTTGTCAGGAAAGAAATTGAGATGGGAATCAAGGAAATGGATCTTTAGAGACATATTGCAACCAAGTTTCTGATACTGCAACAGCATGTCTTCTACTAGTTCCTTGTAGTTTTCTGCCCTAACATTTCCGAGAAAGTTTGTTGACACTAGGCGAAAAGCATTCCATGCTTGTTTCACATCACCCTGCAGCAAGTTGTTGAACCAGTCATCTTCAAAGAGCTCTCGAATCTGAGGACCCACAAAAACTCCCTCTTTAACCTTTGCTTCGCTGAGTCAAGGGAATTTTTCATGCAGGTATCGGAAAGCTGGCGAAGTGCGGCCCATGGCTTTCATGAAGTTTTTCATCAAACCTAGTTTGATGTGAAGGGGTGGTAGCAGGATTTTATGAGCCTCAACCAGAACTGGATGCTGGATATTCTTCTCTCCAACTGTTACATTTTGGTTGCGATTCCATTCCTTCCGCAAGTAGTGCCAATCCCTTGCTCGGCTATCCCACTCACATAAGAAACACATGTATTTTATATATCCCTGCTGCAGTCCCATTAAAAGGGCAACTACCTTCAAGTCACCACAGAGGTGCCAGCTGTACTTGTTATAGTTAATGGAAGTCAGTAGATGCTTTAAGTTATCGTATGTCTCTTTCATGTGGACGGCATGCGCTACTGGAATAGATGAAAGATGGTTTCCATTGTTCAAAAGCACAGCCTTCAGACTCAGTTTTGAAGAGTCTATAAATAGTCTCCAGTCTTGTGGGTCATGAGTGATTTTTAAGGCATTCATGAGGCTTTCAATATTGGAACAGAATACCAGATTACTTTCCTTTCTGAAGAAAGGCTCCAACTGCTGGTGGCGCTTTCGATATGGAGTAATGTTGACATCTTCTTCCAGAAGATTCCATTGTTGGAGTCTTGATCCTAGCAATTCTGCCTTGTTCTTGGATAAGTCCAAATCACGAACCAGGTCATTTAGTTCTTCCTGTGTTATTCTGTGTGGAGTTGATAATGCATCCCAGTGAAAATCTGGATCACTGCATGCTGACGGACCAGGAGAAGAACAGGTCGGCTCACCCTTGTCCTCATCAGATGAATCAAGAGAATATTCTGATGGAGGTTCTGGAATAGGAAGTCCTTCACCATGTGGAACTGATCTCAATGCAGATGGAATGTTTGGGTAGACTATGCTCGACTTCTTTTGCTTCATTATTCTGCTGGAAAGAGGAGGAACCAAGCAGAAGTAACAGTCATTTATGTGGTTGCTTGGCTCTCTCCACCCCATGGAAACGGCATTGAGGGTCTTTTGCAATTCAACCACTGTGAAAGCTGTGTTGTACATGTACATGTACATGTAACAGTAGCTTAAACCGTCTCGCACACAGTCTGAAATATTTTAAGTGCTCAACCTTTCCGACTGCGTATAGTACACTGCTGACGTCAGATGGCTTCAGCAGCCGTCTGGCAGTAGTATTGCATTGCATCAAAAAATGATGCAATCAACTCTGGATGATGTGTGCATGCTGCTATAATGCAATGTGATGCAATATTACATCATTCAAGGCTTATTTGGGATGTTGATGATGTCCTACTGGATAAATTTACATGGTGAAACGTCAAAAATGAACTACATGCAATATCTTCAAAATGAGAGCCAATAATTTTTTTTAATGTTATATTCGTGTTCAGCTCACCAAGATACTACAGATTAGGGCCTTTTAAAGTCAGTAATGATTTCAATGTTGACCAGTGTTTCCAGTTTCTATGTTCCTATGTGCCACCTAGGCAACAGCCTAGTCCGCCCTGTGCCCCAGCTGCCCCCACTACATGTCCCGCCTGCAGCCCCCATGCCCCATTTGCACCATCGCTATAGTGGCCATTCATACTTGGGCACTATGCTGTTGCTGCATATGGAGCACTACTATCACGTTTCTTGGGCTCCTTGCCTATGTTGTACATTGCTGACGTGGAAATGTTTTCACCCTCCTGCATATCGCAGTTAACGACAGGTTTTCATTCCCGGTAATGTTCAGCCCTTCAGTACCCCGCGTTAGTGCTGCGGGAGCTTCTCCCCGCTTATTCCCCGCCCATTGACCCCTTCTCGACTCTTATCCACTCTTTAGTTACCTCCTGCCTAGACCTTTGCAGTCTCCTCCTTGCTGGTCTCCCTCTGAATCATCTCTCTCCCCTTCAATCTGTTCAACACTCTGCTGCACAGCTAATTTTCTGCCAGCCTCAATATGCTCATATAACCACTCTTCTCAAGTTGCTTCCCTGGCTCCCTATTCATTTCCATATCCAGTTCAAACTTCTCCTACTGACCTATAAGTGCCTTCATTCTAATGCTCCTCACTATCTTTCTTCTCTTATCTCTCCTCAGGAGCTCCACTCCTCTGGCAGATCACTTCTGTCTGTGCCCTTCTCTTCCACTGCCAACTCCAGACTTCAATCTTTCCACCTTGCTGCTGCTTATGCCTGGAACAGACTACCTGAGTCAGTAGGTCAGGCTTTATCGCTACCCTTTTCAAATCCAGGCTAAAAACTCATTTCTTTGAGGCTGCTTTTGGACCCTGATCCACTTAGTCTCTTGTTCTCCAGCTATATGTTTCCTTGTCATTCTCCTAGTCCCCAGCTGTTGTGTTGTCTGTTTTGACTAGATTATAAGCTTTGACAAACAGGGAACATCTCTTACATGTCTCTGTTCAGCACTGTGTATGCCTTGCAGCACTATAAAAATGATCAGTAGTAGTAGTAGCAGTCCTTAGGGCCGGCCCCAGAGTTAGTTCAAGATGCTGGCGCCCTAGGCAAATATTAAGCTTACAACCCCCCCCCCCCCCCTTGGCTGTCAAAATCTGTTGTTTAGCTTTGAATGTCCTGCTCTTTGCCACCCTAGGCAGCTGCCTAGTTTTCCTAATGATTGGGCCAATTCTCAGGACAAACTTAGCCTTTCAGGTTTCATGATAACCACAATGAATATGCATGATAGGGATTAGCATACAATTGAGGCAGTGCATGAATATCTCTCTCATGCATATTCATTATGGTTATCCTCAAAACCTGACTAGCTATTTATACACAAGCATCCGACGCCATCCCAGCAGCAGCTGTCTCGGCGGGGATTGAACCACACGAAGCTGCTGAACCAGCGTGATCCGGCTTCTCTGCTCTTGCTCGGCTCAAACCAGTGCGATCTGGCCTCTCCCGCTCCTGCTCCTGCTCGGCCCAATCGGGGCAGCCCATACCAGCTTTAAAAGGAGCGCCATCGAGCGCAGCCACAGACACAAACATCCGACGCCGTCCCAGCTGCAGCTTTCCCGGCGGGGATTGAGCCACCAGAAGCTGCTGAACCAGTGCGATCCGGCTTCTCCGCTCTTGCTCAGCCCAAACCTGCGCAATCCAGCCTCTCCCGCTTCTGCTCCTGCTTGGCCCAATCAGGGCAGCCCACACCAGCTTTAAAAGGAGCGCCATCGGGCGCAGCCACAGACACAAGCATCCGACACCGTCCCAGCAGCAGCTTTCCTGGCAGGGATTGAGACACCCGAAGCTGCTGAACCAGCGCGATCCGGCTTCTCCGCTCTTGCTCAGCCCAAACCAGCGCGATCCGGCCTCTCCCGCTCCTGCTCCTGCTCGGCCCAATCGGGGAAGCCCACACCAGCTTTAAAAGAAGCGCCATCGGGTGCACCAGTGCCTGGCGGGCCCATGCCTGAGGGCCTCACCAGAGGGCCCTTTGGCGTGGCCCTTAGGCGGGGACCTCCAAGAAGGACTCCCACTAGAACCGCCGGAAATCAGGCCTGTGATCAGAAGGCACTCCAGAAACATGAGTAGCCTAAGGTGTTGCCACCACTTCCAGACACAGCCGAGCCCCAACGGAGCACAACCGCCTGCAGCAAAGTAGGTGCACTAGAACACTATATGAAACACAAGTAGCCAGACACGGACCACACTTAAGAGAGCTAATACAGAACTTAACTGCCTCAACCATATATGACACCTACATATGATACCAACATATGATTATACAAGTGGTGCCTATGCATGCTTATGTTACCTGTCTGTGATACCGTACCTGTGACACTGTGATACTGTGCCTGTAAGGTTACTGTGCTTGCTTGCAAGGACACTGTGCCTGCCTGTGACTCTGTGCCGCCGGTGATACTGTGTTTTAGTAGCTGCATACCTGCCTCTAAGGACACTATGCCTGCCTGTAATACTGTACCTGCCTGTGATACCGTGCCTTAGTAGCTGCGTACCTGTGTCACCTGCCGTGATACAAAGGGCCTTGCATTCTGTAGCTACATACCTGTATAGCAGCTGGTGATAGTGCAACACTAACTGCCTACGCACCTGCCAACCTATAAGAATCCCTTGTCCACATACTGCAGGGTAGATACCAAGAATGGCTCCCACCCTCATTGCCATAGTTGGCTGTTACCTCCTCGCGGGATGGCTCAATAACACGACTGCCTTAGCCCCCACCCACAACCACATACCAATCCTACAAAGACACGGGAGGAGATGGTCAAGTGCCCCCCATCACAAGACAACAGAAGATACTAATATACCCCACCCCAACTTACTACACATCGCACTGCAACACACCAAGAAAGCCAAACAGGAGGAAAGACCACGTCTCCAAAATCTAAAATGTGCCCTCATAAATGTGCGCTCAATCCTCAAGAAATGGCCAGTTATCTCAGACATGATATCCCTCCACGACCTCGACATACTCTTGATCACAGAAGCATGGCTCTCCAGTGATGACTCCATACTCCTCAACCAACTCTTACCCACCAGCTTCTCAATACACACCTGCCACAGAGATAGCAAAAGGAGTGGCGGAGTACTCATCCTCACTAAAATAGAACTCCAATTCCACCTGATCAGCGCCACAAGCACAACCCACCTCGATACAGTCACCATAGCAAACAAGCCCTGCAATGTCAACCTACTGTACAGAGCCCCATCAACCTCTCCTGAGGACCTATCAACAATAATCAACCTTGCCTGCAATGCCCCAAACCCAAGCACCCCAAGCTGGTTACTAGGTGACTTCAATCTACCAGCCTTGCAGGACACTGAAGCCTCAGCCTTCCTCGAAGCCCTAAAGGAACTTGGATACAAACAACTAGTCAATGAACCCACGCACGTGAAGGGTAACATATTGGACCTGGTATTTGCCCCACTAACAGCATTTGACACTGCCTACGTCCCTATACTGTCCACTACCGCAGTTCCCTGGTCTGACCACAAACTAATTAAATTCCAAATTCCCGTGGCCGATCGATGCCAGAAGAACCCTGGAAGTTGGAGCAGTACCACCAGGACACCTCCATGAAGTTTCCGACCTTTCGACAAGGAAATTACTTATTTATTTATTTATTTAACTGTATTTATATCCCGCCTTTCTCCGGGTCAAATTATCCTGAGTGAAACCCAACAGCTCCTCACGTTGACAACACCCAGCCCCGACGAGCTGATATCCAGCTAGAATAATAGCCTCAGTACCATTGCACAATGCCCACCATCAAACAAACCACCAAGAAAACGAGCCACCGCATCCTGGTACTCCACTGAGCTGCGTACATCACTCCTCTACCTAAGGAAGCTGGAAAGACGATGGCGGCGATCACAATCTTCGGAAGACCAGAGAGCATATAACCTTCACCTGGCAAAACACCGTGAAGCAATAACAGAGAAAATGAGGCAATCCCACACTGATACCCTAAAACGATCACTAAGCAAACCTCATGACTTGTTCAATCTGGTCAAGAGCCTAACAAAAGAACCAGGCCCCGATCAAACAAATGGTATCCATCCTCAGGAATTCGCAGACTTCCTGCAATCAAAGCTATGCCAGACCAATAAATCCACAGCACCCACCACCATGAAGGAGACAACCTACCCAACACTACTAACCACCTTCTCTACACCATCCAAAAAGCACATTGAAGACTCCATTGCCATGATCAACACCACCACGGCACAAACCGACACCTGTCCTGCCTTCTGGATAAAGGAGCTACGTACCGAATTTAGTCCGTTCATAGCCAGACTCATGGACCTGTCTTTCGCAACAGGCTCCTTCCCCCAAAGCCTCAAGCACACATCCATCAGACCTCTGCTGAAAAACAACAAACTAGACCCCCAGAAGGTTGACTCATACAGACCTATATCCAGAATACCTCTACTAGCCAAGATAATTGAAAAAGAAGTCCAACGCCAAATACAACACCACATCAATGACACCACCCCGCTTGACCCCTGCCAACATGGATTCAGGGAATCCTATGGTGTGGAAACACTCCTCATCACCCTCTTCAGCAGCATAATTGCTGGAATCGATAACACCCGCCGCGGATATGTCCTCGTCTTCATGGATATAGCCGCTGCATTCGACTCAGTAAGCCATGAGCTTTTCCTGAGGCGACTCGAAGAGAAGGGTATTTGTGGCACAGCACTAAACTGGTGCAAATCATACCTATCCGACAGATGGCAGCACGTACGATCTGGGACCTCAACATCGGAACCATTCCACCACAAGCAGGGCGTTCCGCAGGGCTCCTCCCTCTCCGCCCTGATGTTCAACATTTACATGCAGCCCATCTGTAACCTCATCCGTTCATTCAATGTTGACTGCTTAATATATGCCGACGACGTGCTACTCTATATGCCATTCTCAACCGACCAGCCTGACCTCTCTCCACTGACAGACTGCTTTGACGCAGTGGTCAACTGGCTCCAGACCCAAAACCTCCGAATACAGCACAAGAAAACAGAAGTTCTCTTCATCACGAGGAACCAGAACTTCTCCCCTCCATCCTACCTAAGGGTCAAGGAAGCGGAGCTGCAAACTAAGTCCACAATCCGATATCTTGGAGTCACATTAGACCAACGCCTCGATATGAAGGCGCACATATGCAACACGGTAAGAGCAGTCTACCATAAAATCCGGACACTCAGACATTTACGTTCCCTGCTAGAACCAGACGACTTCCGTACAATCTTTCAAGCGCTGATTATCCCACACTTCGATTACGCCAATGCAATACTACAAGGGCTCCCACAATCCACCCTGGATCCGCTCCAGCTCGCAATGAACACTGCGGCTAGAGTTCTATATGGTGCCTCCAGGTGTGAGCACGTGACACCTATCCTGAAACAGCTCCACTGGCTCCCTATCCACGGCAGAATTTCTTTCAAGACCCTACTGCTGAACTTCAAGGCCATCAACGGACTCTCCTCCGCCTCACTCTCAGAGCTTATCCACACTACTCCCCCCAACAGAGCTAGAAGATCTGCAGCAAATAACACACTAGTAATCCCGAAAGCAGTAACACAATGCACCCAGGCAACAGCAAGCAGGGCATTTAGGTTCTGCGCGCCCAGGTGCTGGAACGCCCTACCACCTAGCATCCGGGCAATCCCTGACCTAACACAATTTTGGAAGGTTCTGAAGCACCACCTCTTCCTCAAACACTACCCGGACGACTGCGCACCATTAACCGCTCCCCCCTTCTAGTACTGCCACACTAACATTTGACTTGATGTGATGCCTATATGTAAATAGTTACCCTGGTTTTACCCAAGTTTAAGCACCTGTTTCTTGTCATGCGGAGCAGATTCCTGCACCGGATAAGTTTTTGTTGTCATGTAAACCGCACTGATGTTGAATAGAGCGGTAGAAAAGAGACTGTAAATAAATAAATAAATAAATGTACCAAGGACTGGGGTCAGAACCATTGATCTAACCAATGATGAAATACTAATTTGCTAGCTTCCATGTACCTATATGAAATAGGCTGGCATAAAAACCAGCTGTAAGATTGTAATTTGGATACATGATTCATGCTTTGGACATGTTGTGGCAGGTGCAGGCCTGTGACCCATGGTGTCTGACATAAGCAGGCCAGCATGGCTAGCTTGACCTGTAAATGAGGCCTGTGGAGAGGCATATAGGATTGCACATCCCCCAATATGCTGCTATTGTAAGATAGAACTCAGTAGAAGTATTGAATTAGCTTAGGTAGGCAGAACTGTAGAACTGAGAAATGGAAAAATACAGAAAAGACATGTTTAAAAGTTACTGATAAGAAAAAGTACATCTGCAAAGAAATAATGAGGAGTGCTGACAGATGAGTTACAGAACCTTGCTCTTCTACACGCACAAATTGGTTCTATGGCCTTGAGAGTGTGAAAGTAACAAGTTGATGAACTGGCCATTGTAATTAGGACTAGAAGGGGGGCATGCAGGTGTCATGCCCACAGAAGGGACATAATTGAATAAACTTATCAGTACCGGGACCAATGGAAGAAGTACGGGAGGTACGGGAGGTTACCGGGACCAATGAAATGTTTTTCTATACCTAGAATGGAACAAAAGTCTATAAAAGTTATTGTAATGCTTGAAAACTTTGCTCAGCCATTTTGAAATTGACTGGTTCGAGACTTGTGCACAAATAAATGATTTGGACCTTCTGAACAGACTCCTGGTATCATTGGTTTGTCTGCGCTTTGCTGCTACATATTCCTTGGTGCGTTGGCCGGGAAGTTGTGGAATCAAAGTGTATATAGGGCAATATACCACGACTTTCCGCCTCTATAGGCTTGGTCCTGCCGGGATCGCGCCCTTCCGACGAGGGCTGCTCCCTGGCGCCACCGGTCCCTTGTATCGGAGGGAGCTGGTCGGACCTCGGCGGGTGCCGGGCCCGGTTGGAGCCAACGCCTCGAACCCGAGTGAGGGGAGTCCGAGGTCCAACTCATGCGCCTGCTTGGGAAGTTTGAGGACCGGATCCGGTGAGTATAGTTTTGATTTTGGGTCTAGACAGAAATAGAAAGAGCAGTACTGCCATTGGAACTTGGAATTTGGAATTTGTAATCTCGAGATATTGGGAATTGGTAAGAGAGCATGATCAACTCTCAAGGAAGAGCCGAGTAACCCCGCATGGGAATTCGCTGGGTGAAACCCTCATCCTTTTTGTAATTGGGAAAAAGACTAGTCAGAATAGATAGAAATGAATGCATTCTGGGATACGTTGCTAGCATGATTGTGTGAACGAAGTGTGAATGAGAGGTCTGGCAGCACGGACCAAGTGAAGGCGGACCCCTGAGTAGCGCATTTCCTGACCGGGCGACCGCGTTCAGGTCGCGAAAAGGGGGAAGCGATTGTCGTCTTGTCTTGTTATTTGTACTCCTTATACGTTTCCAGGGCCGTGAGGACCCCTTACCCACGGTCCGCCCTCCTTTTCCCTTCTGTCTGTTGTTGCGCGCACACATCGAAATGGGAGGGGCGGGGTCTACTAGAAACACTCCATTAGAATGTATGATCGCACATTTTAAAGAGGGATATTCAGGAGATTATGGTATTAAAATGACAGCAGCCCGTTTGCAGAATTTGTGTACTAGGGAGTGGCCCGATCTAGACCCCATCTGGCCCCGAGAGGGAACGTTCACTGTAGAGATTATTCAGTCAATACACCGTAGAGTGCGGGTAGCGCACCCTGATCAGTACCCCTATATAGATTCCTGGTTAAGTATTTGTGAAGATCCGCCCCCCTGGGCGCAGCGCTGTTATGAGGAACAGTGCAGAATAATGTTAGCTAAAACAGATTCTAGACAGAAAACGGAACAGCCTAGAATGAAAGAGCAGGATAAGAAAGCCAAGAAGAAACCCATCTTGGTAGATCCTGATTCCCCAGAAATAGTCCTCAGGCAGCCCCGAACCCCAGGTCCAATAAGAGTAGCCCGGCGTCCTGCCCCAGAACCCCAGAGACGGCCAGAGCCGGGGCGGGACCCAACCCCTGATCCCCCTCCCGGAGGAAGGAAAGAGGAAGAATTAGTGGAAAGAGAAGAGGAGGATATAAAAAATGAGTCAGAAGTGGAAATAGAAGAAGGAGAAAGAGAGAATCCCCCAGACGAGGAGGACAGTGTACAAATAATTGAGAAAGCCAGCGCTAGCACTAGCACGCCAGTAAAAGAGAAACCCAAAGCAAAACCTGTTGAGAAAAAGAAAGTGACTCCTGCAAAGGCAACGACAATAACCCTTAGATCCCAAAAGACACCTATGGCAGCCAAACTGTTTCCCTTACGGCAAGTCCCGGGAGTGCCCGTAAAGAATGATAATGATGAAGTGGTAGCGGGACCCCTAACTTATGTATATATCCCTTTTTCTACAACTGATTTGTTAAACTGGAGGTCGCATTATGCCTCCTATACTAGTAAGCCCCAGGAGCTGACAGAATTAGTAACTAGTATTATGGAAACTCACCAACCCACTTGGCCAGATTGCCGTCAGCTCCTGACCACCCTATTCACAACAGAAGAACGAGCAAGAATTAGAAAAGCAGCTATTGAATGGATGGCAGAGAACCCCGTAGCTCCGGGACCAGGGCAGAATATAATAGACCGTCGGGAAGCAGCTCAGAGAGAATTCCCGAATGAAGACCCCCAATGGGATCCAAATACAGATGAAGGATCCACAGCCCTAGCCCGTTTTCGCCAAGGCTTTTTACAAGGCCTGAGAAGGGGGGGCCAAAAAGCTATGAACCTTTCCAAAGTTGCAGGAGTTATCCAAGGGATAGATGAGAGCCCAGCAGATTTTTATGAAAGATTAACTGAAGCCTACAGAATGTATACTCCCTATGATCCCGAGGCACCAGGAAGTTTATGTATGGTGAATTCTGCTTTTGTAAACCAGTCTCAACCAGACATTAGACGTAAATTACAGAAATTAGAAGGGTTTGCGGGCATGAATGCAACACAGTTAGTGGAAGTCGCTCATAAAGTGTATGTGAATCGTGATACTGAAAGACAGCGAGAATGTGATAGAAAGATGAAGAAGAAAGCTGATTTTTTGGCTGCGGCCATAGTTGAAAAGAAAAGGGGAGGTGTCCCTAGTCGAAGGAGCAGAGGAAGAGGGCGGGGTCAAGGCGGAGGCCGGACCCAGAGACTAGGCGTGAACCAATGCGCCTATTGCAGAGAGGAAGGACATTGGAGAGATACGTGCCCGCAACTCGAAGACGCCCAGCAATATGACGACAACGATCATCAGTGGCGAGAAGAAAGACGAGGCCGTCCCCGAGGCCGAGGAGGAGCCAATCGAGAACAATACCAGCGAGAGAGAGGAGGAGGAGCCATTCAAGCATTGGCCACACCAGCCCATGATGAGGATGACGTGGATTAGGACAGACCGGGCTCCAAGTTTGCTTTAGGTCTCCAGGAGCCTATGGTCGGAATACAAATAGGAGACCAAATTATGAACTTTATGGTTGATACTGGAGCACAGCATTCAGTAATAGACAAAAAGATAGCCCCATTCACTACAAAAGCAGTCACCATTATAGGAGCAACTGGTGCCAAAGCCACAAAGTCTTTTCTTCAAAACCGAATATGCAGTCTAGGAGGACAGCAAGTAACTCATCAATTCCTTTACATGCCCGAATGTCCAGTACCACTACTGGGACGAGATATGCTAGCCAAGCTTCAAGCACAAATATCTTTCTCTGAGCAAGGAGAAATGCAATTGACAGTAAATTCCCAAGCCAAACCAGCAGGAGTAATGCTGCTGACAGTTCCCCGAGAAGAAGAATGGAGGTATTACGTTGATGACTCCATTCAAGATACCTATTTTGAACAAACTCTAAAGAACATCGATGCACCACCTGGAGTATGGGCAGAAGGCAGTCCCCCAGGCCTAGCCAAGCATATAGCTCCCGTGATTGTAACCCTCAAGCCTAGTGCTACACCAGTGCACGTCAAACAGTACCCTCTCCCAAGAGCCGCAATTGAAGGCATTCATCGCCACCTACAAAGATTGCTCGAGTATGGCCTACTAAAAGTATGTCAATCCCCATGGAACACTCCACTTTTGCCAGTAAAGAAACCTGGGACAGATGATTATCGCCCAGTGCAAGATTTGAGAAGAGTAAATGATGCAGCTGAAACCATACATCCAGTTGTACCCAATCCTTACACTCTTCTAGGACTGATACCTGCTGAAGCTACCCATTTCACTGTACTGGATTTGAAAGATGCATTCTTTTGCATAAGATTAGCCCCTGTAAGCCAAATATTGTTTGCATTCGAATGGCAGGACCCCATCTCTGGAAGAGGGGGCCAACTTACCTGGACAAGATTACCCCAAGGATTCAAGAATTCACCTACCATCTTTAGTGCTGCACTAAATCAAGACCTTTCAAGCTATCCAGTAGCCCCGGGGAAGAGAGTGCTTCTCCAATACGTGGATGATCTGTTGATAGCTGCCGTATCAGAAAGTGAATGTATACTAGCCACCAAAGATCTCTTGCAGTTACTAGATGAAGCTGGATACAAAGTTTCCAGAGCCAAAGCACAGCTATGCCAAAAAGAAGTGAAATACTTGGGTTTTCGTATCACCCAAGGAAGCAGAAGATTAGGCAGAGAAAGAAAAGAAGCAGTATGTAGAATTCCAACTCCAACAACCAGAAAGCAAGTCAGAGCCTTTCTGGGTGCGGCAGGATATTGCCGAATCTGGATACCCAACTTTGCCCAAATTGCCAAACCACTGTATGAAGCCACAAAAGGAGAAGAAAAGTCACCCCTGGAGTGGGGACTTGAGCAGGATACAGCCTTCCAGAAGTTAAAAGAAGAATTGATGTCATCACCAGCACTTGGACTACCAGATGTCCACAAACCTTTCCACTTGTTTGTACATGAAGCACAGGGAAATGCCTTAGGCATGTTGACTCAGAAATTGGGAAATTGGGAGCGACCTGTAGCCTACCTATCGAAACAATTGGACCCTGTGGCCAAAGGATGGCCACCTTGCTTGAGAGCAGTTGCAGCTACAGCGCTACTAGTGAGTGAAGCAGACAAACTCACACTAGGACAGAACATACGAGTCACTGTGCCACATGCAGTCCTTGCCCTTATGGAACAAAAAGCAAATTATTGGCTCACCAATTCCCGAATGTTGAAGTACCAGAGCATGTTATGTGAAAACCCACAGATACAACTTGAAGTGAGCCATGCCCTGAATCCAGCCACCTTGATACCCATCAGTGAAGAACTCCCAGAACATGACTGTATCGAAGTCATGGAGACTGTGTTCTCCAGTCGACCTGACTTGACAGATGTGCCCATAGATAATCCCGACCAGATCTATTACGTTGATGGGAGCAGTCTCATCCTTGATGGACGACGCTGTGCCGGATATGCAGTCGTCACTCAACACGAAGTAGTTGAATCATCAGCTCTAGCCTCAGGCACATCAGCCCAGAAAGCCGAATTGATAGCACTCACCAGAGCATTGTTGTTAGGAGAAAAACTTGTGCTAAATGTATATACAAATTCCAAATATGCCTTCACTACCTTGCATGCCCATGGAGCTCTCTATAAGGAAAGAGGACTCATCACATCCGGAGGAAAATCAGTCAAATATGGTCCCGAGATATTGATGTTACTTGATGCAGTTTGGGCCCCAACACGTGTAGCTGTCATGCATTGCAGAGGACATCAAGCAGGAAAAGGAGAAGTTGCCCGAGGGAATAGATTTGCAGATGCCTCAGCACGACAAGCAGCTATGACAGGACAAATTGCCCCACAAGCTATGCCAATGCAAGCAGCATTGTTTCCAGTACCTTTGAATCTATGGACCCCACGATATACCACCAAAGAATTGGATTACTATTGTGACAGAGAAAATGGAGTACTGAAAGATGGATGGATTGAGCTGCCACCAGAAGAGGGCAGTCAACCTCCAGGACGAATAGTAATTCCTGAACTATTAGGACCATCTTTTGTCAAAGCTTTCCACGAAGCCACCCACTATGGGAAGAGTGCTATGGAGAAAGCACTCAGACCACATTTCTACATCCCTCTGATGACAACTATATCAGCCTCAGTAGCACGTCAATGTTTAACCTGTGCCAAAAATAATGCCAAGCAAGGCCTTATTACGGCACCCCGAGTTCAGTCAGGAGGTGTCACCCCCATGCACAACCTCCAAATTGATTTTACCGAAATGCCAAAAGCCAATGGATACCATTACCTATTAGTATTAGTTTGTACTTTCTCTGGGTGGGTAGAAGCATTCCCAACCAGAACTGAGAAAGCCCGAGAAGTTACCAAAGTCTTAATGAGAGAGATTGTCCCCAGATTTGGAATCCCAGCAGTAATAGGGTCAGACAATGGACCCTCATTTGTCTCCCAAGTTACTTAGCAGTTAGCAAAAGCCTTGCAGATACAATGGAAACTCCACACTGCATACAGACCCCAGAGTTCAGGGAAAGTTGAGCGAATGAATCGTACCTTGAAAGCCCAAATGTCCAAGCTTTGTCAGGAGACACACTTGAAATGGCCCCAAGTGCTCCCCATAGCTTTACTCAGAATACGCTCAGCTCCTGTAAAGTCAACAGGATTTTCCCCTTTTGAAGTTTTGTATGGTAAACCCCCACCAATAGTGCAGGGAGTCAAAGGAAGTTTAGCCCAGATTGGTTCAGAAGTAACCAGACAAGAACTCCTAGCTCTTAGTTTTGTTCTGCAGACTCTCCATACGTGGATCCAAGACCAGTTGCCTATCAACTTGACGGAACCCTTGCATCCCTACCAGCCTGGTACTTCGGTGTGGATCAAAGATTGGAAGAAGATACCGTTGGAACCCCATTGGAAGGGACCGTACACCGTCATCCTGTCTACCCCAACTGCAGTAAAGGTAGCCGAGATCGACGCCTGGATCCACCACAGCAGAGTCAAGCCCGCCGCCGATCCTGAACCAGAGCAGTGGACAGCAGAACAGCATCCTGATGTACCCTTGCGAGTTACTCTAAGACGGCAACCAGCAGCCTAGACACTTCATCACAAGTGCTTTGCAGTAGCCAAGTCTTTCGAAGAGGATTGCTGTTTCCCATGCAGCAACAGTTTTGTTTCAACGAACCAAATGTGTGCGTGATTTGACACACTACTTTAAGACTACATTGACTAAGCCAGACTTCACAAGCCAACTGAAATTGCTCATAAGTTGGTTAATGTGTACTGGACATCTTGAGGATCTTCAATCAACACTCAGCACCCGTTAAATTGCTTCATTAGCAAACGGGACGAAGAATAAAAGACCGTCGTGATCAAGATCAGCAAGCTGAGGATTCAGAAGAACTCCAATCAACATCAACATGTATCTTTGTTTTTGCTTTGCCTTGGTTGCCCTCTTTGGAGGTTTGGAACTGACTTATGCTTTACCTCCATGCACTGCTTGCATTACTTCTACTAGAACTGGACTGAAAGTAACTCAGACTTTGCTTTACCATTCTTACTATACCTGCAAGGGAACAATAACTCGGTGTATCTATAACACCACTGAACTAAATGTTTGCACTCATGGCAAAATCAAAGCATGCTATAATCCGCATCAGAATCCATCCTATTACACGTTGGAAATAAGATGGAAGGATGCAGATGGACCTATATTAGCTGCTACACCACCACTTAAGGACATTACTAAACCTGCTGTTTTGAATTTTGATGCATGTAATGCCATTAATAGAGATAGTCAGTCCACCTGTGGTACATGGGAGAAAGCGTATCGAAATGACCATAAGTATATGTGTCCAGAGAGTGCCACAAATTGGTGGAAGTGTACAGGTAAAACAGGATCAGGCTATAGTACTGCTACAGCGGCAGACTACTATTGCCCGTATTGGGGATGTGTTTTTTATGCTACCTGGAACACTGGTATAACTGATGAGAAAATAGATAAACGGATGGCTACTCTAACCAAGCCAACCACAAATGATAAATGTCAGAAAGATGCTTGCAACCCCTTACACTTGCGTGTACATAATCCCCATGCATGGAAACAAGGATACAAGTTTGGTTTACGTATTGCTGGAGGAGCAATAGATCCAGGGACCATTGTGTATATCAGATTGAATACTCAAGCCCACAAGTCATCTAAATATCATATTCATAATACCTTTTATGAAGCTATGCATGTAAATAAGTTTGAGATCCCCCACCCTTCACAGAATTTATTTCTAGAATTAGCCGGAGCAGTAGTATCTAGTCTGAAGATCTCAGGTTGTTATTTCTGTGGCGGAACCCAAATGGGAGATCAATGGCCATGGGAAGCCCAAGAATTAAATTATTCTATGACTTACAACCAGACTGAATTACACAAGACTACCAGTGAATGGGTGTTAGCGCACTCAATCGTTGGACGTCTTTGCTATGCCAGAACTGGACCCCAGTTCACCCAAAAGGTAGGACAGCTGGTCTGTCTTAGCCAGAAGTACTATAACGCCACGACCAAAAAGACAGCTTGGTGGTCAGGAATTAGACATCCTGAACCTCCTAACCCATTAGCTAGATTTTCTGAACTTGCAGGTCTATGGACTAACCTTGCCAAAGTCCAAGCCTGGCAAGCCCCACCTGGCCTATATTGGATCTGTGGAAACCGAGCATATGCACAACTCCCGCCACACTGGGGAGGAGCGTGTGTCTTAGGAACCATCAGACCTTCTTTCTTCCTGTTAAACACTGAACATGGAGAACAATTAGGATATCCTGTATACACTACCCACAGACACAAACGAGCATTGAGACAGAAAAGAGAAGCCTTACAGATAGGCAAGTGGGAGAAGTGGCAAGGTGATGATTGGCCACCAGAAAGAATCATTGAGTATTATGGACCTGCCACTTGGAATGATGATGGTATGTATGGTTATCGTACCCCAATTTATATGATCAATCGTATTATTCGCTTACAAGCAGTAGTTGAAATAATAACTAATGAAACTAGTCATGCTCTTACGCTCTTAGCTAGACAAAGTACTCAGATGCGCACTGCTATATACCAGAATCGCTTAGCACTTGATTATTTGTTAGCAGCTGAAGGAGGAGTATGTGGTAAGCTGAATTTAACTAATTGCTGTTTGAAAATAGATGATAAAGGTCAAGTAGTTGAAGAAATTGCTAAAGATATGCAAAGACATGCTTATGTGCCAGTACAGACTTGGCACGCATTGAAATTTCCTAACTGGTTTGCTAACCTTTTCTCTTGGCTGGGAGGATTTAAGACTTTCATTGTTTTAGTACTAATCCTTGTTGCTGTTATCTTCTTATTACCATGTTTAATTCCATGTTGTATGCGTTCCATTCATAATGCTATCGATAGTACAGTAGAGCGGAAGACCGCAACTAAAATAATGGCTTTATACAAAGCTAGTCCTAGTAGAAATCCTTCAATCATGATGTGATTCTTCTAAAAGTGATTTAATTCTCACACCTTATTGAGTAATAGGGTGAGATTAATCAAAGGGGGGAATGTGGCAGGTGCAGGCCTGTGACCCACGGTGTCTGACATAAGCAGGCCAGCATGGCTAGCTTGACCTGTAAATGAGGCCTGTGGAGAGGCATATAGGATTGCACATCCCCCAATATGCTGCTATTGTAAGATAGAACTCAGTAGAAGTATTGAATTAGCTTAGGTAGGCAGAACTGTAGAACTGAGAAATGGAAAAATACAGAAAAGACATGTTTAAAAGTTACTGATAAGAAAAAGTACATCTGCAAAGAAATAATGAGGAGTGCTGACAGATGAGTTACAGAACCTTGTTCTTCTACACGCACAAATTGGTTCTATGGCCTTGAGAGTGTGAAAGTAACAAGTTGATGAACTGGCCATTGTAATTAGGACTAGAAGGGGGGCATGCAGGTGTCATGCCCACAGAAGGGACATAATTGGATAAACTTATCAGTACCGGGACCAATGGAAGAAGTACGGGAGGTACGGGAGGTTACCGGGACCAATGAAATGTTTTTCTATACCTAGAATGGAACAAAAGTCTATAAAAGTTATTGTAATGCTTGAAAACTTTGCTCAGCCATTTTGAAATTGACTGGTTCGAGACTTGTGCACAAATAAATGATTTGGACCTTCTGAACAGACTCCTGGTATCATTGGTTTGTCTGCGCTTTGCTGCTACATATAGGCTGGCATAAAAACCAGCTGTAAGATTGTAATTTGGATACATGATTCATGCTTTGGACATGTGAATAAAAAGATTATTATTTTTTAAAAGATCCTATTCAGCATGTTTAGAAGGCAAAGGAAACAAATATATGACAATTTATACCATCATTATACTTATCAGTTTTACTAGCTATATTTAGGTTTTGACTTTCAGGGATTTTTAAAGCTCAAAGTCCAGTCACCAAAATCATTGAGCTTTCTCAGCTACCAGTAGTAAAAGAAAATCAGCACTGCAGACATTTTAAGGATCCAATTGCTCCCTAAACCCTGCAAAATAAAATCTTTTAAGATCACATGCTCGATCTATAATCTACTTGAAACATAAAAAATATTCCGTAAAAAGTGTGGATTGTTTTTTTTAAATTTATAAATTGCACATTAAGAATTGCATTTCAACTTAATAATAAGTAGCAGATTCTATTTTTTATGAACTAACATCACGAGTCTTTTCATTATGAAGAGTTAATGAAGTTTAACATTTTAGTTATAAATTCAATTTAAATCTAGTTAAACAATAAAAACAATGGCCTCTTAGACAGTTTGTGAATGATAAACTAATTGCATGCTACAAGTGATTCAAGGGTCACATACTTGAAAAAGTAGAATGAATACAGTGAAAAATACAGTGCTCAGAAAACGTTTGTGAACCCTCCCCCCCCCCCCCCCCCCGGAAACAATTCCAAAACTGTGGGTCAGGATCTCAAATGGGGTCCCTAATCGGTGGATGTAGTCACAGAAATAAGATTTCTCCCCTCCCTGTGACCTATGTTCAGTAGTGGCAGTTAGCAGTCGGTGAATGTTTGCAGATCCTGTCCCTTCCTCTCGTGTAGGTTTCCTATTAGACTGGAAACTTGCATCCAGTACTGAGATCTGACACACAAGGTCCAGGCTGAGTACTGCTACTATTGCCACCATTGTAGCTGCTTTCTTCATGCTTGGGATAAGAGCAGGGAAGAGGAAGTAAGTAAGGCAAAGGAGGGGAGGGGAGTGAGGGCCTGCTATTTTGTTTTCATCACCTAGACTCAAGTGAATTTTTAAGTGTTAAAATGGGGGCATGTTGGATCAAAGTTTGGGAATCCCTGCTAAAGTACAAGATGGTTTGTACTTTAGCTCAATTTATAGTCAAAAGCATGATTAGTTCCTGCTAAGAGAGAAAGAGGACTCCACTGAATAAATAACTCAGACAAAAATTATATCTACTGATTATTTATTCAACAAAAAGATTCAACAGTAGTATCATTGTGTGATAAAATAACTAGTGACACCTCCTAGAGCAGCAATAACTTCAAGATTTCCTGCGCAGAGGTCCCTAGCTGCTCTACTAAGTAAATGAATTAACACTGGTGCAAGCAGAGAACTTTCCAGGCCAGAAAAAGGTCTGCCACAAGTGAGGTAGTAGTCTCCATCCTATAGGGAGGGAAGTCTGAATTATATAAAGAGTTTTTGACTAGCTAAGCCACTGCAGCATGGCGTTTTGCTCTGGGCTACCCAAGTCATTGGACAACTGAACAGATGACTAAGAAGCAAGAGGTAAAAAGAAGGCCTCTGGAACAGAAGAAACTTCATAAGCGTTGGATATCGGAGAGCCAGGGATCTAGAAAGAGGTACTTGAGCCTGAATCTGAGTCCTATCTCCAGCTGAAAGGTATTTGAGATGCTTCCGGTATCTCTTGGAAGTAAGGAGACAGACAGGGCCGGCCCGTCCATTGAGCAAGAATGTTTTTTGCACAGGGCCCCGCGTTTCAGGGGGCCCCGCGCAAAGAACATTCTGCTTTTTTTCAACATTGAATAAAAAAAAAAAGCTGGCCGCTGCCGCCGCGGCAGAATGGAGTGTCCCGCGGAGCCTCCTCTGCCCGGCTGAGTCCTTCCCTTCCTCCCTCTGTGCCGGCTTTGAGATTCGCGAAGGGAGAGTGTCTCCCTCGCGTCTCTGTTAAGCCCGCAGGGGCTGATGGGAAATTTCCCATCTGCCCCTGCAGGCTTAACAGAGACGCGAATCTCAAAGCCGGCACGGAGGGGCTTGCCGAGCCCCGCGGCAGCCATGCGCCTCTCCATGGTGCTGTCCTTTGTGGGGCCGGTGGTGGTCGGCATCTCCCTGGGCTTCACTCTCAGCCTGCTGAGCGTCACCTGGGTGGAAGAGCTGTGCGGGGCGCGGAGCCCGGGAGCCGAGGAGGTGTCGCGGCAGCAGGGCCCCCTCAACGCGGCCCAAAAACCCAACTCGGTCCCAGTGGGTTTGGGGACGGACAGCGCGCAGAGCTGGGAGCCGAGGATCGTGCCATATAAAGCGTCCGGCCCCCAGGCAGCGCCGCAGAAGACAGTCAGGTAGAGGTAGAGGGGGAGGTCCGGGCCAAAGGCTTTTAAAAAATTAGCAGTGCGCGAGATGGGAAGGAAGAAGATGAATTTGAACAAGACTGGCAGGACTTGAAGGAGAAAGGCACATTCCTCAAACTCCCGATTGCTTGTCTGATCCAGTTCTGCAGTTCTGGATTTGCCCCATTGCATCTATGAAATTGTACTTGCTGCTGTTCTAGTATCCAGTGGGGAAAGGGTAATATTGCCGGGGTTGAGGATTGCAAACATCAGTGATGGCATTCCTACCTTCCAAACTTATTAATGAAACTGGGACTAGAAGCCTATAGATGCACAGTCACAAAAGCCAAAATGGATCAGCTTCTCAGAGTCAACATCAATCAGGACACAGCACTACTAGCGGTGGAGACGAGATGTGGTGACATAACTATGGCATCCATAGAGGGGCAAATTTAAAAGCTCTTTAGGTGCACAGAAATGTCTTCTTTAAATGCTATCTGGCTTACATGTGGATAAAAGTGAGTGCATGATGCCATTTCAGTCATACTTTTAACCACAATGAGCAGAGCATTCCTAGAGGTAGAGCTAGCAGGGGATTTGGACACGCACATACACCTCAGTTTTCCAAAGTATGCCCATAAAGATTTGAGCATCATTTGTGTGTATTAAATAGCAGGAGTAAAGGTGCTTGCATTTTCCATGGGATAATTCTTGGAAGTTAAGGATGTGCGTACATTCCTATAGAAAAATAATGTAACATACATACGTATTAGCTTCCGGAGCCGGCTTAACAGATGAGCCTGTGAGGCCCTGGAAAAGGGAATAACGAGTGAGGTTATCAAATTTTCAGATGACACAAAACTATTTAAAGTTGTTAAAACCCAAGAGGATTGTGGAAAATTGCAAGAGGATCTTGATAAATTGGAAGACTGGGCATCAAAATGGCAGATGAAATTTAATGTGGACAAGTGCAAGGTTATGCACCTAGGGAAGAACAACCCAAACTATGGTTACACGATGCAAGGTTCCACATTAGGAACCACCACCCAGGAAAAAGATTTAGGCGTCATTGTGGATAACATGTTAAAACCCTCAGCCCAGTGTGCAGCGGCGGCCAAGAGAGCAAATAGAATGCTAGGTATCATAAGGAAAGGAATGGAAAATAGAACAAGAGATATTATAATGCCTCTATCTGTTCCATGGTGAGACCACACCTTGAATATTGTGTGCAATTCTGGTCACCGTATCTTAAAAAGGATATAGCGATTTTAGAAAAGGTTCAGAGAAGAGCCACCAAAATGGTAAAGGGGATGGAAGGATACTCCTATGAAGAAAGGCTGAAAAGGTTAGGGCTCTTTAACCTGGAAAAGAGACGGCTGAGGGGAGATATGATAAAAGTCTATAAATTAATGAACGAAGTGGAACAGGTAAACATAGATTGATTGTTTACCTTATCAGAATATAGAAAGACTAGGGGACATGCAATGAAGCTACAGGGTAAACTATTTAAGACTAATAAAAGAAAATATTTTTTCACTCAACGTGTAATCAAACTCTGGAATTTGTTACCGGAGGATGTAGTAAAGGCTGTTAGTGTAGCTGGGTTTAAAAAGGGTTTGGACAAGTTCCTGGAGGAAAGGTCCATAAACCATTATTAAGAAGGGGCCCAGGATATCCATGCTTGACCCAGTACAAGCATTGTGGAACCTGCGTCTCTTGGGGAAACTGCTAGGTACATATGACCTAGATTGGCCACTGTTGGAAACAGAATACTGGGCTTGATGGACCTTGGTCTTACCCAGTATGGCATATCTTATGTTCTTATGTAGGACTGGTAATGGGTTATGATGGGGAGGGGGGGGGCTAGGACTGGAAATGGGCTGATGGGGGGGTTAACACTGGAGGTAGGCTGATGGGGTTAGGACTGGTAATGGGCTATGGGGGGGGGTTAGGACTGATAATGGGCTATGGGGGGGCTAGGACAGGAAATGGGCTGATGGGGAGGGGTGAGGACTTGAGGTGGATTGCTGGGGTTAGGACGGGTATGGGGCTGTGGGCTGATGGGGGTAAGGACTGGCAATGGGCTATGGGGGGCTGACTGGAAATGGGTTGATGGGGTTAGGACTGGAAGTGGGCTGATGGGGGGTTAGGACTGGTAATGGGTTATAGGGGGGGGCTTAAACTGAAAATGGGGTGATGGGGTTTAGGACTGGAAGTGGGTTGATGGGGGGCTAGGACTGGTATTGGGCTGGGGGGTTGCTAGGACTGGAAATGGGCTGATGTGGGGGCTAGGACTGGAAATGGGCTGATGCAGGGACTAGAAGGGAATGGATGCTGGGTGAGGCTGGAACTAGAAGGGAGCTGATGTTGGGGGAGGATTAGAATGGGATGGGGCTGGGAGAGTAAAATGGAGAGGGGAAAATATTTTGTGTAGGAGGGATAAAAAATCTACAATTGGCCGGGTATTGGGAGAGTAAGTGGGGATTAAGGATGGAGGAGTAAAATTTGAGTGGATGAAATAGGAATGAGGAAAGAGCAAAAGGAGAAAGATTAGTATGTTAAAGCGGATGTAGAGAGAGAATGGAAAAAAACTAGAAGAGAGAAGAAAGGACAAATGGACAGCAGACGATGGAGAGTTAGCAGAAGACACGAAGAAACCAGAAGAAAGTGGCTGGAGCAATTGCAGCTGAAAAAAAAAATGCACAAAAGGTAGAAAAATATCTCTTTATTTTGAATTTATTAATTGGAATTTGTCAGCTCTGGTAAATGTGCATCATTAACGTCTGCACTTTGTTTAGTACAAGAGCAAATTAATGTATAGTTTTATTTCTACAGTGTTGTACATTCCAAGTTTGGCTTTTGGGATTCCCAGTTTAATTATTGTCTTCCTGTTTCTAAATTGTGATTCCTTGTTTGGTGATGGTCTATGTTCTGCATGTGTAACTGAGCTGAGGTGTTCTGTTTATATAATTCCTATTTGACATTGCCACTTGTTCTCTTTCCCCAGTAGGTCATGTATTGTTGTTCTCTGAAATGTATTGGTTTAATATTTGCATGTTTCCTTTTGATAGGTAGGGTATGGTGCTTTGTGAGTCCTGGTAATGCTGTCAGGATATGGCGGGTTTGCTATGGGTTCTAAATGGGCAGTGTTTGTAGTAGTTCCAAATGTGTCTGGCGGTTGGCACTGGATTATAGTAATGTAGAAATCTTTTAGTCTTTCTTTATCCATACACTCATTAAGAGGCATGTTTACTAAAAGTTAGTATATGGTAACATTATGCAAATAGTTATGCAAATGAGGCCCCGCACCGAGTCTCCGCACATGGCCCCGCACCCCCCTTGGGTCGCCCCTGGAGACAGATGCTGGGAAAACTGAACTGTGATCTTTAATACCTTGTGTTCTACAAATTTTTTACTGATTTTACCTGTCCAAATATTTAAAGACTTTCAATAGACTTTCATTGGTTCATAATATACATCTGGACTGGAGTATGATTTTTGGAGAGGAGTGAGCCCTAGTTGGTCCCTTACTATGAACCCTGGTTCCCCGGAACTGTGGCACTAGTACGGTATGCATTCTTGAGTTGACATCCAGTTCATTTGGGCACCTTGAAATTTAAAGTGTGTGCAAATCACATATTCATTAGGGACAGCCAAAAAACCTGAACCGTTTGGAGCCCCCCAGGACTGGAGTTGGAGACCTTAGGCTCTAGAGAAGGAGCTGCTTTCCCAGAGTAGGGATTTTCAACCCACTCCTCAGAACTCACCCAGCTAGTCAGGTTTTCAGGATAACCACAATGAATATGCATGAGAGAAATTTGCATATAATGGAGGCAGTGCATGCAAATGTTTCTCAGCCATATTCATTGGGCCGGGTAAGTCCTGAGTCAGGTCCCACTGCCCCTCCCCCATGGAAAGGCTCAGGTAAAACACCCTTCTACCCAAGGAAAGGGGCTGCTTACAGAAACTACCCACATTTTCAGGCCTCCCTGGTATCCCAGCAAGGGCAGCAGGCTAAGGGATATGGGCAAGGCCCTCATAAGCGGAAATCTCCAAGCTTCAGGCATCAGCCCCGGCCCAGCCAGGGGGGAGTTTTTGACTTCTTGAACATAGCCTCTCCACCCCAAGGAGGTCAGCAGCCCACAGGGGGACATCTCATTCATTATGCCCAAAGGTGGCCAGCCATCACCACCGATTCTTGGGCACTCCAGGTAGTCAAGGAGGGATACCTCCTCCACCTGGCCCAGACACATCTCTCTTTCTTTCCAGGAGGAGCCTGCCAGGTCTCCCCTTCACCAGGACCTTCTACTGAAGGAACTGGCAGGTCTTCTCGAGGACAGAGTGGTAGAACCAGTTCCCTACCATCTCAGGGGCAAAGGGTTCTACTCCAGATACTTTCTCATACCAAAAAGAACAGGGGGGCCTAAGGCCTATCCTCAACTTGCGCAATCTGAAAAGATTCCTGGTGAGGGAAAAGTTAAGATGCTCTCCTTTGGAACATTGCTGCCTTACCTCCAGCAGGGAGATTTCCTATGTTTCTTGGATCTGAAGGATGCTTACGCACACTTCCTCATTCACACCAACCACAGGTACTACCTGAGGTTCATGGTGGGGGCAGTCATTACCAGTACAGGTTTGCTGCCCTTCGGCTTGGCTTTGGCCCAAGAGTCTTCACCAAGTGCCTGGCAGTCGTGGCCGACTTCCTACACCTCCTTTGTTTTCCCCTACCTGGACGATTGGCTCATAAAAGGAGGCACAGCCTCAGAAGTGAAATAGACAACCTCACGTACCATCCAGGTCCTGCAGCATCTGGGGTTTGTAATAAACTACCCCAAGTCCCACCTCCTT
This sequence comes from Ichthyophis bannanicus, assembly GCA_033557465.1. Lineage (NCBI taxonomy): Eukaryota > Metazoa > Chordata > Amphibia > Gymnophiona > Ichthyophiidae > Ichthyophis > Ichthyophis bannanicus. The sequence goes on from CM066033.1 coordinate 1,226,879,081, forward strand.
CCAACACAGTGTCTGGAGTTCTTAGGAGCAAAACTAGACACCCTCCAGGCAAAGGCCTTCCTTCCAGGGGGCCGAGCCAACTGCCTCAGTACTCTGGCCCTGGACATACAACACCATCCCTCGGTGTTCGCTCGGCTCCTGCTGTGCCTACTTGGACATATGGCCTCCACAGTCCATGTCATCCCAGATGCCCGCCTCCATATGAGGGCCTCACAGTGGTGCCTTCAGGACCAGTGGACATAGGCCACAGACCGTCTCTAGGACAGAGTTTTAATGACCCGCCAGTTGGCGGAATCCCTGACCTGGTGACAAAACCCACAGTACCTCGAAGCAGGGATGCCCTTCCATACTCTGTGCCCCTTAAGGGTTCTCACGACAGACACCTCCCAGCTGGGATGGGGAGCCCACTGCGAGGAGTTCCGCACCCAGGGCAGCTGGTCGAAGGACAAGAGCAACCAGCAGATCAACCTCCTGGAATTGCAAGTGATACATCTAGCTCCCCAGCCTTTTGCCTCCGTCTATGGCTCTAACCAATGTTGGTCCAAACAGACAACCAGGTGGCTGTGTTCTATGTGAACAAGCAGGGGGGCATGGGGTCCCACGCCCTCTGCCATGAGGTGATGGCCTTCTGCTCCTACGCAGTCCAGCACCTTGGACTGTAAGAGGGCCTTGTCCTTCTACATCCAACATACCGGGGCTATCGTAAAGCTTCTCAGTTTTTTGTCTCATATGACCCCAGAAGACTGGGGGAAGCGGTGACCAAGTGTACGCAGTCTATGTGGGTGGCGGACTGTATTACCCTCGCCTATGAACAGGCGGGGCTTTTGCTGGATGGCTGGGTCACGGCGCACCATGTCAAGGTCATGATGACCCCTGTGGCAAGCCTGCGCTCTGTACCGATGATGGACCAGACCGCCACCTGGTCTTCTGTCCATACCTTCGTAGCTCATTACTGCCTGGAGAGGGAGTTCTGACAGGACAGTGCCTTCGGCCAGGCCATGCTCCGTAATCTTTTCGGGGTCTAGGCAACTCCTACCCTCCAGTCCTTCTGTGTACAGGCTACCAGAGTGCCGGCTCCCTTCGGACACATGGGTCCTACTACAGTCTGCTCCTGCAGATTCAATTGCTGCTGCTCGTGGCTTCCTCTGAGGGTTAACTGTGATTTTTCTCTAAGGGCTTTCAGTAGCCTGTAGCTAGGGAGTCCCATATGTGAGGTGGTGTAAAACTCTCTCACACCGAGGCAGTTTCTCCAGGGTCATGTGCCCATGAGGGAAGGGTTAGGACAGCCGTTATAGTTGGTGATTCGATCATTAGGCATGTAGATAGCTGGGTGGCTGGTGGACGTGAGGATCGCCTGGTAACATGCCTGCCTGATGCGAAGGTAGCGGACCTCACGCGCAACCTAGATAAGGTCTTAGATAGTGCTGGGGAGGAGTCTGCTGTCTTGGTACATGTCGGTACCAATGACATAGGAAAATGTGGTAGGGAGGTTCTGGAGGATAAAATTAGGCTTTTAGGTAGGAAGTTGAAATCCAGAACTTCCAGGGTAGCGTTCTCCGAAATGCTTCCCGTTCCACGTGCAGGACCCAAAAGACAGGCAGAGCTCCAGAGTCTCAATGCGTGGATGAGACAATAGTGCAGAAATGAGGGTTTTGGATTTATTAAGAACTGGGGAACATTCTGGGGAAAGGAGGGGCTCTTATGAAGGGATGGGCTTCACCTTAACTGGGATGGAACCAGGCTGCTGGCATTAACCTTTAAAAAGGAGATAGAGCAGCTTTTAAACTAGAAAATAGGGGAAAGCCGACAGTCGCCCAAGAGCGCATGGTTCGGAAGAATGTATCCTTGAAGGATACTACCAAAAGCAGAGAGGTTCCAAATAAGAGTAAAGTAGCCCAAATGCCCTCGAGTATGGAGCAGACAGAGCTTAAAGATCCCAAATTACCCATGTCTACCAATAGCCAGATTAATATGAATAAAATACAGTCTCTAAAATGCTTGTATGCAAATGCTAGAAGTCTAAAACATAAGATGGGAGAGTTAGAATATATAGCACTAAATGAGAGCTTAGATATGATTGGATTATCAGAGACATGGTGGAAGGAGGACAATCAGTGGGACACCGTGATACCTGGGTACAAACTATATCGTAATAATAGAGCTGATCAAATTGGTGGAGGGGTTGCGCTCTATGTTAGAGAGGGCATTGAGTCAGAAAGGATTAAAGTTTTGCAGGAAACAAAATTTGCTGTAGAATCTCTATGGATTGAAATTCCATGGAAAAAGGGGAAGGCAATGGCAGTGGGGGTGTAGTATCGACCACCTGGCCAAAATGAACAAATGGATGATGAAATGCTCAAAGAAATCAAAGAAGCTAAGAAAAGTTACAGCGCAGTAATAATAATGGGTGATTTCAATTAACTCAGTATCGACTGGGTCAGTGTCACTGCAGGACATGCTAGGGAGATAAAGTTCCTTGATGAAATAAATGACTGCTTCTTGGAGCAGCTGGTTCATGAACCGACCAGAGGGGAAGCCATATTAGACCTAGTCCTTAGTGGAACACCAGATCTAGTGCAAGAGATAAGTGTGTTGGGGCCACTAGGCAATAGTGATCATAGCATGATCGTGTTTGATTTAATTAGTGGAGGAGGGATAGTAAGGAAATCCACAGTACTACCTTTTAACTTTCAAAAGGGAGACTATGATAAAATGAGGAAAATAGCTAAGAAAAAACTAAAAGGAGCAGTTGCAAAGGTTAAAGACTTACATCAGGCTTGGGTGTTGTTGAAAAATACTATCTTGGAAGCCAGACCAGCTGTATTCCATGTTTTAAGAAAAGTGGAAGGAAGTCCAAAAAATTGCCAGCATGGTTTAAAGGCGAGGTCAGAGGGGCTGTTGTTGCCAAAAAATCATCTTTCAGGAAATGGAAAAAAGAGCCAAACAACGAAACCTGGAAACAGCACAAGCACTGGCAAGTCAAATGCAAGGCATTGATAAGGCAGGCAAAGGGAGAATTTGAGAAGAAGCTTGCTGCGGAAGCAAAAACGCGAAATAAAGACTTTTTCAAGTACATTCGTAGCAAAAAACCTGTGAGAGAGTCAGTTGGTCCATTAGATGATAGAGGGGTTAAAGGGGCACTAAGAAGCGACAAGGCGATAACAGAGAGACTGAATGAATTCTTTGCTTCGGTCTTTACTGAGGAAGATGTAGGGATGTTACCCATGACTGAAGTGTATCTGGACTTTCAGAAAGCCTTTGACAAGGTCCCTCATCAGAGACGTTTGGCAAAACTAAAGAGTCATGGGATAGGAGGCAGTGTACTATTGTGTATCAGGAACTGGTTAAAATATAGAAAGCAGAGGTTAGGGCTAAATGGCCAATTTTCCCAATGGAGAAAGGTGAATAGTGGTGTACCCCAGGGATCTGTGCTGGGTCTGTTGCTTTTTGACATATTCATAAATGACCTGGAAAAGGGAATAACGAGTGAGTTTATCAAATTTGCAGATGACACAAAACTATTTAAAGTTGTTAAAACCCAAGAGGATTGTGGAAAATTGCAAGAGGATCTTGATAAATTGGAAGACTGGGCATCAAAATGTCAGATGAAATTTAATGTGGACAAGTGCAGTTATGCACTTAGGGAAGAACAACCCAAACTATGGTTACACGATGCAAGGTTCCACATTAGGAACCACCACCCAGGAACAAGATTTAGGTGTCATTGTGGATAACATGTTAAAACCCTCGGCCCAGTGTGCAGCGGCGGCCAAGAGAGCAAATAGAATGCTAGGTATCATAAGGAAAGGAATGGAAAATAAAACAAAAGATATTATAATGCCTCTATATCGTTCCATGGTGAGACCGCACCTTGAATATTCTGTGCAATTCTCGTTGCCGTATCTTAAAAAGGATATAGTGTTATTAGAAAAGGTTCAGAGAAGAGCCACCAAAATGGTAAAGGGGATGGAAGGATACTCCTATGAAGAAAGGCTAAAAAGGTTAGGGTTCTTTAACCTGGAAAAGAGACGGCTGAGGGGAGATATGATAGAAGTCTATAAATTAATGAACAGAGTGGAACGGGTAAACGTAGATTGATTGTTTACATTATCAGAATATAGAAAGACTAGGGGACATGCAATGAAGCTACAGGGTAAACTATTTAAGACTTATAAAAGAAAATATTTTTTCACTCAACGTGTAATCAAACTGTGGAATTTGTTACCGGAGCATGTAGTAAAGGCTGTTAGTGTAGCTAGGTTTAAAAAAGGTTTGGACAAGTTCCTGGAGGAAAGGTCCATAAACCATTATTAAGAAGGGACCCAGGATATCAATGCTTGACCCAGTACAAGCATTATGGAACCTGTGTCTTTTGGGGAAACTGCTAGGTACGTATGACCTAGATTGGCCACTGTTGGAAACAGGATACTGGGCTTGATGGATCTTGGTCTGACCCAGTATGGCATATCTTATGTGAGGACTGACTTCCTGCTTGTTCCTGGAGAAAGTGTATTTACTCACCTGTAATAAGTGTTCTCCAGGGACAACAGGAATCCGTCCTTACAACCCTCCCTCCTCCCTTTGGGGTTGCTTCCTTCATTTTTTGCTGTCTTAGCTATGTTATCTGACTGGACAAGATGGCACCCTTGGGCGGGAAGAGGACCATACATGCGTGGTGGCATCTCCCAAAGGCTTTCTTTGAAAGCTGGGGAGATGCTTCCACGAGGGCTCCATCGGCGCCATGTCACCCATATGTGATGAATGATTCCTGCTGTCCCCGGAGAACACCTGTTACAGATGAGTAACTACGCTTTGACTGCTTAGCATGGGTTGGGTAGGGGTGGGATCAGGTTGGAGGATGGGCATGGCTACTAGTGACAACTAGTGCATTGTATATTATCGCGTACTAGCTATCACAACTGCCAGCAGCATAGCTGCGCTTAATACCAAATTTAAAAAAAGGTAGTGGTTGCAGCTGCACAATCTGATCCCCATGATTTGATCTCTTTGATCCACATCCACCCCCGATCATAACCCCCAGCTGATCAGCACTGACACCCCCGATCATACTCCCTCCCCAAACAGAAGGCCTCTCCCTAAAAGCCCTCATCCTGAATCTAACCCCCCAACAGAGAAATCCCCATGGACACCCGCCCTATCAGAACCCCTCAAGAAGAGGTTCCCCAAAGAAGCCACCCCCCAGACAATAATCCAATTCCCAGGACTCAACTAGGGATTTCCCTGGTGTCTAATAGTCCTGAGTGGCAGCAGTCCTGCCCTGCTCCTGCCCATTACCAAAATTGTGATGATGATCCTTAGCAGTAGTCTCACAGTAGTTTTCTTATGATGTCCTAAGAGCAATGCAAGTCATTCTACAGCTGTTATGAACTGAGGTACTCTATGTTTGGTTATCATTCTCTTGCCTTTTAGGGACCCAATGTGTTTATCCGATATCTTTTTGAATTTTTACTTCTACTACCTCTTTTGGGAGGACCTTCCAGGCATCCACAACCCTTGCAAGGAAACAAATATTTCCTGCTGTAGCATTTCATTTTGCCTCCCTGTAGTTTCAGACCATGTCCTCTAGCTTTAGAGCATCCCCTTATTTAAAAAAGGTTCATTTTTTCAATAATACTTTTCAAATATTTAAAAGTCTGTATCATATCCTTTGTGTCCCTTCTCTCCTCCAGGATACACATATTTAGCAGCTCCAGTCTCTTCACATATGTCTTTGGATGGAGTCCTCTAATTTCGGTTGCTTTCCTTGGATCCACTTCAGTCCCTTTATGTCCTTAAGGAGATACAGCCTCCAAGACTGAACACAGTATCCCAGATAAGGTCCCACCGTGTCCCATGTCTCTGCAGAGTATCTGTAGAATGGAGAAAAAAAACTCACCTCACCTTCTCTCCACATTGAGATAAGAATAGAAATAAGAACATAAGAATTGTCATAATGGGTCAGACCAAAGGTCTATCAAGTCCAGTGTCCTGTTTCCAACAGTGGCCAATCCAGGAACCTGATATACCCCAAAATTAGGGAATTCCATGCTACTTATCCCCAGGGATAAGCTTTGTTTTCTCTTGGTCTACCTTAACAATGGTTTATAGACTTTTCCACCAGGAATTTGTCCAAACCATTTTTAAACCCACCTACACCACCTTTTTTTTTACCACATCCTCTGGCAAAGTTGAATTATATGCCAAGAGAAAATATATTTTATCCTATCTGTTTTAAGTATACTACTTCTTAGCTGTATGGCGTCTCCCAGTCCTCGTAATTTTTGAAAGAACAATTGATTTTTGTTTACCCATTTCACTCCATTCAGTATTTTATAGACCTCTCATTTCTCCCTCTCTTAAGAACATAATATATGCCATTCAGGGTCAGACCAAGGTCCATCAAGCCCGGTATCCTGTTTCCAAGTCACAAGCAGCTGACAGGTTGTGAAGATTAAATTCCTGCTTCTTCCCAGAGATCACCTGTTACAGGTGAGTAACTACACTATCTCCAGGAACAAGCAGGAATGTAGTCTTCACATATGGGACTCCCCAGCTCCCAGATGCAGAGAAATGACCTCAAACCGGTGAAGGTTTCCCTCAGGGTAGGCCTCAAGAGGTTATAAATCCTCCAAGATGTCTGGTATTGTTAATGTCTGGGATGGAGGGTAGGAGTTTCTTCTCAGTCTGAAAGAGGTGCTGGATAACAGTTTGACCAAACATGGCATACTGGCGGGAGTCCTTGTCTAAACAGTAATAAGCAGCAAACGTATGGACAGAAGACCAAGTTGCTGCCTTGCAGATCTCGTCAATGGCCACCGAGCGTATATTTGCCATCGAGGTGGCCATGGCGCGAACATTATCAGCAGCAACGTGTCCCTCTAATGAGAGTCCTTCTCTGTTGTAAGCAAATGAGATACAATTTGCTATCCATTTGGAGAGTGTACATTTAGATACTGGCAGACCCAGGTGACTAGGGTCAAAGAAGATAAACAATTGCGAGACTTTACAATGATTTTGAATCCTCTGGAGATAAAAAGCCAAGACATGCTTTTAGTCAAGCGTATGTAGGGTTGCTTGCGCTCTTGACGCATGTGGTCTAGGAAAGAAGACAGGAAGGTAAACTGATTGGTTCAAATGGAAAGGAGATACCACCTTTGGCATAAAATAAATAAATGATTTCCCTGTTTACTTCCATGTTAATTTTCCTGTTACTTGTAATAGGTCTGTTATATCTGACCAATTGTTGTATTGTTTCAATGTAAACCGCACTGATGACAAATAGCGTGGTATATAAGAAAATTAAATAAATAAATAAATAAAATGCAGGCGAGTCCTAAGGTTGATCTTGTCATGGTGGAACCAGGTGTAAGGTGGGTCCATCATCAAAGCTTGTAGCTCACTGATGCGCCTAGCTGAAGTGAGGGCAATAAGGAAGATGATGTTTCATGAAAGATACTTTAGTGGGGTCATAGCCAAGGGTTCAAAGGGCAGCTTTTTTTTTTTTTTTTGTAAATCTTTTTATTAAGGGTTTACATGTAAAATACAGACAAGTGCATCCAGCCTCAATCACATATTATACAAAACCTAATCTTATTGCAAACTTGTCAAAAACACACAATACAAACACCAGGAGAACACATACCGAAAACACCCACCCCACCCCAGCACCTCACAAACCACACAACCAGTCAGCTGTCTATGAAACCGTGGTATAGCGATCCAAGGCGGCCCACCTGTCTTGCATAGTCCCCCGTCCGGGTATAAAGAAGGATCTTTCACATGCTTTCTCATACCTACTATATAGGCAGACTTGGTTCCACCATTAACCCCAATGGAGCTTTGTAGAATCCTTCCAGAAAAATAAAATTTCTTTTAAAGCGATCGCTAACATAAAATTTAATATAAAAAAGTGTTCCTTTCCCACACCCGGGATCTCAGCTAAGGAACGAAGCACCAAAATACGCCAGGACAGGGGAAAAGCAAAACCCACCACCCTTTGTATCCTTTCCCAAACATGCGACCAGAAGCCCTGAACGAAGGGGCATTCCCAGAACATATGACTCAGTGTACCAGGAGCTCCCTGACATGACCAGCACAGGAGTGATTTCTCTGTAGACCATTTTGCCAATTTAATTGGAGTGATGTATGCCCGATGGGCGAAAAAAAACAGAGATTGCGTGAGAGATGCTGATCTGGAAGAACGGACGACAGGACCCCAAAAAAGTTTCCATTTTGAAGGGTTCAGTGCACTATTGACTTCATCCTCCCATAGCTTCCATAGGCCTTTCGTTTTACCAGAATGGAAGTCTCGAAAGAGTGCATAAAACCTTGACATGCCACCTTTCTGCAGACAAAGGTCAGCTGCAATTTTTTGCAAGCCCCAGGTCTCCACGTATTCCCTAGGTTCGGTCTTCAGCTGAGCAAAACAGTGGCGAAGTTGAAAGTATTGAAAAAAACAACTGGGAGGTATCTTGAACTCCTCCTGGAGCATTGCGAAAGACTTCCATTCGCCTCCCGCAATCAATTGTCCCACAGACCAAATGCCGCATCGTTGCCAGGACGGCCAGGCAAAGGGAACTTTATTAATGCGCAGGATCGGATTATGCCATAGAGGAAGTTGTAGCGAAAGCGGATTCTCCTTCGTAATGAGCGGTAGGAAGCTCTGAAAAGCCTGCTGCGTAGCCCTGATTATCCTGCCAACTTTAGAGGCCTCGGGGCTCCGCATACCCATACAGAGTTGGGCAGGACATGGATATATCATTTGTTCCTCAAGAGAAAGCCAGACTGGCTTCAGGAAAGGGTCGACCTCAGCCCCCCACATGCTCCCCTGCTTCAACATCGCTGCAGCATGGTACCACTGAAAGTCGGGGAATTGAACTCCTCCATCATACTTGTTAGCCTTCAATTTCTTAAGTGCTATTCTAGGAGTCTTTCCATTCCATAGAAAAACATTTAGGATACGTTCGACCTTCTTATATATAGTTGCCGGGAACTCTATGGGAATCATTCCAAGGACATAATTGATCTTGGGCATTAAGACCATCTTGATCGACTCCATTCTGCCCCACCAGGTAAGATGCAAAGGCGACCATTTATTAGTGAACGACCGAGCAGTGTCGGTTATCTTTTCAGCATTGAGCCGTACAGTCTCATCCAGAGGGGCTGCAAATTGAACTCCCAGATAGTTTAGAGCCGCGGAGGCCCATTGAAAAGGGAATGATTGCACCAAGTTGCTATGAGCCAGCTGATTGAGAGGAAAGGCCACGGATTTTGACCAGTTTACCTTGTATCCGGAGAAACACGCATATTGGTCAATAACTTGCAACAGAGGAGCAATGGAAGAGGGTCTTAGGAAAAAAAGAAGGTCATCTGCATATGCAGAGAGCTTTATATGCATATCAGCCACCTCCATGCCCACTATATTTACCGACTGACGAACAAGCAAGGCTAGCGGTTCCAAGGCCAAATTAAATAAAAGGGGCGACATCGGGCAACCCTGCCGAGTACCCCTATGCAGTGAGAAGGGTCTGGACAATTCTTGATTGACAAAAATTCGAGCAACAGGGTGGGCATACATGCTCCTAATCATGGCCACAAACTTCTCTGGAAGCCCAAACCAATCCAAGACTTGAAATAAAAAAGGCCACTCCAGCCTATCAAAAGCTTTTTCGGCATCCAGCGAAAGCCCAATGAAAGGCTCTGTGGCTTGCTCAGCTAGACCAAGAATGTTGCACATCAAGCGACCATTATCTGCTGTAGACCGCCCAGCCACAAAACCACACTGGTCTGGATGAATTAGATGATGCAGAACTCTGTTCAACCGGTTGGCCAAGATAGCAGCAAATAGTTTATAATCCGCATTTAGCAGTGAGATAGGTCGGTAATTCCCCACGCAAGCGGGATCTTTCCCCGGTTTCTCCAGGACAATCACTGTGGCCTCCGCAAAGGCACCAGGGTCCCCCTCATGTCGTAGGAGTCGCTGGAAGTATACTAGCAGGCAGGGGGATAATTCTTTGGAGAAAATTTGGTAAAATTCTGACGGTATGCCGTCCGGGCCCGCTGCCTTCCCGGATTTCAACCCGGAAAGCACTGCTACAAGCTCCGGCAGCTCCAGATCTCTGTCCAGCTCCGCAGCCTGCTCAGGGCTCAACACCGGATGCTCAATCTGCCGCAGCCAATCTCTCATACTGGCAGGATCACAGTCCACCTCCGAAGAATAGAGGGAATTGTAAAACTGCCTAAAGGCTTCAAGTATCTCTGAATTTCCAGTCAGACGGACATTTTTCTTATCCAATAAGGAGACAACATGCGTTTTCTCTCTCCTGGGCTTCAGACTGGCTGCCAACATCTTGCCGGCTTTATTTTGCTCGGTGTAATAGCGAGCCTGTTGAGAAAAGGTGATCTGCTCCACTTCAGCGCTGAGGGCAGCATTATATTGAAACCTGAGATTTTGCAACCGAGTTAAAATTGGAGGACTGAATTGACGATGTAGTAATCTCTCACCAGCCTTGATCTGCAGGTCCAAAGAGGTCAATCGCTCTTTCGCCTTTTTCCTGGCTGCAATATTATAGCTAGTAACCTTTGCTCGGATAGAGGCCTTAAAGGCTTCCCACCAGGCCCATATAGCTGTATCTTCTGGCCGGTTAATATCAAAGAATTCCTTAATTTCTTTCCTTAAAAGCTGCTTAAAGTCTTCTTCTGCCAGAAGATGTCGTGGGAATGACCAGCCCCGGGAGGGACCAGGAGATCTAGTCAGGTCCAGATCAAACACTATTGCAGCATGATCAGAAATATGCATACTGAGAATCTCTGCTCTGTGAATATCCTGAGCTAACGATCGAGACACAAGAAAAAAATCAATCCGTGAATGGGACTCGTGGGGAGATGAAAAAAAAGTAAAATCTTTTTCCGCTGGATGCAAAATCCTCCAGATATCTACCAGACCCCATTCTTCCATAATCGACATTAAAGTATCAGGAGCTCTGCCTCTTCTATGTTTCCGACAGGGCTGGCAGTCGATCAGGGGATCCAGCGCCAGGTTGAAATCCCCCCCAATCACTATAGGGGAAGAGGAATATTCCAGGAGCAGCTTTGCAATGTCGTGAAAAAACCCAGGACTATCACAGTTAGGGGCATAGACATTAATGAGCAGCAGTTGCCGTTGGTCTATGGTTATCTGAGCACTGGTCCACCTCCCCTCTGGATCAGAGCGAAGTACCTGGCATTGAGCCTTCAAAACTTTTTTAATTAAAATCGCCACCCCATTTTTCTTGCCTACCGCTGCAGCATGTGAGACAAGCATATATTTATCCAAAGCAAGTTTGGCTGTCTCAGCGGACGTAAGATGCGTTTCCTGCAGCATCACTACGTCCGCCCCCTGCTTCAAACAATACATTAGAATCTTCTTGCGTTTTGCAGGGTGTTTAATGCCCTTAACGTTCAGGGACAATATCTTAAGGGAAATCATTGAGTTGGTCATACTGGAGGGCCCCCAACCCAAGGATCGCTTGAAAACAGCAACACTGTGACTGGTTAACCCATGTGTGAGGCCTGTGAGGTGCCACCATTAACCCTGCTAAGCAGTAAATACCATCTAGGTGAGCCAAAACAAGTTCACAAGAGGGCATACCAACATTCCCCGACCCAAGATGAAATCTACAAGAAAAGAAAACAAAAGTAAACAGTGCAACTATCCCGACAGTACTAACAAGAACCCCACGACCACCAGGAATCACCTCGCCCCCCATATACATTCATACCCCAACCAGCTTCTGGAGGGGGGAGACCAAAAGATACAAAACATAATTCAATCCACAATTCAATCCCCCCGCCCTCCCTCCCCGCGATACCAGACAGTTACTGCATTACTCACAATTTTGTATAAATCCCCATTCAATTCCAAGGGGGAAGCAGGCAAGACAGAGAGAAACCATATCCCCCACCCCAACGGGCTTTACAGAGGTTAACTGAAACGGAGAAGTAGGGGGACCATAATTGCTTACACAACAATTAAGAAAAGTGAGAGACAAAAGAGTCACTGCATTTGAAGAGCTTCTTGTTCTTCTAAAAACTTTAGAACGGCATTCGGGTCATCATAGGACTTGGTGTTGTTGTTGAAAGTGATTTTTAGGCGAGCAGGATAGAAAAGCCCGTATCTTGCCTGAATTCGCTGCAGCCGCGGTCTTAATGCTAAGAACTGCCTCCTCTTGTCTGCCGAGATTTTGCACACATCGGGGTAGAACGACAGCTTGCTTCCCTCAAATACCCACTCCGGCTGACTTTTAGCTGCAGACAAAATTTGAACAGCTTGCTGGTGTCGCAGAAGACAGAAAATTATTGGCCGCGGATACTTCTCACTCCCGGTGCGATGCGACGGTACTCTATGAGCCCTTTCTATATCCAGTTGCCCGGTAAGCTTCACTTTTAATATAGAAGGAATCAGCTTCCCCAGGAACTTAAACAAATCAGAACCTTCAGCACCTTCCGGCAGGCCCACCAGTCGGATGTTATTTCTCCTATTACGATTGCTGAGATCTTCTGCTTGCAGCTCGAGTCGGGCCATACGCTTGTGAATTGTGGATAGCGATTTCAGCTGCTCAGAATGTACTGCTAACACACTATCAGCCTTGTCCACGCGCTCAGCAAGGTCGTGAAACCGGGCTTTCATATCCCCCAGCTCAGCCTGCACCTTCACCAGCGCATCTCCATTGGCCCTCACTAGCTCCTTCACCGCCCGGATTTCACCCAGCATCTCTCGCATACCTTCCTCGGATTCTCGGGTGGCGGCCATCTTTTGAGGCGAAAGCGGATCTGATTTCGCTCTCTTGGAACCCGAATTCAACGCCGAAGCAAAGTCCAATTTTGTCGGTTTCCCCCCTGCCATGCCGTGCAGTCTCTTAGCCTCCAAAATCCGGGGTTTATCAGCCAAACTAATGACGGGAGTCGCACACTTTACCAGGATTCAGGCCGGGGAATATCAGCGCTCACTAATTAAGCCGCCATCTTGCTTCCCCGCAGGCTCCGCCTCCCAAAGGGCAGCTTTAAAAGCTGTGCTAGAACTACATTGAGATCCCAAGCCACCAGAGGTGGTTTGATGGGAGGTTTGGTTAGCAAAAAACGTCTCATAAAGCGTGCTACCAGTGGTTGTGAGGAGATGGGCTGCCCCTCCAAGGGATGATGGGAGGTGGAAATCGCGCTTAGGTGAACCCTCACCGAGGTGATCTTGAGACCAATTGAGGAGAGGTGAAGGAGGTATTGAAGAAGTTCCTCCATTAGAGCAGAGAAGGGATTGAGATCCATTTAGGAACACCAGATAGACAACCCACGCCACTTAAAAGCATGTGAACATCTGGTAGATGGTTTCCTGGTAGCTAACAGGATCTCCTTTACGTCCTGTGTAAGGTTAAGGTCCTATAATGCTATGCTTTCAGTAGCCAAGCTGTGAGGTGGAGCGACTGCAGGTTGGGATGGAGCAGTGTCTCTTCATCTTGGGAGAGGAGATCGGGCGCAGATCCGCGATGTAGAGGTTGAGTCTGAGACAGATGTAACAGGAGAGGAAACCACGGTTGATGTGGCTAGAGCAGGGCTATGAGGATCATGAAGCCCCTCTCCACTTGAAGCTTGAAAAGTGTCTTGAGGATGAGGAGAATGGGAGGGAAGGCATACAGGAGACCTCGATCCCAGTGGAGGTGAAAAGCATCCACCTGCTGGTTGCTGGACATGGGAATCCTAGAGCAGAAGTGTGGGAGTTTGGCATTCTGAAGAGTGGCAAACAAATCTATGTCTAGAGTCTCCCAGGTCTGAAAGATGTAGAAGACCATGTCCGGATGGAGAAACCATTCGTGGGGAAGAAGGATCTGACTCAATTTGTCTGCCAAGACACTTTGCTCCCCTGGAAGATATACTGCCTGGAGGTGTATTTGATGAGCAATGGCGAAGAACCAGAGATGAAGGGCCTCCTTGCAGAAGGGCCAAGAGCCCGTTCCACCATGCTTGTTCACAAAGAACACGGTCACTTGATTGTCCATGTGAACCAGGACCCTGTGGGACCCTAGGTAATACTGAAAAGCACTGAGGGTGTTGGAGATAGCACGAAGTTCCAATAGATTGATCTGGAGCTATGACTCCTGTTCTGTCCAGAGGTCCTATGTGGAGAGGGTGTCCAAATGGGCCCCCCATCCCAGTTTGGAGGCATCAGTCATTAGGGTGCATTGATGTGGAGGCTTCTGAAAAGGTGACCCGATGAGGAGGTTTTCTGGGAAACACTACTATTGGAGGTCTGTGGTGAGAGGAGCAGTGACTTGGCCTGAGGCTTGCTTCCATTGGGAGGCAAGAGTCCACTGGGCTGTGCACATATGTAGATGGACATGTGGTACCACATGCACTGTTGAGGCCATATACCCAAGAAGCTGCAGCATTTCCCATGCAATGAGATGGTCTCTGAGCTGCACCTGGGATGCCAGCTGAATGAGACAAGAACAACGGGACTGAAGTAGAAATGCCCTTGACCGTTGTGTGTCCAGGAGAGTTCCAATGAATTCTAGTCTCTGAGTTGGAAGAAGATGGGATTTTGGAAGATTTATGACAAATCCTAAGTGTTGCAGTACCTGCATGATACGAAGCAGACAGTCGAACCTCTTGGGAGATGTCTGCCTTTGTGAGCCAGTCATCTAAGTAAGGGAAGACAAATATCCCTAGAGATCTTAGATATGCGGCTATGACTGGCATGCACTTTGTGAAGGCTCTGGGGCAGAGGCGAGTCTGAATGGAAGGACTCTGTGTTGATAATGTTTTCCTTGAAAGATGAAGCATAGATATTTCCTGTGTCCTGGATGGATGAGGATACGTGTTTGCGCTTCCTTTACATCTAGAGAATAGAGCCAGTCCTGACTCTGGAGGTAAGGAAGAAGGGTCCCTAGAGAGACCATCTTGAACTTCTCATGGATTAGAAACTTGTTTAGGTTTCTGAGGTCCAGGATGTGTCTGTGCCCTCCGCTCTTTTTTGGTAAGAGAAAGTACGGAGAGTAGAAACCCATTCCCTGCTGAGGTGTGGGGACCTTCTCTATGACACCCTGTGATAGAAGAGAGGACACCTCCTGCAGATGGAGAGCAGTGAGAGGGAGCAAAGTATGATATTCCCCTACTAGAGTGGAGGGGGACAGAGTTTGGAAATGAAGTCTGTACCCCTCCTTCACTATGGTTAGTGTCCACTGCTCTGAGGTGATGAGATGCCACCTGTGGGCATAATGACAGAGTCTGCCTGCTATGTGGAGGGGGTGGGGGTCCTCCAGAGGCAGGATGGCTATGTTCTCTAGGAAAAAGTCAAAAACTAGGTACAGACTGTGACTGTGGAGCTGGTTGAGCCTTAGGTACCTGCGGCTTCTTCTGTTGTTTGGAAGGTTGTTGCCTCTTTTGAGGACTCTGAGCCTGGTATTGAGTGGTAGGGGTATAAGAAGAGTAGAATTTCTTTTTCTTATTAAAGAAGGTCTTCTTTGCAGCTGTCTTTTTCCTAGCAGGGTTGGCTGTCGCCCTAGACAGCCTATTCAGAGTGGTATTCTCTGACTCCAACTGAGAAGCCTTATCCTGCCAATCCTTGCCAAAAAGGTTTTCACCTGTGCAGGGTATATTGCCCAGTTTATCTTGAACCCACTGCTCAAGATCTGAGGCTTGCAGTCATGCAATCCTGCATGCACTGATGCAGATTGCCGTGGCTCTGCTAGTACACTCAAATGCATCGAGGTTGCTCTGTTAACAAACTTTGAGACATTCTGGGCATGCTTAACTAGAGCAAGATAATCACCCCTCTTATCATCTGGGAGAAGAGGAGCCATAGCCTCAAGGTCCCTGGTGACCTCCTTGAGGAACATACCCAGGTAGAGTATATAGGAGTTAATCCTGGCTGAAAGCATGGAAGTCTGGAAACATCAACGTTAAAACACATCGAGTGCTCTTAATTCTCTACCCGAAGGGTTAGACGAATGTGTCTTAGAACTTTTAATTTGACACATCGCCGATTCCACCACCATCGAATGGTGGGGAAGTTGCATCTTTTAGAAGCCAGGACAGTTCGGTACTTGGTACAGAGTATCGAGGCATTGAGTATGGGGTGAGATCGTGAGGTGAGTCTCCCACATACGGAGCATGAGATCATGGAGAATGTGGTGAACTGGAAGGGTGGCCACCTCCTTAGGAGCTCTTGGATATTGGAGGATCTCCAATTCCTCAACTCTAGGCTCTTTCTCAGATGTTACTGTTATGGAGAGACCCTTAGTTAGGTCTTGAATAAACTCTTGGAAAGATATGTCCTCAGGAGGAAACATGCACCATTCCAGTGAAGGAGAGGGCTCTGCCGGTAGACTTTGCAGTCCTTGGGCATCGATGACTCATCATCGAAAACTTCTGATTCGGAGGACTCGAAGTATCAGTGAGACTGGTGCCCCTGCTCTGCTAGGATACCGGTTGATGTCTGTATCCAGTTGGGGGGTCTGTTTGGATGAGGTCTCGGTACCAGGAATGGACTCGAGGGCAGGCATGGGTGGCAGTGAACCCAGTGGCATGTATCCCGTAGCAGTTTGCATTGGTACCGTTGGCGGTACCTGAGTCGGTAGTACCGTCGGTAATGTTTTGATCGGAACCAAAGCTGCCAATAGAGCTGCCAAGCTTCGCTCAATGGCCAGAATATGCTGGTGCCAGAAGAAGTCCGGATGGTAGGAGTTGTGATTAAGTCCCAGAAAGATACTGAAGAACAGCCTGGCCAAAGACAGCATTCCAACGGGAGTCCCTGTCAAAGCAGTTGTTAGCAGAGAAGGTGTGAATGGAGGACCAGTTAGCTGCTCAACAGATCTCCTCAATGAAGATGGAACGAAGGTTGGCAACTGAGGTTGCCATGGCCCGCACATTGTGAGTTTTGACATGACCCTCGAGGGAGAGCCCCACTTGAGCATAGGCAAAAAAAATTCAGTCCACAATCCAGTTGGATAGGGTGCATTTAGACACTGAAAGTCCACTGGATCAAAGGAAATTAATGATGGAGAAGATTTCCAGAGATTTTTGGTTCTGTCCAAGTAGAAAGCCAGTGCATGCTTGCAATTTAAAGTATGTAATGCTGCTTCAGCCCTAGAAGCATGCAGTTGGGGAAAAAAGACCAGTAGTATCAAGGACTGGTTGATATGAAAAGATGACACCACTTTGGAAAGAAGTGTGGGTGGGTACAGAGAACCACCTTGTTATGGTGGAATTGAGTGTAAGGAGGATCCACCACCAAAGCTTGGAGTTCGCTAATGTGACAAGCTGAGGTGAGGGCAATGAGGAAGATGGCCTTCCAAGATAGGAATTTCAAAGAAGCAGTGGCTAAAGGCTCAAATGGAGGCTTTAGGAGCTGTGCTATGACCACATTGAGGTTCAAAGTCACCAGAGGTGGTTTAATCGGTGGCTTGAAAAGCATAAAACCCTGCATGAATCTTTGTACCAAGGGGTGCGAGGAAACAGAATGCCTGTCCACCAGCCTATGATAGGTTGCAATGGCACAAAGAAGAACCTTGACAGAGTTAGTCTTCAGTCCTGTGGAGGACAAGTGGAGGAGATATTGTAAAAGAAGTTCCACTGGGCAGGCAGATGGGTCATTCTGCTTCGGGGTACACCCAGAGGGTGAACATCCAGTATTTAAAGGCATAAGAATGGCTAGTAGACAGCTTGCGTGATGCAAGCAAGATGTCCTTGACCTGCTGAGGAGGGTCGAGTTTGTCAAAGATCATGCTTTCAGCAGCCACACCGTGAGACGGAGGGCTTGTGGATTGGGACAGAGGAGCATCCCATGTTCTTGGGAGAGAAGGTTGGGCGCATGTTCCAGGCTGAGGAGTGGAGTCTGCACTTGATGAAGCAGCAGAGGAAACCACGACTGATGGGACCAATAAGGGGCAATGAGAATCATGAAGCCCCTGTCAGTCTGCAGCTTGAACAGAGCTTTTGGTATGAGGGGGGTGGGTGGGAATGTATAAAGCAGACCCCTGCCCCAATGGAGAAGAAAGACATCCACTGCCTATGTAGGGAGGGAAGCCTTGAGCAGAAGAGTAGTAGTCATGCATTCTCTTGGATGGCGAACAGATGTATTCTGGGGGTCCCCCACAAATGGAAGATCCAAGATGCTGCCTCCTAATGCGTTCCTACTCGTGTGGACATAGGATGCGGCTGAGTCTGACCGCCAGAAATTTGAGTTTGCCTGGGAGATACACAGCCTGGAGGTGGATGTAGTATGCAAAGGTGAAAAAACAGAGATAAAGGGCTTCCTGGCAAAGGGGATAAGAACCTGTACCCCCTTGCTTGTTCACATAGAACATGGCTACCTGGTTGTCTGTCTGGACTAAGACCTGTTTGCTCGAAGGATGGGGGTTGAAAACGTGACCCTCTGAGTAGGTTTTGAGAAGAGCACCACCAATGAAGGGAGTTGACAAGAGGAGGTGTGATGCAAACCTTGTCTGAGAGAAGCCCGGTTGCTTGGGTCCATTGGGACAAAAGTTTCCACTGGGCTTGTCTCATGTGCAGATGGGCATATGGGACCACATGGATTGTGGAGGCCATGTGTCCCAGAAGACGCAGCATCTCTCAAGCTGTTACGGCACTTTGACTCCTTATAGTGTGAGCCAGCTCGATGAGATGAACAGAGCAATCCTGATGAGTGTCGAGAAGTGTTCCAATGAACTCAAGGTGCTGTGATGGAACCAGGTAGGATTTTGGAAAGTTTAGAACAAAGCCTAAACTTTGGAGCACTGTGATGGTGCAATTAAGAGACCGTTTTACCACTTCTGGGGATTCTCCCCTTATTAGCCAGTTGTATAAGTAAGACAAAGACCCCCAAAGTATGAAGGAAGGCATCAATACCACCATGCATTTTGTGAACACTCGGGGTGTGGAGGCTAGCCCAAAGGGGAGCACCTGATACTGGTAGTGGGTCTGTTGAACCCAAAAACGCAGATATTGTCTATGGTGAAGATGGATCAGCAATTGGGTATATGTCTTCTTGAGGTCTAGAGAATATAGCCAGTCGTTTCTCTGAAGGTATGGCAGAAGGGTGCCAAGGGAAATCATCTTGAATTTTTCTCAAACAAGGAATTTGTTGAGATCCCTCAGATCTAGAATGAGCCCGAACCCTCCAGTTTTCTTGGAAACACAAAAATAGGTGGAGTAGAAGCCTCTGCCTTCTTGGGTGGGAGGGACTCTTTTAACAGCCCCTTGAACTAATAGGGTGGCAACCTCGGCAGACAGGAGAGATTGGCCTGCAAAGGGTTTGCAGGATAATCCCTTATGAAGGTGGTAGGAGATAAGTTTTGAAAATGAAGCAGATAACCCCTTTGAACGATGTTGAGAGTCCACGTCTCTGAAGTGATGAGATGCCACTATGAGCATAAGCACAAAGTCTGCCTGCTATGTGAAGGGGCTGGGGACCCTGCAGAAGCAGAGTAGCTATGCTCTCTAGGAAGGAGTAAAAAAACAGGTGCTGGCTGTGGCTGAGCAGCTGGCTGTGGCTTAGGAGCCTTAAGCTTCTTAGGTTGATGAGGACCCTGTTGTCTCTGCTGTTGCTGCTGGGGCTGGAAAGTAACTGCAGGAGGATAAGAAGAATAACATCTCTTCTTTTTTGAATAGAAAGACTTCTTTGAATTTGTCTTTCTTCTAGAGGGGTCTGAAGTCTTTCTTGAGAGACGTTTGAGGGTGAGATCACCTTCCTCAAGATCTCCAGCTTTCTCTCTTCAATCTTTTCCAAATAGGTTTTCTCCAGAGCAGGGAATATTGGCCAATTTATCCTGGATTGGTATGGTAATTGAGGCTTTTGAAAGCCCGGGCATGGTGGAACTCGGTGCATAGTACTGAGCTGCTTGCAGATAGGTGGAGCTGTTAGTGGGGCTTCCCACATACATAGCATTAGATCCTGCAGAATATGATGCACCGGTAATGTGGCCACCTCTTTGTGCACTGAGGAGTATTGGAGGATTTCCAATTCCTCTGCCCTCGGTTCCATTTCTGATGACACAGTAATCTGAAGGCTTGCAGCCATGTCCCTATAAAAATCTTGAAAAGACATATCCTCCGGCGGGGATCGGTGCCACT
Source organism: Ichthyophis bannanicus (assembly GCA_033557465.1). Lineage (NCBI taxonomy): Eukaryota > Metazoa > Chordata > Amphibia > Gymnophiona > Ichthyophiidae > Ichthyophis > Ichthyophis bannanicus. Next base: position 1,226,899,181 of record CM066033.1, read on the forward strand.
CATAAGGAGGGGAATGGTCGGAAGGGATATCCTGGATAGCCTTGGAATGCTCCAATGTATCATCAGAATCAGAAGACGATGAGTCGGGTTCAGAAAGGAAGTCAAAGTATCGACGGTCTCGAGCTGATGTTGAGGCTCGATGTTGATACAGATGCTCAGCCAGTGCGGCACAGGTAGTGGGTACCGGTTGGGTACTGACGATGCTTGCCAGTACCAATACAGGCACTGGAGGGAGAGGATCCCCCAATGCAGGTTCTAGGGCTGGCATCGGCCCCGGAGGTACCGGTCTCGAGCTAGAAGCTGACTCGCTGGAGCTGTTGATACGGTCAGAACCACAGCTGCCAGGCGTGCTGCCAAGCTCCTCTCGATAACTAGGATAGCAGATCGAGGGAGGAAACTGATGCCTGGGTGGAATCGTGTACAGGACTATGTGCCACCATCCTGGAACATCCTGGAGCCCTTGTGGTGCTTTGGAGGGTTTGTCCTCACACCAGAGCTGTTTGGCAGGCCGGTCAGTATCGGATGCACCCTTCGATAGATCTTGATGACAGTGAAGGGACTTACCTCGATGATTTGCATTGGATTTCGATGCTGATGACTTAAGCTTAGTCTTATGTTTGGACTTTGAGGAGACCTGGGAACCAAGAGACGAGGCAGACGTCCTCGACGATGCGGAGGCCACTAAAATCCAGTCCAGGGTAAACAGAGAATCATACTGTCTGGCCCTATTCTTTAAGCCTCGTTTCGTCATTTGTTGGTAAATGGTCTGGGCCCAAACATTTTAAATACCAGTCATGTTTATCTGTGACTGATATTGTACCAGAACACTTGGTACATCTTTTGAAGCCACTGATGTGTTTGTCCAGTTGTGACAGAAAAATATTAGGCTGAGGCCTAAATTGGCGGTAGAAACAACCGAATCTATAAAAAGAAGAACAAATTGAAATAAAAGAAAAGAAAAACATTAGGACCGGTATCAGGGAAGGTACCAGCATCGACAGAAAGGCAGAGCACAGATTTAAACCAAAAAAGAAACATTTTTCAGCGGTGACCAGAAAGGCGCTTCCTGTTGCTCCACGGAAAATGAAGAACTGAGGAGAGGCATTGGGAAGGCGGGAAGACAGATGCACAGGCGCAGTGGATTATTCACAAAGGCTTTCCAATTGGACACTGCGGAAATGTTCCTGCGCAGGCTCCTTCGGTACCGATGTCACCCATATGTGAAGATTGCATCTTTGCTTGTTCCCGGAGATCTGATTTATGTCTTTAAAGAATTTAAAGTCTACATTTTTAAACAATAAGTCCACAATCCCTTTTATTCTAAGCTTGAAGTCACTAAAATTTACCAGCAAAGTTGTGCTCACTTACTCGCAGAAGCTCCTTCTGTTTTCAGATTCTCCAAAAGAAGCAGATTAGATAATTTAGCTCTTCTCACTTCTGAATCCTGACCTATGTATCAAAGTACTACTGCACTCCATCTCTAATAATATACTCTTCTACTTCTGGCTCATACTATCCTGTGACTTTTTTCTTGTTTTGGTCTCATTTTTACTTCTAGCAAACTTCTATAGGGCTTATAAAAGCTATTGGATTGAAAGCATTGGACACTGCAAAATGCAATGTGTGCCTTTGAGTCAATGCTGATTCCTGGCGACCCAGTTCAGTACTCCATTTATTCACAGAAAAGGAACAGCAAAAGTACTGGCAGATTTGAACTTCCTTACATTGTCTTGCCAAGATTCCTCAACTCTGCTCTGCCGCATTAATTACAAAATTCTGTTTCCACTTTTAAAGTAATAAATGACATTGCCCCCTCATACCTATCCACACTCATTTCTAAGGAAACCATCAATAAAAATCAACGCAACCGGAACAAAAACAAACTGGTTATTTCAACAGACTTCAGGAAATCCAGAAAACTAACAAACAACAAAGCTTTCTCTCATGTAGCCCCAAACCTTTGGAATGCCCTATCAGACAACCTCAGGGAATTAAATGACCTGCAAACATTTCACAAAAACCTTAAAACTCACCTATTCTCCATCCACTTTGGCATACAAGCAGAACCCAATACCTCTGTAACAACCCCCCCTGCACCCCTAAATCCTTTCAAATGTTATACCACACTTCAATCAGCCCAGAGATGTAAATAATTTCTGCTTAGAATTCCTAAGCGCATTTATGTACATAGTATAGTGTAAAGCGTAGTTACTCACCTGTAACAGGTGTTCTCCAGGAGCAGCAGGAATCAGTCCTCACATATGGGTGACATCGGCGCCGACAGAGCCCCCATGCGGAGCATTTCCCCAGCTTTCAAAGAAAGCCTTTGGGAATGCAGCGCGCATGCGTGGTCCCCTTCCCGCCCAAGGGTGCCATCTTGCTCAGTCTGATGACATAGCTAAAAGACAGCAAAAAAACAAAATAAATCATATGACTGCAACTCCAAGGAAAGGAGGGAGGGTTGTGAGGACTGATTCCTGCTGCTCCTGGAAAACACCCGTTACAAGTGAGTAACTACGCTTTCTCCAGGACCAAGCAGGAAGTCAGTCCTCACATATGGGACTCCCCAGCTTAAGGCTACCGGAGACCCAAAGCTGAAAAAATGAGCTCCCTCTAGAGCCTCAGCATGTGTGAAAGGAATCTTCTCTGAGAACGCCCCCGAACGGTAGCCCAATACCAGGGCCAGAGGGTAGGAGTTGCCTATACCTCAAAGAGATTACGGAGTACCGCCTGTCCGAAAGCACTGTCCCTGCGGGACTCCCTCTCGAGGCAGTAATGGGCCGCAAAAGTCTGGCTTGAAGACCAAGTAGCGGCCCGGCAGATGTCTGCCAACGGAACAGAAGGAAGATGAACCACTGACGCAGCCTTTGCCCTGACACAGTGAGCAGTGACTCGACCTTGTAAGGAGAGGCCGGCTGCCCTGTACGCCCAGGCAATACAGTCTGCTACCCAAATGGACAGGGTACGCTTGGAGACAGGTAACCCCAACTTATTAGGGTCAAAAGAAACGAAGAGCTGAACAGCTCTCCGGTGTCCCTGCGTACGGTCAAGGTAGAAGGACAATGCCCTCCTACAGCCCAGGGTATGCAAGACCATCTCAGCCTGGCCAGCATGCGGCCTGGGAAAGAAAGTTGGAAGAACCAGCTCTTGATTGAGGTGAAGGAGGAGACAACCTTGGGAAGGAACTTAGGGTGAGTCCGTAAGACTACTCTGTTCCTAAAAAACCTAGTGTATGGTGCCTCTGACACCAGGGCTTGAAGCTCACTTACTCGCCTTGCTGAGGTAAGAGCTACCAAAAACAACACTTTCCAGGAAAGAAAGCGCAAAGGACAAGTAGCCATAGGCTCAAATGGTGGGCAAGTAAGTTGTTGCAAGACCACATTCAAATCCCACTCAGGGGCAGGTGGATGAACTGGAGGCTTAAGCAACAGCAGGCCTCTGAGGAAGCGAGCTACTAAAGGGTGGCTCGAGAGAGACTGACCCTCCACCGGTAAGTGGTGTGCTGAGAGAGCACTGAGGTGGACCCTAACAGAGTTGGATTTAAGGCCTAGATTGGACAGGTGCAGCAAATACTGCAGCACCACCGGAACCAGGCATGAGAAAGGATCCTCCTTGTGTTGGTCACACCAGGTGGAGAATCTATGCCACTTAAGAGCAAATGACTTTCGAGTGGACTGCCTCCTAGAGGCCAAGACCACATCCTCCACTTCCCTAGGCAGCAATAAGGGTGCTAGAACTACCCTTTCAGCAGCCAGATGGAGGGACTGGAGATTGGGGTGTAAGAGAGATCCCTGCTCCTGAGACAGGAGATCGGGTTGCATCCCCAGAGGAAGAGGAGCGTCCACCGCTAGTTGTAAAAGAAGTGGGAACAACGGTTGCCTTGGCCATCTGGGGGCCACCAGGATCACTGAGGCCTTGTCCTGGATCACTTTAAACAGTGTTTTGGGCACTAGAGGCGTGGGAAGAAACGCATATAGGAGGCCTGTAGACCATGGTATGAGAAAAGCATCCGCTGCTACTCTGAGAGGATGCGGTTATCTGGAGCAGAACCTGGGCAGTTGATGGTTCAGTGGACTGGCAAACAGATCTATGGTGGGAAGACCCCATCTTAGGAAGATCTGTTGAACCACCAGAGGATTCAACTGCCATTCATGTGGCTGTAGGGTCCTGCTCAACTTGTCTGCCAAGTAATTCTCCTGTCCAGGGAGATAGACCGCCTTGAGAAGTATGCCATGATTGACTTCCCAGGAGCACAGGTCCTGTGCTTCCTGACAAAGAGGTAGGGACCCTGTGCCCCCTTGTTCACATAGTACATAGCAACTTGATTTTCCGTTTGAACTAAGACGGACTGGTGAGAGAGGACATGAGAGAAAGTCCGCAGGGCTAAGCGGATCGCTCTGAGCTCTAGGAAACTGATTTGCTGTGTGGCCTCCGAAGGAGACCACAGGCCTTGAGTGCATGCTCCTTGGCAATGTGCACCCCAACCCTGAAGAGAAGCATCGGTTGTCAGCACTTGAGAGTGTGGAGGTGCCTGAAAAGGCACCCCTTGCAGCAGATTCGGAAGATGAAGCCACCACTGCAGAGAAGCTGCTAGGAACTTGGACACCCTTACTTTGTCCTGCAGGTGTCCTGTGGCCTGCAGTCACTGAGTCCTGAGGCCCCACTGAGCTGGCCTCATGTGCAGACGGGCATTTGGAGCTACATGGACTGTGGATGCCATGTGACCCAATAGCCTTAGGAACTGTCTGGCGGAGACTAGAGAATTGCTGTGGAACTGTCTGGCCAGATCCATCAGTCTGTGGGCCCTGTCCATGGGTAAAAAGGCCTTCGCTTGAAGGGTGTCTAGTCTTGCTCCTATGAACTCCATGTTTTGCGAGGGGCGCAAAGCGGTCTTTGCGAAGTTTATGACAAACCCCAGATGCTGGAGAAGAGAGACAGTGTGGAGGGTGGCTTGGTTGGTCTCCTGTGGAGACTGACCCCTGATGAGACAGTCGTCCAGGTATGGAAAGACAAAGAGTCCCTGAACTCTGAGATAGGCCGCCACCACCGCCAGGCACTTTGTGAAAACCCTGGGGGCGGAGGTTAGGCCAAAAGGAAGTACCCTGTACTGGTAATGGTTTCCTCCCACTACAAATTGGAGATATTGTCTGTGGTCTGGATGAATAAGGATGTGAGTATAAGCATCCTTTAGGTCTAAGGAGCATAGCCAATCTCTCTGCTGGAGGTAGGGCAGCAGGATTCCAAGGGTAAGCATCTTAAACTTTTCCCTCTGCAGGAACTTGTTGAGATTCTGCAAGTCTAGGATGGGCCTGAGGCCTCCTGTTCTTTTTGGTACCAGAAAATACCTGGAATAGAAGCCTTGACCTCTCAGGTGGTGGGGCACCGGTTCCACCGCCTGCTCCCTTAAAAGACCTGCTAACTCCTGAAGGAGTAGGTTCATGTGCAGAGGGAGTCTTGGAGGCTCCCCTGGAAAGTAGGAGGGAGGTACCTGGTGGAAGTGGAGGAGATAGCCACTCTGGACTATGCTTAGCACCCAGGTATCCCTTGTCACGGCTGACCACCTGTGGGCATACAGGGTCAGTTGGCCTCCTGTGCTGAGAGGAGCCAGCTGAGGAGGAGAGGCTATGCCATTGGAGTCAAAACCCCGCTCCCTGCTGTGCAGGAGCCAGAGCTGGTGGCTTGGGGGTTTTCTGCCTACGGGGCCCATGTTCCTGCCCCTTGGCCTGCTGACCCTGTTGGGGAGCTACAGAGGCCTGAAAGTGAGGGTATGATTTGTAGGCAGATGACTTCCTCGGGTAAAAGGTCTTTTTTCCCCGAGCCCTTCTTCTTCTGAGAAGGGGCAGAGGTTTTCCTGGACAGCCTTGTCCGGGTGAGAATCTCGGACTCGAGTTCTGCAGCCTTTTCAGCCATGGGCTTGCCAAAGAGATTTTCACTTTGGCAGGGGACATCGACCAACTTGTCCTGAACCCACGGCTCGAGGTCCGATGACTGTAGCCAGGCCTGACGGCGTGCACCGATGTCGGCTGCGGCTACCCGGGCCAAAGCCTCAAAGCCATCATAGGCTGCTCGAAAGATAAACTTCAAGCACTCTTGGATCCCAGATGACAGGGCCTTGAACCTCTGCAAAGGTTCCTCGGAGAGACCAGCAGAGAACCCAGCAATCTCCTTTGCCAGGTAGCGAAGGTACATGCCCATGTACAGCTAGTAGGTCTGGACATGGCAAGCAAGCATAGAGCCCTGGAAGCATTTTCTACCGAGGGCATCCAGGTTCTGGGCCTCCCGGCCGGGAGGCACCGAGGAGTGCATCTTATGACTCTTCAGACGATGCATGGCTGATTCCATAACCATGGAGTGGTGCAGTAGCTGTGCCTTCTGGAACCCGGGGCTCTTGCGGACTCGATAGATGGAATCGACCCGCTTGCTCAAAACCGGCGTCGAGGCTTTTGCCTCCCACATGCGGAAGAGCAACCGTTCCAGCATCGGAGGAACCGGTACAGTAAAGGCCTCCTTGGGGGGAGAGTCATACTGCAGGGCCTCGAGCTCCTCGGCTCAAGGCTCCTCCTCAGGATCCGCGGGGAAGGCCAAGGCCTTGGCCATATCCCGCATGAAGTCTGAGAACCGGGTGTCCTCTGGGGGGACTGTCTCCGAGGCTTGGACTCCGGCGAGTCCGATGGGACACACCGGGTCTGAAAAGTGTCCGGTGACTCCTCGTCCTCCGTTTCCCAGCCCGACCCCTCGGAGGAGGAATCGAGTGGCTCCAGTCGGGCAGGCACCGATGCCATCTGCCCCGAGGCCGAGGGTACCGGCGTCGACGACATTGGCCCCGAACGGGAGGCTGAGGGAGACCTTGGCCGAGGATCGACTCGAGAGCGCATGGACTCGAGGATCGGCTCGGCCTCCGGGGTCAACTTAGATGTCGATGTCCCGGTGGTCGGGGCAGATGCACCGGTGAGATTGGCGATCAGTGCCCGCTGCTGTTCCATGAAGGCAGCCAAGCTGCTCTCCAAGGCCATCAACCTGAGTCTGAGCTCAGGAGACTCAGCAGCCCCCGACTCGGGCCCCGACGGTGTCAGGCCTGACGTTGGCTCTCTCGGAGGAGGGTCCACGAGGACTACAGTACTCACGTGACCCGGGGACTCCATCTCCACACGAGGTTGTTTAGCAGGCCTCTCCGACTCCGAAGACCTGGGACGGCGCTCGGGGCTATGCGACCTGGCCCTCGAGTAGCCAAGTGTGTCCACCGACGCCGCCCTTGCAGGTTTCTTCTTCCTGCAATGCTCCCGTGAGGGAGACCCCCTCTCAGAGGAACCCCAGCGATGCTCGGGATCGGAGTCCCGAGACGTCGAGGCCTCTGACGAAGTCCGGGCCCGGCCGGACGCGGAGTCAGAGAAGATTCTTTCTTTTTGGTGCTGCCGGCTCCTCAGCGCCTTCGAGGACATTTTCCCACACGGGCCACATATCATCGGGTCATGATCGGGCCCGAGGCAGCAGAGGCAGCAGTCATGTGTGTCGGTGAGAGGCATAAGTATCTTACACCGATCACACTTTTTAAACCCGCTGGCAGCCATTGGGGGAAAAAGGGCCCCTGCGAGGTCAAAAGACAGGGCTGCCAGTGAAAAATAGAAAAATGGCGTGTACGCTAGTCGCTAAGGACAAAAACCGGAAAATGAAGTTAGGGCTCGATACCGATGTATCGGGCCCAAGCGGGAAAGGGAAACCGGCGTCGAACCGAAGAAAACACGGATCCACGTAGAAAAATCAACTTTTTCCTCGGGTGAAAACGAAACACGTCCGTCGGGCTCCGCGGAAAAAAGAAGACTGAGCAAGATGGCAACCTTGGGCGGGAAGGGGACCGCGCATGCGCGCTGCATTCCCAAAGGCTTTCTTTGAAAGCTGGGGAAATGCTCCGCATGGGGGCTCCATCGGCGCCGACGTTACCCATATGTGAGGACTGACTTCCTGCTTGGTCCTGGAGAATGTATTTAGTTCTAATATCGTTCTCTGTAACTGAATATGTACTTGTTATCTGTACGATTCATAATGTTATTTGTAAACTGCGCTTGATCTCTTGGAAAACGCGGTATAAAAATTTTAATAAAATAATATAAAAATAAATAAATAAAATAAGGAACCACTCCAAGATCAGAGGAAATTTGAGTCTCATTGCTGTCAAGGCTTTAGTCTCGTTGCTGAGGATGTTTGCAGGGCAGCTATTTGAAGAAGCAAATAGTTTTTTCATTTGCAATCATTTAACAAATAGAAGTAACAATATGCCTGATACAACTTGCCTGGCTCAAAACTAATTTTAATGATGAGGAAGATTTATTCTTAGGTATTGAAGCAATAAAGAAGCTGTTAATACACAATAAAAATTCAAGAAATAGGAAACAATTCCATTGGCTGGATTATTTGGGTTAGTCAAGCACAGGTTAAAATACACAACCCTATTCTAAGCACATCAGTAAAAGAAATGAATAATAGAAATACAGTATTAATCAGGGAGGACGTGATGTCTCTGACCCTAATGACAGCTTAAGCACAAGCTTCGTTATCCTGTCTGATAAAAAGCTATCCACCCGAGGCTAGACCTGCATAAGTGTGTAGTTGGTGGCAGCGGTCTGGAGAAAGTAAAGGGATATGTCCACAAAGAAGAAATTACTGGATTTAAAGGACTTTGCTTACAGTGGACGCAGCATGAACAGAATGGAGTTATGCAATATGGGGGGGGGTGGGGGGGGGGGGCGGAGAGCAGGCTTCCTGTGAGGCCTGCCCAGGACAGTGTGAATGCAGCAAGTGAGCGCAGCTTGATTGTTGATAGGGTGAACAGGTCTGCCAGTATGAATTATTGGAATGGTTCCAAGAACACAAGAAAGGCATAGCGCTGGTGCAAGGGAAAATAGTGGTATTGAAAGCTGACCGAAAAGATGGCAAGCTCTGCTACAAGGGGACATAGAATGAGGGTGAAAGGGGATAGACTCAGGAGTAATATGTGGAAATATTTCTTTATCTGAGATTGTTATGCACTACAAAGTTTATAGTGGTTTGTTCTTTTCTTTGCTGATTCGCTCTTGTTAGCAAAAGCTGTTAGAATGCAGATGGTATTTCAAATAAGGTAAATGGAGTTTTGCCACAAAATTGGTTTACCATTCTCTATAGTAAGGTTAGATATGTATTATGGTTAGCATTAAGTATTTATGTTTTTAACCTTTGTTTTAAACATATTGTTTTTATTTCCCTTTTTAATTTTACAAGACTTTTGTATGGGCTAACATACAACAGAGGTACCCACATACAATATCAATTATTTCACACCCCTACACGTTCTTTTTTATGTTAAACATTTATGATTTTAATTGTTTATATACTATATGTCAATTTTGTTTCTTTCTTTTTTATCTTTTAATATTATTATAATAATTTGTTTAGTTTTTGTATTTTAATGTTTTATTGTTGTTTTTTTACCATGTTTTAATTATGTTTTGTATATTTATGATTTTAGTATGCCAGAATAACCCCTGATGAAGGTTATCAAAACACTGCCTGTGTCGGGTTTCCCTGTTTTTCTGATTATTAAAAAGCCCTGTCTTTCCTCTTAACCACGTTTTGGACTGGTTTCCTTGCTTGACGTGGTGGTTGCTTTTTTGTGGAGGGCAGACTAGATAGGACATGCGGTCTTTTTCTGTAATCATGTTTTTATGAAATCTTGGAGCTCAGCTGGCAAGTTAAAGATACTTGAGGAATAGAGTAAACATACAACAACTCTCGAGAGGAAGGTGGAAGAACTGACACAGAGAGACAGGAGAGGGCAGATAAAGTTGAGGATATTGAGAGAAGGGCAGGGTGTGTCTTTCATCTATATGTACAGCGCTGCATATGTCTTGAAGCGCTATATAAATGATTAGTAGTGGGAGTAGTAATAGTAGTAGTAGTAGTAGAATACTAGAGCTATCAAAGTATGGCGTTGCACAGCGTTGGTGGGGAAACTTCTTACAAAAGTCTTTTATCTTAATCTTTATTCGGCTTTTAATATACCGCCCACACGTGAGTATCAGAGTGGTCTACAATATTTAAAAAAACCAACTAAACTCTGCTAAGAAAGGAAAGGAAAGAGAATGCCAGTCAATGAATAGGAAAGAGAAAGTATAAAGAGAAGGAACAGGTAAGGGAGGGCCTTGTGTGAAAGAGTTCCAAAGCCTGGGGCTGAGTAAAAAGAAAGCAGAGGATCGAGTGGACTCCAGATGGGCCTGGGAAGGGGAAGGGAGGGACATGCGGTTAGAATGTATGGACCTAAGCAAACGCTGGGGAGGGGGTGTGAAGGTGGACCAGGTTAGAAAGGTATTGTGGTACACCTGTATGAATTGTTTTATGGACGAAAGTGAGGATTTTGTATTGGATTCTTGAAGCCATGGGGGGCCAATAGAGACGGATAAGGAGGGGAGTGACATGATCTGAACGGGAAGCGTGTGTAAAAATGTGGGCCGCTGTATTCTGTACAAGTTGGAGTCTGTGTGATTGGTACTGGGGGAGGCCAGCTAGAGAGACATTACAGTAATCCAGACAAAACGTAATGAGAGAAAGGAGCAGAATAGTCAAGGAAGAGGTAGAAAGGAAGGGATGGACGGCATGAATTTGCCTTAGAGAATAGAAGGAGCATTGGACTATAGATATGTGATCTTGGAATGACAAAGCGTAATCAAGGGCGACACAGAGATAGTGCAGGGAAGAGACAAAAGGGATGGGGGAGGAGGAAAACAAGGGGGCAATAGGGGGAGTGGGACCACCAAAGTTGAACCAAATAGCCATAGCTTTAGAAAGGTTAACATGAAGGTAGTTAGAAGACATCCATGAGTTAATACAGGAGAGACAGGCATTAAGAGGGGCAATATCAGGGGCACAGGAGTCAGTGTGGTGGAGAAGGATGATATTGCCCGCGTAGTAATACGCAGAGATGCCATACCGCTGAACCAAAAGGATTAGGGGGGCCAAGAAAATGTTGAACAAGAGTGGGGCTAGAATGGACCCTTGAAGGCCACCACAGGAAAGAGCAGTTACGGATGAGGAGGCAGATCCAGAAAGAACTGAAAAGGACCTGTTGGTGAGGAAGGAGCGGAACCAGAGGAGAACAGTACCACAAATCCAGACATCATGAAGGCGAGTGAGGAGGGTATGGTGATCAACTAAATCAAAAGCATCGGACAGGTCGAGGGAAATCACAAGGGAAATAGAGCCGTGGTCATGTGCGGTGTGCAGTTCATTCAGGAAGGAGAGAATGATGGACTCTGTGCTATGGCCAGGGCAGAAACCTGACTGACGAGGGTGAAGTGCTAATGTGGCATCAAGATGAGAGGAGAGCTGGGTGAAGACTAGTTTTTCTAGGAGTTTGGAGAAGAAAGGGAGATTGGAGATGGGGCACCAATTGGCAGGGACAGAGGGGTCCAGGGAAGCTTTTTTGAGAATGGGCTGGATCAGAGTGTGTTTCCAGGGGGATAGGAAGGAACCGGAGAGAAGACTGGAATTGAAAATAGATAGAATAAGTGGAACGAGTGCTAGAGAGGTTTCAGACAGCCAGCAAGAAGAAATGGGGTTGAATTGGCAGGTTGTTTTGTGTGTGGTGGCAAGAGCCTTAGACAGTTCAGGAAAAACAATGAGCCGAAAGGAGGACCAAAGATGAGAAAAGGATGGACCCTTTGTGCTGGACGGAGAGATGGAGAAAGAAGGGTCAGAAGAGGTAGGAGAAAAGGGGGGGGGGCAGGCAGGAAACAGTAGGTGGAGGGCGTCCACTTTGTCGGGTTTGCACTTTGTCTTAACTGGAGACCATGCCCTAATGGTGAAAGAAATAAAAATTGAGCAAGCACACCATTCTTTGAGCCAGGCACAGCCTAACATTCACAAAAAAATAATTGTGTGCTTCCATGATTACAAAGTCAAAGAGACTGTAGCATGAAAGGCATTGCAATGGACTCTATCAAGTGGAACTCTCACAATATGGAAATATTCAAAAACCTCTCCCCGGTTAGACTCCCCAAATGATAGGCGATGAGAGACATTATTGACAAGCTGTATTTAGAGGGGGTACATTATCTCTGGATCTTCCTTTTGGTTTGGCCTTTACTTTTAAAGGGAGAGGATTTTGGGTACGTAACTGTGTCGACAGGCTGCAAATGCTGGCCAAGGCAGGAGTGCCAGGTGTAGAGATCGCAGCAGTGAAGCTCAGTGAGAAGAAAACAGAGACCACCCAATGGCAGTAAGTGAGCTATAGTGGTAAGAGATTAAGACGACAATCTGATGTATCAGTCAGATTGGGTGTGAGCATTTGTCTTGTCCGGTAGCATGGTATCAAGAGACCCTCCTGTGCATTTATGCCACAAAGGTATTTAAATGTCTCTATTATATCGCCCCATCCCACCTTTCCTCTAACGTATACATATTAAGATCTTTAAGTCTGTTTCTGCGTCATGTTTCTATATTTCTGTTAGGTCTATCTATGCTCCAGAGCCTGACTGAACTGTAGAAACTGATCTTTATATAATCTTACTAACTTTTTTCTCTACAGATCCTGAGAGTTCAACACTGCTGTGCTTTGACTGTTTCCATTGGTACCACATAAATTGCATCTTTGATGGACACTAGGATTGAATGTTATAGTTATCTATGAAAGATGAGGTTTACATTATGGGAATGGAGGGTACATAAAGAACTGGATAAACATACTTGGGCAGGGAAGAAGGTTAATGTTTGGGGAATTAGAGGGTGGCTGTGTGGTGGAAGGTTTCATACACCGGGGTGGGTGGGTGGGGGAGGGCTGCATTTGGTGAGTTTCTTCTTCCAGAAGGGTTTGCCAGTGAGGGAGGTGATATACTGGCAATGGCAGAGGTTTGGGATCGAGGAGGGGAGGGAAGGAGAGAGGTGGAGTGAGCGAATGTGTTAGAGGGGAGTGTAGGAGTTGAATGGGTTGTGATTGTATGCTTGGATGCTGGGTGTATGAGTGTGCTGAGGTAACCATTGTAGCGCATGGCTGGGCTTAGAATAGTAACACTTAACATAAAAGGTCTTAACTCCCCACAAAAGTGATACATACGAGGGTTGCTATTTATATTTCTGGCCTAATAATGAAAAAACAAATATTTATGATAGAAATTGGTTTTATTGTTTTTCAAAATATTCTCCATGAAGATCAATACACTTTTGCATGCGTTTGAACCAATTTTCGAGGCACTTTTTCCACTCCGATCGAGGTAACTCCAAAACATGCGTTTTGAATGCATCAACCGCATCTTCAGGTGTTGAAAATCGTTGACCATGTAATTTGTTTTTGATGTGCGGGAATAAAAAGAAGTCATTGGGTGCCAAATCAGGGCTGTACGGTGGATGACCCATCAATTCGATGTTTTGGCCGGTCAAAAATTCCTTTGTTTGAGCCGATGTGTGAGAGCTCGCATTGTCATGATGAAGAATTATTCGCCTCTTCTTCGACTTTTTCCGAATTTCTCCGAAGACTTCTGGTAAAAAAATGGTCGTGTACCATTCAGAATTGACCGTCCTACGTTGCTCTAACGGCACTGTTGCCACGTGACCGGTAATGCCGAAGAAACAGGCAACCATTTGCTTCAATGTGCTTCTTCCGCGAACAACTTTTGTTGGATTTGGTTCGTCTTGGAAGACCCATGCAGTCGATTGCTGTTTTGTTTCGGGCTCATATGCATAGATCCATGATTCGTCACCTGTGTAGATGTTATACACAGTCTTTGATGCACCTTGAACGTATTTTTTCAACATTTCCTTGCACCAATCGACACGAGCCTTCTTTTGAGCGTTTGTCAAATTATGCGGGATCCAACGCGAACAAATCTTTTTTACGGCCAAATGATCATGCAATATCTTATTGATGCTTGTCATACCAATGCCCAAAGATGCCTCAATCTCACGGTATGTCACATGACGATCTTGCTTTATCAGTTCACACACAGCATCGATATTTTCTGGCACAACAACCGATTTTGGACGACCCTGACAGAATTCGTCCTGGAGCGAACGTCGGCCACGATTGAATTCGTTATACCAGTTTTTTACAGTGCTGTAGAATGGTGCTTTATCGCCATATAAAAAATTAAGTTCATCGATGCACTCTTGTCTTGATAATCCACGTCGAAAGTTATGAAAAATAATCGCACGAAAATGTTCACGAGTTAATTCCATTTTTCGCCCTAGATGAATTTTTCAAGTTACTGTAAACAACAAATCACACTCAAATGATAAAATGTTATGAATAAGGTTATGTTCAACAATGTCAGTGTTCCAATGGAACCATTGGATGGCGCCTGGCAACACTTACTGTTGCTAAGGCCAGAGATATAAATAGCAACCCTCGTATTGTTTAAGGAGGCACAAAGGTTGCAAGCAGCAGTGATACTAATCCAGGAAACCCACATTTTTTCCCCTAAGGATGAGAGGTTTGTTTTCATATTCTGCTTCTAATACAGAACAGAGGAAAAAGGTTGGGGGGAGGGGGGCTATTTTGATTTCTGGGGATCTATAGATGGAAATAAAGAACCTAATAGAACTTTTGTGGGACCGAGGACTAAGATTCTGAGAATTATCTATAAAATTGCCAGTGTATTTGTTTTTAATTGGGGGGAGGGGGTTTACACAGTGGGATGAGGGATGATGGATTATAGGGGGTGATTTCAATATTGTCCCTGTGTAGGGTCTGGATACCTCCTCAGGAGCCATTCAATCGGGAGGAGCGTCAAAGCAGTTTAAAAGATTTCTAGAGCTGCCGGGGATGGTGGATGGATGGTGTTGTGTATACCTTCCATATCATCCTGCTAGACCAGTCCAGACAAGTGGAATGTACCAAAGCTATGACTCCACTGGATGGGAAGAAAACACAGCAGATCGCAAAACACTTGAGCCAAAGGCCATGTCCGCCTGTGAATGGACATCCAAACAGTAATGCTTGACAAAAGCGGAAAGTGATGCCCATGTTGCCACCTACAAATGTCTGCAGAGGCTATTGAGCTCCGCTCCACCCACAAGGATGCTTGCCTTCATGTAGAATGGGCACACAAATCCTCTGGAACCGGCCGGTTCCGCAACAGATATGCAGAGGCAATAGCCTCCTTAATCCAGCACCCCAAAGTTGACTTAGCTGCGTGGGCCAGCAAACAACACAAAAATATAGTCGGACTTACAAAAGGAATTTGAAACCTTCAAGTACCAGAGATGCACCCTCTGGACATCCACAAGGCAAAGATCCTTTTCCTTCCCCCGACACTGCTCCTCAGAGAAGGAGGGCAGGCAGACCACCTGAATCACATGAAGGGAGAAATCACATTAGGCAAGAAGGAAGGCACAGCCCGAATGGAAAAGGCCTCGTTTGAAAATACAGATAAGGCATGACAGAGCAAAACAGCTCAGAAATCTGCCTTACAGAACAAATCACGACCAAGAAGACCATCTTGAGCATCAAATCCTTCAAAGTAACACGTTACAACAGCTCAAAGAGCATTACCATCAGGTCCCTAAGCACCAGATACAGATCCCAGAAAGAGATCAGAGAACGGAGGGGAGGACACAGACACCAGAGACTTTTGGCAAAACAGACATCAGAGACTTTTGGCAAAACTAAAAAGTCATGGGATAGGAGGCAGTGTACTATTGTGGATCAGGAACTGGTTAAAAGATAGAAAGCAGAGGGTAGGGTTAAATGGCCAATTTTCCCAATGGAGAAAGGTGAATAATGGAGTACCCCAGGGATCTGTGCTGGGTCCACTGCTTTTTGACATATTCATAAATGACCTGGAAAAGGGAATAATGAGTGAGGTAATCAAATTTGCAGATGACACAAAACTATTGAAAGTTGTTAAAACTCAAGAGGATTGTGGAAAATTGCAAGAGGATCTTGATAAATTGGAAGAATGGGCATCCAAATGGCAGATGAAATTTAATGTGGACAAGTGCAAAGTTATGCACCTAGGAAAGAACAACCCAAACTATGGTTACACGATGCAAGGTTCCACATTGGGAACCACCACCCAGGAAAAAGATTTAGGCATCATCGTGGATAACATGTTAAAACCCTCCACCCAGTGTGCAGCAGCGGCCAAGAGAGCAAATAGAATGCTAGGTATCATAAGGAAAGGAATGGAAAATAAAACAAAGGATATTATAATGCCTCTGTATCGTTCCATGGTGTGACCGCATCTTGAATATTGTGTGCAAAGGATATAGCGTTATTAGAAAAGGTACAGAGAAGAGCCACCAAAATGGTAAAGGGGATGGAAGGCTACTCCTATGAGGAGAGGCTAAAAAGGTTAGGGCTCTTCAACCTGGAAAAGAGACGGCTGAGGGGAGATATGATAGAGGTCTATAAATTAATGAATGGAGTAGAACGGGTAAATGTAGATCAATTGTTTACATTATCAGAATATAGAAAGACTAGGGGACATGCAATGAAGCTACAGGGTAAACTATTTAAGACAAATAAGAGAAAATATTTTTTCACTCAACGTGTAATCAAACTGGAATTTGTTACCGGAGGATGTAGTTTATAAAGGCTGTTAGTGTAGCTGGGTTTAAAAAAGGTTTGGACAAGTTCCTGGAGGAAAGGTCCATAAACCATTATTAAAAAGGGACCCAGAATATCAATGATTGACCCAATACAAGCATTGTGGAACCTGTTTCTTTTGGGGAAACTGCTAGGTACGTATGACCTAGATTGGCCACTATTGGAAACAGGATACTGGGCTTGATGGACCTTGGTCTGACCCAGTATGGCATATCTTATGTTCTTATGTAACCCCCTGGAGAAAGCATGAGACATCTGGTTGCAAGGCTAGAGACTTCCCAGCTAACGGACCTTGGAAACATGCCAAAGTTGCCACCTGAACTGTTAGGGAGCTAAGGGAAAGGCCAACAGAGATAGCACCTTGGCTGCCTCAGCAGCCAACAGCTGAGTGCCCCACCATCATTCAAAGAGGCACCAGACCCGCACGTATGCTAGATTGGTAGACCTCTTCCGGGCTCCAGGCAGAGTGGAGACTACCACTGGAGAGTAGCTCTTATGCGCTAGTTATCTCCTTTCAAGAGCCAAGCCATAAGTTAGAAGGAAACTGGGTCCTCCAGGACGATCGGTCCCTGCCGCAATAGGCACCGAGATGGAAGCACCCGAAGAGAAGGCGCCTGAAGGAGCTGCATCAGTTCTCTGAACCATGCTCTCATTGGCCAATCCAGTGCCACCAAAACAATCCTGCTCGGGTGCCGTTCTATATGCCAAATGACACACCCAACTAGGGGCTATGGAGGAAACACATACAGCAGGTGCTGACTTGGCCAATGTGTTGAGCTGACAAGGCTAGGAGGCTCTTCTCTACCCAGACAAACAGGAGAGCCATCCCCAGAGTTACCCTTGTGCTGTCTTGCCGATTGACCTAAGCCATCACCGCAGCATTGCCCAAAAACAATCAAACCACCAAGCCCTCGACCAGGGGCCGGCAATGCAGAACAGCCAACCTCATGGCCCTCGCCTTCAGGCAGTTGTTGGACCACACTGCTTCCCAGTGTTTCCAAAGGCCCTGATCTGTTCAATCTTAGCAAGGGCTCTCCAGTCCAAGAGACTGGTATTCATCATCAGAAGGATCCGTGAGCAATTGTCCAGCAGCACACCCTTCCTCAGAAGACTGGGCTACTGCCCCCACTGCAGGCTGGCCTTTGCCATCATTGACAGCGGGAGTCTGAGTTCAAAGTGCTGAAGATCAATTCAGATTCTGGGAGCCTTCTGCAAACAGAATAGCACTAGGCAATCCAATAGCCTTGAGTTTCTCTTCTGGCAGAAAGACTCTGCACACTCCAGTATTGAAAACATGCTCCCAGGAACTCCAGGGACCAGGAATGCGACAACTGGCTCTTCCCTAATGATCACTCAACCGAGGATAATCAAAAAGGACACCACTAAGGGAGCTGCCCGAGACACCTCCGAAGGAGATTGGGCTCGGATGAGCCAGTAGTCCAGATGTGGGTGCACACAAATCCTTCGGTGCTGCAGCGCCACAGACAACACCACCATAACCTTGGAGAACATCCTTCGGCCAGTGGAGAGTCCTAATGGAAGGGCAGTGAACTGGAGGTGATAGCCAACCATGGCAAAACACCGATACTTGCTGATCCCCCAGATAGGGATATGAAATATGCCTCAGCCAAAACTAGAGTTGCTGGCCCCCTCTGTGCACCACTTGAATCCTGGATCGCAAAGTTTCCATCCATAAATGCATGATGCACAAGCCCTTGTTGACACACTTGAGGACCAGAATGGGCTGGAATGTTCCTTCCATATCAGCCACTATGAAAACAGATGGAATAGTAGCATAGTAAAGTGGAGGTGGCTCCAGTGGTCGTAACTGCAGCTTCGTGCAGGTCATCCCCTTCTATGCCTGTGTTTAGGGTTGTATCTGCTGCTCCATGCAGGTCAACCCCCTCTGTCTATTGAGTATAAAAGATACTTAAGTATGCTTTGATTGCACCCTCTTGCTATAAAGGGATCACTGTGTCTGCCCCATGCCATCTTGAATTCGGTCACTGTATTTGCCCTCACCATCTCCATCGGGAAGGCATTCCAAGCATCCACCACCCTTTCAGTGAAAAAGTATTTCCTGATGTTGCTTTTAAATTTACCGCCTTCCAACTTCATCATATGCCCTCTAGTTTTACAGTTTCCCCTTCTTTGAAAAAGATGTGTTTGTTCGTTTATACCCTTTATTTATTTAAAGGTCTGTATCATATCTCCTCTGTCCCTCCTCTCCTCTCATATTTAGGTCTTCATGTCTCTTCTCATATGTCTTCTGGCACAGGCTCCAAATCATTTTGGTCATCTTCCTCTGAACCATTTCCAGTCTTTTTATATCCTTTGTGAAATATGTTCTCCAAAATTGAATACAATACTACACGTGATGCCTCACCAATGACTTATACAAGGGCATTAATACCTCCTCCTTTCTGCTGGTTATTCTTCTCTGGCTCATCCTTCTGGCTTTGGCTACCGCCATGTCACATTGTTTCGCCAACTTGAGATCTTGACTTCCGTGTTTTGTCTTGTCTAGATTGGTGACTCGGTGTTCTTGTCTTGACCCGATTGCTAGCTCTGTGTTTTGTCCTGACTAGATTATTAGCTCGATGTTTTGTCTTGATTAGATTGTAAGTTCTGACGAGCAGGGAATGTCTCCTACATGTCTGTACAGTGCTGCATATGACTGGTAGCGCTATAGAAATGCTCATTAGTAGTAGTAGTAGTAGTAGATCCTCAGACACTAGCACTCTGAGGTCCCTCTCCTGGTCCATGTACACTAACCTCTCTCCCCCTATCACGTACGATTCCTTTGGATTTCTGCATCCCAAGTGCATGACTCTGCACTTCTTTGCATTAAATCTTAACTGCCAAGACCATGCTCTTCCAGTGATTTTAGATCTTTCCTCATGTTGTCCACCCCTTCAGAAGTGTCCACTCTGTTGCAAATTTTCGTGTCATCTGCAAAAAGACAGAATTTTCCATTCAATCCCTCTGTAATATCACTCACAAATACATTAAAATACCTAACCCTGCCCTGATCATCCAGGGAAACAGGCAGATGCAACTTTCTAAGGTGATCTGCACAGCGGCCCTGTTGTTTGCATACTCACAAAGAGAGAAGATGCAAACTGCTGGGATCGGCTCTTTGCATTCCAGGCCATAGCCGTACTGAACGGGGACTAACATCCATCGATCCTTGGTGACCTGGGCCCATTCCTGAAGAAGAGGCAAAGCTTGCCTCCAACTGGAGAAACCAGGGAATCAGCCTCCAAACCTTCACTGTGCAGTCCAGGAGGGTCCTCCTCTGGATGGGACATCGACCCTGGGCCCAAGCACTTCACGAAAGGACTGAGAACGAGTCCGAAGTCTATAAGCGGAGAGGAAGAGAAGCTTTCCAGGCAGGTAGTGACGGGAGTCCCAAGACCCCCAGGAGTCCAATCAGTGCACCTGCAAGGAGCGGGTGGAGGCTGACAGAAAAGGGGCTCCTGTCTGCTTCACAGGCCCCATGGACCTGTCCTCAGCAAGGCAGTAAGATTTCATCTCACAAACGTCCTTCACCAGCTTCTCCAAATTGGACCCAACAGAAGCATCCTTCTAAGGCCAGATGGGCAAATGGGCCTTGGAAGATGAGTCTGCTGCCCCATGTCCGAGCCAAGTCAATATTGTGCCACTGTCAACAGGGCTCAATCCCTGACAGCTAGACATACCAGGCCATACATGGCATCAGAAAGGACTCCAAAAGAAGGGTAGCAACACCAAAAGAGTCAGGCCTGCAGATACCACCTACTAAAGAATAGCAGCCACTGCAGTGAACTGGATCTTCAATATGAATCCACCTTTTGGTACAGTTTCCTTTAAGGCCAATCCGTCTTTCACAGGAATGGTGGTCCATTGGGTAAACAGCAGTGACCTGCATATCCACCTTGGAAACATCAAACCACACAACACACTCCTACTCAGGGAGAGCGTGCATCCTCTTAGCCCCTTAGCCCCTGCAGTGGGGAGCTGGGGGAATCCCACTTTGACTGGAACAGGCCCTTCAGCACATTCAGGAACAGGAAAACAGTAGTGCATTACCTTGCAGGAGTGGATGCATCCTCAGTTCCTGCTCTGTGCCTGGATCAATCGCCAAACTCAAGGTGGATGAGACCCTAGGAATCAATGCCTCCAGTTCTTCCTTCTGGAACAGGCAGATAACATTGACGTCCTCACAATCCCCTGAAGGTAAGAGTATTTCTTCATCTACATCAGACATTGGAATTTAAGCCACAGTCCAGATCTCAGACAGATCCCTAATGATCCCCATCTCCAGGAGGCACTCTTTGCTGGGGATGCTTAGCCAGAGGCAATTGAACAGGGCTACCACTCTCAGCCTACCCTTTTCAAGGTTGCGCTTGGGGGAAACCAGAGGCCGCAGGGTCTGGATTTCCATGCCATAATGATCAGGCCTGTTGTAAAAAGAAAAGAATTCCGGGGAGGACAATCTGGACTCCAGAAGCTCTCCTTGTGGAAATGAACCCCTTCCTAAAACAACTTAGGAACTGCCATGCTAGAAGAGCAGAGTCCAGAAGTTGGAGATGAGGCACCTTGCTTACCACAGGCCAAATAACATTTCCTGGAAGAAGACATAAGAGAGTTAAGGCAAGTATCACAACATCATGTACTAAAGCTGTGGTGGCCCGAAGGCACGCATTAACTGCGCTCATACTGCAACTCATGTTACAGACACTAAGATAGGAACGTGCATGGGAGATGTTTGGGCAGAACGCGTGTATAGACCGTGAGACTGCCAGGCAAACAATAGGAGAACGCGCTACTAGCGCATGCAGAAAATAATGGGAAACCCCAACACTGCACCAAGGGTCTACCCTGAATTTTGTCCCACACAGATGGAATCAGGAGCCCCCAACAAGGACAATGACGAGGTCAAGCCTTGGGTACTCACCCGCTGAGAGCCACAGGCAGAAGATCCGTGCTGGGCTCAGCTCTACTCCCCTGAAAGCTGTTTCACTGGCTTTTGCAGCACTGTATTTAAGATGACTGGCAGGCAGATCACTTTGACAACCTTCTGAAATAAACCAGGAAGATGTATTACAAATATCTGATAAACTGAAGAGTAGCAAATCACTTGGACCAGAGGTATGCATCCAAGGGTGTTGAAAGAACTGAAAAATGAGATTTCAGATCTACTATTAGCAATCTGTGAACTATCATTAAAATCATCTGTAGTACCGGAAGACTGGAGAAAGGGCAATGTAACACCAATTTTTATAAAGGGTTCCAGGGGTGATCCAAGAAACTACAGACTGGCGAGCCTGACGTCAGTACCAGGCAAAATGGTAGAAACCATTATAAGGAATAAAATTACTGAACATGTAGATAGTGTCACAGGGCCTACCTTGGCAGCGTAATGGACTGAGGTAGGTTGGACATAAAAACATATGAGGTTGGGTTTGGCTAATGTCTTACAGGGCCCAGGGACTTGCAGCCCTGGTAGCTTCCTTTGTGACCAAAATCCCAAAGAATACAAAGGTCCGAGTGGAGGGAAACAAAGGCATTTATTTCCCTTTCTTGCAAAAAGGTTCATATGCTTGGATAAAACACATCAACACAAGTTCCTTACTTCAGGTTAAAGCAAAGCTGTTGTCTTCACAATAAATGGTGTATCAAAACAAACAGTCTCTATTCCCCAAGATAGAGCTTATGTGCTAAGCAAGGACTCCAGGCTTCCTGTCTTACAATAACTACAGTCCATCTCGGTATCTGAAGCAAATTCCACCTGCATCGGTTCCCCTTCTGAAGCCTCTGAAACCAAGTCGGTACTTGCTGGCAAATTGTAATCAGGCTTTTTATATATCCTCTGTACAACCTCCCAATGCTCAGGGTTGAATGTAGGGCGTCGGTCCTGCGCCCTCCTATACTGGGAACTGTCTTCCTTTTGCAAGTGTTTTACCTTAGCCTCATGCAAAGCTTTGTCATTAACAAGTCTCTCATTCGGTATGTGTTTCTTGCACCTTATCTCATAGGCAGTTTCACACGGACAGTATTCCTCTGCTCCCTGTCCTCCCCATACACCAGCAGTCTGCAACCTGCTTTCAGTTAAACATGGGTTACCTTTTCTCCTTGGCTTGTCTACTCCCGGTGAGGTTTGAGGCCTGCTCCAGCTGGGATCCTGCCTGGCCTGAGCAATAGGCCTTAAGTTCTCCAACCGTCCTTCTGTTGGCTTTAGACCGCAGTCACAGCCACGCCTTTGCCTCTCTGGACGAAAAGCACTCACTCTGGATGGAGCTATCCCACCTTCTCCACGGTTGCTCCTTTCCTCAAGCCACTGCGGCTGCTGCTGCCTCCTGCGAAACCCTTGTCCAGGGGTTACTGCTTCTTCTGGATATCTTGCCCATTCATTCGGATGTCCTGCCCATCCTGCTGGTTCTGCTGGTTCTCCTGGCCGTTCTGCCGGTTCTGGCCGTTCTCCTTCTTCCGGCCGTCCTGCTCCTGGCCGTCCTCCTTCCCCTGGCCGTCCTCCTCCTGGCCGTTCTCCTCCTGGCCGTTCTCCTCTCCAGTCTTCCAGACTCTCTTTAAGAGGTACTCCTCTCTTCCTTGATTGGAAGCTGGCTGGCATTACCTCATGACCTAGGAGGTGTGGTTCCTCAGTTCCTCGGAGGTCCCTCTTGCTCCCCCTATCTGGTTCCTCGTAATATTGCAGCTTGTGCTTGACTTTTCCTGCGTTTAAAACATTTTCTTCTCTTCTCAGAGGGTCTGCAGCATCACAATAGTCATGCTTAATGGGAGAAAGCCAACATGGATTTAGCCAAGGAAAGTCATAGAAACATAGAAAATGACAGCAGAAAAAGACCACATAGCCTATCTAGTCTGCCCTTCCATATCAACTACTACAATAGTCCCCTCTTTTTCCTTAGAGATCCTCTGTGTTTGTCCCATGCATTTTTGAATTCAGATACTGTCCTCAACTCTACCACCTCTACTGGGAGACTATTCCATGCATCTACCACTCTTTCTGTAAAGAAATATTTACGCATATTACTCCTGAGTCTATCCCCTTTCACCCTCATCCTAAGTTCCTTTGTAGCAGAGTGTGCTTTCAATCGAAAAAGGCTCTCCTCCTGTGCATTTAGGCCATGGAGATATTTAAACATTTCTATCATATCTCCTCTATCCCGCCTTCCTTTAAAGTATACATATTAAGATCCTTAAGTCTGTCCTCATATTCTTTATAACAAAGATCATTAACCATTTTAGTATCCACCCTCTGCACTGACTCCAACTTGTTTATATCCTTTTTTCCTTTTGAAGGTGCAGTCTCCAGAACTGCACACAATACTCCAAATGAGGTCACACCACAATACTCCACATGAAGTCACACCCAGGTCCCACTTTTCTTTTGTGGACAGAAGTACTTCCCTCCCCCCCCCCCCCTTACACTGTACCACTCCTTTGGATTTTTGCAGCCCAAATGCATAACCCTGCATTTTTTTTTTTTTTTATAAACTTTATTTATATATAAACCATTATATACATAACGTTCGATACAGACAAACAAGATATACAACAATACGCCGCTGCGGAGTGGAGTCTTATCTCCGTCGCGGCACAAACCACAGATAGTCATGTATACAGAACAGTTGTCAGAGCGCCCATAGTCATTTTCCATTTTCTTTTTTTTTGTGAAGACTTAGTCTAGGGTACCCCCTGTCCTCCCCAACCACCCCCCCCCCAACCGCCCCCCCCTTCGTCGTCGCAACCCGTACCTCCGCCTAGCTCAATAACCTATATTCACTATTTCGTTCCGGCAGCGGGGGCCTAAGCTTTGAATGTAAGGTTCCCATATCAACATAAAAGTGGACCAGCGCTTTACAGAGCCCCGGGCCCACCAACGCTCTTCTAGCATCAGCTGATGGAAACCATTGCGCCATTCCAAGAACGTGGGTGGGTGTTGATCTCTCCATCTACGGAGAATCGGACCTTTCCCCACCAGACAGGCCTTACGCACCAATAATCTCTCCCACCTCCCCCCCGGTAATGTTGGATGCAAGTGATCGAAAATAACTAGAGTGTTAGTCCACGGAAATCTTTGCTGCAGCAATCCCGTAAGGTATCTGCAAATACGGGACCAGTAGGGAAGGATGCGCCTGCACTGCCACCACATATGAGTTAGGGAGGCTAAGGGTAGAGAGCATCTAGGACAAGACCCGTCTTGTGTAATATGAGTCCTCAAAGCCCGCCGAGGCGAAAAGTGCACTCGTGTCAGGGCCTTATATTGAATCTCCCTCCATCGCGCTCCCCCGACCAAGGTTGGTATCCGCCCTACTGCCGCACAGATAGTGCCGGGCTGCACCCCCAGCCCCAGTTCATCTGCCCAAGCTATCTCCACCCTCTCATAATCCGGTCGTACCCCAAAGCACTCCAACCTAGACTTCAGTCCCCGTATTGCTGGTGGTGCCGCGCCGCCAAGGTCGAAAAATTCAAGAAGCTGCGCCGATCTATCCACCTCCAGTTCCTCTCTGGGCAGTTTGACCACATAGTGAGAGAGTTGGAGGTACGCAAAATGTTGTGTGGAGGGCAGTTGAAATTCCTCTCTAAGCTCAGAGAATGACTTACATTTACCGGTAAGGTCCACTACATGCCCTATATACCGTATGCCCTGTCGATACCATAACTGAAACGCCTTAGAATCGGAGCCCGGCAGGAACTGTACGTTTCTACGGATGGGGAGCCAGCTAGATACCTGCCAATTCCTTTGCCAAAAGCTATTTAATTGTCGCCAGGTACGGCGCAGCGCATTTAACATAAAATTTTGCGCGAGACGCCTTGGTAGTTGCGTACTGTCCACATGCAGGACTCCCATCAGTGAGAGGGGAGCCACAAAGGCCGCTTCTAAGTCCCGTGGGGTGTATACGTTTGTGTCGCCCAAATAGTCCCCAAGATGACGAGCTTGACACGCCAAAGCATAAAGCCGTATATCCGGGAGCCCAAGGCCCCCTCTGCTCCAATTGCCAACCATACGGGATATTGGGATCCACGCTTTAGCCCCCTTCCACAGGAAACGTTGAATCTCCTTTTCCAACCTAAGCTGGTCTCGCCTCAATAACCACACGGGTAGGGTTTGCAACCAGTATAGTATACGAGGCAGCACCACCATTTTAAATGCTGCAATTCTCCCCATCAGCGATAAAGGTAACGGATTCCACGCCCGCAACTGGCTCCGTACCCCAAATAAAACTCTCTCGAAGTTAATATGGTAGAGGTCTTGCGGCATCCGCGTCAGCACAACACCTAAGTATTTGAACGTCTGTTCTGCCCATTTCAGAGGAAACCCCTCCTCTCCCCAGTGCCCTCGTAACTGCCCCGAAACATCTAAGGCCTCTGATTTCTCTTCATTGATTCGGAGACCCGCAAAACTACCAAATAATCGAAATTCCAGTAACAGTCTGGGCAGAGATACCCGTGGATCTAGGAGGTGTACCAACATGTCATCGGCGAAGGCCGACATCTTAAACCCTTGATTGCCGATCTCAACTCCACGAATTTGCGGGTCAAGCTCTATACGCCTTATTAGGGGATCTATGGACAGAACAAATAATAGAGGGGATAATGGACAGCCTTGCCTGGTACCCCTATACAGGGGAAAGGGATCCAATAAGACCCCATTACAGAGTACTCTAGCCGTCGGTGTATCATAGAGACGCTTAACCATGTCACAAAAAGCCTGTCCCAGGCCGTACAGTGGTAATAGGTGCTGCAAATATGTCCAGTCGACCCGGTCAAAGGCTTTTTCAGCATCAAAACTCACCAATAGGGATGGAAGCCGATGACCATGCACCCACTCCAACGACGTTAAGATTTTGCGAATATTACGGACCGCATAACGGCCTCTCACAAACCCCACCTGAGAAGCATGAACAATATCCCCCAGTAATCCCGCTAGTCGTTCAGCCAAAATCTTGGCCATCAGCTTCATATCAAAATTTAGCAGGGAGATTGGCCTGTAGGAAGCCGCCTGCAGCGGGTCTTTGCCCGGCTTGGGTATCAACGTAATATACGCCTGATTTTCTCCCCATCGTCTTCCCTTACCTTCCATTCTCTGCCGGTGCACATCCACTAACAGAGGGCTAACCCAGTTCGACAATAGTTTATAAAATTCCGCCCCATAGCCGTCCGGTCCCGGAGATTTATAGCAGTTAGCCTTCTTAATGACAAGTTGCACCTCCTCTAGGGTTATCGGGCGCCCCAGCAGGGCCCGTTGTTCGTCTGTCACCTTAGGGAGCACTAGCCCCTGGAGGTAATTTTCCATAGTAGTGGGGTCAGTCCCCCCCGCTGAGTACAAGTTCTGAAAGAAACCCCTAAAAATTGCACTTATCACGTCCCGTTTCTGCTGTAGTATTCCTCTCTCATCCCGAAGCGCCGCTACCCCCCGCCCGCCCCTCTGGCCCTTCAAGCAGCGTCCCAATAATTTCCCCGGTTTATTGCCAAAACACTGTAAGCGATATTTGTAATACAGTATCGATTTCTTGGCTCTCTGATGGAGTAGTTCATTCAAGGCAACCTGTAGTTCCCATAATCGTTTCCGATTGGACACGGTAGGGGTATGGCCACTGAGCACCCGCGCTTGCGACACCTGCTGCTCCAACCTGATAATTCGTTCTGCCAATAATCTCCGCTTTCGAGCCACAAAGCCGATAATATCCCCGCGCAGCACCACTTTGGCAGTTTCCCAAACCAGCTCCGGGTCGTCCTTGTGGACCTGGTGGTTTACTTCAAGATCACGCCAGCGCTGACCCAGAAACCGCCGAAAGTGGTGGTCATGATATAGCTCGGTGGGGAACCGCCATATGCGAGATGATCTGGCCTCGCTCCCCCAGTGCAACTCAAACCAAACCATAGCATGGTCAGAAATTTCCAAGGGTCCTATTTGCGCCTCTTCCACTTGGGCAAAGGTAGTGGTGGAGAGCAAAAGGTAATCTAATCTCGTGCTAGTCCCATGCGCCCGCGAGATATGTGTAAACTCTTTCTCAGACGGGTGTAGCAGTCTCCAGGGATCAACCAGGTTCAGACGGGCCCGAAAGCGTTGCAGCACTTGGGAGCCAAGTACCCTATCTCTCGTCTCCTTGGCAGCAGAGGTATCTAAACTGACGTCGAGAACACCATTAAAGTCCCCCCCTATAAGCATAGGCATGTCCGGCATTTGTTCAATTTTGGCTGCAATGCCGTTAAGAAAATCCCGATCAAATACATTGGGGCCATATACATCGCCCAGTATAATATCCCGATCCTCTAACAATCCATATAGCAGCAAAAATTTTCTATTGGGATCAGCCCATTGACGGTGCAACGTGAAGCGCACCCGTTTATGAATAAGTATAACCACCCCCCCTTTCTTTCCCAATGCAGGCGCACCCCATGTCTGACCCACCCAGTCTCGACACAATTTAGCATGTTCTTCGGCCGTCTGATGGGTCTCTTGCAATAGCGCAATATCACATCGCTGCCGAGCTAATGCCTTGAGCACTTTATAGCGCTTAATCGGGTTACCCAGTCCACAAACATTCCAGGTTATTACTCTCAGAGGGTTCCTGCCTGGTGACGTCCCCGCTGCCGGCACATCGTGCTCAAGGAGACCCCCCCAGCCTGGGGCCTCCCCAGATATCTACTAAGATAGATTGCATTAGCTCCTTGCAGAAGTTGTAAGGTGCGACGACCATTCCCCCCTTCCCCCCCCCCACCTAACCCCTCACCCCATAACCTGGTGACCCTTCCCCTATCCTCCCCCCCTAGCCTAGAACTTACCCCAACTAATGCGCCCAATCCCCCCCCATCCCTTATTCTCTGCCTCCTATCTACAGGGCTCCCTACTCCTACCCCTTACTAGGAAGCCCTCCCGAGACCACTCTGAGCACGCCCCCCTTTCCCCCTCAGACCCGAGAGCAACTGTCTACCACCCGCCACCCCACCCTTAATCTCCCTTAGTTGGAGGGACGAGTCCCGCCCCACCTTCACTGGGCACCTCTCCTCCACCCGTCAGACCTTCCCTCAGGGGAGAAACCGCCTCACCAGGCCTAGCCTACAGATGGGATCACTTGCAATAAAATGAACGTGGGGTCCCCCCCCCCCCAGGAGTACACCTCCAGTCTTCCACATCCCTCCCCTACCTCGGCAAACTTCTGAGGAAAAAAGAAAAGAAAAAGAAAGCAACACTCCGCCCTCTCCCTTCGGTATTATAGCGCAAAGACAAAAGACATTTTCTGAACGAAAGATAGCATACTTCTGCCTGTAACAATAATAAACAACTTGTCTTTTTTTTTTTTTTTTTTGTCCCTTCTTTCCTTCCCTTAAAAAAAAAAAAAAAAAATCCCATACACAAGAACTGTTCACGGTGACATAAGATTTTTAAAATAACAAGTCAAACTTTGTACTGTAAAAGGCTTTACTAAGGACAGCTGACAGAAAATTCCTGAGGGGATACTACTGAGTGATTGCCTAAACACCAGCATGATTGACCCAAAAATGTCAATCGCCGGGTTCAGGGAGAACTGAACATTTGTCAACCTCAGATAAATGACTAACAGGGTGGCCAGAAAGGTGCACAAGCATCTTGAGATTTTAAAACAAAAATGGCAATAAAATATGCCAGTCATGGGGGTGTTGTCGAGAGGGGTAAATGATGTAGAGGAATAAGTGGGCAAGCGTGTGTATGGGAGGGGCATAGCTATAGCTATAGTTATAGGCAAAAATGTCTACTGCATTATCCGGACAGGTAGCCAGGAATTCTGGAACCGTTTGAGAGTTTGTCTGGTAGAATGGTAGCCGGCTAAGCCGACCATAAATAAAACAGTAGCAAAACATCATAACAGAGAACATAAATCTTTGATATGCTTAAATTATTCTCAGCCCTGTACACATTTCCTTACTGGTCAGCAGTAATACTCTTAGTTATGAGAGCTAATGGTGCCGGGTCGCTGTGCTTGGAATATTAGGTGTTCCCCTGCTACAGGTCTCCCTGTTTCCCCCAACAATCGGGAGCAGGCGTATTGGCAAAGTAGTCCCAGCGGAAGATAAGATCTAACAGGATTGTGCAGCATGCGTTGAAAGTGTTGATACAGCTCCTGCCAGAAGAGAGAGGTTAGGCCCCTCCCACTAGAATCTTACTGCACCAATGTCCGTGGGAGCTGCACATGTAATGTTTCCGCCGCTTTAAGCTGTTCCGGTGAGCGGTTTAAGGGGAAGCATAGTTTAGTTCTCAGGACTCCTTCGTCTCCACTGGCCACTTCGCGCCACCAAATGTGCCATGTCTCCCAAACCTCTAACACTAGGAACCGTCCCAGGCACAGGTGGGGGGGGGAACCCCCTCCCCTCCGGGGAAAGGAAAGCCTCTCGACCCCTCTCGATGGCAGGGACTCCCTTCACCTCAATGGCAATACCTGGCATATCCTGGGGGGACCCTCCCCTTCCGGGGTAAGCCAATGCACCCCCGCCGAATCTGCAACCTATCGTTATGCCTTGTTCTCCATGTCAATCAGAGATATTAGCCAAAGAGATCTTCCAGGGCCAGAGGTTGTTCTTGAGGACGGAATCTGGGGAGACCAAGGGATAAGGTTCTTGAGGGCTAAATACTTTGTTGCCATATAGAACTATTTGTATCTATAATTGTAGACATGGAACACAAAGTTACTGGGCAACTGCAAGATGTTATATTGTATCTCCCTCTCGTTACTTTCCAGAAAAAAAAAAAAGGTTCTCAACTTTGTATTGTTGGAGCAGGGTAAATCACAATGTAGGAGTCGCTGACACAGCTGTTTTTTGTAGATAAAGCCGATTCACGTATTCCTCTGCAGCGGAGGCGGAGTCAAAGGTACGATGCGCTCCCTCGCTAAGCACATGGAGTTTGGCGGGGTATTGCACAGAAAACCTGATCCCTGCATCAATCAGCTTTCCGCAAAGGGGGGCATACTCTTTCCTTTTCCTGCTCAGGACGACTGAATAGTCCTGAGCTACACGAATTTTGGTATTATTAAATACCACTTCCCCCTTCTGCCGTGCTGTTTTAAGAATCTGCTCCTTCTGCGGAAAGTGGAGAAATTTAGCCAATACAATCCTGGGGCGAGGGTCGCGAGGCTGTTTAACCCCGACCCGGTGCACTCTTTCTATACACAGTTTACCTCCCAATGCACTTTCCTCCACAATCTGCTGGACCAAGGCCTCTAGGTATCCTCGCAGGTCCTTATCCAAAACTGTTTCAGGGATTCCCAGGAAGCGCAGGTTATTCCGTCGAGTCCTGTTCTCCAAATCGTCAAGTTTGGCTTCATGGTGGGATATTTGAGATCTCAAGCCCGCCACCTCCGCAGTCAGTGCTTCCACCTTTTCCTCCGCCAAGCCCACCCGATCTTCGGCCTCCTGCTGTCTTTGACTCAGCATATCAAATGCAGATTTCAGCCCATCAATTCTCTCATGCAGGGTTTCAAATTGAGGCAACAAGGCAGTCTTTACAGCCGCTGACATCTCGTCGATGGAGGCAGGAGACTTCGGTGATTGCGGTGATGCCGGCATTTGGGCTGATTCCGCCATCTTAGTTGAGCCGGTCCCCCGCTCCCGATCTCTCCGCAACGATTTTCCCGCGGTCGCCATGCAGTAGGGCAATCCAAATTGCCCTATTAAAATCTGCCGGTACTCCGATGCAAGTAGTTGCCTTTTCGGCGGGTGAAGGCAGTAATAAATGGCTCGAAATCGCCGGTATTGTCCGAGGGGTCTGGGACTAGCTCAGGATGCGACCTCTACAGTGTGCGCATCACGTGGTCTTCAACCCTGCATTTTTTAGCATTCTTCAAGCTTAGCTAGATCCCTCCTCATGTCATCTACTCCTTCCTGGGTATCTACTCTTGCAGATTTTGGTATTATCCGCAAAGAGGCAAACTTTAACCAACAGCCCTTCCGCAAAGAAATATACAATAACTATCTAACAAAATATAAGGAAACAATAGACGGCACAAAGAAAAATTATTACGCAGCAATCTTAACAAAATCATACAATAGACCTAGAGAGTTATTTTCCATAGTCAGAAAATTAACTAATAATGAGCAAAATTCTAGCAACGAAATCACTGACATCTCAGTTCAAACCCTAGCTAATCATTATCAAAACAAATCTAGGAAACCTGCCACGCCCTCAGATAATATCAACATCACCTATCAACCGGTAGATGAATGGTCAGAATTTTACCCCATGTCAAAAGCGTCATTAAAAACAATCATCTCCAACCTAAATACCACAACTTCGCATTTAGATCCATGCCCAGTATCATGGATAAAAAACACACTGCCAACTCTACTATCCTATATTCTCCCAATAGTAAACCTCTCACTCACCCATGGATACCTTCCACCCCCGCTCAAACATGCACAAATACGTCCAATTTTAAAGAACTCCAAACTAGATAAAACATTGCCAACATCATATAGGCCCATCTCTAGCATACCATTCTTGGCCAAAGTTATTGAAAAGGTAGTGCAACTACAGACACAGGAATTTATAGACTTATCTTACCCACTCGATGAACAACAATATGGTTTCCGGCCCTGCCATGGAGTTGAAACACTTCTAACAGTATTAATAGATACACTCTTAAAGGGAATTGACAATCACAAACAGGCGTTCATTCTCCTTTTCATCGACATATCAGCAGCATTCGATAGCGTGCATCACTCAATTTTGCTCAACGACCTAAGGCAGATAGGCATAAACTCCACCGTACATAAATGGTTCACCTCATATTTACATAACAGAACACAAAATGTAAGAACAGGTTCTCAAACATCCAATACATACAAACAAGAAATAGGTTTACCACAAGGTTCAGCACTTTCAGCCCTACTTTTC
The DNA here is from genome assembly GCA_033557465.1 of Ichthyophis bannanicus. Classification (NCBI taxonomy): domain Eukaryota; kingdom Metazoa; phylum Chordata; class Amphibia; order Gymnophiona; family Ichthyophiidae; genus Ichthyophis; species Ichthyophis bannanicus. Next base: position 1,226,931,628 of record CM066033.1, read on the forward strand.
AATATCTATATAAAACCGGTCTGTAACATCTTTAAAAAATTTGGAGTACAATATCACCTTTACGCGGATGATATCATGATGTACATACCTTTTTCGATTCCTAACCTACCGATTCAACTTCTATCAGACTGCTACAATGAAATCACACACTGGCTAAAAACCCAAAACCTCCATATAAACCATGCTAAAACTGAAGTCTTAATTGTAACAAAAAACCATTCATTCACTCCTCCAACCCACATAACACTACAAAACCAAGAAATTAAAATAAAAAACTAAATAAGATATCTAGGTGTTATCTTAGATACACACCTTACTATGGAAACCCACATTAGAAATACATTAAAGAAAATCTACTTCAAACTTAAAATCCTCAAACAATTACGCCCCCTTGTATTTATACAAGATTTTATCAATATAATACAGGCTACCATAACTCCCCACTTCGATTTCGCCAACTTAATACTTATAGGCATCTCTAAACAAAACATCAAAAGGATCCAACTTGCGCAAAATGCAACAGCTAGAATTATATTAAAGATAAACTCACTCCAACACATTACACCGATACTAGCATCCCTTCACTGGTTACCAATACAAAGCAGGATAACATACAAAACAATAATAACTACATTCAAAGCTCTAAATGACATGGCCCCGAAGACACTCTGTAACCTAATAAGCAAAGAACCACCTAAGCCCACTCATAGAAAAGGACAATCAAATAAACTTAAAATGCCGAAAGAATATATAAGAACTCACAAATTAACAAATAATAGAGCCTTTTCCCACATAGCCCCAACAACCTGGAACTCATTACCAGAGGACCTACGATCAATAACAGAGATAACGGAATTTAGAAAAAAATTGAAAACATACTTATTCACTAAACACTATAATACCATAGAAAATCTTCCACCCAACTTAGATAAAGGCTAAACATAAACCTACCCAAAAGCAAGCTTACACTCCCTACTACAAACAATACATACAAAACTTAAATGTATAATTCACCCCATTCTTATGCATTGAAACCCTACTTGTATATAGTTACAACTGTCATAATCTGCCATGTTATAGGGACAGTACTTTTGTTTTAACTGTTATACAATCTGTGTTAGTTGAATTACTGAAGTATTCTGCTTAGTTTTTAAACTCTTTGTTGTACAAGTTAAGATGTTCTATGTAAAAAGTTATTATTGTTCTATGTAAAACAAGCTCTGCATTGTTGACTGTTGTTGATTGTACACCGCAACTGATCGCTGGAAGATGCGGTATATAAATAAGTGTTAAATAAATAAAATAAATAAAAATATCACTAACAAAGATGTTAAAAAGAATCAGATGTTAAAAAGTCTTGTCCTACTAATCTGTTATATTTTTTGAAGGTGTGAAAGCTAGTTACTCAGCTGAAACAGGTGATCTCTGGAAACAGCAGGAATTTAGTCTTCACATATAGGTGACATCGGGTACCGACGGAGCCTGTGTGGGAAGCTCCCCAGCTCCCAATAGGACAACCTTTGTGAGCACTCTACTGCACCTGCGCACTATTGCCTTCCTGCTCTCCCAACTCCCTCTCCTCAGTTAAGTTTGTAGCTGAACAGGAGGAATGAAAAACAAAAAAACAACCCTATAACTCCAAGGGGAGAAGGGCGAGTTGTGAAGACAAAATTCCTGCTGTTCTTGGAGATCACCTGTTACAGGTGAGTAACTATGCTATCTCCAGGAACAAGCAGGAATGTAGTCTTCACATATGGGATTCCCTAGCTCCCAGATCTCTGAAGAGTCGGACCGGGTCAGAAAGTCAGACAAGATCATCTGAACCTAGACTTCCCCGCCAAGGAGATATGGCAAGAATAGTGGGGCAGAGGGTAGGAGATGTTTTTATTTTCCAAAGAGATGTTGAAGGACCGCCTGGCCAAAAGCCACATCCTGGCAGGAGTCATTGTCCAGGCAGTATTGAGCAGCAAAGGTATGGATAGAGGACCATGTTGCTGTCGGCAAATCTCATCTATTGCTATTGAATGCAGGTTGGCCAGCAATGTTGCCACTGCTCGGACATTATGTCCAGTAACATGACCTGTGAGGGAAAGTCCTGCTTTGCCGTAGGCGAGTGAAATACAATCTGCTATCCATCTGGAGAGGGTATGTTTTGTTACAGGAAGACCCAGGTGATTAGGATCAAAGGACGCAAACAACTGGGAGGACTTTCTAATGTCCTGCGCCCTTTGGAGATAGAAGGCTAAAGCCCTCTTGCAGTCAAGTGTGTGCAGGGTTGCCTCTGCATGAGATGCGTGAGGTCTTGGGAAGAAGACCAGAAGAATCATTGACTGATCAATATGGAAAGGTGACACCACTTTTGGTAGCAAGTGAGGATGTGTGCGAAGGACGACTTTGTCATGATGAAATCTAGTATAAGGTGGATGCGCCACTAACACCTGCAGCTCACTAATGCCCCTGTCTGAGGTCAAGGCAATAAGGAATAAAACCTTCCAATGATAAGTAGCATTGCTAAGGGCTCAAAGGGAGGCTTGAGCAGTTGGGTTAATACCACGTTAAGATCCCATGCCACTGCGGGTGGCCAAAGGATGTAGCTTGGTGTGGAGATGACTCCTCATGAAGCGTGCCAATAGAGGTACTGTGGAAATGGGTCGACCATCCACCGGTTGATGAAATGCTGAAATAGCATGGAGGTGTGTAAGTACTGAATTTGTTTTGAGTCCTAGAGAGGACAAATGTAACAGGTATTGAAGAAGTGTGGGTACTGATGCTTCAAAGGGATTGTGATTATTTTGGGAGCACCAAGCTGCGTATCTACGCCATTTGAAAGAGAATGCCTTTCTGGTGGAGAGCTTTCTGGAAGAAAGGAGGATATCTTTCATGGCTGTTGATAGTAGTAGATGTTAAAACATCATGCTCTCAGCATCCAGGCTGTCAGTCGAAGGGACTGTAGATTGGGATGGAGGAGTGTCCCGTTGTCCTGGGACAGAAGATCCGGCTTGGCTACCAATGGAATCAGAGGATTCCGTGTCAGCTGAAGCAGGAGGGGAAACCAAGGCTGATGGGGTCAACGAGGGGCTATAAGAAACATAGATCCTTTGTCTGCTTGTAGTTTTAGGAAGGTCTTCGGCATCAGGGCTATGGGGAGAAAGGCATAAATTAGTCCTTGACCCCAGTGAATCATGAAGGCACCTGATGCCAGACTGTTTTTGGATGGTATCTTGGAGCAAAATTGTGGAAGTTGTGAATTTTGTGGAGTGGCAAAAAGATCTACTACTGGGGTTCCCCAGATTTGGAAGGCTTTAGCCACCATCTGCGGATCTAGGATCCACTCGTGAGGTTGTAGGATCCGTCTCAGCTTGTCCGCCAAGTGGTTGGATTCTCCTGGAATGTAGATTGCACAGAGGTGCATATGATGGAGAATGGCGAATATCCAGAGGTGGTAGGCTTCTCTGCAGAGAGAGAGAGAGAGCCCATCTCCCCTTGTTTGTTTATACCTGATTGTCTGTCCTAATCAGTATCTGGCTGTTGACGAGGTGGTGCTGGAAAACTCGGAGAGCATTTGTCACTGCTCGAAGCTCAAGAAGTTTGATTTGTTTGGGAGATTCCTGAGCTGTCCACAGGCCTTGTGTGGAGACGGAATCAAGATCAGCCTGTCCTAATCAGTATCTGGCTGTTGACGAGGTGGTGCTGGAAAACTCGGAGAGCATTTGTCACTGCTCGAAGCTCAAGAAGTTTGATTTGTTTGGGAGATTCCTGAGCTGTCCACAGGCCTTGTGTGGAGACGGAATCAAGATCAGCTCCCCAACTGAGCTTGGTAGTCAGGGTATGTTGAGGCTGGGGCATGCAATAAGGTGACCCTATGAAAAGATTTTTGGGGTGCACCACTAGATGAGTGACTCGGTCAGAGGGCGTTATCTGTATGATATCCCAAAGAGTCCCTGTGGCTTGGGTCCACTGGGTTGAGAGGTCCATTGTGCTATTCGCATGTGTAGTCTTGCGTAAGGGACCACATGTACTGTGGATGCCATGTGGCCCAAGAGGCATAGAAAACCTCGAGCCGTGGCAGTCTGTTGCTGATGCATGTGGGTGGCTAGATCCACCAATCTGCTCATGTGGTCCATAGGGAGGAAGGCTGAATGTCCAGTACTGCCCCTATAAATTCTAACCTTTCGGTTGGAAAGAGTTGGGATTTTGGGAAGTTTATCACAAATCCTACATACTGCAACAGTGCCAGAGTTTGTTGAAGAGATGAGCAGAGTTCTCTAGGAGAGTCTGCCTTTATTAGCCAATCATCTAAGTAAGGGAAGATGAAAACTTTGTTGCTTTGAAGATATGCTGCTACTACAGTCATGCACTTTGTGAAGATCCTTGGTACAGACACCAGACCGAAGGGAAGGACCCTGTATTGATAATGGGTTCCTTGACAGGTGAAACGAAGATACTGTCTGTAGTCTGGATGTATCAGAATGTGTGTGTAGGCCTCTTTGAGGTCTAGGGAATACAGCCAATCGTGTGCTTGTAGGTAGGGAGGTAGGGTTCCCAGAGAGATCATTTTGAATTTCTCCTTTACAAGGAACTTGTTTAGCTCTCTGATGTCTGACTTTTTTGGAATGAGGAAGTAGGGGGAGTAGAAACCTTTGAGCAGTTGGTCTGGAGGGAATGCTTCTATGGCTCCTTGGAAAAGGAGATTGTGGATTTCCTGCTTGAGCAGAACATCTAGGGGAGGTTGGGTGGAGAATTCTCCCCTGAAGTGGTGAGGGGGAAGTTCCTGAAAATATAGTTGGTAAGCCTTTCGAACAATGGATAGAGTCCACTGTTCTGTGGTGACAGAGTGTCATCGATGTGCAAAATGGCAAAGCCTCCCTGGAATGGTGGTAGGATCCTGAGTCTGCAGGAAAAGACTGACTGTGCTCCCTATATGGGAGTCAAAAGCTAGGTGTTGTCAGTGCTTGGGTGGCTGGTTGTGGCTTGACTACTCTGAGATTTTTTGCCTTCTTAGGGCCCTGCTGTTTCTGCTGGGTCTGATAAAGTGGTTGGGAATAGGAGGGGTAGAACCTCCTTTTCTTTGGGTAGAAGGGTTTTTTGACTGCTGCCTTTTTCTTGGTATGGTCAGCAGTTTTCTGGAGAGCCTTTTAAGGGCTGAATCATCCGTTTCCATTTCCATCTCTCCAGCCTTCTCCCTCCATTTCTTTCCGAAAAGGTTCTCGCCAGTGCAGGGGATATTGCCCAGTCTGTCCTTGACCCATTGTTCCAGGTCTGATGCCTGGAGCCAAGCTAACTGCCTTGCACAAATGCAATGGAAGAGGCCCTACTGGTGGATTCAAAGGCATCAAATGATGCCCTATTCACAAACTTTGACACATGTTGGCTATGTGCCAGTACAGCTTGGAAAGCAGGTCTCTTTTCCTCTGAAAGGGATGGAAGGAAACCTTCGTAATCCTTGTTGAGTTCCTTGAGGAATATTCCCATAGAGAGGATGTAAGAATTAATCCTGCTGGTTAGCATCAACGCTTGGAAGGATCAGCGGGCAAAGGAATCAAGATTTTTGGATTCCTTTCCTGGAGGTATGGAGGAGTGTTTTTTGCCACTTTTGATGCGACACATCACCGATTCAATCACCATAGCGTGGTGTGGAAGCTATGGCTTCTGGAAACCAGGATACTCTCGTACCCTGTACATGGTATCCAGTCAACCGCTAATTGGGGAAATTGTTAGAAGAGTTTCCCGCATCCAGAGCATCAAGTTATGGAGGATCAGGTGTACCGGGAGGATTGCGGCCTCCTTTGGGGCTGTGGGATACTGGAGTATTTCCAGTTCCTCCATTTTTGGTTCTGGTTCCGATGATACCAGAATCGATAACCCCGCCGCCATGTCTCGGATGAATTCCTGAAACAACATATCTTCAGAAGGGGATTTCCATCAAGTACTGATGGGTGGAGGTGAGGGTTTGGAGGCAATGTCCTGGAGATCTGTAGAATTAAAGGAACAGTGGTCAAAATCAGAGGTATCTGAATCTGACACCGGTGAGTATAGACAATGCTGACGGTGGCATGAACAATGTTGATGTTCCTCAATGTCCTCGGGGCCTACACCTGGGGTAGTGCATGGGATTTTTGTAGCCGATACCAGTATCGGTACTGAGGCTTTGGTTCTTGATGAAGAATGCATTAGTGCCGAAGACAGTACCGATGCTAAAGCCTGTACCGTAGTCGATGGAGTCATCAATGCTGATGTTATGGGTTGCAATCCCGCAACTCTTGGTGTAAGAGGACTGAAGCTTCGAGGAGGGTCGCTAAAGTCCTCTCCAAGGACAGTATCCACTGATCTAAGGAGGTTGCCTGTGTCTGGTCCAATGAAAGATCATGGCTGGATGTCACCATACCAGAGCAAGGCATCGGGGGCTCTGTAGAGGCCGAGGCCTTGAGTGCCTCCTGATTCTCCACGAAGGCTTTGGAGGACAAGTCCTCCCACTGGGGATGCCTGGGCCGATGGCCGGAGTCGGAAGAGGTCCTGGAAGAGTCCCGGTGCTTAGAGCAGGATCTTTCCCTCGATTCCTGAGACTTGCCTGAGGAATCCTTTGACCTTTCCTTTGGTTCCTTCAACTTCTCTGAGGATTCTCAAAGCTTTAACTTGCCTTTGGAAGGTTTTGACGGCGATGTGGGTTTTTTAGTCCTCTTCTCTGGTTTTCGACTCTTTAGAGTGCATGGAACCGTGGGAGCATGAGGATGCTCTAGAGGAAGTCGAGGCCACTGAAATCAAGTCTGATAGAGTTCTCCAAACTTTTTGGCCCGGCTCCTTAGGCCCCCCTTAGTCATCTGTTTACAGAGGAAGCAATCTTGCGGTATATGGTTGGGACCAAGGCATTTCAGACACCAATCATGTTTGTCTGTCACCGAAATGGTGCCGGAGCACTTGGTGCATGTTTTGAACCCACTCAAGGGTTTTTCCATCGTGAAGATGGTGGCCACAAAGCCCTAAGGTTTTTTTATTTTTTATTTTTTTGAAAAAAGAAAAGAAAAGGAATTTGAGAGAAAAAATAAAATAAAAATGATACCAGGATCAAGCGATACCGGTGTGGAGAGGCAGAAGTGGTTTTAGAAAAAAGTTTTTAAGTTCTTTTCTCCGTGACAGCGTTTTACCCTATTGGCTCCATGGAAAAAGAAGAATTGAGGAGAGGGAGTTGGGAGAGCGGGAAGGCAGTAGCACAGGCACAGTGGAGTGCTCCCAAAGGCTTTCCTATTGGTAGCTGGGTAGCTTCCCACACGGGCTCCGTCGGTACATGATGTCACCCATTTGTGAAGACAACATTCCTGCTTGTTCCTGGAGATTACACTGGTAGACAAAGGTGAGCCAGTTGATATCGTGTATCTGGATTTTCAGAAAGCCTGTGACAAGGCCCCTCATGAGATACTCTTGTTGAAATTAAAAAATCATGGTATTGGAGCAGTGTAGTATTGTGGATAAGGAACTGGTTAAAAGATAGAAAGCAGAGAGTATGGCTAAATGGCCAATTTTCTCAGTGGAGAAAGGTGAATAGTGGAGTAACCCAGGGATCTGTGCTGGGCCCACTGCTTTTTACCATATTCAGAAATGACCTGGAAATAGGAATAACAAGTGAGATGATCATATCACAGATGTTGATCAAAGTTGTCAAAACGCAAGAGGATTGTAAAGAATTGCAAGAAGACCTTGACAAATTAGAAGACTGGATGTCCATATAGCAGATGAAACTTAATGTGGACGTGTACAAAGTTATGCACCTAGGAAAGAACAACCCAAACTATTGTTACAAGATACAATGTACCACCTTAGAAACCACAACCCAGGAAAAAGATTTAGGAGTCATCATGGATAATACATTTAAAACCTCCACCCAGTGTGCAGCGGTAGCCAAGAAAGCAAATAGAATGCTAAGAATCATAAGGAAAGAAATGGAGAATAACACCAAGGATATTATAATGCCTCTGTATCATGGTGCAACTGCACCTTGAATATTGTGTGCAATTCTGGTCGCCATATCTTAAAAAAGATATAGCAGAATTAGAAAAGGTACAGAGAAGAGCGACAAAAATGGTAAAGGAGATAGAAGAATACCCCTGAGGAGAGGCTTAAAAGGTTGGGGCTCTTCAATTTGGAAAAGATGGCTGAGAGGAGATATGATAGAGGTTTATAAATTACAGTGAGTTTTGCATTTTTTGTACTTTCTAACGTTTTTTTTTTTTAAATTTTGCATTAGCCCAGCATATTCATCTTTCTACCACTTAAAAGGGATACATTTGGCTATTAGAGTTGACTTTTTTGCATTCCTTGCTTCCAATTTAAATACTTTACAGACACTGGGAGATAGCTACTGCGATTTTTGTGCCTCCTGCATCAAAACTGGATCAAGATTATCCAATATGCACACGTTATTTCTGACCAATCAGGAGGCTGGTTTCACTAACCAATCACAATGCAGATATCTAGCCAACAGTGCAGCTATAAAAACGCGTGGAATTTTTGAATTTCATACGCTTTCTGGATCGACCATGAAGATGACTCGGACCCTGACGTTAGAGAAGTGTGTTCGTGTGTCCTTTATGAGCGAGGAAGGATTTTCAAGCCGTCAGATAGCCAGGAAAGTTGGCTGCAGTCAGAGCGCTGTTGTTAAGATTGTACAGAAGAAGAAAGAAATGGGTTCAGTGGTGGACAAGCCTCGTTCAGGTCGTCCACGTGCATCAACATCACGCCAGGACCGTGCATTACAACGCATTTCACTGACTAATTGCAAGTTGACCTCTCCTCAGCTACTTCAAGAGTGGTCAGACAAGAGTGAGGTCAGTGTCAGCTCATCAACATTTCATCGCTGGTGCCTGCAGTTTGGTCTCCGGAGCTGCAAAGCACGGAATAAGCCACTGATGACTGACATGCAAAGGCGCAAACAGATCATGTGGACGAGAAAGCACTCAACCTCATCGACTGAAAAGTGGGAAAAGGTGCTATTCAGCGATGAAAGCACCTTCTGCCTGTTTGGTAACCAGGCCCACACCTATGTGAGGAGATTTCCTGGAGAGGAACCCAAGCCTGAATGTCTCAACCTCACTGTGAAACATCCTTTGAAGGTCATGGTCTGGGACTGCATGGCTGCCAGTGGCGTTGCACATCTTCACATCGTCAACATAAGAACATAACATATGCCAATCTGAGTCAGACCAAGGTCCATCAAGCCTAGTATCCTGTTTCCAACAGTGGCCAATCTAGGTCATACGTACCTAGCAGTTTCCCCAAAAGACACAGGTTCCACAATGCTTGTACTGGGTCCCTTCTTAATAATGGTTTATGGAGCTTTCCTCCAGGAACTTATCCAAACCTTTTTTAAACACAGCTACACTAACAGCCATTACTACATCCTCTGGTAACATATTCCAGAGTTTGATTACACGTTGAGTGAAAAAATATTTTCTTTTATTTGTCTCAAATAGTTTACCCTGTAGCTTCATTGCATGTTCCCTAGTCTTTCTATATTCTGATAACGTAAACAATCGATCTACGTTTACCCGTTCCACTCCGTTCATTAATTTATAGACTTCTATCATATCTCCCCTGAGCCGTCTCTTTTTCAGGTTAAAGATTAAGGTTAAATTCAAATAAACATAAAGAGCCCTAACCTTTTTAGCCTTTCTTCATAGGAGTATCCTTCCATCCCCTTTACCATTTTGATGGCTCTTCTCTGAACCTTTTCTAATAACGCTATATCCTTTTTAAGATACGGCGACCAGAATTGCACACAATATTCAAGGTGCGGTCTCACCATGGAACGATATAGAGACATTATAATATCTTTTGTTTTATTTTCCATTCCTTTCCTTATGATACCTAGCATCCTATTTGCTCTCTTGGCTGCCACTGCACACTGGGCCAAGGGTTTTAACATGTTATCCACAATGACGCCTAAATCTTTTTCCTGGGTGGTGGTTCCTAGTGTGGAACCTTGCATTGTGTAACCATAGTTTGGGCTGTTCTTCCCTAGGTGCATAACTTTGCACTTGTCCACATTAAATTTCATCTGCCATTTTGATGCCCAGTCTTCCAATTTATCAAGATCCTCTTGCAATTTTCCACAATCCTCTTGGGTTTTAACAACTTTAAATAGTTTTGTGTCATCTGCAAATTTGATAACCTCACTCGTTATTCCACTTTCCAGGTCATTTATGAATATGTCAAAAAGCAGCGGACCCAGCACAGATCCCTGGGATACACCACTACTCACCTTTCTCCACTGGGAAAATTGGCCATTTAGCCCAACCCTCTGCTTTCTATCTTTCAACCAGTTCTTGATCCACAGTAGTACACTGCCTCCTATTCCATGACTCTTTAGTTTTGCCAAAAGTCTCTGATGAGGGACCTTGTCAAAGGCTTTCTGAAAGTCCAGATACACTATATCAACCAACTCACCTTTGTCCACCTGTTTATTCACACTTTCAAAAAACCATAACAGATTAGTAAGACAAGATCTTCCTTGTCTAAAGCCATGTTGGCTATCTCCCATTAGGCCATGACTATCTACATGCTGAGTAATTTTATTCTTTATGATGGTTTCTACCATTTTTCCCGGTACTGACGTCAGGCTCACCGGTCTGTAGTTTCCCGGATCACCCCTGGAACCCTTTTTAAAAATTGGTGTTACATTGGCGATCCTCCAATCTTCAGGTATTAGAGATGATTTTAATGATAGTTCACAGATTACTAATAGCAGGTCTGCAATCTCATATTTCAGTTCTTTCAACACCCTTGGATGTATACCATCCGGCCCAGGTGATTTGCTACTCTTCAGTTTATCTAATAGTTGTAATACATCGTCCCGATGTATCGATATTTCCTTCAATTCTTCTGCACCTTTAAATACCACTTCAGTCATGGGTAACATCCCTACATCTTCCTCAGTAAAGACTGAAGCAAAGAATTCATTCAGTCTCTCCGCTACCGCCTTGTCGCCTCTTAGTGCCCCTTTAACTCCTCTATCATCTAATGGACCAACTGACTCTCTCACAGGTTTTTTGCTACGAATGTACTTGAAAAAATCTTTATTTTGCGTTTTTGCTTCCGCAGCAAGCTTCTTCTCAAATTCTCCCTTTGCCTGCTTTATCAATGCCTTGCATTTGACTTGCCAGTGCTTGTGCTGTTTCCAGATTTCATCGTTTGGCTCTTTTTTCCATTTCCTGAAAGATGCTTTTTTGGCAACAACAGCCTCTCTTTTTTTTATTTTTTATTTTATATTTATTGAGTTTTGAAAATACATTCAACTCCAAAATTGAATGAAGGAAAGTGGTAACAAAGAAATAAATTTCCAAATCCATATAGAATATAACAATACCATCAATACATTACCATAATCAGCCCACTACAGTACATGGGAGAGGCAACAGGAAAATAATTACAATAAAGTGTAGGAAAATAACAATAAAGCAGTGCAAGACTTACACATCAGCCGTATGAGAAGCTAATTTCACAATGCTATCCTCCCTAGCCGCAAGGAACTCCAGAAGCTGGCCGGGCTCAAAAAACATATATAACTTTTCTTTATATGAAACACAACATCTGGCAGGAAATTTCAACAAAAATGTTCCGCCGAAGGAAAGGACTCTGGGTTTCAAACCCAAAAATTCCTTCCTCCTCAGCTGAGTATTTCTAGCTAAATCAGGAAAAATACGTACACATGAGCCCATAAACTGCTGACTGAAATTCCTAAAATACAAACGAAGAATTAAAGCTTTATCAGTCTCAAGGGCCAGTGTAATAAGGAGGGTAGTACGGGCTGTTACCAAATCCAGAGAACTCTCTAAGAAACCAGTAAGATCTCCAGAAATTCCCGGAGGGTTGCTAACAGTTCCTTGAACTTCCCTACCAATAGTTAAATATTGAACTCTGGTTAATGGCGGGAGATTCTCCCCAGGGATCTTCAAGACCTCCACAACTGCCTCTTTGACCTCACCTTTAAACCATGCTGGCAGTTTTTTGGACTTCCTTCCACTTTTCTTAAAGCATGGAATACGGCTGGTCTGGGCTTCCAAGATAGTATTTTTCAACAACACCCAAGCTTGATGTAAGTCTTTAACCTTTGCAACTGCTCCTTTTAGTTTTTTTCTTAACTATTTTCCTCATTTTATCATAGTCTCCCTTTCGAAAGTTAAAAGGTAGTACTGTGGATTTCCTTACTATCCCTCCTCCACTAATTAAATCAAAGGCGATCATGCTATGATCACTATTGCCAAGTGGCCCCAACACCCTTATCTCTTGCACTAGATCTGGTGTTCCACTAAGGACTAAGTCTAATATGGCTTCCCCTCTGGTCGGTTCATGAACCAGCTGCTCCAAGAAGCAGTCATTTATGTCATCTAGGAACTTTATCTCCCTAGCATGTCCTGCCGTGACACTGACCCACTCGATACCGGGGTAATTGAAATCACCCATTATTATTACTGCGCTGTAACATTTGTTAGCTTCCTTGATTTCTTTGAGCATTTTATCATCCATTTGTTCATTCTGGCCAGGCGATCGATAGTACACCCCCACTGCCATCGCCTTCCCCTTTTTACATGGAATTTCAATCCATAGAGATTCTACAGCAAATTTTGTTTCCTGCAAAACTTTAATCCTTTCTGACTCAATGCCCTCTCTAACATAGAGCGCAACCCCTCCACCAATTTGATCAGCTCTATCATTATGATATAGTTTGTACCCAGGTATCACTGGTTGTCCTCCTTCCATCATGTCTCTGATATTCCAATCATATCTAACCTTTCATTTAGTGCTATATATTCTAACTCTCCCATCTTATTTTTTAGACTTCTAGCATTTGCATACAAGCATTTTAGAGACTGTATTTTATTCATATTAATTTGGATATTGGTAGACATGGGTAATTTGGGATCTTTAAGATCTGTCTGCTCCATACTCGAGGGCATTTGGGCTACTTTACTCTTTTTTGGAACCTCTCTGCTTTTGGTAGTATCCTTCAAGGATACATTCTTCCTAACCATCTGCTCTTGGGCGACTGTCGGCTTTCCCCTATTATCTAGTTTAAAAGCTGCTCTATCTCCTTTTTAAAGGTTAATGCCAGCAGCCTGGTTCCATCCCGGTTAAGGTGAAGCCCATCCCTTCGGAAGAGCCCCTCCTTTCCCCAGAATGTTCCCCAGTTCCTAACAAATCCAAAACCCTCATCTCTGCACCATTGTCTCATCCACGCATTGAGACTCCAGAGCTCTGCATGCCTTTTGGGTCCTGCACGTGGAACGGGAAGCATTTCAGAGAACGCTACCCTGGAAGTTCTGGATTTCAACTTCCTACCTAAAAGCCTAAATTTAGCCTCCAGAACCTCCCTACCACATTTTCCTATGTCATTGGTACCGACATGTACCAAGAGAGCAGACTCCTCCCCAGCACTATCTAAGACCTTATCTAGGTGGCGCGTGAGGTTCGCTACCTTCGCACCAGGCAGGCATGTAACCAGGCGATCTTCATGTCCACCAGCCACCCAGCTATCTACATGCCTAATGATCGAATCACCAACTATAACGGCTGTCCTAACCCTTCCCTCATGGGCACATGGCCCTGGAGAAACTTCCTCGGTGTGAGAGGGTTTTTGCATCACCTGGAGGACAGGTTCTAGTTACAGGATCACTTCCTGCCACACCAGGGTGATGTTGTCCTGTCACGTGACCTCTCTCCTCCATGGCAACATGGATGCTGCCAGACTGGAGGTGGGACTTCAGGACTATATCCTTGTAGATCTCGTCTATGTATCTCTCTGTCTTTCTTATGTTTTCCAAGTCTGCTACTCTAGCCTCTAGAGAATGGACTCGTTCCCTGAGAGCAAAGAGCTCCTTGCACCTAGTGCACATGTAAGACCTCTCACCAACTGGGAGAAAATCATACATGTGACACTAAATGCAAAAGACTGGAAAGCCCCCATCTTGCTGCTGGACTGCTGTCTGCATCTTAGTTTTAAGCTTTTGTTTAGATCTTTAAGTTCTTTACTTACTAAGGGTTGCTATGGATATTTATACCAATAAAAATGTACCTAATACGTTTAATATACCTTGTTCACCTGAAGCTTAATTAATTAATTTATTTTATTTATTTATTTATTTAACAGTTTTTATATACCGACTTTCTACAAATCAAGACGGTTTACAGGGAACATAACAACAGTATATTTCAACTGAATACATTGTAACATTAGAACACAGCGTAACTGATAACAAGAACTTATTCATTAATCTCAGGTCCTTAGTGTATGACTGATTTGGGTAACGAGCTTCACCTGAGAGCACCTCCTGTCTTTTAAGATGTGTAAGTACCCATAAAGCTATGATTATCCCAGGGGTGGGTGGGTGTGGGGAGGGAAATAACACTTATTAAAAGACGGCTGCTACACAGTACCCTGTCCTGTGCTGCTGAGGTAAGCTATATTCTTATTTGATTTAAATTATAGCTCTTTGCTGCTGCTAGGCTCTAACTTATTATGAAATTTAAACTACAAGCTCTCTGCTGGGTTCCAAATTTAACCAGAAAGCTCTCTTCTGTGTTTTAAATTTAAACTAAAAGTACTTTGCTGATACTAGGCCCTGAGTGACTATTAAATTAAAACTACAAGCTCTCTGCTGGGTATGAAATGTAACCAGAAAGTTCTCTTCTGTGTTTTAAATTTAAACTTAAACTGCTGCTACTAGGCCCTGACTGATTTAACAAAAATTAGTGGGTTCACAGATTAATTAGCTTTAATAGAAAGAATTCCTTTCAGAAAATTCCCAGAAGTATACACTCACAATTGCAGATCTCTCTCCAGAAGTAACAGTCCCCTTTTCTAGTCCTTCAAGACAACGGGGCCAAGAACATCACCATACTGCAAAGGTGCATGGTACCATCAGCACACCAGCTGTTTCCTGGCCAGTTTCTGTTCCAAGATGACAATGCACCCTGCCATCGCTCCAGACAGGTGATCAGCTGGAAGCAGCGGAACATCAACAAGTCAATGGACTGGCCTGCCAAGTCTCCAGATCTGAATCTATTCGAGAACCTGTGGCACAAGGTGGCTTTGGAAATATCCAAGAGGCATCCGACATCAAAGCGTGAGCTGACTGAGTCACTCATTGCAGCTTGGAACCGCGTTGTCACCAACGATCACCTTGTCAGACTGGTTCATTCAATGCCGACAAGGTGCAGTCAGGTGATCAATAACAAAGGGTGGCCCATCAAATACTGAACCATCACTGACACATAAAAATGGCCTTTTTCAAGGCCACATACATTAATTTGAAGGAAACCTGGTGTGCGTCCATAATATTTTAAAGCATACTTACAATAATATATCGTTGGCCAACGATGTACATTATGCAATTTTCACAGAAAATCTATCAACAGGGTTGGCCCTGATAGCCAAATCTATCACTTATCATGAGATACACAGAAAAAGCCACTGGGAAGAGAAAGAAATTAAGATATAAGGTCACGAAGTTGAAAAAACGTCAAACTTACAAGTGATTCCAGACTTTTGCAAACCACTGTAATGCTAGAGTGGAACGGGTAAATGTAGATCAGTTATTTACGCCATCAAAAAGTAGAAAGACTAGAAGATACGCAATGAAGTTATAATGTAACCCATTTAAGACTAATAAGAGAAAATATTTTTTTACTCAATGCATAATCAAACTCTGGAATTCGTTACTGGAGGATGTAGTAAAAGCTGTTAGTGTAGCTGGTTTTAAAAATATTTGGACAAGTTCCTGGAAGAAAGGTCAATACCCCATTATTAAAGAGGACCCGGGAAATTCACTGCTTACCCCGGGAGAAGCATTAGAGAACCTGTATGCCTTTTTGGGAACCTGCCAAGTACTTGTCACCTGGATTGGCCACTGTTGGAAACAGGATACTGGGCTTGATGGACCTTGGTCTAACCCAGTATGACATTTCTTATGTTCTTATGTTGTGCTTATGCAATCTTTGGGAGAGAGCGGCGGAACAGAGGCGAAGGGAGGGGGCACTGAGGTTATGTGAGGCTGCTGCAGTCTTCCAATTTCTGGCTGCTCAACACACTTATCATGATAAGCGTGTACAGCTGAACCAATTTTTCCTCCTCCTAAAGACTGTACTGAAAAGACTGTAATCTAGTGGAGCTTCCCACATTATGCTCAAGTGAGAGAGTCACCCTCAAGATGGTTGTTCACGAGCATTTAATCAATATTTTCCTCTTAATCTTCAGAATTTTCTTCAGAGAGGAGAAAATCCATCCACTATCTGCTGGAGACAAAGAACTACTGAAGTTATCTCTGGTGGCTGAGGCATATATAGGAATGGGAGTGATGTCTTTGAAACCTGGGTTTTTCATTGGTTCTTTTTCTCTACCAATCTGCTAGTAGGGGAACATAACCCACTGGTCTGGACTGGTCTAGCAGGACAATATGGAACCTCATATTGATTTAATCTTGGTATAAGGAGGTCATCTATGGGGTTAAGAGATCAGATACTAAAGGCATTACATGATCGGACCTCATATGGGAATAGGAAGATTGGGGTTCCCAGTATGGAAGCTTAATGATAGTCTACTAGAAGGGAACCAGGACAGAGGGTATATTAGGAAGGGTATAGATCAGAGGTTCCCAACTCCAGTCCTGGAGGGCCAAACACCATTCAGGTTTTCAGGCTGTCCCTAATGAATATGCATGAGATATATTTGAATACAATGGGGGCAGTGCATGCAAATGCATCTCATGCATATTTATTAGGGACAGTCTGAAAACCTGAATGGTGTTTGGCCATCCAGGACTGGAGTTGGGAACCTCTGGTATAGATGAATACTTTGAGTTTAATGACCAGGGAATGGTGGAGTTGAGGGTCCTTTGAGATGGATTTAAGGCTACAATTAGAGATTCGCTGATCTCACTTGCAACTCATAAGAAAAAAAGAATGGGAACAGGCTACAAGTCTTAGTGAGAGAGCTGGAGAGGCAGGACAAAACCTGCCTGTCTAGGCAAGGTCAGCTTAAGCTGGTTTGTGCATGGAGTAAGTTGAGGGTTATTTATGCCGATATGATCATTCATGGGATGGTCAAGGCAAGACAAGTATTTTCAGTGTAATAATTAAGAGGGTCAATAGTAACCCATAGGTTTAGACAGCAAAATTTGGGATTCCAAGGGGCAGTAGATAGCAGACTAGTTTCATCCTGGCTCAATTTACTCAGTCCCATGAACAGCATTATAGGCAGATGGTGCAAGTACCAGAGGATTATGTGAGAGCTACTTGACTGTCCTGCTCTGTGTGTTGGAGGCAGAAGATTGTGCAACCCTGGAATGAAGGAATGTGGAAGAAGAAGTTTATGGTATCATTAAGGATTTAAAAGTAGACAAGGCACCCGGGCTAGATAGCCTCACAACTAGGGTTACATAAACAATTTGCTGATGTTCTGGTGGGTATATTGGATTGATTGCGCAAATCTGTATTTTTTTTATAGATCTGTTTATTAAACCACAGAAACCAAACAGAAGAAAAGAAACAGCAACTGGGTGTTGTGTAACTGGGAAGTCACTGGCAAACACCATGGGATAGGACGGCCTGGGAAAGGTGTCTTTTTGGACTTCTTAGATAGACACTCTGTTGTAAAATTAGGCCCTTAAATTGCAAGCTGGCTTATAATAGTAATGCTTGCTTATCAAATTTTACAAAGAAATAAAGGTCAAATTAGAGAGGCTGCCTTTTAATTGGACTAACTTGACACATTTGTGACTAGTTTGCAAAGCCTATGCTCTGATCTGATGAATGGAGCAAAGCCACCAAAAGCTAGTCGTAAATATATTAAGTGTTTTCCTTCCGCCCTATAGACACATAATAAGAAACTCTTTAGCAAAGTTGGCCTTATGTCTGGTAACAGATGGGGAAACTACCTCATGAGTGTTCCATCATATTAATTTCAAATGTCTTACATTCTTGAATTCTTTAGCATCTTTATCATTAAGATCATTGATGCAATGAATTTTATTTTTCAACTGAAAACAGCCACCAGTGTATACTATAAATGTTAAAACTAGCATTAAAGTAGTAATGCAGTCATGGTGCCAATAAGATAGGAACATTTACTATTATTCTTCAGGCATGTTGTGCAGGTCTAAAACAAGAAGGAAGCATCGGAGGAGCTCTTCTGCAGACTGTAATAAAGTTCTTTGCTTGTGCATGGTCTCCTTCTGTTTGTTTTCTCTGTTCCTGATGTTGTGCAAGTTTCTCAACAGTTTGATGCACTTTGTGTGCTTCTTCCGGATTATCATGGAGAATAAAGTGTAATTACTCACCTGTAACAGGTGATCTCTGGGAAAGCAGAAATAAGTCTTCACATATGGGTGACATCGGCACCGACAGAGCCCCGTGTTGGAACACTCCCCAGCATCCAATAGGAATGCTTTTGGGAGCGTTCCTCCACACATGTGTAGCTGCCTTCCCTTCCAGTCTCCTCAGTCAGGTGAATACCAGAGAAATAGAAATCTTTGTATACTAGGAATGAGAAAAAAATAGGATAACTTGATGGGGAGGTGGGCGGATTGTGAAGACTGATTCCTGCTGTTCCCGAAGATCACCTGTTACAGGTGAGTAACTATGCTATCTCCAGGAACAAGTAGGAAGTCAGTCTTCACATATGGGACTCCCTAGCCCAGGACAACCGAGTGAGAGAAGAATCCTGGCACAGCTAGAGGTTGCAGCAGGGATCCGACAGACTCAGCCCATTTAGAGCACTCCTCACGAGATAGTCATAAGGGCAGTGGGCAAGTTGCCTAAATTTGAAAAAGATTATGCAGAACAGCTTGCTTGAATTGACAATCAGCTCTGGAGTCTTTGTCCAGGCAATAGTGCGCTGCGAAGGTATGCAGAGAAGACCATGTTACCGTTTGGCAGATCTCTGAGATAGGGAGAGACCAGAGTTGAGCTACAGTAGTAACCATAGCTCTGACATTATGAGCTGTCACACGGTGTGGAAGAGACAGCCCAGCCTGCGAATATGCGAAGGATATGCAATCTGCTAGCCAGTTTGAAAGTGTTCTTTTGGATACTGGTGTCCCCAGATGACTTTTTTTTTTTTTTTTTAATTATTTATTTTCATTTTCAACAGGAAAACATACATACAAAACAGAACATCAAACAATACATAAACGAGTAAACCCACCCATCCCCCCTCCCCCCCCTCTCCTCCAGGACAATCATGGCGCAGGCCGATACAATCCTAGACTTCGTTATTGTAGCGTACAGCAGCGATGTGGATCTCAGCATCCAGCCTGTGATGACCCCCCTGCACATTTAGCTCTATTTACAAAGTCAGATAACAGTTGCCATTTAAGCCTGTGAAGATTACTGCAGGGACTAGCTCTCCACGACAGCTGCTCATATTTGCTATAAAGGCATACTTGGTTCCACCACTCCTGCATGCTGAGCTTGGTGCCATCCTTCCAGTTCCGTATAACCAAGCAGATCGCTAGGCCCAACATGAAATCGAGCAAAAAGCGACCGGCTTTGGGTAGGAAGGGGAGCCCCGCCACTGACCGAAGTCCCACCACCCTCCAGCTAAGGGGCCCTTTAAATTTGAGAATGGCTTGAATACGTTCCCATACCTGCTGCCAATACGGTTCCAGTACAGGACATTCATATATAAGGTGAGCTAGGGTACCAACCTCTTGCTTACAAGTCCAACAACGATTACTGACACTCTTATCCCATTTTGCCATTTTAGCTGGGGTATACAAACATCTGTGCGTAAAAAGGTAAAGCGTTTGGGTGATGGAGGCTGACCTGGTAACTCGAACCAAGTTGCACCAAACCCTCCGCCATTGTTGCTCACTCAGGGTGACCTCCATTTCCTTCTCCCATGCCTGCTGAGTCTGGCGCATCCGCGATCCGTCACTCTGCGTGAGCAGTTTATAAAAAGTGGATGCCACTCCGGGCGTGCTGGAGATCGTGTGAACAAGGTCCGCCACCCCCCCTCTCCAATATCCGCACTCGGGTTGACCTGAGCATTCTTAAGACAGTGCCTGAGCTGCAGCCATTGGAAATGCAGCTTAGGCGGAAGGTGAAACTCTCCTTGCAACTCCCCGAAATCTTTCCATCTATTACCCACCATGAGTTGGCTAGACATCCATACCCCTCGGGAAAACCACGGTCTCCAGGCAACCGTTTGGTTGTGAATTTTAAAGAGGGGGTTATGCCACAGCGGGAGCCTGCATGGAGGACATACTCTCGAGCCACTTGCTTGGAGGAAGGCAGTAAACGCCCTAAGGGTGTCCACTATAATGCGTGGGTAACGGTCTCCCTGGGTAAACTGCATGCCCGGTAGATTATGTAACGGGATCGGAGCAGTAAGGCTCTCCTCAATGTCTAACCATATTGGCCGAGGACCCTCAAAGGTCTCCAGCCACCGTGAGCCCTGCTTCAGTAGGAAAGCTCTGTGATACGATAGGAAATCTGGGAATCTAACGCCCCCTAGTGCTTTATCAAGTTTCAATTTTTGCCTTGCTATTCGCGGGGGTTTGTTTTGCCATAGAAACCGTACGAGGATACTCTCTATCTCCTGATAAACCTGTGAGGGTAACAAACATGGTATCATTTCTAAGACATAGTTCACTTTAGGAGTTATCATCATTTTCACAGTCTCGACTCGTCCCCACCAGGAAAGGGCAAGAGGGGACCATCTGCTAGTCATTTCACTGACTTTAGAGACTAGGTCCTTAGCGTTAAAGCGAATGGTATCTTCCAGCGGATAGCAGTAGTGGACCCCCAGATACTTCACCGGACGAGGCTGCCAAACAAAAGTAAAGGCGTTCATATCCTCCTTATGGACCCACTGGTTGAGTGGGAAAGCAACAGACTTGGTCCAATTGATTTTATAACCGGACAATCGAGAGTAGCAGTCGATTTTTGCCAATACCATGGGGACCGATGACGGTGAGACAAATAGCAGTAAGTCATCTGCGTATGCCGATAACTTGATCTCCCGATTGGCGATTTGAGCTCCGCGAATATCCTGACATTGTCGCAGCATGAGGGTTAAGGGCTCCAGTGCTAAATGAAATAGCAGCGGAGAGAAGGGGCACCCCTGACGCGTCCCTCGCTGGAGGCTAAAAACCTGAGATTTCGTGGCGTTGACACAGATTCGAGCAGTGGGCTGGGCATACATGACTTCCAGGTATCGGAGAAAACCATCCCCAAAACCAAACCACTTGAGGGTCGCAAATAAGTAGGGCCATTCCAGCCGATCAAAAGCCTTTTCGGCATCGAGGGAGAGGCCAACTAGAGGTTGCTCGGAAGTTGCAGCGCCCACTAGCACGTGGCACAGGGTCCTGGCGTTGTCAGCCGTAGACCTACCAGCTATAAAGCCGCACTGGTCTGGATGGATCAAAGTAGACATTTTCTCCGATAGCCGGACGGCTAAGATAGTGGCAAAGATCTTATAGTCCACATTTAAAAGGGAAATGGGGCGGTAGTTGGCTGTTAGCAGTGGATCTCTCCCCTCTTTTTCGAACACTACCACATTCGCCGCCGAAAAGGTTCCGACATTAGGAGTGGCAGCTGCAAGGGCGGTATAATACAGCCGTAGTTGAGGGGCTAGATCTTTCGCAAAAGTTTTATAAAATTCAGCCGGAAGGCCGTCAGGACCCGCGGCCTTCCCCGCAGCCACACGCTTAATCGCGTATTGAATCTCGTCGTTAAAGAATGATCTATCCATGTCCTCTTTATCAGCAGCGGCCAATGTCGGCCGCTGGATACCAGAGGTCAAGTGCGCGAAGCTTTCCTGTGTGTACGCACTCTCCGACCGATACAATTGGGCATAAAAAGCCCGAAAGAGTTCCACAATCTCATCATCTTTCATGATCAGCCCTTTCCCCTGGGGGTCTCGGAGGGCCGCCACCCCTTTGACTTCCCGCTTGCCCTTAATAGCATTGGCGAGCAATCTCCCAGCTTTCTTACTTTCCCGATAGTATATCCCCCGTTGGACCCTTATACTCCGCGATGCTGCAGTAGATAAAATCGTGTTATACTGGAAGCGTAGTCTTTGAAGACGCAGCAGAATGCATGGATCCCTCCTGGCAGTGAGTACACGTTCTCCTGCTTTAATTTGCTGGTCTAAGAGCAGTAGCTGCTGCTTCTGCTGCTTCCCCCGCCAAATTTGAAAGCTAGTAATGGCCGCTCTCATGGTGGCCTTGAAGCCCTCCCACCAGGCCCACCCCGCGGTGGCATGAGACTCATTAAAATGGAAATAATCATGGATGGCTAGCCGAACTTCCGCCCGAAAATCCGGGTTATCTAGTAAGGTTCTGTCAAAAAACCATTCCCCCATCTTCTCCCTCGACTGGCTGTCTCGCAACAGAAGGAGACCGCAGCGTGATCTGAAATGTGGAGAGGGTGAATCAGTGCCTCCTCCACCTTGGAGACCAGCGTTTTAGAGACGAGGAGGAAGTCTATTCTCGACTGAGAGTGGTGAGGTGGAGAGAAAAAGGTAAACTCAAGTGTAGTGGGGTGCAAGAGCCTCCAAATATCCACTAGAGCTAGCTCCTGAATCAGTGAGGTTAACATGAGATGACCTTTAAGCGGGCGAATATTCCTAGGGGGCTGCTTATCAAGCAGGGGGTCAATTACCTGGTTGAAGTCCCCACCTATGATCAATGGAGTTCGGGCGGCGGCCTGAGCCTCCTGGGCTATAGTTGCAAAGAATGCAGGGTTATCTACATTGGGAGCATAAACACAAAGACAAGTCATTTCAAGGTTTCCAAGCTTGAGCAACACCCTGGACCATCTGCCCCCTATATCAGAACGTGTTTCAAGAACACTAGCGTTCAGAGATTTCCGTATCAATATAGCCACCCCACATCTTTTTGCAATGGCTGGAGAATAGGCAGCCACCATGTAAGGTTTAATACCAAGTTTCAGGGTTTCCTTTTCATTTAAGTGGGTTTCCTGTAAAAATACCAAATCAGCTTTCTCATGTTGTAAATAGCTGAGGATTTTTTTCCTTTTAATCGGGTTATTTATACCCTTAACATTTAAGGAGAAAACCTTACATAGAGCCATCCATAAACAAAAGTACATTCCAAACGAATAGGCTGCATTGATTGTAGATCCTTTGGGTAGGGCAGGATGGCAGTATACCCTGAGTCCCATACGCGCTGCACAAGAAGAGTGTAGGTGACTTCATATCCATCTTCATGTAGCCGTGCGCTATGTGCCTGGAGGAGAAGCAAGATCCCAACAGTCTGTGGTGAGCCTGCCCCAGCAGGGTAGGCCCGAGAGGCCAACTATTCAAACCGCCAAACTCCGCACTGCCACCCAGGGTTCGGCGGCCCGATGATGATTAACTGTAGTACATAGTGAACCCGGTGAGGGACAGAGACCCCGGGCTCGGGGCTTGCAGAACCCGAAGCCTCGCTGAAAATGCTACCGGCAATCGCTGCCATGGTACCTACGGCAGAGTTGGAATAGGGATTCCTCCACCATTCCTCAACGCATCTGGTCTGCCTCCTTATTTTCCAGATAGGTTGCCAGAGCCTCTGGATCATCAAATGTTCTGGTTTGATTATGCAGCGTTACTCGCAACTTGGCAGGATACATGAGGCCATAGCGGGCTTGCAGTTGCTGCAGCCTAGGTCGAAGCTCCAAAAAACGCTTCCTCCGCTCCACAGTAGCCTTGGCCAGATCCGGATAAAAGGATATTCTGTGCCCTTCAAATTCTATGGGACCTCTCACCCGCGCTGTGCTCATTATCTGCTCCACGTGTTGGTATCGCAGGAGCCGAAAAATGATGGGTCTCGGGGCTTTGCGAGTAAGCGTCAGGCTCGCTGGAACTCGGTGTGCCCGGTCTATTTCTAAGTCTCGCTCAAAGGTGATTCTCAACACTGAGGGAAGGAGAGTGGACAGAAAGGCCTTCATGTCAGAGCCTTCTGCGCCCTCTGGGATGCCCACAATCCGGACATTATTTCGGCGGGCTCGATTGTTTCCTTCCTCCACCTCCCGTTGAAGCACCCGTAGCTGCCGCTCTACTTTATCCAGCTTAGCTAGGCGTGCGCTATGCGTGTCCAAAATTCCCTCCATCTTATCCTGCCGTAGGGAGACTCCTTCAAGTTTGCTTTCCAGCATGGCTATGTCTTCTCGTACGGCCCGGAGTGACTCACCATTTGTTTGCACAGTTCTTTCACCCCTCGGATCTCAGCGAGTATCTCCTGTAGGCCCTCCGGCCCCTCGCGAGCAGCAGCCATTTTCTGGGGAGAGAGAGGTTCCGTTTTTGAGCGTTTGCCGTGAGTATTTGTCGGCGCTGAATAATCTAAGCGGACTGGTTTGGGCCCCGCCATATTCCGGGTTCACCGTGGCAGCTTAAATATGTGATGCAATAAGTTATTGCGGATTTTGATCAGGATTCGTGCCCGGCCTCTCGGGAGCCTCGACGCTATGCGACTAACCCGCTGGACATCAGGCTCCGCCCTTCGTCCCCAGATGACTTTAGTCAAAAGAGACAAACAACTGAGAGGACTGGCGATAGTCCTTAATACAATCTAGACAGAATGCCAACCCTCTCTTGCAATCTAGGGTATGAAGTCTGGCCTCAGCCAGGGAGGAGTGAGGTCTTGGAAAGAATGTTGGTAGCGAGACAGATTGGTTCAGGTGGAAGAAGGTGATGACTTTCAGCAAGAACTTAGGATGTGTGCGAAGGACCACCTTATCATGGTGAAAAGTGGTATAGGGAGCACAGCTCCCTAAACTTGTAATTCATCGACTCTTCGAGCTGAAGTGACTGCTATGAGGAAAAGAAGCTTCCATTGCAAACTTTAAAGGAGCTGAAACCATTGGTTCAACGGGACTGCACATAAGTAGATCCCAAGATGCGGGAGGTAGATGGAAAGGCGGCTTGGTCAGGAGAAGACCATGCATAAATCTGGCTACTAAGGGGTATGCTGAGATAGGGCAGTTCTCTAAAGTAAGGTGGGAGGCCACAATGGTAGATAAATGTACTTGCACCGAGGCAATGGTAGATAAATGTACTTGCACTGAGGCCGCAATGGTAGATAAATGTACTTGCATGAAGGTGAATTCCTTGAGGAATTGCCTAGTTCCAAAGGTGAATGGCTTCCATAGATAGGGCCTGAGCACCTGTTCCTCCTTGCTTGTTTATATAAAACATAGCCACCTGGTTGTCCATCTGTATGAGAAGAGAGTGTCCCTTGAGTTGGGGAGAGACGACTGACAACATTGAAGACCGCCCTGAGCTCAAGAAGATTGATCTGGAGAAGTGTTTCTTGAGTGGACCAAAGGCCCTGTGTTGTCATGCCTTTGAGATGGGCTCCCCAGCCTAGTTTTGATGCATCTGTCATTAGAGTATACTGCAGTGCAGACTTCTGAAAATGTGACCTTACGACCAGGTTCAGTGGTGTGCACCACCACTGAAGGGCTGTTCTCATTTGCGGAATGATGGACTGCTTCCATTATTGTGAGTCTACTGCCTGATTTTCATGTTGAGATGTGCATGGGGCACAACATGACTGTGGAAGCCATGTGACCTAAGAGGTGTAGAAATGTTCTGATTCTAAGGAAATGATGATTATTGCTGGACCTGTGTGGCTAAGGCAATGAGATGGAGGCATCTGGCAGAAATGCCCTGCTTCTTACCCTGCCTAATCAAGCTCCTATGAACTCAAGGTCCTGAGTTTTGCATGAGATGTGATTTTGGATAATTTATCATGAAACCTAACTCCTGGAGGACATGAATGGTTTGATTTAGGGTGGAGGCAAGTGCTGAAGCGGAATCTGCCCTTAGCAGCCAGTCATCTAAGTTGGGGAACAGAAATATCCCCAAAGTTTGAAGGTAGGCTGCGATAACAGCCAAACACTTTTTGAAGACTCTGGATGCTGAGGCCAGTCCGAATGGGAAGACTCGCCTACCAAACAACAATAATGCATATAGTTGTGATATAACTGGTCTATTCGCAGTTAATGTACATAGCTACAAAGTTCTATGCAACAAAATATGTACCCACCACAGTACTATTCAAAATGCTGTTCCTTGTAAACCGCATTTGATCTTCAGGAAAATGCGGCATAGAAATTAATAATAAATAAATAAAATAAAATACCGGTAGTGGTTGTTCTGAAAAATGAACCTGAGAAACTTTCTGTAGTCTGGGTGGATCAGGATGTGTGTATATACATCCTTTAGAGTCAGAGAGCATAGCCAATCATTTTGTTGGAGGTATGGCAGAAGAGTGCCTAGAGAAATCATCTTGAATTTCTCCTTGATGAGAAATTTGTTGAGATTTCAGAGCTCTAAAATAGGCCTGTGACCTTCCATCTTTTTTGGAATTAGGAAGTATTGGGAGTAGAATCCCAGGCCCTGCTGAGTTGGGGGAATCTCCTCTATAGCCCCTTGTCTCAGCAGTGAGATAATTTCCTGCTGAAGCAAGGAGGAGTGAAGGAGATCCAAGGAGGGTTGTCCCACAAAGTGAGTGGGAGGAAGATCCTGGAATTTCAACTGTAGGCCCTGACTGACTAGATATAAGGTCCAGGGCTCGGAAGTGATGCTGATCCAATGGTGTGCAAAATGCACTAGTCTTCCTGGGATCATAGGAGGAAGAGGGAAGATTATGGGAGAATTGGCTATGCTCTTTTTGAAGCAGTCAAAAACTCTGAGAAGGTTGAGTAGTAGCTGCAGGCTGTGGTTTGGTAACTTTGGGTTTCCTGACTTGTTTCTGGCCCTGATGTCTCTGTTGCTGTTGTGGGGCAGAGTTACCAGTATAGGGATGATATAAAGGATACAACCTTTTCTTCTTAGGGAAGAAAGGTTTTTTAGTGGTAATCTTCTTCTTAGAAGAGTTTGCTGTCTTCATGGTGAGGTCATCAGTTTCTATCTCACCGGCCTTCTCCCTTCACTTCTGACCAAAGAGGTTCTCACCATTTCAGGGTACGTTGATTAATTTGTCTTTGACTCACTGTTCCAGGTCAGATGCTTGGAGCCATGCTGTTCTCCTAGACCTTATGCAGGCTGCAGCAGATCTGCTATTAACTTCAAATGCATCGAATGCTGCTCTTGTTAAGAACTTTGATGTATTCTGGGCATGTGTTACTAAGACCTGATGAGCCGCCTGCTTGTCAGGGGTCAGCAGGGTGGTAAACTCTGACAAATCTCTCAATATATCCTTGAGAAACATGTCCATATATAGCATATAGGAGTCTATTCTAGAGGCTAGCATGGTAGCTTGAAATGCCTTCCTTCCAAATGCATCCAGGGTCCTGGCCTCTCTCCCAGGAGGCACTGAGGAGTGATTTTTTTGGCTTTTTATCCTCCTCATGGTAGACTCTACAACCATTGAGTGGTGGGGAAGCTATGGCTTCTGGAAACCTGGGGAGGGAGGAACCTTATAAAGTGTATCAAGCCTTTTACTCACTGCGGGGGTTGACATGGGGGCCTCCCACATCTGAGCAATTAGGTTCTTGAAGATGTTATGCAATGGGAGGGTAGCAGCCTCCTTCAGCGCCGATGAGAATTGGAAGATATCGAGCTTTTCAGCTCTTGGTTCCATTTCCATAGCCAATGAAACATCGAGAACTGCTGCCATATCCTTGTATCTATGGTATCTATGGTATCTGGTATCTATGCAGTAATGTTTTCCTTGTAAATAGTTTGTAGATAGTTACCCTTGTTATCCAAGTTCCTTCCCTTGTTATCTGTAAACTCATGCATGTTGACTGTACTGAGATGTTTTGTTCTATGTGAACCGCGCTGATGCTGAATAGTGCGGTATATAAGAGAATTTAAATAAATAAATAAATAAATAAATGAAATAAAAATAAAATCTGCTACTTCCCCTCCTCCCCCTCTTCACTCCCAAATTTCCCCCTCTGTCTCTACTACCCTCTCTTCCTTTTCTGTGATCTCTGAAGAGGAAACTGCACACCACCTTTCTTCCTCCAAACTCACTACTTGCTCCTCTGATCTTATCCCCACCCACCTCCTAAGTCCCATCTCCTCTATTGTTGTCCCTTTATCTTTATTTGTGAGGCTTGATATACCGCCAGTGCATAAGCATCAGGGCGGTGTACAATAAAACATAAGCTGCCAGAAGAGGAAAAGAGAGAAAGGAATGTCATTAACTTACAGGAAAGAGAAGATGGAGAGCAAAAGGGAGAGAGGGAGAGAGACAGAAAGAAGACATCAGACACCTGTTTGCAGAAGGAGGAGGGAAGAGGGGGAGGGAGGAGGGCAAGGGCAAGGATCTATTCTCAACTTATCGCTCTCCACTGCAACTGTCCCTACAGCCTTCAGGCATGCTGTAGTAACACCTCTCCTCAAGAAACCCTCACTTGATCCTACCTGTCCTTCTAATTATCAACTCATCTCCCTTCTCCCCTTTGTTTCTAAACTACTTGAATGCGCGGTTCACCACTGCTGCCTTGACCTCCTCTCCTCTCAGGCCCTCCTGGATCCTTTACAATTTGGCTTTCATCCTTTACACTCTACTGAAACAGCTTTTGCGCAAGTCTGCAGTGAACTGTTCCTGGCAAAATCCAAGGGCCTTTACTCTGTCCTCATCCTTCTTGACCTCTCTGCTGCTTTTGACACTGTTGACCACAACCTTCACCTTGATACCCTGTCCTTGCTTGGTTTTAAGGGCTTTGTATTATCCTGGTTCTCCTCTTATCTCTCCCATCACTCTTTCAGTGTTAGTTCTGGTGGCTCCTCCTCTGCTGCTATCCTGCTCTCAGTTGGTGTACCCCAAGGATCTGCCTTGGGTTCACTCCTTTTCTCTCTCTATACCCAGTCCCTCGGTGCGCTCATCTCTTGCCATGGCTTTCAGTACCATATTTATGTCAATGACTCCCAGATCTACCTCTCTATGCCTGAAATCTCTCTGGCAATCCAGACCCGGATCTCTGCCTGTCTTTCTGACACTGCTGCTTGGCTGTCTCACTGCCGTTTGAAATTGAACATGGCCAAGACTGAGCTTCTTAATTTTCCCCCTAAAACCTCCTCTCCTCTTCCTCCTTTCTCAGTCTCTGTGGATAACTCTCTACTCCTTCCCATTTCCTCGGCTCGCAATCTTGGGGTTGTCTTTGACTCCTCTCTCTCCTTTTCCACACACATCCATCTGATAGCTAAGACTTGCCGTTTCTTTCTCTATAACATCAACAAAATCCACCCATTCCTTTCTGAACACACTACCAAGACACTTATCCACTCCTTAAATCACCTCCCATCTTGACTCCTGTAACCTACTCCTTGCTGGTCTCCCTTTGAATCATCTCTTTCCCCTTCAATCTGTTCAACACTCTGCTGCACGACTAATCTTCCGCCAACCTCATCATGCCCATATTACCTCTCTTTTCAAATCACTTCATTGGCTCCCTATCCTTTTCAGCATCCATTTCAAACTTCTCCTGCTGACCTATAAGTGCATTCACTCTGCAGCTCCTCACTACCTTTCTTCTCTTATCTCTCCTTACACCCCTCTCGGGAACTCTGCTCTTATGGCAAATTGCTTCTATTTGTGCCCTTCTCTTCTATTGCTAACTCCAGACTTCACTCTTTTCACCTTGCTGCACTTTATGCCTGGAAAAAACTACCTGTGTCTGTATGCCAGGTACCTTCTCTGACCCTTTTCAAATCCAGACTGAAAACTCACCTCTTTGCTGCTGCTTTTGGATCTTGACTCACCTGATCTACTTGTTTCTTTACCATTCCCCCTTGTTTTATCCCTGTCTATACCTTCTATGTTGTCTGTCTTGACTAGATTGTAAGCTCTGATGAGCAGGGACCATCTCTTACATGTCTGCGTATGTCTTGTAGCGCTATACAAATGCTCAGTAGTAGTAGTAGTAATGTCCTTGGGCGGCGAACATCCATGTTTATTAGGTGGCCATGGATCCGATGATATCTCCCAATGGATTCCAGCTCAAGGGCCACTTCGGAATCTGAGTCTGGAAGGTAGTCAAAATAATCCTTAAGAGATGTTTGATACCTTCGCTATTTAGATGTAGTGGGTATCGGACCCGGTGGTGCAGAGGGCCTTGGTATCGGCTGCTCTGTGGAGCTATGCGAGGCAGGGGATGTGCCAAGCTCTGTGGCAGTTGGTGGCATTGGCGGAACTGGTGCCGGTGCCAGCTGCAGAGCACTCGATGTCATTGGCAGTACTGCCGTTAAGAGCTTAGTGATGCTGCACTCGATGGCGATGACACAGTCATCCACTGACTGTACCGGGGGAGGAATGACTCCAGACACAGCTGTGTGGGCCACAACTCCCAATGCCGGTATCAGGGGCTCCACCGAGAATTGGACCACGGGGGCATCCCTGAACCCATGTGACTTTGTAGGGTGACACCTCCTGCCAGGGTTGCTTCGATGGACGGTCAGCATCAGAATGTGATGAATGATGGTTCCGGTGCCGATGCTGATGCTCGGTGTCCGAAGCCGAAGCCGAAGCCAAAGCCAACCTGGAGGTTGATGATCTCGATGCCTAGGCAGATGTCTTCTTTTTCTTAAGCACTGGCGACTCTGAGCGATGCTTTTCCTTTGCTGGTGAGGACTTAGACGCTTTGAAGGAGTCGATGCCCCTGAGGAGTGCACCGAAGTAGCGGAGTCTGTAGGAAACAGTTTAGTCTTCTGTTTGTCCCCGTTCTTTCTACCTCTAGAAGTCATGTGGTGACAGGAGGGACAAGAATCAACATCATCAGAGAGAGCTCCATTTATATGCACCCTTTGTCTTCTCCCACTCAACCAGTTTCTAACCCAGTCAGTCACTAGGGTACTGAATTTATTTATAAGTTACCCGTGCAGAACAGTTATTGAAATATAACTACACCTCATTTAGCACTCTCCCCTCAATCCAACTCTCTGGTCACCCAATTAAAGAAATTAATCAGATTTGACTGACAAGACCTGTCTCTAGTAAAACCATGCTGCCTCGGATCCTGCAAGCCACCAGATTTCAGAAGCCTCACTATCCTCTGTTTTAGCAGTGTTTCTATTAATTTACTCCTCATAGAAGTCAGACTAACCACGTCCTTACATCCACTTTTGCATAGAGGGACCACATGCACCCTTTCCCAGTCCTCTGAGTACTAAAAAGGTCAGACAGTGAAGCTGCCAGAACTTCCCCAAGTTCCTTCGAACTCTTGGATGTATCTCTGGCCCCATCACTTTGTCTTCCTATAGTCTAACTAGTTCCTCATGAACACAGTCTTCTAAAAATCATTCAAGATCCGCCTCACTTCTATTTCTTATTTGTGTGTATTTTATGAGGTCCTACTCCCAGCCCTTCATCATATTTGTTAAGTTATTCCACTTTATCCTCATCAGCTTCTACATATTGCTCCCTTTCACCCTCAAGTCTGATAACATCATTTTTGTTCTTCCTCCTGTCATTAACATATCCCCTCAATGTTACTGCATTGGCTACTTTTTCGTTCTCCATTTATATCTTTGTTTTTATGATTATTTTCCAAGCTTCTCTTAGCTTTTCCAAACATCGATACTGTTCTCTTCTTTGGTCTTGTGTATTTTATGAAAGCCACCCTCTTTTCCCTCACCTTGTCAACTACTTCTTCCAAGAACCATAGTGGCCTCCTTTTCTTTTTGCATATATTTACTTTCCTAAAAAAAATTGTTGTTGCTCTTAAAATACCCCTTTTAGTTTTGCCCACTGCTTTTCTACATTCCCCAATTGTTCCGTAGGTACTGTCCTATCTTGACAAACTTAGTTTTCCTAAAGTCTAGGAGACTCATTTTTGAATAAACCATCTCAGACTTTGTCCTTTGAACCACAAAATCTGGTGATCACTAGATACAAGATGATCACCCACTATAACATCAGAAACATTCCCCATTTGTAAACATGAGGTCCAGTATGGTCTCCTCTCATGTGGGTTCCTCTACCAGCTGCCAAAATAGTTCTCCCTCTAGAGAATCTAGGATCTCCTTAATTCTAGAAGACACTGCAGCAGGGATGTCCCAAGCAACATCTGGCATATTGATATCACCTATCAGTAACATTTCTCCTTTCATAGTAATACTGTGAATGTCTTCAACTAAATCTTTGTCTGCTTCTTCTGCCTGTGAAAGAGCTCTGTATATCACACCCATGAAAATGGATGCTCAATCCTTTCTTTCCATTTTAACCCACAGTGCTTCCTCCTAACCTCATAAGCTCTGCAATTCTGTATCTTTAAGGGTTTTTTTTAACATATAGTGCCATTCCTCCTTCCTTTCTTCCTACATTGTCCTTCCTGAATAAATTATAGCCTAGTATAATTACATCTCAGTGATAGTTCTCATGAACCATGTCTCTGTTACTGCCACTAAACCTATGTCAGCCTCTTCCATTAAAGCTGCAAGATCCAGAATCTTATTTCCAATACTATGGGCATTAATACACATCGCTTTCCAGATGTTGCCTCCTTTTCCCATTTCTACCTGAGGGCTTTTGTTTACCTGGGGGCTTTTTTCACCCATTACCAACAAATCTAATTCAGATTTATCAAACTCAAAGCAATTTACAATATTAAAAACAATATAAATATACACACATGAAAGATACGAAAACAAATGTAAAACTAGCAAAATACCCCTCACAATGTCACCTCAGTCAATAGTTTAAAAGCCCACCCATGAAAAACTCCTAAATACTGCCAGTTATCAGAAATTCAATCCATCTCGTGCAGTACTTCCTAAATAACCAGGCTTTGGTCTTTTTCCTAAAACAGATAATAGTCTTTCTGGGCCTATAACACATCATATCACAATCTAGGAAACTATGATCAAAAATTCCCCACTTCTGGTCTTTTATAGGCATGTTGTAATTTGCCCTGGAATCTATCTAAATGCTATTAACACTAGAAGCCCCAAAAGGAATTTTACCTAGAAACCCCAAAGTGCGTCAATTGACGCATTATCACGACGACTGCGTTTAGCATGAAATGCAGACGTGAATTAATGTGAAGTTACTTATTTGTTAAATACGTGCAGTATGTGACATCATTACATGACATCATCGTGTGTTTATTGTTTGTAATGTCAGAGTAAAACTGTGAACAGTGACTGAGATGCGCCACCTAGTGGGAACATGAATTTATACCTAGAAGCCCCAAAGTATGTCAATTGATGCATCCAAGACAATTGCGTCAATTGACGTACTTTGGGGCTTCTAGGTATAAATTCATTTTCCCGCTAGGTGTTGCATCTGTCATTAATTTTCGATGCACATATTTGAACATCTTGACCTTGCTAACAAAGTCATGGAACATGACTGACATGGTTCTAGCAGTGGCGCTGGTATACAACTTTGAAGATGCATTTGCGTCAATTGACGCACTTTGGGGCTTCTAGTGTTAAAATGCTCACTTATTCATTTATCATCCTGTGCTTATACTATCGGAACCTGTTCCTTATGGATCTTCTGCTGAAGGATCTTGTTCCACTACAATCTTTTCAATTTATTACATTTAGGGCCTCAAGTACTAGCCCACAAAAATCTTAATGGGTTAGTATCCATTTTTGTGAATTTTAACTGAGATGCAAATTAGCTCCTAGCTCATGTGCATCCAGTAGCTAAATTTTCAAGACATTTTTCACACGCTGCTATGGCCGGGAACTTTTTTTTTCAATGAGTCGGCAGCAGGGCCCTTTTAAATTGCACTCATCACTGTAGGTTTTTATTTAGAAGTTTTGAAATAAACCATACATCTAAAGGTATTTTTATTCTTTTTTCTGCAAAGAACAGGCCCATAAAACCTTTTTTTTCACATTAATACGCTGCTCTGCATGAATCTGCATTGCAGCAGGTCTTTAATTCCAAATATAAATAAACTTTAATGTAGAGAGGACTTCAGGCATAAGTTTATTACTGCAAAGTGTGACTTTCTGAAGTGATTGTAAATGGGATTTACCATGGGCGAGCTAAAATAAAAAAAAATGGAATTCAGTGGGTTTTTGTGTTTCCACGCTTTTTGCACCAAGTTTCATGCTTTGGTGAAGTCATTTTACGTTTTACTACAAAAGGCCTTATTTTGAAATTTTGCCTGCATTTGAACAAACACCCAAAGCAGGATGCATTCAAGAATTCATAAAATATATTCAGTTACAGTACAGAGAGGTTTATATCAGCAATAATACAAATGGCTCCCCAAAGCACTTGTTACTGGTTCTCAGGAGCTGAAATAAATGTCTTTAACACCCATCAAAACCCATTGGCATTCCTTGTGACCTTGGCCAAGTCACTTAACTCTCCATTGCCTTGGAAGAAAGGTCTAGCAATCTACCTCTGGTCACACTGCCAAGAAAACCCAGGAGCTGTTGGGTCGCCAGGAGCTAGCATCGACTCAAAGACATTGTCTTGTTGTCTTGTGAGCTTGGAAATTTTTCTTAATCAAGCCTGTGGCACCCAACACAATGGAAAATAACTCAATATATTTTTGCCATATTTTCTTGGTCTCTGACTGCATTTCTTGGTACTTTCCTTTGAAAGTGATAAGCTGATGGTTTTGAAAAAAATTATTTTAAAGAGTGGGCCATGTGGTCTTTTTCTGTCATCATGTTTCTATGTTTCTATATTTTTTGTGTTTCTTGATGTTGCACGAGCAACTCAATTGCGTAGGAAATATTTTAGCTCTAAAGGCATGAGATCTGGCCATTGGACTTCCCCTTTTCCTACAATTTCCATGTTGGTGCTGTGCAATATACCAGTGTAAGAATTTTGCTTTTTCAATTCCAGATCATTTAGAAAAAAATCTTCAGAATTGGAAATGAGGCATGTTTGATGCTAATCTGTTTGATGTAAATAGCCTTTTGAACGGTACAGTATGATGTGCCTATGTTTATTTTTTCCCCATTATTATTCTCTGCTTCTCCTGTAATGTGGTCTTGTTAATTGATCATTAAATGGTTTATTTGTATTATATACTACAATGCCATTTGTGGTCCAATTACCTTTTTGCCTCTATAGGAGGTGTAATATTTAAAAACTGATTTTAAAAAACAGTAGTAGTTGACCAGAGGTAAAAAACATTACATCTCCAATTATTTACTTCCACTCACCATGTTCTTAGAACTGACCGACCCCTCCCCTTACCCCATCAACACAGGGGAGGCTTCTTAAATCTAAAAAGTACCTAAATTGTTTTGGGATAAAGAAGCAGTTAGGACCGGAAAATTTAATCAAACATTTACTAGGATGCCTAAGAAAAAAAGATCATTCTCAGATTTCTACTTTCTTGGCACATAGCCAGGAAGGCCCTAAGCCTTTCTTGCATAGCTTTAGCCAAGTCTGGAAATATCCAGTACTCTGTGTCCCATGAACAACTTTGTTCTTCTAGAAGTAAAGACACATAATGAAAATTCAAGTCCTTCTAAACCAGAGATAGAAGCACCATAGGTTGTTTCCTCATCCAACAGGTTGAAATTATCCAAAAGGGCAGTAATATCCACTTGCAGCCCTCAATGCCAAACGTTTGGGGATTTGGCAAGGAAAATACCTTGCCAAAAAGTGTTACAGAATCAGATAAAATCCAACACTTCCATCATATATTGTTTAAAGAACTTTCTAGGCATCATGCAAAATACCTTTGGAAAAATTAATTAAGCAAAGTTTGAGACTTCAGAGAATTCTCCAATTGCTCAATCTTCCTGGCTAAGATGGCCTTATCTTGAATCAACACAGTATTAGCAGATCTTATAGTGGATAATTCTTTATCCAAGAATGCAATGTTCTTTTGTTCCCCTTCAATCCTTTAATCTCTATTGAGAGGGCTTATATATCAGAAGTAACAACCATAATTTTAGAGTCCAACTTCACCAAGGCCCATAATTAAATCCAGTGACAATCACCAGTTTTTGAAGAGGAGACCTTACCAGGGATAATATTGAACCCAGACTGTCCAGTCCTTTCTGCTCTTGGATCATCTTGCGCATCCAAGACCAAGCCGTCCTCCACATCCGGTATTCCCATTGCCATCACAGCTGAAGCTGCTTGATCCAGACCCTCCTCCAGACATGAAAAAAGCAAACTACTTCCTCCATCCAGGGGCTCTCTACTCAGTTTATGCAGGGAGGCCAGTCAGGACCCGAATGCTGGTTCCCCTCAACAGCAAAAAGCAGGAAATTAGAATGGCTTAATGCTGACTCACTTCCTCAGCTGCAAGGGCACTCCCTCCACTGCAGCAGCAGCAGGGCCCAAAGTATGCTATAATCTCCACAATAATCTTCTGACCAACTGAAACCACAGAGGGGTAAGTCCTAACTTACCCTTGCATTTTAGGACATTATAACAATAGAAATAGAGAAATATCCAACATATGAGAAAAAGGATTGGAAGAGACTAGGACTCAGCAGCATTCACTGTGCCATTTTGACCCCTTTCCCATAAATCTCTCTTTTATGAGATCTTGTATGGAAAAAAAATTAATGTTTGGTTGAAGGAGAATTGGATTTCTCTTAATATTATGAAGACTGAAAATGTGGGGATTGCCAGAAAATGGTCAAAGGAGGGGGCAATTGTCTTCCCTCAAGTTCTGATGGGATAGTTAGCAATGAGATGAGAAGCTTGGGAGTGATTTTAGAAACTTCATTGATGAGAGGTCATTGAATCTATTTGTTCATTGAGCCTTTCTAAAATTACATTTGTTACAAAAATAACCCTATTATTTGACTAAGCATGAGCCCAGAATTCATTATTGTAATGTGGTTTTACCTGGTACATCATAGAGCGCATTACAGGCTTACTACAGGTTATAGGTACCACAAACATGTTTATTTATTTAGCTGGATTTATATACCGCTTTTCACTGGGTCAAAGTGATTTACAGTGAACTAAAACTCGTTTACATAGAACAATATCAGAGAACTATCTACAAACAGTAACTATGTACATGTGGTAATGTTTATTTACAGTAGAATGGTTCTGTTTTGTTATCCATAATTATAGTGTGGGTCATGGTCAGGGGAGGGGTTGGATAGTAGGTCTGTAGTGTTCGGTAAACAGGAGGGCTTGTAGGTGTTTATGGAAAGTGAATAAGTCAATGATATTTCTCATGGTATCTGGTATGGAGTTCCAGAGGGATGGTGCAAAGAATTTGAATGCTTGGTGGCAAGTTTGTTGGCTGGACTTTATCTCTGAGTGTGGTATGGTAAGCATATTTATTGTGGAGGATCTTCGGGGTCTGTCTGGGATGAGTATCTGCAAAAGGGACTGGAGGTGGGTGGCTCGGTTGAGTGTAGTGCTTTGTAAGTTAGGAATAAAGATTTATATTTGATTTTGCTGGGAGGGGTTACCAGTGGAGCTGTTTGAGGATAGGGGTGATGTGGTTGCGTTTAGCAGCTCCCTGGATTATTTGTTCTGTAGTGTATAGGGCAGTTTGAAGTGGGAGGGTGGCAGCTTGTGGCAGGCCCTGATAGATTATGTTGCAGTAACCTATGCGAGGGAGAGTGAGGGCTTGGAGGTTGAGCAGAAGACTGATGGGTTGAGAAGCGGGCGGAGGCGCCGAAGGGTTTTTGTTTTGAAGAATATTGTTTTGGCTGTTGCTGTTATCTGTTCTTTGATTCCAAGAATGATTCCAAGGTATTTGAGCTTTGGACTGACATTTATATGGATGTTGTCTAGTGTTATTGTGGATGGAGGGATGAATGATGAGTCTTTGGTAATAAATAGGGCTTCTGTTTTCTTGTAGTTGATTGATAGGCTGTTTGCTATAAAAGCCAGTGGGAGACATCTAAGAAACATTTCGGTATTTGTCGGTATGAGGACTGCTTTGTGTGCAATGGGCAGTATAACATGTCATCTGCATATATGTGGAAGTTGATGTTGTGCTCTTTGATGATGGTATAGAGGAGTTTGAGATAGAGGTTGAAGAGGGGTGTGGAAAGTGTGGATCCTTGTGGAACTCCTTGTGTTTGTTGGTATGGTTTAGAGACAGTCGTTCCTAGTTTGATCTGTTGGTATCTGTCAGAGAGGTAAGACTGGAACCATTTCAGGACTGTCTCTTGTATGCCATATGATTGTAGGCGTTGAAGTAGTGTGTTGTGGTCAACCATGTCAAAGGCTGCGGAGATGTCCAAGAATATCAGAAGGAAGGTCTGAGACTGTTCTTATATATCTGGTGTTAGTGTGTTGATGAGAGAGGTCATTAAGTTTGTGAACAGGATAGAGTCGGTGCAGAGGGTGGCTACTAAAATGATTAGTGGTTTTCATTATAAAGCATATGAGGACAGACTGAAGGATCTTAATATGTACACCTTAGAGGAAAGGCGGGATAGAGGTGATATGATTGACATGTTTAAATACCTCCGTGGCATAAATGTTCAGGGAGAGAGCCTCTTTCAATTGAAAGCAAGTTCTGCTATGAGGGGACATGGGATGAGGGTGAAGGGAGATAGATTCAGGAGTGATATGCGGAAATATTTCTTTACGGAAAGAGTAGTGGATCCGTGGAATAGTCTCCCAGTGGAGGTGGTAGAGATGAGGACAGTAACTGACTTCAAAAAAGCATGGGACAAACACAAATGATCTCTAAAGGTAAAAAGGGGACTGTTGTAGTTGTTGATATGGAAGGACAGACTAGATAGGCCATGTGGTCTTTTTCTGTCATCATATTTCTATGTTTCTAATATCCTTAGTGGTGACAGTGTGGAAGGCAGTCCATTGGTTGAGGTGGGGATGGGGTGCGATGGGGGTGGAGGGGGTGTGGGTGTCGGTCAGGAGGGGTTGGAGCTGTTTGTAATGTGCGGTTAATTGTTGGTGGTTGATGATGGGGGTAGGGGTGTGGTTAGAGGGTGGTTTTGTAAGCTGTTTGATAATGTCAAATAGTTCTCTTGGCCGATTTGTGAAGGTCATGATGATCTTTGTATGGTAGTCCTATTTGGCTTATCTGTGGCTAAGTGATAGTTCCGGAGTAGTGTTAGGTAGTTGTTGCAGTCATCATTCTGGGTGGTGTTTTGCCATTTTCGTTCTAGTCACCTTAGTTTGGTCTTTAGTTTCCTCAGTGTGGAGATGTACCAAGGGGTTTTGCGGGTGCGTTGGTTTCTGTTTGCATTGTGCTGTTCAGGTGGTAGGTTCAGCTGTTTTTCTGAGAATGTTGTTCCAGTTGTCTGTGAGTATAGTTGGGTCAGTTGTATCCATCTGCAGGTTTGGTATGATGTCATCTAGGAAGTTATCCTTATTGAATTGTTTGAATCATTGTGGTACTGACATTTTTCTCCTTATCTTTATAAATTTCATTGGCTTCCGATTTTTAGTAGGGTGAAATTTAAAGTTCTTCTGATGGTGTCTCCAGCAATCTAATTTCCCTTTAGTAACTAAATCATATAAAATGTCTTCCTTATGGTTCACTGATCAAACACTTATCTAATTACTCTTAATTCCAGACAAAGCCATCCAGACATTCCTCTATACCATACTCTAACATTATCAACATTGTCTCTCTGCTACCAGTTTTCCATTTCCAAAACAATGACCCATACCAACCCCTCCTAGACATCACCACAATATTATCACCCTCTCCAAAAATCAGTAATTCAACAAAATAAAACAACAAATTGAAACAGTATACTTAACATCCAAATCAATCTCCTGGTGCTCTCCAAGGGGTGCAACCCACAGACTTGATTCCAGCAAGCTTGTATTTACTTCATTACTTATTTTAATTTACCGTATTTCCTGGATTATAAATCGCTCCTGTGTATAAGTCACAGAGGCCAAAATTGGGGATTTTACTAGTAAAATCATAGAATAATCACCCCACAATATAAGTCACTGGTACTAAAGATAAAATGCAAGACAACACTGCTAGTTTTTTAAAGCTCGATTTATTCTGTTTCACTTTCACTTTACAATAACACTTGAATAAAGTGAATAACAACAAAGAGTTCATTCCACATCAGATTTGTTTTGTATCACTTTTGGGAAAGCCATTGAAGTCCTCATCTTCGGTGTCACTGTGAAATAGTCATGCAATTTCACGTGCCAGTTCATGTTCATTATTGTCTTATTCTTCGTCTTCATCATCTTCATCATCGCAATTATCGGAACTCTTTAGTATCTCAGCCTTCACAAAACCTGATTTTATTATTTTATCAATCTCACCCTCCAGCCATGCTGTTACAACCGACGTGGACACTTCTGCAAAAGTGACACGGCACATATGGTAGCCGTGAAACTGTGTTCTTCGTGGCACATCCAGCTTTCCCATAGATGAAGCAACACAGCTTTGAACCTTCCGTTGACAGAAATGTCAAGTGGTTGAAGCATTTTTGTTATACCACCAGGTATAATAACCGGGACAATGTTCAAAGATTTTATTTTCTTCTCTATGTCTTCAGTGAAATTTATTTTATTTTATTTATTTATTACAATTTCTTATATACCGCACTATTCGGTATCAGCGCGGTTTACATTATAACACAATGACCATAACAACAAGCTGTTTGGTTTTACATAGAACAGGAGTACAAACTTGGATAACAGGGGTGAACTATATACATGAAATAATTACACGGAACAAGATTGGAGTAACACTAACATAAGGAAAATATGTGGTTATTTCTTAGGTGGGGATACCTAGATTTCGTTGCTGACTGAATAGTATTGGAGGAAAAGGTGGTATTTGAGTGCCTTCCTGAACTGAGTTAGGTCTACAATGGCCCGAATGTCGGATGGTAGCGCATTCCAGCATTTGGGGACGTAGAAACTGAAAGCTCTGTTTGCCGTTGTCATGTTGCATTTTGTCAATGCCTTTGGGGTTATTAGTAGGTTTACAGCTGTTGCTCTTCTGGATCTGTTGGGGGGCACTGTGTGGATAAGTCCTGTGAGTGAGGAAGATGAAATCCCATTGATTGCCTTGAATGAGAGTAGTAGGGTTTTAAAGATGATCCTTCCATGGATAGGGAGCCAGTGCAGCTGCTTGAGAATAGGAGTCACGTGGTCACTTCTGGAGGCTCCGTAGAGGACCCTTGCTGCAGCGTTCATGGCCAGCTGTAATGGGCTCAGTGTAGATTGAGGGAGACCTTGTAAGATGGCATTTGCAAAGTCAAAGTGTGGTAGGATTAGCGCTTGATATATAGTCCGGAAATCGGCTGGGTCCAATAGAGAGCGCAGATGCCTGAGCGAACGGATTATGAAATATACAGCTTTGACTATATTGCTTATGTGATGTTTCATATCTAGACGTTGGTCCAAGGTGACTCCAAGGTATTTTATTGTTTCTAGCACAAACAACCTAGACATTCTCTCTATCGCAAACCAGCAATGCTCCATCAACCTGTTGTACAGAACACCGTCTGCTTCTCCAGATGACCTCCCTACCATTATTGACCTAGCGGCCAACACCCTCAATCCCAATAGACCAAATTGGATAATGGGTGATTTCAATCTCCCATCATTACACCAAAACCACGCTGCTGCCTTCCTTGATGCCATTGAGGACCTGGGATTCAAGCAAATCTAATCTAATCTCCTCCTGGAACTTATGTGGAAGTTCAGGTCTGATTTTGTGAGTATGAGCACTCCTCCTCCTTTTTTGTTTTCTCTATGTCTTGTGTGTATAGAGAAGTTGGGGGGTAGGAGTTGGTTGAGGAGAACGTTGTCCTCCGATGATAGCCAGGTTTCCGTGATCATAAGTAGATCCAGGTCATAAAGGGAGATTATGTCGAGAACCACAGGCCATTTTTTGCGTATAGAACGCGCATTTATGAAATGGGCTCTCATGCTATCCATGACAAGCAGTACTTTCTTTCTCTTGAAAAATCCATCTGGCCACTTATTAAAGCAGTGCTGCTGCCATTTGAACATCATGATATCATCCATCCATCTTTTCTCATTTGCATCAACAACAACATGGGTTGGTAGAGCTTCACATGGCATTGTCTCCCTTTTGAATATAATCATAGGTAACAGCTTCTTTTCACTTGCACAGCAGGCTAGCACCACTCTAAAGTGTGTCTTTTTGTGTCCGGTGTTTCTAATATTTATTGTTCTAACCCCCTTTTGACTGACCGTTCTCCCTAATGGGATGTCGAAGGTTAAGGGAACCTCGTCCATGTTAATTATAAAGTCCGGTGTCATTGCGTATTGTGGCGCCGTGGTCCCTCCTAGGCGGCTGCCTAGTGGGGGCGACCGGTCATCACACTTGATTCTATGCTTCAACGTAGTAGCTGAGGCCCTTATAGTGTAGTTGTGGGCTTATTATTAAAGCAGTCCGAGTGGATGAGGCTGACACAGGAAAATTTGTTATAAATTTTTTTTATTTTTCTTTGCAGCGTCAAATTGGCAACTGGCCTTGATAAAGGTTCCCAAAACAGCAAACAGAAAGAAGGATATTTTCTCCAACAAAAACTTTTCAAAAGAGACATTCAACTGCTCTAGCAAAGCAGTTTCTTCACTCTTTGCTTTTTAACTTAAATTCTTCTTCACTTAAGCAAAACACTTTAAACTCTGTTACATGCACAGTCCAGCAATCTTCTCAGCTTCTCCCAGCTGCTACAAACCAGCGTGTGATTATGTGCTGCCTCTTAGCTTAGAAACTAACAGCATTTTAACACAGCTCCAGCATTAGTAAAAATGGCTGCTTTTAAAGCATGAGGTTTTCCACCTTTTTATCTGTCCTTCTCAATGGCTTTACTTAGCACCAGCACTTCTTATCTTTTCACACAGCCTTCAATAAAACTTCTAAGCATTGCTTGTACAAAAACCACATTCCATAGATTCATCAGAGGACACTGGATTATCTTGATAAGACCCAATTTCCATCTCCTCCTCTGTGCTGTAAGGCTCAGGGCTTGGGGCATGTTCTGGAACGTTTAGCTGCACTTTCTTTAAAAGTTTAAAAAGCTTTTCCCACTTGAGATTCCTTCTCCCCTTTGGAACTGGGTCAGAACCTCTTGCCCTTCTTCCCCTTACTGAATCAATTTCAGGAAATGTTTGGTTTACCTGGCTTGCAGAAACCCTTCCTTTACAAGGCTTTCTGTATTGTTTGGTTATGGGCTCAGAGCTTGAGCTGCTGTCTTCAGAGTCAGAAATGTAGTTCTGAATCTTTCCCCAGCTCCTTTCTTTCCTATGGCCCTGACACTTGCCTTGGCAGTTATGGCTG
Organism: Ichthyophis bannanicus; assembly: GCA_033557465.1. NCBI lineage: Eukaryota > Metazoa > Chordata > Amphibia > Gymnophiona > Ichthyophiidae > Ichthyophis > Ichthyophis bannanicus. Next base: position 1,226,974,747 of record CM066033.1, read on the forward strand.
GTCCCTTTAGAATCACCAGGTCTCACAGCCCTGCAGTGCTGTCTCCTCTCCTGGCTTCTCTGGACTCCTGGAATTCCTTCAATTCTCTGCTTTCCTCTGCCTCTGTCCATCTCTCCCTCACTTGCTGAGTGACGCAGTTTAAATGCTCTGTAGCCTGCTTCCTTCTCTGGCCCCACTCTCTCTCTCCCTGCAGCTGCTCTGGAAACTGGGTGTGGCTTCAGGCTAGCTCTGCAAGTGTGTGTTTTAGTTTCACTTTCTCTCTGGGACCTATGCTTAGGTGAGCCCATCCCCTATTTATGGAAAAAACTTCTTTTTTTCACTTTCACAGGGCTGTGCTGCACCCGCATCACCACAGTATGTGTTGATTTCTTTGTTTACAAATTCTTTGAAATTCCATATTTTATCCAAAAACTCAGCGGGCAACTGCTAACACATGGCTGTTCTTTTTCTAATGCTTAATTTATTTCTTATTAGAAATCAGTAGCACCATGAATGACCAGCCTTGAATCCCTCGATATTCATTTCCCTGGTGATATGAACTGCTTTGAATCGCTCCTGCATAGTGGACAGTCCATAGCCCTCCGCTCTACGATGAAATGAAGCAGACATGCTTCTAATTCAGGCCACCATGCTTTGCGGCTGTGATTTGCCTTCTTTTTGCATTTCATCAAGATTGGTTTTCCCTGTGTCTTCCTCCAGTCTCTAATTAATTTCTCAGTTATCCCAAAATTTCGCTCGGCGGCTTATGTTCTTCTGCATAATGAATACATTTCAATTTGAATTCCACGGTGTACGAGTTCCATGCCTTTGGTGTCACCATTTTCTGTGGAGTTAAAATGAAGATTTGTGATGTAACTGAAATTTGTCCAGTATGCTATTTGGTATGCTATTTGCGAGTATAATCCAAGTACGTACCAGTCTGCTGATGAAAGGGTCTGCTTCCAAGTGTTGGGCGTAGAGTGGAGGGTCCAGGGAGAATGACGCCCACTGCGCAGGTGCAAGTATTTATATGCGGTTCGAGGGGTGTGGTCTACCATGCAAATGTATTTGATAGGTCGCTCCATTGTATAGGTTGCGCCATCACTTCTTGAAGTAAAAAAAAACACATCTTATATTCCAGGAAATACGGTATACTCACAAAACTAGCAGAAAATTATTCAATGCCATTTACAATTTGACAGACACAATAAGCATACATTCATATAAATAAACTTATAAAACACATGGAACCCCATTCTAGGAGGGGAACGTCTGGGCTATCTGAACATGCCCACTGAAGATGGGGTCATTAGGACCCGGTTCTGGTCCACGGAAATCAGGCCCCAGGATGGCCCAGTGTGCCCCCTCTGCCTGTGGAGACATCCTTCCCGCAGGTGCCACCGCCATCTGTGGCTCAGGCCCCTCAAATCCCCACTGCTCGAGCCATGAGTGGCCTTCTGCAGCCTGGATCAGGCAGCGGGGACCCCCCTCATCTAGCCTCGGTTCCAGGGGTTTCTCCCCTGCCCTAATCTGGCAAATTGTACTGCTTATACCACCTCTGATGTGGTATAGGCAGCCCTGTATGTGCTGCCGGGCTGGCCAGCCCCTTTCCACCCCCCGCTGGATCTCCCCATCCTGATGCACAGGACGTATAGGGAGAGCCAGTGGGGGAATAGGGTACAGGCGGCTTGCCTCTGCTCCACCCCGGAACGCCCACGACATGCCCCGATTTTATGCGGACAGCATCAGGGCGTTTAGTAGCAGAACTGGGGGATATTCATCAGCACTAACCGTGTTAGTGCCGATGAATATCACAGTATAGTGGCATTTACACAGTTTACAGGGTTTTAAACCATGTAAATGCTGTTGAATATTGGGCCCTTTGTACACAAGAGGACCCACTTTTGGGAACAATGATCAGGTCAAGTATCTCGCCTGTAGTATGGGAACCACAAAGAGCGTATATTTTAGGAGACTAAACTAAGAGGCTGGGATTTTCCTGCAAGATGGGAAGACAGCAAATCCATTTGAGTAGGGACAGTAAGGTTTGAATATCTTCCCTTGCAGGACAGATAAATGGGCAAGGGGGGGGGGGACATCCACAATAAACAGAAATCGAATAAGAGATATGAATTAAGAAAAATAGTATTACATGTAAATAGGAAGTCAGAAAGAATTTCAAAGGCACCCCTCAGAGTGCCTTTGAAATTCCCCTTATGTGTGCTGCTTTGATGTATGCCACTTGTAATGTGTTACACTCAAATAAGAATCATGTGATGTCAACTTCTAGGCTTCGAAATGGACAGAACTTAAAATCACTTCATTCTTAGCCAACAATTTCCATCAATAGAGAAAAGATTATTGCCTGTAAAACAAACCAGACACAAAGATAAACTATAACACTTCAGTCATGTGCCACTGGTAAAGTGCTGCAATCAAAGAAGAATCACTTAAGGTCACCTCCAGGTCTCTTGGAAATGGGTAAGATTTAGAATTCCTGTGTTCACAGCCATCAGTTTCCCTCACCAGACAAAAGAGTACCGACTCCCATTTTGTCACCCTATTTTACTGCATTGGCTATTATTTCTTCCATTTTTGCTTTCTTGACTCCTTTCCTAGCCTCTAATAGTTTTTCCAAATATTGATACTTGTATTCCTCTTTTTGTAATCTCTTATATTTTATGAAGGCCGCCCTCTTTTACCTTACCTTTTCAGCTACTTCTTTTGAGAGCTATGGTGGCTTCCTTTTTCACTTTACCTTTATTTACTTTCCTAACAAAAAGGTTTATTGCCCTTAAAATATCCCCCTTCAGTTTTGCCCACTGCTTTTCTTCATCCACCAGCTGTTCCTATCCAACTGACTCCTCCTTGAGGTATTGTCCCATCTTGACAAAGGAATAATTAGACCTTACCTGCTAATTAGCGTTCCTGAAGGAACTCCAGTCCTTTTCCTCTGGATTGTGCTCCCCTTCCAGCAGCTTGGAGACTGAGTAGGTCATCCTTTTGATGACACTGATATAAATAGCACTGACACCTCCCCTCAACTCCAGTATCCTATTGACAAAGCAGACTTAACAGAGAGACAATTAAGCAGAATACCAAACAAACTAACTATAATCAACAAAAACATCCAACAAAGACCTCCCCTATCCCCCCAGAAGGAAACTTCCCATCCCCCTGGGGAGGAGGAGGCTTACCTGATACACCAACTGCCCTGCAAGATTCTGATGTAAGGGCACCCATCCATTCACTCTGCCACTCCACCAGAAGTCCTTGGTGACAAGCCTCATGACCCAACCTTCTTTTTTTTTTTTGCACTCATCGATAGTACCGCTTTGAGCCGCACACCTCCAACACCGTCAGATGAAATTGTACACCCAAACCTGGGCGGGAGCAGGGACTGGACTGGAGTTCCTTCAGGAATGCTAATTAGCAGGTAAGGTCTAATTACTCCTTCCTAAGCATCCCTTCAGTCCAGTCCCTATCCTCTGGGATGTAACAGAGCAGTTCAAGCATGGGAGGGGCCTGAAAGACCAGACCAAAGCACCGCTCCTCCAAACTTTGCATCCTCCACTGCCTGAGCATCCAACCGATAATGCCTGGCAAAAGTATGCAGCGAGGACCACGCCGCCACTCTACAGATATCCAGCGGTGGAACAAGACTGGACTCAGCCCATGAGGCTGCTTGAGCCCGTGTGGAGTGTGTCCGAAAAGCTATCGGGACCAGTTTGCCCTTCAGAATGTATGCCGACGCAATGGCCTTCCTGATCTACCTGGAAATAGAAGACTTGGCTGCTGCTTCTCCTCTACGTGGCCCCCAAAACAAAGCCGATCTGATTTGTGGAACGTCGCCGTAGAATCCAGGTATCGTCTGAGCACTCTGCGAACGTCTAGACGGTGCAGCCAAGCATCCGCAGCTTCCGGTCCCATCTTAGAGAAGGATGGAAGAGATATCGGCTGATTGATATGAAAGGGTGAAACAACTTTGGGCAAAAAGGAAGGCACCGTCCGTAGGACCACCTTCTCTATAAAGAAAGACAGAAATGGAGGGTGACACGAAAGAGCTTGCAGCTCCTAAATACTCTTAGCTGAACAGATTGTGACTAGAAACACGGTTTTGAGGGTCAAATCCTTTAACATGTGTGATGTAGAGACCCCTACAGAGCCCATGGAAATAGAGAGAAAGGAAGATTCCACCTTTAAAACTGACAGGCAGCTAGAACACATGGCTCACTGTTTACAAAGAAAAGGTAAACAGAGAAAGCCAGGAGCTGAACTGACACGCCCAAGCTCTGACGCAGCAGCAAGCTTAGAGCTTGATCAATCACATCTGTTCAGGTTGAGGGCAGAGCCAAGCCCAGGGAAACAGAATTATAAAACCTCGTCATTAGCTCCCAGGAGTAGTTGCAGATTAAGATCCAGATTGGGAACTGGAGGAGAAGGAGAAGCAGGCTCGAGTACAGGCTGGAGTGGGAATTGCAGTTCGGACGGCAGTTGGAGCCGTGGAAGCAGAGAAAGAGGAGTCCTGGACAGCAAAGACAGGAGAGAGGAGAGAACTCCTGTAAGACGTGCTGGGAGAGGCTCAGAAGCTCCAGAGAGTTGGATACCGGGTAAAGAAATTACCTACAGGTCTGGGAGAAAAGCCAGCAGACTAGGAGGAGGGAAGGCACGCCCTGTGACCAGGAATTGGCTGGAATGGAGAGAGCAGGGAACCCTTCAGTCAGAAGGAAGCCTTCACAGTTGGCACAGGTGGGAGCCCAGCACAAAGGCATTTCCTTATAGCTGCCAAGAATTAGAAGAGAGACAAAGAAGAAACTCCAGGGCAACAGGTATTTTAAACCCTTACTGTTTTGAGGTGTGTAAAGGGAAAACACCTGAGCTTATAGAGGGAAGTTATCTGAAATCCCATGGTAACAGTTTGCAGATAAACGCTGTTAATCCTGAAGCAGAAGATATGCAGATAGACTCTAATGTTGATGACGTAGCAGATATGCAGATGGATTGCACGCTTTGTTTGGCTGACAACATTGAGTCATTGTGTTAAACCTTGAAGTGAAAAGTGCTGAGACACAGCAAAGAAAAAGGAACTGTTTTGCTTTGCTACGAGAAGCTGTTTGTTTTCCTTTTTGTACTTGTAACGAGCACTGCATGTTTTTGGGCCAGAGAGTGAAGAAACAATTACCTTAGTTATTGTATATAATCCTCATGATAAACTCCTGGAAACCGTCCTATTTTTGTTCTGCACCAAAGTTCTATTTGTAAGGGGAATAAATCCTTGTCATTTTGCCTTAAACACTCGACTACAATTGCTTCTTTATCAGAGAGCTCAAAAAGGGACTACAATTCCCAAGAGGCCTTGCAAAAGCCACAGCTGTAGTCTCACTTTCTGCATAGAGAAATTATCATGGCAGACCAACCCTCGGCTCCCTAGGCGGAGGGCTGGCCACGTGGTGACACATGGCACGCCCTGCTGGCTCAAAAGGTTCCCCCGCTAGAGCGTCCAGTACCAAATTGAGATCCCAGGGAGGAAATGACAACCTCTGTTGCAGCCACAGGTGCCTCACTGCTCTCAGGAACCGGCCTATCCCCGGATGCTGTCCCAATGACTGACCTTGAATCTTGCCTCGGCAACAGGAAATCACTGCCAACTGTCCCCGCAATGAGCTGGGTGCTAGACTCTTATCGAAACCAGCCTGTAAAAAGTCCAAAACCTCTGGGACCAACACGGCCATAGGCCTCCTTCTGTGGGCCGCACACCATTCCTCGAAGATGCGCCAGACCCGCACATAGGAGAGACAGGTCGAGCGCTTCCAAGCTTTTAGTAATGTCGAGATCACTGCCCCGGAATATCCCCGCTTTCACAACCTTGCCCTCTCAAGAGCCAAGCCATAAGTGAGGATCGATCCACCTGCGGCATCTAAATCAGCCCCTGTACGAGGAGATCACCCCTCACCGGAAGCCTCCAAGGGCAATCAGCCAGCAGTCTTATGAGATCTGCATACCATGGCTTTAGGTGGAGGATCGGGTGAAAAGAACCTTCCTTCTTTTGGTACCACAAAAAAAATGGAGTACTGACCACAGCTGTGCTGGTCTGTGGGAACAGGCATGACCGTTCCCAGGAGCAGGAGCCGCTCCAAAGTTTCCTGCACCACCGTTTCCTTGTTCAGAGATCTGCACGGAGACTGCACGAACGATGTGGGAATTGGCCTTGCAAGTTTGAGGGCATACCTGTCTCGAACGATCTCCAGAACCCACTGATTGTAAGTGACTCAGGCCCAGGCAGAGAACTGTTGCAACCGCCCTCCTATGGGCAGAACCTCCGTCCAGGCCCCCCTTGCTTCATTGTGGTTTCCTAGGACCAGAGGAGGAGGAAGAGGCACCAAACCTCTTCCTGCCCCCTGAAATCCCCGGAACCCTTGTCCCCTTGCGGGAAAGCGCCCCCTCTGAAAAGGCGTCAAGCGAGTGGGCCTAAACTTATGGGCATCTCGCAGCTGGGAGCGTGTCAGCACGGGGTTACGACCCTGTTTTGGCCTGTCCTCTGGGAGCCTGCCTCCCTTAGACTCCCCCAACTCCTTTACTGATTTGTCCAGATCCTCCCTGAAAAGTAGCTTGCCCTTAAAGGGGAGTCTGCTGAGGTGGGCCTTTGACGAACCATCCGCCGCCCAGTTGCAGAGCCACAGGTAACGACGAGCCGCCACTACAGAAGCCATGCCTTTTGCCAGACTTCTGATGAGATCATAATGGCTATCCGCTAGGTAGGCTGCCCTGACTCAATTCTTACCGCCTCCCCTGCTGAATCACCTGGAAGGCCACCTGGCAGCTGTATCTATTGAGACCAGCGGAGACAGGCCCTTGCCACCCACACACCAGACACTGACGCCTGGAGAGCCAGAGCACTGATGTCAAATGCCTGTTTTAGCAAAGTATCTAACTTCCTGTCCTGGGCATCCTTAAGGGCAGCACTGCCCTCTACTGGGATGGTTGTCTTCTTGGTTACTGCTGACACAGCTGCGTCCACCCTGGGGGACTGGAGTAAATCTCTCTCTTGCTCTGGCAAGGGGTATAACAGGGACATAGAACGCACCCCCCTTAAGCCTGACTCCGGCTGATCCCATTCTTCTTGGATCATCTGTCTCACCACTCTGTGAACCGGAAAAACCTTTTGCGACTTCCTAACCGCCTGAATCAAGGGATCTTCCAATGTCTCCTCCTCCACTGCGATACCCGTAGACATATTAGAGACTTGTTGATCAAAGCCGGCAACTCTTCCCGGTGGAAAACCTGAACAATCCCGGCATGCTCCTTCTCAGGGATTTCACCCTCTTCGAGCTCTTCCCCGTCCTTCCCCATCTCCTGGTCGGAGGAATCGCCTTCCAGGGCCTCGGATCAAGGGGAGCAGAGAGCTCCCTCTTCGGTCAACCTCCTCCTCTATAAGGGTAACTTTGCTTCTCCCGGCTCCTTGGGGTCTGCCCCTCGCTTGACTGGTCGCTCCTGTGCCGACCCTTGGCCTTGCGTTCCCTGCTGCTTTAGGTAGAATGCTCTATGCAGCAATAAAACAAACTCTGGTGAGAACCCACCCCAGCCCCCCCCCTCCTGCAGTCCCGCTGAAGTGGAGGGTCCGGGCTGAGGCTGAGGAATAACCAGCTGGTCCAATGCCAGGGGTGGTGGAGAAGCAGCCCCGACCATGGTCTTCCTGGGTTCCCCTAACTCCTGGGAGGGGGAAGATGAAGGGTCCTGGCTTACCCTTGCCTGGATGTCCTGCTGCAAAGAGGCGGCATCCATTGTGCAGCCCCTGCAAACGCCAGCCTCTGACACCGCACCACGCTGTGTCCCTCAAACCAGACATTGCGGCCTCGCCAGCATGGTATCAGGACTCTCCTGGAATAGAGAAGGGTTAAAGGACCTAAAACTGAAATGTATGAAAAAAATATATATATATATATATGTATATATACAACCCCCAGCTGTATATATATATATATATATATATATATAGATATATAGATATATATATATATATACACACACACCAAGTCCTACATAAAACCTTTTATTTTAAGGAAAAAAACAACAAATAGGAACTCAAAGGAAATAAAAGACATCTAATCAGGCCCCCAAACAAACCTCACACAAGCCTCTAAGATTTCCAGCAGCCTGATACCTACTGCGCGAAAAGCATGCAAAAACAAGTTCCTGCCTGCACCAGCACTTGTCAGGCCGCTCTCGCTCTTCCGCTCGGCCGGGGGACTGCGTGGATGACTCACCGCAACCCATGGCCCGCCGCCGTGCCTGCCACCTCCGAATGAAATTTGTGCTGCAGATCGGTGCTCCTCTTTGGACTAGGCCTCAAGTCACCGGCAACACCTTCCCGCCCTCGCGCTCAGTCTTCCCGGGCTTCGGCAGCGAGGCGGAGAATGGAGATGGGCAGCCCCCGTCATCAGCGGGCAGTACAACAGTGGCTCCTCACCCTTAACGGGATTGGGAGCCGCGACTGCTGCGGATAGTTTTCCCTTCCGAAGCCTCCTCCTTCCTTCAGTCGCGGTAGGTGAGGGGGGGGGGAGGAGGGGGCAAAAAGGCTTCTCTTTGGCAGCCCTGCAGGAGAGTTTGGGGTCCAAAGAGAAGCAAATCTCCAGTAATAAGTAACTAAATCAAGGAAATAAAGAAATAAAGAAAAACCCCTACTAAACTTTCTAACTGTCTCTCCAGTAATCCCTCTTCCCTGGCTTACTGCCTCTCTCCAGCTGCTTGGAGACTGAGCATACTGGAGTTGAGGGGAGGTGCCAATGCTATTTATTTCGGTGTCATCAAAAGGATGATGTGCTCAGTCTCCAAGCTGCTGGAAGGGGAGCACAACCGAGAGGAAAGGGACTGGACTGGAGGGATGCTTAGGAAGTTAGCTTTCCTAAAGTCTAGGATCCTCACTTTTGAATGAATTATCTCAGCCCTCATCCTAATACTGAACCACATCATCTGGTGGATCACTGCATGCAAGATGATCACCCACTATAACATCAGAAACACTCCCCCCATTCATAAGCACCAAGTCCAATACAGCCCCCTCCAATGTGGGTTCCGTTACCAGTCGCTGGAATAGTTCTCCCTTTAGAGATTCCAGGATCTTCTTAGTTCAAGATGACACTGCAGCAGGGATGTCCCAATCAATATCTTGCATATTGAAATCACCTATCAGTAGCACTTCTCCTTTTATGACAATACTGCAAATGTCTTAAAGTAAATATCTGTCCACTTCTTCTGCCTGTGAAGAAGGTCTGCATACTGTAGCACACCAATGCAAATGGATGCTCCATTCCCTCTTTCCAGTTTAGCCCAGAGTGCCTGTTCTTCCCCTCGTAAGCCCTGCAATCCAGAATATCAAGAGTTTGATCCCACTGGCACTCCTTGTGATCTTGGGCAAGTCACTTTACGCTCCATTGCCTCGGAAGAAAAGGCCTGGCAATCTACTTCCAGTGATACATTGCCAAGAAAACCCAGAGGCAGCTGGGTCGCCAGGAATCAGCACTGACTTGACAACACAAAAAAAAAAGTTTTTACATATAGGGGTATGTTTACTAAACTGCGTTAGTGTGATTCGCGTTAGGAGCCGCGGTAGAGACAGAAATCCCAAATAAGGACATGGGCGGTACATCGTTACCGATAACACGCGTTACCAGGCGCCATAAATGAATGAGCGTTACATGGCACGTTACTGTGCATTAATCCTAAGAAGGCGCGCAGGCATACAAGCACAGCAACAGAGCTGTAGCACAATGGTTACAACACTGACTGATGGTACAGGGGACATGGGTTCAATTCCCCAGTGGGCCTAATGTATAAGGCTGGCTGAGGCATCACCCTTTACATTTAAGTAGTGATTGTTGAGGCATTTGACTTGTATTTTAATTAGTGCTGCCAGCAAACACACCCTCACGGTGGCATAACCTAAGGTGCCGCATAAGGCATCCCATAACGCACTCCATAGGGCACATTATAAAGTGTACTGTCCGCCAAGGCACCCTATAATGTCCCCTCCAGGATAGGGTTAACCCACCCGTACCCATGATGCACCGCACATGCAAATCAGCAGTCGAGAGATGGGCACAAGATGGGGTATGCACCCCCACAGCACCTCGGCCTGGTAGGGGGAACAGACCGTGTGTGGTACTGCCACAGAGTAGCCACAGACAGTCACATTGTGCGGGTACTGTGCCCACCCTGAGGTTGAGGTGGGGCGCCCAGCACCAGGTCCACAGCACCTTTCATGGCTGAAATACGCCATGCTGCAGGTCCCCATCAGTGTGTGATAGGTAGTTCCGTTAGACACACCTAGGATACATCTGTGTCCTGCTGTATTTCTCGGTCATGTCTAGTCCTTATGGGCGATGATGCACCCAGAATAGTGCATATCCTGCGTTGGTGCCATGGTTACCTGTTGGGGAGGGAGGGGAATGGGAGGGGGGGGGGGGAATGGGAGGGGAGGGGGGGAGGGGAATGGGAGGGGGGGGGGGGAATGGGAGGGGAGGGGGGGGGGGGGAATGGGAGGGGGGGGGGGGAATGGGAGGGGAGGGGGGGGGGGGGGGAATGGGAGGGGAGGGGGGGGGGGGGGGAATGGGAGGGGGGGGGGGGAATGGGAGGGGGGGGGGAATGGGGGGGGGGAATGGGGGGGGGGAATGGGGGGGGGGAATGGGGGGGGGAATGGGGGGGGGAGGGAGGGGGGAATGGGGGGGGAGGGGGGGAATGGGGGGGGAGGGGGGGAATGGGGGGGGGGAATGGGGGGGGGGGAGGGAGGGGGGGAATGGGGGGGGAGGGGGGGGGAGGGAGGGGGGGAATGGGGGGGAGGGAGGGGGGGAATGGGGGGGGGAGGGGGGGAGGGAGGGGGGAATGGGGGGGGGGAGGAAGGGAGGGGGGGGGAATGGGGGGGGAGGGAGGGAGGGGGGGAATGGGGGGGGAATGGGGGGAGGGAGGGGAATGGGGGGAGGGAGGGTGGGGGGAGGGGGGGAAGGGGGGGAATGGGGGGGGAAGGGGGGGAATGGGAGGGAGGGATGGAGGGAGGGGGGAATGGGGGGAGGGAGGGAGGGGGGAATGGGGGAGGGGGGAAGGAGGGGGGGAATGGGGGGGAGGGAGGGAGGGGGGGAATGGGGGGGAGGGAGGGAGGGGGGGAATGGGGGGAGGGGGGGAAGGGGGGAATGGGGGGGAATGGGGGGGAGGGAGGGGGGGGGGAATGGGGGGAGGGGGGGAAGGGGGGAATGGGGGGGAGGGAGGGAGGGGGAATGGGGGGAGGGGGGAGGGGGGGAAGGGGGGAATGGGGGGAGGGAGGGAGGGGGGGAATGGGGGGGAGGGAGGGAGGGGGGGGGAATGGGGGGAGGGGGGGAGGGGGGGAAGGGGGGGAATGGGGGGAGGGAGGGAGGGGGGAATGGGGGGGAGGGAGGGGGGGGGGAGGGGGGGAAGGAGGGGGGAAGGGGGGAGGGAGGGGGGAATGGGGGGGAGGGAGGGAGGGAGGGGGGGAATGGGGGGAGGGGGGGGAAGGGGGGAATGGGGGGGAATGGGGGGGAGGGAGGGGGGAATGGGGGGAGGGGGGAGGGGGGGAATGGGGGGGAGGGAGGGGGGATGGGGGGAGGGGGGAGGGGGGGAAGGGGGGAATGGGGGGAGGGAGGGAGGGGGGAATGGGGGGGAGGGAGGGGGGAAGGAGGGGGGAAGGGGGGGAAGGGGGGGAGGGAGGGGGGAAGGGGGAGGGGGGAGGGGGGGAAGGGGGGATGGGGGAAGAGGGGGAGGGGGGAGGGGGGAGGGAGGGGGAATGGGGGGGAGGGGGGGAATGGGGGGAGAGGGGGGAGGGGGTTGTATGGACCCATAGGCAGATTATGTACCACCACACAACCTACCCTCTGGGGCTCAGGGTGGGAAACAGGATCACCCACCAATAGATCCACATTCTACCTCCCTGCAATGGTAGCAGTAGAGGGGACCATCAACCCCAGTCCTGCTGGGGAACAGACAGAGCGGTACACATCCATAAAGCAATAGCAGACAGACGGCAGGCCTGGAAATGCTCAGCTGCCCCCCACCATTATCTGACATTCCCAGCAACAAGCCTCCAGCTGCTGCACCCTGCAAGGTGTTCCAGCAAGACACATACTAGCTGCAGACAGTCTGCCAGCTAGTCCATAGTGTATGGTCCTGGAGGAGATGCATGTACCCAGAACGGGGATGTCAGCATACACACCAAGCAGATAAGTCAGTGATTGGGCCCCAAACAAAAACCCATAAATATCACATGAGAGAAATGCTATATAGCACTATGGGGGAACCTAGCCATGCCATGGTCACTGCTCAGTCAGGGTGAGAGTGACCTCCCAACAGGACATGCTATGGCCACCCTGTCCATGCAGGTGGTGGCCAGGCACTACAATGTCCGAGCCATTGCCCTATGCCATGTGCAGATGCATCCAGGCCAGGCCACCCTATCCAGGCTATTCCCACGGTACCTTGCTCCTCATTATGCACATTGGCAGGCCAATACTGGCAACAGTGCTAGCAGTGTGGGCTGTGGAGGGTGTTGGCAGCCACCACACACTGGATAGACAGACACACACTCCCCACACCTATGCCAGCATTGTGCAACTATAGAGGTGTTGGGCAGCCCAGGCCACCACACCAGTCCTGGGCACAGTGCAGGCATGGCTATGGTACGCAATACTGTAGGAGTCACTCCCCAGGTTGGTAAACACTGTCAGACACAAGACCTGTAGCACACTCCACAGACATCAGAAAGGTTGCTATGATGCAGCTCACTCAGAAAATTGTACTTAACTTAGGAATTGCTATCTGCCAGTAATCATAGCAACCTTTTGATAGATGTGTACCATATTCCCAGGTTTAGGGTGGCATTACTAAGGTATGCAAGTGCTAGTATTGGGAGATGCATGCAGAGCCCAAAGTCCTGCCTCTCCAGGAGGCTTTGGATAATGGGGCCTGTGGGTACGGATGTGTCTGCCCCTGTTGGCTGCTGCTTTACGGCAGAGGTTCCCAACTCCAGTCCTGCGGTGCCAAACACTGTTCGGGTTTTCATGCTGTCCCTCATGAATATGCATGAGATACATCTGCATACCATGGGGGTGGCGCATAGAAATGCAGCACAGGCATCTTTATTAGAGGCAGCATGGAACCGGAATGGTGTTTGGCCCTCCAGGACTGCATTTGGGAGACTCTGCTCTAGGTAATGTGCATGTTTATGGTGTCTGTGCTCTGTAGGGTAAAATGTAGGCGTCTTGGGCATGTTTACGTCATCTGCAATAAAGGTGCTGTCTGTATTAGCACGTTGTAGTAGTGGGTAAAATATGGGGACTGGCTTGGCAGGAACCACAGCTGGGACTTGAAACTGTGACCTTCTGCTTCTGAATATACTGGTTTTGTGCACTGCACCACCTTGTTGTCACAGAGTCAGTACATTCCTTGGTGATACCATGACTGTTCGTCAGACAGGGCCCATCTGTTGCAGTACACGGCACCCACCTACACAGGGCTAGGCCACGGTCTGCTCTGGGCAGCTGCCACTGCCCACTCCACCACCAGTATCCCTCAGCCACCATGCTGACATGCCCTTCTGCTGGTGGTGCTGGTGGTGCGCAGTCTCAGGCCATCCAGTGTGCAGGTAGGCGGCTGCCTATGGTGCGGGTTCTAGGGTAGGGGTGCCTGCATAGACGTCCACGCTCCCCCCCAGCCCTGCCTGCCAATGTTCTGTGCCCTTGGGGGTAGCTGTTGGGTACTATCCCCTGTGACACTGTGGGAAACACACTCGTGCCCTTGTTGGGCCTTCAGCAGTTGCTGTCTGGCTGCTCTGCTGTTTCAGCATTCGTATGGGCCACCTAGGCATCACCCTAGTCCGCACTGTGGCCCAGCTCCACCACAGCATGTGCTGCCTGCGGCCCTCTATCCCCTTTTCCAGCATCTGTCCAGTTGCCGTTCCAACATGCATGCCCTGATGTTGCGGGACATGTGCACACCATAGGAACCCTGTCCGATGGAGGGGAAAACTCTGAGCAGCGCTATTTCACTGTGGGCTCATTCACCTTGTATGGGGACGGAGTATAGACCCTTCCACGATTTATATCTTTTCTATGGAGCTTACTCGGGTTGGGGGGGGTTGATGTTCCTCATTAATACCACTATTGGCCAGCTTGGTTATGGTTTTTTTCCAGTTTGTTGAGGTCATCTTCAGTGTTTATGTGCCCTTTTGTTCTGTGCACATGTATCACACTTATCACTTTTTTTAGGTTTCCCTGCCTGGGCTGTACATTGATGACACTGAAATGATTTCTCTCCCCTGTAATGTGCATTTAACGGCAGGTTTTCAATCGCGTTAGGATTCAGCTCTTCAGATCAGCGCGTTAGTGTGAAGGGAGCCTCTCCCCGCCCACTCTCCACCCACTGACCCCTTCTCTCCGCCCTCTCTCCACCTTCTGCGGTGTTTTACCGCGCAGCGGAACTTTACGATCGTTAACGTTACATAACGCGCGTTATGATGCGTTACCGCAGTTTAGTAAACATCCCCCATAGTGTCACTCCTCTTTTTTCCTATCCTTTCCTTCCTGAATAAATAATAGGGGTCTGTTTACTAAACATTCCTAACGTGCGGGGCCGCGCTAGTGTGCCTGTGCCATATAAGGAGTGGGCGGTTCAGGCAGAAAATAGAAAAAAAACGGTAGTAAGCAACCGGACGTGTGCGCGTCGCGCTAATGTGCGGGGGTCGACATTAGCGCGTGGAAAGGCAAAGTGGCGCGCTGCTGAGTATACAAAACAACAGAGCCGTGGTACAATGGTGAGGACAATGACCAATGGTGCAGGGGCCATGGGTTCAATCCCCCAGTGTGCGCAATGACAAAGGTCAGCTGAGGCAGTAACTGTAATGATTAAAATTGTTTTAGGAGGCAAATTAATTTGGAACGGCATAAGGCGGCGCACAGTTATTTTTGGGCGGCATAAGGCGGCGCACAGTGCTTTTTGGGCGGCATAAGGCGGCGCACAGTTATTTTTGGGCAGCAGAAGGCGGCGCACTGGTCCCCTTGGGCGGCAGAAGGCGGCGCGCTGATAGGCACAAGGCGGCGCGCTGATGCACAAGCACAGGAACAGAGCCACAGCACAATGGTTAAAACACTGACCAATGGTGCAGGGATCAGGGGTTCAACTCCTCACAATGCCCAGTGAAAAATGCCTGCTGAGGCAGTATGTATTATGTTGTGGAGTGCTGTAGGAGGCTGTATAATTTTATTTTGTTATCACTACTAGCAAACGCACTCTCCCAGCATGTTAACATACGGCGGCCCATAAGGCACATGTTACAGTGCACTGTTCGCCAAGGCACCCTTGAATGTCCCCTATAGGGCAGCATGTATGTTGCGACACAGGATAATGTATAGTGCACCCTATAGGGATGGCAACCATAAGGTGGCCTACAGGGCGCCCTATGAAGCACCCTCAGAGGCACCTAATGGGTATAGTAAGCTGAGGGTGGTCTTGCCGGCATAGACATATGTACAGTAAATAAAAATAAAGCTGTGGACAGCCCTACCAAAGGGCCCCACTGTGGGTTTGAACCCATGACCTCTGGCTGCACAGGCAGTGATGTAACCATTGCGCTACAGCTCCATAGCTGTAAGCAGGCCCCTGGCTGGCTGCAGATAGCCTACACGTCACCTCACAGACAGTCTGCTGGTGTCAACAGGATAGGGTTAGGCCACCCGTACCCATGATGCACTGCACATGCAAATTAGCTGTCCGCAGATGGACACAAGATGGGGAATGCACCCCCACAGCACCTCGGCCCTGTTGGGGGAAGTGACCGGGTGCACCCACACAGCACCTTGGCCTAGTAGGGGGCACTGACCGGGTGTTTTACTGGCACAGAGTAGCCACACACCGTTACATCGTGCGGGTACTGTGCTCACCCTGAGTGTGCAATGAGGTGGCCAGGACCAGGTCAACAACACCTGCCATGGCTGATGGAGGCCAAGCGGGCGTTCCAAAGCAGTGTTAATGTGTCAGATAGCTAGTTTCTGCACAAACACCATGGATATCCCTGTCTGCCGCTATCAGGCGCGCACACCCACCCCGTGGCAAACATGGTCCCCATCAAGGGATCCACACTCTACCTCCCTGCAAAGGTGGCAGTAGAGGGCAACATCAACCCCAGTCCTGCTGAGGAACACCACCCCCCCCCCCCCCCAGGCAGGCAGCTCTATACACAGCCATAACACAATAGCAGACAGACATAAGCCCACTCCACCACCAGATATTCCCCTGCAGCAAGCCAACAGCCACTGCACCCTGCAAGACATTTACCAGCTACAAACAGTCTGCTGGTTAGTCCATAGTGCATGTTCCCAATGGAGATGCATGCACCCAGAACTGGGCTGTCTGCATACACAGCAAGCAGATAGATCAGTGACTGGGCCCCAAAGAGAAACCCATATCTATCACATGAGGGAACTACTATACAGCACTATGGGGGGGGCCTAGCCATGCTGTGGTCACTGCACAGTCAGGGTGAGCGTGATCCCCCAGAAGGACATGCTTTGGCCACCCTGTCTGTGTAGGTGGTGGCCGGACACTACAATATCCCAGCCAATGTCCCTGCCAGGGCCCTATGCCCAGTGCAGATGCATCCTGGCCACGCCACCCTGCCCTGGCTATACCCATGGTACCTTGCACCTCATTATGCACATTGGCTGGCCAATACTGGCAACAGTGCTGGCAGTGTGGGCTGTTGAAGGGGCTTGCAGCCAACACCCACTGTATAGACAGACACACACTTCCACACCTCTGCCATCATGGTGCTACGATTGAGGGGGTAAGTAGCCTTGCCCACCAAACCGGTCCTGAGCACGGCAAGGCATGGATATGGTACGCATTACAGCTGGTGGTCACTCCCCAGGGTGGTAAGCACTGTCAGAGGCCAGGCCTGGAGCATGCCCCGCAAACACCTAACAGATTGTTTGGATGGGGTCAACTAGCAGTATGTACGTAACGTATGGATATCTGCCTGCCTGTGCTCCTAGCAAACGTCTCAGAGCTGTGTAGGGTGACATTGGTAAGTTATGCAAGTGCTCGTTGTGGGTGCTGCATGCACGGTCCAATGTTCTGCCTTTCCAGGAGACATTGGCCAATGGAGCCTGTGGGTGTGGGTGTGTCTGCCCTTGATGGCTGCTGCTTTACGGCACAGATTCCCAACTCCAGTCCAGGTTTGCATCACACTGTTCGGGTTTTCCTGCTATCCCTCATGAATATGCATGGGCTACATCTACATGCCATGGGGGTGGTGCATAGATATACAGCACAGGCATTTGTATGAGTGTCAGCATGGAACCTGACTGGTGTGTGGCCCACCAGGACTGCATTTGGGTGATTCTGCTCTAGGTACTGCCCCTGTTCATGGTGTCTGTGCTCAGTGGGGTAAAAGATAGATGTCTTACCATTGCATATGTCCCCGCCATGAAAGGTGTGTCCTTACTATCACTGTTTAGTTGTGGGAAAAATATGTGGGCAGGATTGGCAGTAGCCCCAGCTGGGCTTTGAACCTGTGACCTTCTGTTTTTGCATGCACTGTCTGTGTGCACTGCACCACTGTGTAGCCACTGATTCGTTGGATTCCCTGGACATGGCTAGGCCTCTGTCTTCTGTGGTTAGCAGCCACTGCCCCCTGCACCACATGTACTTGTCCGCCAACATGCTGGCATGAACATCTCTCAGAAAAAAAGTTGACCTGATTGCAATGTGGCAGTACGGGACTGCATTTGGGGGACTTGGCTGTAGGTAATGCCCATTGTTGTGGTGTGTGTGCGGTGTTGGGTAAAATATGGGTGTTTTCCCCATGCTTATGTTCCCTGCACTACAGGGGTGTCTGCGCTATCTTTATTTAGTGGTGGGTAAAATATAGGGACTGGGCTGGTAGGTGCCCCAGCTGGGTTTTGAACCTCTGCCCTCTGGTCCTAGAGGTAATGACTCTGTCCGCTGTACCACACTTTGGCCACAGAGACAGTGCAGCCCCTGGAGGCAGTAAGCCTGGCAGGATGGAGTCACAAACCCTGCTCTACTCATTTTTACTGTGGGCATATGCACCCTTTCTGGTGACAAACGTGCACATAAACACCAGAAATGACCACGGGAAATGGGGGAGAAAATATCACCATGCTGGGCGACAGTGATATTAATGGGCAACCATAGCAAACACTCCGAGGAAAGCTCCAAAAAACGGAAATGTTTTTCGGAAGAGTCTCCGCTCCGTAGACCCTTCCAATATTCATCTCTTTTTCTGGAGCTTTGCTGGGTGTGTTTTGTATATTTGCCCATCACTATAACTGTTCCCCAGCTGGATTACTATTTATAATAGTTTTGTTGTGGTCATTTTCAGGTTCTATTTGCAATTTTGTTCTGTGCACATATATCACACTGCACACGTTTTTTAGGTTTCCCCGGTGTTCCTGTACATTGCTGACGGAAATGGTTTCTCTTCCCTTTAAATGCCCTCTACCGCGAGGGTTTCACTCGCGCTAATTTTTACATGGAAATTCGGGCCCGATACTGTGCGGGGAGCCTCTCCCCTCCCACTCTCCACCCATTGACCCCGTCCCTCCGCCCCTCCGGAGCCTTCCTCCGCCCTCTTTTAGCCGTTCCACGCCTCTATCGGACATTTGCGGGCCCGCACTTGTACGGGCCCATTAGTGTGCCGCGTACCTGTGCGGGGGTGACACGCACGTGTGCGGGGCGTTTAAACGCGTTTCTGCGCGTTTAAATGCCGCGTTGCCGTGCGCTATTTTGCGTCGCGCAGATTTGCGGACTTTAGTAAACATGCCCCATAGTCCAGTAATATTACATCCCTGGATCCTTGAAAAGATAAAAGAAAACCAAAAGAATATCTAGATGTGTTTTACTGACTATAGCAAGGCTTTTGACTGTGTAAACCATGAGAAACTCTGGGCCACATTAAGAAGCATGTGTATACCAAAACTCCTGATAGTTGTCTTGCACAACTTTTACACTGATCAACAAGCAACAGTTATCAGAAAAGGTGTACGACAAGGCTGCATACTTTTCCCTTACCTGTTTAATTTTTATGCAGAACAAATCATCAGAGGAGTAGGACTGTATGAAGATAACAAAGGTGTGAAGACTGGTCGAAGACTCAACCTTCGCTACGCTGATGATATCACAGTGCTGGCTGAAAGTGAAGACTATCTGAAACATTTGCTTCTCAAGATCAAGGAACATAGTCTTAAAATAGACCTGTTTCTTAATGTAAAGAAGACAAAGATACTGACAACTGGCAAAATCAATAAGTTCATCATTGATGGAGAAGAAATTGAAATAGTTGACAACTTTAACCTGCTTGGATCAATAACAAAAAGAAATGAAAAGCAGTTCAGAAATCCAAAGATGCATTGCTCTTGGCAGAATAGCTATGAAGGACCTTGACAAGATACTTAAGAGCAGAGAAGTCTCTCTCCATTCAAAGATTCAACTTGTCCAAGCCATGATATTTTCAATAACTTCATATGGGTGCAAAAATTGGTCAGTGAATAAGATAGGAAGAAAATTGATGCCTTTGGATGGTGCTGGAGAAGAATACTGTGTATATCTTGGACCGCCTAAAAAACAAACCAATGAGTACTAGATGAGATCAAACCTAAGCTTTCTTTAGAAGCTCAGATGACTCTACTTTCATACTTTGGACACATCATGCGAAGACAGAGATCTTTAAAGAAAGACGTTATGCTTGGCAAGATTGAATGTCAATACAAAAGAGGAAGGTCAGCAAGGAGATGGATCGATACAATAACAGCAGCTATGGATGCCACTTTATCAACAATGCCTGACTGAAGACCGAACACAGTTTAGGAAAACTATCAAAGAGGGTCGCCATTAGTCGATACAGACTCAATGGTACTTAACAACAAAAACATAATTACATATCAATCATGATCCTCCATGAACTATGTCTGTGACTGCCACTAAATCCAAGTGAACCTCTTCCATTAAACCTCTAGATCTAGAATCTTATTTCCCATACTACGGGCATTAATATACACTGCTTTGCAGATGTTGCCCTTTTTTCTGTTTCTACAGAGGTATGTAATCTTTTACTTACCTGAGGGCTTTCAATTTATCTAGTGCTTTCTTCACCCATTCCCAATGAATCTAGTTAGCCCTCTTCAGTAGGTTAGCCCTCTTCAGTAGATTAGCCAGTGTACTGTAGAAGACAATTTGACCTTTCTTGGATAGATAGACATGATCTCTAATCAAAAGCCCCTGGAAAATTATCCTATGGTCCTGGAAGTGCTAGATGGAGTGGAGGGGAGAGAGAGCGCAAGGGATACTGGAAGAAGGGGGAGGGGAAGAGAGAGAGGGCAAAATTAGTGAAAGATTGGGGAATAAGAGAGTGGGGAATGGAAAGCTAGGATAAGTAAAAAGTGGAACGCTGTGGGTGGATGCAGTAAACAGAGGGAGACAGGACTGGATATTAAAAAGTGAAATCTGAGCACTTAGAGAGGCAGAAAAATAAATGGAAAAATGCTGAAAGGAAAAGATCAATGTCAGATGAATGTACGAGAGAAAGTGAAAAAGGAGAGGAGAGAAGAAGTGGCAGATAGACTGGAGTTGAGAGATGGAGGAATGCAGAAACCAGAAGTTGGGATTAACACAATCAGAAGAATAAAATGTCTAAACAAAGGCAGAAAAAGATTTTTATTTTAATCTAGTGATTAGAATATGTCAGAAAATGCATTGCTATTTCTCTGGTGTATTGCATGCAGCGTGTAGCATTTTGGGGCTTCAATTTAAACAGGACCCAATTCTGTCCCGCACGTACATCTCCTTTGTACGTCCGAGCTGACCTAAACATACAAAGGAGATTGCGATTCTGATCCCGCGAGGCACGTCTAGCCCTGCGGGATCAGAACTGCGAACAGGCTTGTACATGCAGGCCGGGTCTGCAATTCAGGCCCGGCCTGCACATACAGCCATAGCCTGGCTAACTCAGCCAGGGCTTTTAAATGGAGCCGTGGCACCATGGCGTCCTGTTGCCATGGCACTGCAGCTCCATTTAAAAGTTGGGATGCCGGCTGCTGCTAAAAAAGTTAATTCCCCGTAGCCCAACCACTGATCTGGCCTCCTAAGGCCAGGATCAGGCTGCGGGGAATTAAGTCTGCCCCCCCCCCCAGTCCCTTCCGTGCCCCGGGCCACTTAAAAAAACACGAACAGGGGAGTTATTCCACCTCAGAGGTGGAATAACTTCCCCGGCCATTTCACCAGCCCTGGACATCCAGGGCTGGCGACCACCCACTGCCCACCCACTCTCCACCCCCGGGCCGCCTCTTCCCGTGGGGAAGTTAGTCGGGGCATGCAGTCAACACGAATAGTGGGGATGGATATCCATCCCCGCTATTCGTGTATCAGAATAACCCCCACAGTGTCTACATATATCTATTTAAGTTAGTGGGCAGTTAATTCTGTACTTGGTAAGGGGCTGTGTGTGAGAGAGGCCAGATATTCTTTTAGCATGGAGTTTCTATATGGGTATCTGTAGTAATCCAGTGTGTTCAGTTTCCAACTAGAATTATTTATGTTCTAGGGCCCACTGCAATATTTAGGTGCTGTGTTTTCCTAGGTAAGGTCCATTCTGTAAGTTAGTGCTGTTATGGTATAGTTGGGACTTCTACTAGTGGGTATTTATAAATTTTAAATTCAGGTATTTATTTAGCAGTGAATTAGGTGTTTGAGGGTAACAAAAGAAATCAGTGCTTATAAGTGCTATTGCTGTGTACCTTTTCGGGTGAAATTAAACATGTACGTTTGTGTCACTTAGGAATCCTTAACACATAAAAGAGTCAAAAACTGAGTGGGAGATACAAGCCAAGCCAAGAGAGAGATGAAAAAGTACTAGGGAATTGACTTTTTCCAGTGTTTATTCAATTAATACCTATTTTAAAAATTTTGTTAGGAGGCTGTTTTATCAGTGTTTATCAGTTAAAACCTAAAATCAGAAGTCCTAGGCATAGTAAATTTGCTCTATAGGTCCTGAATGACTTTTTTTAAAAAGGATTTTTTTAAATAGGATTTTTTTATTACTTCACAATATCCCCTGGTATGGGAGATGGTTAATGTTGGGTGGAGGGAACGTATCTCATCCTCCCTCTTGGGCAGCAAATTGCCTTGAGCTCTAGTACTGAGGAATAAAGTGACACGTGCAATAGCAGTAGTTCAAACACTTATTCACAGTCCTTGCTCCCTGACAGCTTCACTATCTAAATAGTTAGCAAGGCCATAATCAATGTCATCACCGAGAGGTGGAACTTACCATTCCTTGGGTACAATTATTGCTAAAGATTTAATTCAAGTCAGGTTCTGCCAGTGTTACTAGGACAAGCAACATTTCACACTTCCCATAATCAAAGCTGAGCTCAAATTGATGGTGAAGCTGGTTTGCCACCAGGGGCGGCCCAAGGGGGGTGCGGGGCCATGTGCGGAGACTCGGTGCGGGGCCTCATTTTCATAAATATTTGCATAATGTTAACATACACTAACTTTTAGTAAACATGCCTCATAATGAGTGTATGGATAAAGAAAGAGTAAAAGATTTCTATATTACTATAATCCAGTGCCAACCGCCAGGCACATTAGGAACTACTACAAACACTGCCCATTTAGAACCCATAGCAAACCCGCCGTATCATAACAGCACTACCAGGACTCACAAAGCACCATACTCTACCTATCAATAGGCAACACTGCAAATATTAAGCCAATACATTTCAGAGAATAACAATAAATTACCTACTGGGGAAAGAGAACAAGTGGCAATGTCAAATAGAAACTACATAAACAGAATACCTCAGCTCAATTACACATGCAGAACATAGACCATCACCAAACAAAGAACAGGGAATCACAATTTAGAAATAGGAAGACAATAATTAAACTGGGAACCCCAAAAGCCAAACTTGGATTGTACAACAACAATGTAGAAATAAAACTATAAATTCATTTCCTCTTGTACTAAACAAAGCACAGACGTTAATGATGCACATTTCCCAAAGCTGACATATTCCAGTTAATAAATTCAAAATAAAGAGATATTTTTTTACCTTTTGTGTATTTTTTTTTCAGTTGCAATTGCTCCAGCCACTTTCTTCTGGTTTCTTCATGTCTTCTGCTAACTCTCCATCGTCTGCTATCCATTTGTCCTTTCTTCTCTCTTCTAGTTTTTTTTTCCATTCTCTCTCTACATCTGCTTTAACATACTAATCTTTTGCTCTTTCCTCATTCCTCCATCCTCAATCCCCACTTACTCTCTCAATTACCTAGCCACTGCACTGTCACCATTATACTGTAGTCAGTAATTCTTACTATTGTACTGTTGTCAGTAACTCCTAAATATTACCTAGCCACTGCACTGTCACCATTATACTGTAGTCAGTAATTCTTACTATTGTACTGTTGTCAGTAACTCCTTAATATTACCTAGCCACTGCACTGTCACCATTATACTGTAGTCAGTAATTCTTACTATTGTACTGTTGTCAGTAAATCCAGTACCCTGCCACAATGGGTTCCCCCTTTACCACCATAATCGGATGTTATATCATCCTTGCTAGTTGGTTCCCCTGCTATCTTACCTTAACCCCTTTTTCCAATCAGATCCCAATATTACAAAGCCACGGAAGGAGATGGTCTAATGCATCACGTAACAATGTAAATTGGGATACTCGCGCACATCACCCACATCTGCTACACATAGTGCTTCAGCACTCTGTGAAAACCAAGAAGGCGGAAAACTCCTACCCTCATAACCTAAAATGTGCCCTCATTAATGCCCGTTCTATCCGGAAGAAGTGGCCAGCTGTCACCGACATAATCTCCCTCCACGACCTCGATATACTCTTGGTCACAGAGACGTGGCTATCTGACGAAGACAATGTCATACTCAACCAGCTCCTCCCACCGAACTTCACAGCTCATACAAGTCATAGACGAGATAAAAGAGGAGGAGGGGTGCTCATCCTCACCAAGACAGACCTCCATTTCCAGACGGTTGACGCCACCAACACTAATCAACTTGAAACCGTCACCATCTCCAACAAACGATGCTCAATCAACCTGCTTTACAGAGCACCTTCAGCTTCTCCGGATGATCTTGCTGCAATAATTGATCTCGCCTCCAACACGCATAACCCAAACATCCCAAACTGGATCATCGGCGATTTCAACCTGCCAACACTGCAGGACAATCAAGTGTTAGCCTTTCTGGATGCCCTCACAAATCTCGGCTTCAAACAATTAGTAAAAGAACCTACCCATACCAAGGGAAATATTCTGGACTTAGTATTCGCCCCTCGGATATCTCTTAACACAACGTATGACCCCATAACATCCATAACTCCTGTTCCATGGTCAGATCACAAACTGATCATCCTCCAGATTCCTTTGCACAAAATCGATTCAAAGTTCAATAAGTTACCAAGCAACACTAGAAAACCACACTCCAGATGTTTCAAGCCTTTCAGCAGAGACATTATCCTTACGGAAACGCAACAACTCATTAGCGAAACCACCTCGAACCTTGATGACCTGATTAATCACTGGAACAACTGCCTCAGTGCAATCGCCCTACGCACACCAACCAACAAGCCCCCAGGGAAAAGAACGAGTGCTCCATGGTACACAGCCGATCTGAGAAATTCTCTTACCCAATTACGGAAACTCGAGAAGCGCTGGCGCCGATCCCACTCTTCAACTGACCAGACAGCATACAACTGTCATCTGGCTGCACACCGCAAGGCAACCACTGATGCAATGAAACAATATTACTCAGAGACCTTAAAGAGGTCACTTAGTAAACCCCACGATCTTTTTGACCTAGTCAAGACTCTATCAAAGGAACCAACCCCCGGACCTCAATTTGAGATTCACCCACAAGATTTTGCCAACTATGCACAATCCAAGATATGCCAGACTATCAATATCATGACTACAACCACCAACCCGGAACGTGATTGCCCTACAGCTCTAACCGTATTCTCTACCCCTACCAAGAAAAGAATTGAAGACACTATTATGGCCCTTAACACCACCACATCTCAGTCCGATCCATGCCCAGCCTTCTGGATTAAGGAGCTCCGTTGCCATTTCAGCCCAATACTATCCAATATAATGAAGCTCTCCTTCACAACAGGTTCCTTCCCCTCAGCTCTTAAACGCACCTCTATCAGACCTCTTCTAAAAAACTGCAAACTCGATCCCCAAAAAGTAGATTCATACAGACCGATATCCAGTATACCTCTACTTGCGAAGATCATTGAAAAAGAGGTACAACGACAATTGCAAGATCACGTTGACGCTGTCGCACCATTAGACCCCTGCCAACATGGTTTTAGGGAATCCCACGGAGTGGAAACTCTTCTTACCACCCTCTTCTGCAAGATAATCACTGGCATTGATGACATCCATCAAGGATTTGCTCTCATCTTTCTGGACATCGCCGCAGCTTTTGATTCAGTAAGTCATGAGCTTCTCTTAGGTCGACTAATTGAGAAAGGCATTGCTGGTAGAGCGCTTGATTGGTGCAGATCTTACCTGTCCGAAAGATGGCAGCATGTGCGTTCTGGAGGGATGACCTCGGAACCTTTCCACCAAAGCCAGGGAGTCCCACAAGGTTCCTCCCTTTCAGCCCTCCTGTTTAACATATACATGCAGCCAATTTGCAAGATCATCCGATCCTTCAATGTTGACTGCATGTTATACGCTGACGATGTCCTGCTATACATACCCTTCTCTACGGAACATCTCGACCTCTCTCCACTGACAAGCTGTTTCAATGCAATATCCGACTGGCTTTTCTCCCAAAACCTCCGAATACAACATAAGAAAACGGAAGTACTCTTCATTACGAGGAACCCTAACTTCACCCCACCACAATTCCTTAAAGTCAAAGAGGCAGAGTTACAATCTAAACCATCAATACGCTACCTGGGTGTCACCTTGGATCAACGCCTGGACATGAAAGCCCACATAGGGAACACAGTCAGAGCAGTATACTACAAGATCCGCTCACTTAGGCATTTACGATCCATGCTGGAACCAAATGACTTTAGGACTATATAGCAGGCGTTGATCATACCTCATTTTGATTACGCCAATGCCATCCTTCAAGGCCTGCCCCTATCCACCTTGCAACCACTACAGCTCGCCATGAACGCGGCAGCAAGGGTCATCCATGGAGCCTCCAGAAGTGACCACGTGACACCCCTGCTGATACAGTTACATTGGCTACCTATCCAGGCTAGAATCGCTTTCAAGATTCTGCTATTCACTTTTAAAGCTATTAACAAGCTCTCCTCTGAATCAATAAATGCCCTAATCCATACCACATCCCCTAATAGAGCGAGGAGATCCACAACTACAAACACCCTAAAAGTCCCGAAAGCATTAACAGATTGCACCACATCCACAGCCAATAGGGCGTTTAGTATCAGTGCGCCAAGATGTTGGAACGCACTACCTCCAGATATCCGGGCTATTAAGAGCCTTACACAGTTTAGGAAAGCCCTCAAATACCACCTCTTCAATAAGTACCTCATAGAACCCAACCTCACCCACTGAGACCGAGATGTAAGCCGCTAGGCTAATATATGGTTTCCCAACAACATGTCAAGAAAGATTCTCTAACCTTAGTGGTGCAGTTGTTTCAATGGAATTCATGATTATACGACTCGATGTAGCAATATTTGTAAAAAGTTTACCACTGTTATCCAAGTTTATGTAGTAAGTTTGTAAATAGTTACCCTTGTTATCCAAGTTATTTGCCTTGTTACCTGTGAACTCATACGTGTTAATCTGTACTGAGCATTTCTGTTCCATGTAAACCGCGCTGATGCCGAATAGTGCGGTATATAAGAGACTTTAAATAAATAAAATAAATACCCGGCCAATTGCAAATTTTTCTTCCCTCCCACACAAAATATTTTTCCCCTCTCCATTTCACTCTCCCAGCCCCATCCCATTCTAATCCTCCCCCAACATCAGCTCCCTTCTAGTTCCATCCCCACCCAACATCTGCTCCCTTGTAGTCCCCGCATCAGCCCATTTCCAGTCCTAGCTCCCCCATCCATTTCCAGTCCTATCCGAGTCCCTCCATCAGATCATTTCCAATCCCAGCCCCCCATCAGCCCAGCCCATTTCCAATCTTAGCACCCCCCAACAGCCCATTTCCAGTCCTATCCTAGCCCCTCCATCAGCCCATTTCCTGTCCTAGCTCCCTCCACTCAGCCCATTTCCAGTCCTAGCTTCTCTCCTCACAGCCCATTTCCATTCCAAGCACCCATCCCCATCAGCTATTTGCAGTTCAAGCCCCCCTTCCATTCAGCCCATTTCCAGTCCTAGCCCCCCATAGCCCATTACCAGTCCTAACCCCCCATCAGCCCATTTCCAGTCCTAAACCTCCCCATCAGCCCATTTCGAGTCCTAGCCCCCCATAGCCCACCTCCAGTCCTAACCCTCCCCATCAGCCCACTTCCAGTCCTAACCCCCCCATCAGCCCATTTCCAGTCTTAGCCCCCACCATAGCCCATTACCAGTCCTAACCCCCATCAGCCCACCTCCAGTCCTAACCCTCCCTATCAGCCCATTACCAGTCCTAGCCCATCAGCCCACTTCCAGTTCTAACCCCCCGTCACCCCATTTCCAGTCTTAGCCCCTCCATAGCTCATTACCAGTCCTAATACCCCCATCAGCCCACCTCTAGTCCTAACCCTCCCCATCAGCCCATTTCCAGTCCGAGCCCCCCCATAGCCCATTACCAGTCCTACGCCCCCATCACCCCATTTTCAATCTTAGCCCCCCCAAAGCCCATTACCAGTCCTAATCCCCCTCCCCCCATCAACCCAGGGAAAATTTAAAAAAGAAACAAAACTGGCTGTTGCTGCTGCCGCTGCTGCCGTGGCAGCAACAGAATCAAGTGTCCCACAGCCCCCTCGCCTGCCCAGCAGAGCCCTCGTTGCATCACTCCCCTCCGCGCCGGCTTTCAGAGCCGCGAAGAGAGTTTCTTTCTCGCGGCTCTGTTAAGCCAGCCAGGGCTGATGGGAAATTTCCCGGCGGGCTTAACAGAGCCGCGAGAGAGAAACTCTCTCTTCATGGCACTAAAAGCCAGCGCCGAGAGACTTAATGCAACGAGGTCTCTGCCGGACAGGCAGGGGGGGGGGGGCAGCGGGACACTTGATTCTGCTGCTGCCACGGTGGCAGCGGCAGCAGCAGCCAGTTTTGTTTTTGTTTTTTAAATTGGGCTTTTAATTAAGAATGTTGTTTGCGCGGGGCCCCCTGAAATGCGGGGCACTGTGCAAACAACATTCTTGCTCAATGGACGGGCCGGCTCTCTCTTATGTATATCTGTGCAGCACTGTGTACACCTGGTAGCATCTTAAAAGTGATAAGTTGGAGTAGAACAATTTGTTCAAAAACAAAACCCCCCACAACTGTGTCAGGCATAATAAAATAATTTTTCTTCCGGCGACAATTTCTCAAAATGGGTCATTTCTGAAAGACACTACACATTTTTTGCAATTGTTAAGCACTATAGATGACTTTGCGCAGATTGATTGGATGGCCTGTTTAGATGTGGCTGCACTGTATACATCGATACCGCAAGATGAGGCAATCGCTGTATTAGAGGCGGTGTGGGACAACAGACCATCTCCCCATCGGGTCCCTACCTGTTTTTTGACTAGTTTGACGGAAATAGCGTTGAAGAGAAATTACTTTGTCTATAAGGAGGATTATTTTAAACAAATTTCGGGAACGGCGATAGGTGCAACTTTTGCCCCATCTCTTGCTAATTTATATATGAGCTCCTTTGAGACTCAGTATGTTTATTCTTCTGTTTATGCTACCCATATTATTAAATGGTTTCGGTATATTGATGACATATTTTTGCTATGGCATGGTTCCAAGCCTCTTTTGGAGGAATTTTTTCAATATTTAAATGACTGCAAACCTTGTATTTCCTTTGATATTAACATGCAAGATTTTGAAATAAATTTTTTGGATGTTAAGGTTTTGAAAACTTCTACCGAGTTTCTTACCACTATTTATTCAAAGCCGACAGATCGAAATACATTGTTGCATTTTGATAGTTTTCATCCTTATCACCTCCGCCGTAGTTTACCTTATTCACAGCTTCTGCGGTGTCGTCGTATCTGTTCTACTACATCTGAATTAAAGCACAAGCACAGAATATGCACTGTAGGTTTGAGGCTCGTGGATATCCTGATTCAATTCTTTCTACAGCGTATAAGAGGGTGAGATATAATCATCGTGAGTGGCTTCTTCAACCCTCTGCTTCTACGAATTCAGTTCCAACAATTACTTGTGTGTTGCAGTATTCTAGTTTATCGCGCCGAATCGCAGCTGCGATTCGTAAAAGATGGACTTTATTAAGTGCACATCCTATTTTGTCTAATTATCAGCTGCGGTTGGCATACAGTCGGGGTCGCAATCTGAGAGATCGTTTATGCTCAGCAGTGCCACGGCAAGATGTTCCAGCAGTTCTATCTGAAAGCCATGTGGCATGTCAACGTTGCTCTTATTGTAAAATTATGGTTACTGATTTGTGTGAGAAGTATCGGGATAAGGTCCGAAGATCTCAGAGGGCGACTACTTGCAATACTAAACATGTTATTTATGGGCTCTGGTGCTCATGCTCTTTACTGTATGTCGGCAAAACTACTCGCCCTTTGCGAACTCGCCTCGCTGAGCATAAATATAGTCTTCACAAATCTCGTGTTGACACTCCATTAATTCAACATTGTATGGATTTTGGGCATGATTTTGATACTCTTTCTTGCACAGTATTGGAGTATGTTCCCAGTAATGTCCGGCGTGGGGATCGTAATAAGCTTCTATTTCAGAAAGAGCAGCGATGGATATATTCGCTAAATACTATGTTTCCATCTGGCCTTAACGAGAGAATTCAGTGGTCCCTGTTTTTATAATTTATCTTTACTAGATTATCATTAGTAGTTTGGCTTGTGTGACTGTGGAGCTCCTCCCGCTTTTTAACTTTGTTTGTAGATGGTGACGTGTTTTGTTGTGATTGGTTGTGAAGGTTTATAAATGTGACGTCAGACGCCGGGTTTTAGAGAGTGGAGAATCCTTTAGGAAGTTTATGGATTTCTAATATATTGTTTTCCTCTCCCCTGATGAAGCCTTGATGGCGAAACGAGAGCTTTCGTAGGGTTGCTTTGTGAAAGACATCAGAATCAAATGGATTCCAGTGTTCTCTGCTTTGTGTTGCCTGTTTGTGACATTTGCAGCGTATTGGTTGGGCGTTGAATATTGAATGCAGGAACGGAGCGACGTGCAACATCTTTAAAAGATAAGTGATCATTGACTCCATTGTGGGTTTACGATTATTGCTATTTATGTTCATTTCATTTTTTTCTTTTTTAGAACATTATGGATTGAACCTGTAAAGCTCACCCTATCGCTGTGATGACTATGACGTTTTTTGTGTGATTATGGATGGTGTGTATGTTGTATGATTGTGTTTAATAGGTGATAGTAGTTAGAAGTCTTTATTTCTCAGAAGTAATTATTGTGGTTATAGAGTGTGATATTGGTGTTTAAGTATGAGTTAAAAAAGTGGCCATTTGACCTATGATGTGAGCGTCAGCTGTTCCCTATAGTGATTTATTCAGTACATGTAGGGCTCTAGCCATCCTGAGGTCAATTGTTGCCCGAGTGACGTTTAAAGTTGTTATTGGAATTATTAGGTAATTTTGTTTGGGAGTTAATCTTATATTCAAGGGCTGTTCGTTTTTCTTTGAGTTTTGC
This sequence comes from Ichthyophis bannanicus, assembly GCA_033557465.1. Taxonomy (NCBI): domain Eukaryota; kingdom Metazoa; phylum Chordata; class Amphibia; order Gymnophiona; family Ichthyophiidae; genus Ichthyophis; species Ichthyophis bannanicus. The sequence continues at coordinate 1,227,005,593 of CM066033.1, forward strand.
ACATACCATGATAGCCATGAACCTCACGTCTAAGCCAGGGCATGTGGAATATGATCTCAGTCTCTCAAATTTACTGCTAATGCTCAGCATAGTATTTTCCTCATGCCAAAGACAGCCTCCCTCTGGAATACATAAGATGTTATGTATACGGGTAATTTATCAAGGTGTGTTTGGAGATTCCTCTTAATTAAGCCTGTGGCACCCAAGACGATGGGAAATAACTCTGTATCTTTCTGCACATTTTCCTGGTCTCAGACTGCATTTCTTGGTACTTGAAGATTTTCTCCCTCTCAATGCGATCCACAGAGTAGTCGCTTGGAACTGACACCTCTATAATCAATGCCGCTCTGGTGTTTTTCTCCTTCAACACTATATCCAGCTTCTTCATATCCAGGTGATCATAATCTCTATATTCTCTGTAATTCTTTTGGGTCATGATCCCAGTGCTCTTCAGGCACAGTAATATTGTAGTGTTTACAGAGTTTCCAATAGATGAAATGTGCTAGTTTATTGTGCCTTTCTGTATAGAAATTTTCTGCCATCAGAACTTCACAGCCAGCTATGAGGTGAGTTCCAGCTCTTTCCCAAAGAATCGACATATGTCTGTTTTGCCAGTTTTTTCAATGCTCACTGTGAACCATCTCATCCATAAGCCACTGTCCTGGGCTCCAACTATCAACCTCTCATCCTTCGGTTTCAAGTTCACCTCTCCTTAACCATTCATGTGTCTGTTCTTGATCGACAAAGGGCTTTTGGAGTAAACTCTGTATTTCCCACTGTATTTGTGCATTTCACACTTGTTTTTCCTCATTTGTTGATTAAATTCTTTGAAGATTTTTTTCTCTTGTTTCGCAAATTCTGTTACTTCCTTCCCTGTGTTTGCTTGTGGAGTCTCACTCATTCTTTCTATTCATTAGAATGCTTATCATAGTTGGATGATTCTGGAGGCAGATTCTGGACATTTTTCTTCATTATAAAACTTCTGCTTCTTTTTTTTTGCTTGTTTTTCTTGTGGCGATGTACCTTTGTTTTTTGTTCCTGTACAAAACAGGACACTTGGCATTAAGTTGTATCACCAAATATTACCCCACTGACTACTAATTGTCTGCTTTCTGGTCTTTCAAGATGTAACAGAGAACACACAAATAAAGCTGAATAAAGAGAGCTTACGTGACTGGTCTCCATCTCAGGTTATGGTGCTCTATGGTATAGTACAGGAGATTTATAGTCAAATTTACTATTCAACAAGGCTGGTAAGACTATTATGGCATGGAGGTGATGCACCTTAGCTCTGCATGGAAAAGAAGGTAGCCTCCGCAATAGGAGTGACCCTTGTGGGCAAAAAAGCAGCAATAAACCTCAACGATAACTTCCTCTTTGGTGCTGAACCAACAAGGGAAGATACAGAGGCTCTTTTACTAAAGTGCACTAAGGAGATAGCGTGGGTTTTGACGTGCAGTACCCACGAAGAGGCATGACAGTTACTGCTTGCTGATTCGCGCACTGCCACTCGCATGCTGGGGGTGAAGAATGGGCAGTTTAGGGGAGGAGAGCGGGTGTGATAAGCATATTGCAGTTAGCATGAGGATAAACACTGAGTACTATCAATTCTGCAATTAGTGCGGGTGCCATTACCTCCATCTTAATAGGTGGGGTTAAGTGCACCCACGGTAACAGCGTCCAGCGTTAGGGTATGGAGCTCCATATTAACTGCCAGGACTATGCTGTCCGTGTACCCAATAGTTAGTGTGGAGACTTTAGGGCTCATTCCATCCCAGACGTCCAGTCCCTCTGTATGTCTGGTTTAACCGGACATACAGAGGGGCTCATGATTCAGATCCTGCGGGGCACGTCTAGCCCCGCAGGATCAGAATGACGATCAGGCCCGTACATTCAGGCCAGGACTGCGATTCATCCTGGCCTGCATGTACAAGCACTGCCTGACTAACTCAGTCCAGGCTTTTAAATGGAGCCACGGCACCAAGGCATCCGGTTGCCACAGCACTGCAGCTCCATGTAAAAGCCGCAATGCCAGCGGCCAGATTACAAAGGTGATTTTCCTGCAGCCCAACCCCCGAACTAGCCTTCTAATGCCAGAGTCGGGCTGCGGGGAATGTCCTCTGGCCCTCTCTACCCCATCCGTGCCCCAGGCCCAAAAAAATAAAAACGTCCAACGAAGTTATTCCACCTCGGAGGTGGAATAACTTCCCCGCACAAGTCTCTGGCCCTGGATGTACAGGGCCCACCGCCCACCCAGACTCCGCCCCCAAGATGCCCCTTCCCCATCCCCATCTAACAACCGGCAGGGAAGGCACAAATAGCGTGTATGGACGTCCCATGGGGATGGAACGTAGATTTGCCATTGACATAGTCATGGCCCTGATGCAGTGCGCCATGATGATCTGGTCCAGTGAGATTCCTGCCTGTTCATAGGCAAGGGTAATGCAGCCTGCCACCCAAGTGGACAGAGTTCACTTAGTCACTGGAAGCACCAGGCGGCTGGGGTCATAGGATATGAAAAGCTGTGATACTTTGCAGTGGCTCTGGGTCCATTGCAGATAAAAGAACAGGGCTCTCTTACAATCCAGATTGTGGAGAACAGTCTCCACCCTACTGGCATGAGGCTTTGGAAAGAAGGTGGGGAGTAGCTCCTCTTGGTTGAGATGGAATGGGGACACCACCTTCGGTAGAAACTTGGGGTACTAGGGGGGCTCTGCCATCAGAGCTTGGAGCTCACTGACTCTGCGAGCTAATGTGAGTGCTCCAGGAAGGCAACCTTCCAGGATAGTTACCAGAGGTGGCAGGTAGCCAGAGGCTCGAACGGAGGCTTAGTGAGCTTTGAGAGCACCACATTGAGAGCCCACTCCGCCACTGGGGGGCGGATAGGTGGTTTGGATAACATGAGGAGCCGCAGGAATCGGGACACAAGGGGCTGAGCTGAGAGGGGTTTTCCCTCAATGGAATGTTAATGTGCTGCGATTGCGCTTAGGTGTACTCTGACTGAATTAGACTTCAGTCTCACCTGCGATAAGTGAAGCAGGTACTGGAGAACCATTTGTACTGAGCAGGAAAATGGGTTCACCCATCTTTCCGCACACCATATTGAGAATCGGCGCCACTTGAAGGAGTACGTCCTTCTAGTAGGGTTGCCAACTTTTTCACCGAGAAAAACCCGACACCTGTGGCTCGCCATGCCCCACCCATTCTCCACCCCTAGTCTCACCCCTGCCCTGCCCCAGTCCCACCCATGCTGCACCCCAGCCCCACCCACAAAAATTACCGAGGATAAGTGTAGGCTAACTCCCTTGGTCAGAAACTGGGAACCCCAAAAGCCAAACATGAAATGTACAACACTGGAGAAATAAAACTATAAAGTAATTTCCTCTTGCACTAAACAAAAACGCAAAGATGTTAGCAATACACACTTCCCAGACCAGACATATTCCAGTTACTAAATTCAAAATAAAAAGTATTTTTCTACCTTCTGTTTTGGCATTTTATTTTTCAGTTGCAATTGCTCCAGTCACTTTCTTCTGGTTTCTTCGTGTCTTCTGCGAGCTATCCATTTGTCCTTTCTTCTCTTTTAGATGTTTTCCATTCTCTCTCTATATCTGCTTTAACATACTGATCGTTTCCCTTTTGCTCTTTCCCCCATTTCTTTCCTTATTCCTTTATCATCCACTCAAATTTCACCCTTCCATTCTCAATCTCCTCTTACTCTCCCAATACCCGGCCCATCGTAGACTTTTCTGCCACACAAAATATCTTTTCCCTTCTCCATTCTCATTCCCCATCCCCATCCACTTCTAGTCCTCCCCCAAAATCAGCTCCCTTATAGTTCTAGACACATCCAGCATCCACTCCCTTCTAGTCCCATTCTCCCATGCCGCCACATCAGCCCATTTCCAGTCCTATTCTAGGCCAACACCCATTTGCAGTCCAAGCTCCCCTGTCAGCCCATTTCTAGTCATATTCCAGCTCCTCATCAGCCCATTTCCAGTCCTAGCCCCACATATGCTCTTTTCCAGTTCCATTCCAGCCCCCCATCAGCCAATTTCCAATCCTAGCCCCCTCGTCAGCCCACTTCCAGTCCTATTCCAGCCCCCATCAGCCCATTTCCAGTCCTATTCCAGCTCTTCATCAGCCCATTTCCAGTGCTAGCCCTCCCATCACAGGCCATTTCCAGTCCTAGCCCCCCCATCACAGCCTCTTTACAGTCCTAGCCCCCCCTCACCATCACAGCCTATTTCCAGTCCCAGGCCCCCTCCCACTATCATAGCTCATTTGCAGTCCTAGTCCCCCCCCACCATCACAGCCCATTTGCAGTCCTAGCCCCCCCCCCCATCACAGCCCGTTTCCAGTCCAAGTCCCCCCTCAACCATCAAAGCCCATTTGCAGTCCTAGCCCCCCTAATCACAGCCTATTTCTAGTCCAAGTTCCCCCTCCCTCCCACCATAGCCCAATTCCAGTCCAGGGCCCCCCCCCATAGCCCATTTCCAGTCCAGGTCCCCTCCCATAGCCCAATTCCAGTCCAGGCCCCCCCATAGCCTATTTCCTGTTCAGGTTCCATCCCCCCAATAGCCCAATTCCAGTCCAGGTTTCCCCCCCACAGCCTTTTTCCAGTCCATGTCCCCCCCATAGCCCATTTCCAGTCCAGGTACACCCCCCATAGCCCAATTCCAGTCCAGATACCCTCCATAGCCTATTTCCAGTCCAGGTTCCATCCCCCCCCCCCACATAGCCCAATTCCAGTCTAGGTTCCCCACCAATAGCCCATTTCCGGTCCAGGTACACCCCCCATAACCCAGTTCCAGTCCAGATCCCCCCATAGCCTATTTCCAGTCCAGGTTCAACCCCGCCCCCCCCTAGCGCAATTCCAGTCTAGGTCCCCCCCCAATAGTCCATTTCCAGTCCAGGTACACCCCCCATAGCCAAATTCCAGTCCAGTCCCCCCCCAATAGCCTATTTCCAGTCCAGGTCTCCCCCCCATAGCCCATTGGCAGTCAAGGTACACCCCATCACAGCCCATCCAGTCCTTGGCCTCCCCTCCCCCCCCCCCATCAAAGCCCATTTGTAGTCCTAGCCTCCCCCCCCCCGACCAGCCCCGCGGCTGTCTGAGGTGCTTCAGAGGGAGCCGGGGAAGCCCGCGCGAGGCCCCGGCTCCCTCTGTACAAACGCCAGCGTGAAGATCTTTTTCCTTCACGCTGGCAGTTGTTTCTGTGAAGCCGCAAATGCTGGGAAAGGTTAAAGGGCATTGCCTTTACCCTTTCCCAGCAATTGCGGCTTCACATTAACAGCCACCAGCGTGAAGGAAAAAGATCTTCACGCTGGCGGTTGTACAGAGGGAGCCGGGGCCTCGCGCGGGCTTCCCTGGCTCCCTCACCCGTGGACTTCGGGAGTCGGGAGAAAAGCCGTTTTTTTGCTCTGGCCGCTCCTGATCTTGCGGCCAGAGCAAAAAAACGATTTTTCAAGGGCCGGTTTTACATCTCTGCCGGCAGCCGGCCTGGCCATGGAAAAACCAGCCAGGCCGGCTGAATACCAGCTGGTTGGCAACCCTACCTTCTAGTGAAGGCCTTATGAGAAGCCAGAAGAATCTCTTCCATGTCCCATGGGAGGTTGAATGGAGCTAACACTACCCAGAGATGGAACAGCCGTGAGGCTACCACTGGATCCAGGCGCCACATGTGCAGCTGGAGGACACTCCTCAATTTGTCTGCCAGGATATTCTCCTGGCCCGGGAGGTACACCGCCATTAGGAGCATCCCTCTGCTGGCAGCATAGGAGCAGAGGGCTACTGCCTCCTGGCAGAGGGGGTAAGACAATGTACTCCACTGTTTATTCATGTAGAACACTGAGACCTGATTTTTGGTCTGGATCAGCACCGAGTGGTGTTGGAGTTGGTGGCGGAAGGCTCGGAGGGCTAGGTATATTGGCCAGAGATTTAGCAGGTTGATTTGTAACCAGGATTTCTTCTGGAACCAGCAGCTTTGCATTTGGAGGCTCACGCAATGCACTCCTCAGCCCATTAGCAAGGCGTCCATGGTGATGACCTTCTGAGGGTTGGGTGCCTGGAAGGGCATCTTGGCCTGGAGGTGGCGTGGATTCTGCTACCATCAGCTGATCTTCACTCTGTCCTTGGCTTGAGTCCACTGAGAGCAGAGGCACCATTGGGTTGCTCTCATGTGTAGGCGGGCAAATTGGGTCACGTAGACTGTGGAGGCCATGTGTCCCAACAGGCGGAGTAGGAGTCAGGCAGGTAGTGTCCGGCATTGGTGTACCTCTTTGGCTAACTCCCTGAGGCATTCTGACCTCTCCTGTGGGAGTAAGGCTTTTGTCTGGAGGGTATCTAGTTACACCCCTATGAACTCTAGGTGTTGGGCTGGAGTAAGGTGGGACTTTGGGTAGTTTATGATAAACTCCAGGAGCTACAGGGCATTGTTGGTGTGTCCGGTGGCACATTGTGCATCTGCAGCCGTGACCCCCTTTATGAGCAAGTCATCCAGTTAGGGGAAGACAAAGGCCCCCTTGGAGCCAGGAGTGGGCTGCAACCACCATGAGGCACTTTGTGAAGACCCTTGGAAACTAGACCAGACCGAAAGGCAGCACTCTGTATTGGTAGTGCTCTCCTCCCACCATGAACTGAAGGTATTTTCTGTGGCTGGGATGAATTAGGATGTAAGTGTAGGCATCCTTTAGATCTAAGGAGCATAGCCAATCTCCCGCTGGAGGAATGGCAGTAGTATCCCAAGGAAGAGCTTCTTGAACTTTTCCCTGACCATAAACATGTTGAGCTCTCGCAGATCCAGGATGACCCCCCATCCTCTTGGGGATGAGGAAGTATATGGAATAGAAGCCTGTCCCCAAGATATGTTTCAGCACTGGCTCAACTATTTTGTCATTGATTAGGCCTTCTAGCTCTGTGAGAACCAAGGTCTGGTGAAAGAGAGTCCTGGTGGGCTCCCCTGGCAAGTATGTGGATGGCACCTGATGTAGATGGAGGAGGTAGCCCTCCTTGACCAGCTGTAGCACCCAGGTGACCGTGGTGATGGCTGTCCATCTGTGGGCAAACATGGTTAGGCGCCCCCATGTGGGCAGAGGTAGCGCCCAGGTAGTCAAAAGCTCCCCCCAGGCTGGGCAGGGCCGGCGCTAGTGCCTGGGACTTCGGGGCTTTTTGTTTGACATCAGTACCGGGAAAAATGGTAGAAACCATCATAAAGAATAAAATTACTCAGCATGTAGATAGTCATGACCTAATGGGAGACAGCCAACATGGCTTTAGACAAGGAAGATCTTGTCTTACTAATCTGTTATGTTTTTTTGAAGGAGTGAATAATCAGATGGACAAAGGTGAGTCGGTTGATATTGTGTATCTGGACTTTCAGAAAGCTTTTGACAAGGTCCCTCATCAGAGACTTTTGGCAAAACTAAAGAGTCATGGGATAGGAGGCAGTGTACTATTGTGGATCAGGAACTGGTTAAAAGATAGAAAGCAGAGGGTAGGGCTAAATGGCCAATTTTCCCAATGGAGAAAGGTGAATAGTGGTGTACCCCAGGGATCTGTGCTGGGTCCGCTGCTTTTTGACATATCCATAAATGACCTGGAAAGTGGAATAACGAGTGAGGTTATCAAATTTGCAGATGACACAAAACTATTTAAAGTTGTTAAAACCCAAGAGGATTGTGGAAAATTGCAAGAGGATCTTGATAAATTGGAAGACTGGGCATCAAAATGACAGATGAAATTTAATGTGGACAAGTGCAAGATTATGCACCTAGGGAAGAACAACCCAAACTATGGTTACACGATGCAAGGTTCCACATTAGGAACCACCACCCAGGAAAAAGATTTAGGCGTCATTGTGGATACCATGTTAAAACCCTCGACCCTGTAGGGTATATTAGTAGCATAAAAATAAGTTAGACTCTCTGTTGTCCAGGGGGAATGGCTACTATTACCCAGCCCAAAGTTCGGTGAGTTATTCTGGCAATGAGCCACGAAAGAAGTCTGGTCTGCAGATATATATTAGACTTTATTATAGGCAACCAGGTAGAAAAATATACACACACACATATAGCTAATTAGAAACATGAGGTAGAAATTTGTTATAGTACAGATGTACACTTGGACAACGTAATAAATCACTGATTAGTAACCAGACGTCACTGATTCGCTCTGCACTGAGGAAAAGTAAGAAATATATTGCTAACCCCTTGCCCATCCGGAGGAGGAGAGATAAGTCAGTACCTTAGTTCCGTCGTGCACTCAGGAACAACGCAGTCCAGGGAGGCAGCTCCTAGGTAATGCAGGCTCCAACCCCGTCAGAGGCGAGCCGCAGTAAGTCCGAACAGGAGGTATCTGTGAAAGTCTTATCTCAGACCTTTGGAGGACGGCCTAGCCCACACTTAGTGGCCGTCTTGCGGAAGGGTCAGGTCGCAGGAATCAGGTACGCAGTGCACAGCAGAGAGGAACCGGTGCAGAAGTCTGTATGAACAGGTGGGAAAAGCCCCCAACTCTCTCCACTAAAGTTCCAGCGCAGATTGCATTATTCTGTGTAAGAATCCTCCGTCATAGGTCCGATGATTGGTTGGCACCAGGCAGTCTGAGGTGTTCTCAGCGAATCAGGAGGTAGATGATGGGCAGCTTCTTGCAAACAAAGGAGCCATGGTAAGAAGTCAGGCAGAGGCAACAGTATGTAACTTCTGGGCATGTACAAGTGTCCAAGGCCAGCCACGGACAATAGCTTCTGTATGCACACTTAGAAACGCTGCTCAAGCAGTTGCTTGAAGGTCATTTGTAGCTGAACACAGCAAAAGTGTAGTGCAGAATCCATCTTGTCTGTACAGTTTGGTTCAGGCCTGAGTTGCTGAGCAGGCCGGAGATTTGCATGTAGAATTGCAGGGGTACCAGCCCTACATCTCCCCCCCCCTTGTAAGATGGAGGATGCTACAAGGGAGTACACTCCATCGTACAAAGCCTAACTAGCAGGACTACCGTGCAGGTCAGAACCAAATGACAAATGGTTGACTAAAGCATGATAAGTGGAAAATACTTCAAGCACAATATGCATGAAAGCAATACTGCATGAGGAATAATACAGTGAAGACACTCAAGCAATAAAAGAAGTCAAAATAAAATGACATAGATACAGTCAAGTCAAATCAATTAAGATAAGACGTGTTAACTTCAAACTGAAGAGTATATAGTGTACCTTAACCAAACAGGCATATCAATAATGCAATATAATGTGTTAGTGAAACACCAAGGGGAACACTCAAATGTAATGATAAGCCATGTGTAATTGTGTTAGTAAAAGAAACACATGCTATCTATGAAAAAAAACAACTCAATTAAGAGTAACGGATAACTTTCAAAGAAAATGGTGACACTTATTCAAAAGTGTGACGTTCCAGCAAATCCTGCAGACGCATGGCAGGCAGCAGAGGTGCAGGATGCATAGAGCGATGAAGAGTACGAATCTGTCTCTGTTGATACAAGGAGATAAGGAACTGGAGCACCAACAGAAAGAAAAAACCAGGCACAATGGCATGTGACATAAAATCAGTTTGTAAAATGTCCACATCTCGTGAATCAATGTTATAATCAGCAATGGCAAGGATGTCCTGGTCAATAGACAGTTCAACTGTGTGAGAGTCCTTATAGTCCAAAAGATAGGTCAAGGCTGCAGTGAAGTCAATCTCATGACCTCGAAACACATCCAATATCTGGAGCTCTGTCGAAACAGGGTCAGCATCTAGATAAAACAAGGAAACTCCACCAACATTAACAATGGAGTTCTTGGGAACATCAATCAAGCAAACATTGCAGGGTAGAGGAACTCTATTATGAATGTCATGTTTATGCATGGTGACCAGGAGTTCACTCAAAGGGGTACTAACCAGCCAAACATTGTTGACAACAGCAACTTTCGTCTCTGAAAAGTCATCGAACTTGGTCATGGTAACTTTACATTGTTCTTTCACGTTTTCAGCAGACAACCCACAAAGAGCTGTAGAAGTGTCCTTCAGGAAAGGTTTACCAGGACACAACCAATGAATGTCTTTAGAGCGTTGGCACATGCCGAGATTAGGTACTGTTGTATATTAGTGATGCGTACAACAGACGATCCAAAATGTTTCTGTAAAACATGTTGGGGATCTAGGGACACAAAACCTTTTTGTGTGACAGTCTGGGACTGTGTAATCAGGAAACCAGGCGCATCCTGTAGCACGACACCAGAAAGAGGGCCAGGTTCAATCAATCTGGCAACCTTGGATCCCGCTAACATCAAAATCAGGAACAGGACCTTCAAAGTCCGGGACTCCATCTGGAAAAGAAAACAAACAGGCTATGCCGCCTCAAAGTTGCGCTGTAAGAGCGGGAGGCGCCATTGGTTAGCCATTGTTTAGAGTTAGGACATGTATTCACAGACTTGTTATGCTTTGGCATTGAACAAGTATTTCAAGGTTCTAGGGGGCTGTCTCGGGAGCAATTCTTGATACGTCGTGAGCAGCGGTGGATATTTTTGCTTCGTACTGTGGCCCCTGGGGGATTGAATTTTACTATTGATTGGCAGGCTTGCATGTGAGGGTTCTTTATGTGGAAGTGATTGGTTTGACAGCAGTAATGGGGACATAGTTAGGGGTAGCCTTATTGGGCTATTTGGCGGTTTTCTGGCGCTGACGGAGTGATGACGTCAGACGCCATTAGCTGGGTATTTAACTTGGTCCGTGGATGTGAGAAGGAAAGTTAGCTGAGTTTTGTGAAGTGCATGTGTTATCTGTGCGGGCATGGTAAGAATTCCTGGCTTTGCTCTGTTCTGAAGTGAAAATGAAGTATGTGGTATGTAGTTGATATATTTAGCACTCTTTTTATTGTTTTATTTGTTTTTATAGTTCACCCCCCTGAAGCAGCGTCTGCGAAACGCTAAGAGGGACGTCTGATTGTGGCGTCTAGCTGAGTTTTGTGAAGTGCATGCATTATCTGTGCGGGCATGTTCACCCCCCTGAAGCAGTGTCTGCGAAACGCTAAGAGGGACGTCTGATTGTGGCGTTGGGTTGATGTTCAATGCCATCTTGAAGCTGAGGATTGCTATTTCTACTGATGGTTTTTTTTTTTTTTGAGCTTTTTGAGTTTTTCTTTGTTTCTGTTTTTGAGTAATGGCCACTAAGGGATGTATAGTATGTTATCTGTTTGTTTCTGAAGGTTTAAAGTATTAGCTACCTATTGATATATGATATTTACTATGTCTCCTTTATGAATAGGTCTGTTTTGATGTATGTAGTTGGAATGTATAAGTGCTGATTTCCCATCAGTATTGTGTAAAAATAAGCTTTTCAGTACTGTTTGATGGATGATGGGGGTAGGTCACAGACCATTGATGCTATCTTTTCCCCTATGGTTTACTGAAATCCGGTTTCTCCGGTTTTGAAGTATTTAATAAACATTTGGGGATCTGTCTGAGATCTGTGCTCCCCTGTCACTACGGTACTGTTAGCTTTTATAGTGCAAAAGTTATTCAATTGCTACAATTGGTTAAATTGGTGGAGTTGTTTCTGTTTTGTATGTAGCCTCAAAGTTAGAATCAACCACTTCAGCAAGAGGTTCTTCAGGAAGGAACTTACTGGGATGACACGGTCTAAGCTGATTAATGTGGACCATTTAAGGGAGTCTTCCCTCTCAGTACCGGACTTCATTCGAATTTGATAAGCAACAGGGGAGGCTTTATCCACAATAGGAAATGGACCGTTCCAGCTAGGTAGAAATTTACAGTCTTTGACCTTATTCTTACCAAAATTGTAGTAGAATACCTTATCGCCAATCTGGTATTCTTTAGAGGTAGTCCTCAAATCATAGTAGGCCTTCCTACCCCTAGCAGCAGTGTCCAAATTCTTTTGGGCAAAGGCAAAGGCACTTTGCAAGTGTTGTCTTAAATGGGCAACATATTCATGAGCAGTTGTAGCAGCAGCGAGATTCACATCATTAGTCCTGTAAAGAAGATGAAGGGGTAAAACCATGTCCCTACCTGTCATCATCTCAAAAGGGGACACACCAGTAGCACGATGACGCGTGGCTCTGATAGCCATCAGGACCAAGGGCAGTTTGATGTCCCAGTCCTTCCCAGAGGAAGAAACATACTTTTTCAAGATACTGATGATAGTTTTGTTTGCTCTCTCCACTTGTCCAGAGGATTGTGGACGATAAGCAATGTGGACTTTGGCCTTCACACCTAGTACCTTCCACAGATGCTTAATGACTTGTCCCGTGAAGTGGGAACCCTGGTTGGATTCCACTCGCATGGGGAGGCCCCACCTGCTGAAAACATGGTTTAACAACAAGGTGGCGTGGTCTCAGCGGTACAGTTGGGTGCTGGGATGCACTCGACCCACTTAGTAAATAAGCAGGTAACTGTCAACATATATTTGTTGCCTCGAGAGGATCGGGGCACGGGGCCGATCCAATCAATCTGGAGATCAGACCAAGGCATGGTCAGACCTCTGTTTCTCCGAGGAGCTCTATGAGAAGGAGCCGCAGGTTGAAATCTGCAACAGGTCAGACAACCTTTAGTATACAATTGTACATCTTGGTACATGTGGGGCCAGTAGGCCACTTGTTTCAATGTTTCATAGGTTATTCGGTCACCTCTATGACTGGCACAAGGTTCATCATGAGCGTGCTGTAACATAACTCCTCGGAAGGCCCAAGGTACCACCCATTGCACAATACCATGCTTACTCGTCCGTATCAACAGATCTTTCTGGAGATGGAACATGTCCTTGGAGATGTAGAGGATCCTCAGTTCCTCATCGTCCTGACAATCCTCCAGAGTTAATGGGTGTTCCTGGGGGTTCTGCAGAAAAAGGTAGAAACGTCCAAGAGTAGGAACTTGTTTCTGGGCTTGCACGAGGTCGAGATCTGTGCTCTCGCCACACCATTGAACCACAGGGGGCATGGTGGATAATTGAGCTTGTCGCCGGGTAACCGCCGTCACAATTCGAATCCCATTAGTCTCGGGGGCCTCCAACTGCCAGAGGTCTCCAGAGACAGCACCCTCCTTGGCAAGCTGATCAGCTAGATCATTTCCAATCTTGTCAGGATTATCAACACGGGAGTGACCTTTCACTTTCTTCCAGTAGATGGTCATATCATTTTCATGAGCTACCTTGTCCAAGGCCAGAATCAATCCGGCATGTTTGACAGGTTTCCCTTTGGAATTCAGCATATTGTTAGATTTCCAAATGGGTAAGTGGGAAACAAAATTCTGTCGGACGTAGTCTGAATCAGTACAGATGGTTAGGGTGTGAACCCCTTCCCGATCAGCGGACTGGAGAGCTGCCAGGGCTGCAGCTAGCTCTGCATACTGATTAGTCTTGGTACCCAGACGGTACTTCAAGGGTTCACAAGGGTAGTTCTGGTTCCAAACTACACCTATACCTGCTACCAGTTCATGGTCAGGCTCTCGACGGTAAGCACAACCGTCCACATACACCTTGGGGTAGCCTTTACAGAGGTTCTCATCATAAGGACGATGACGAGAAGGCTCAGGCGTACATGACTCCATTTCGGTGTCTAAATTACCCACTAAAGGTTCTCTGGCAGTGCAATCGTGCAATTCAGCCAGGCCCTGTGCGGCGGCATCCTTGCGGTTTTGAGCATACCTGACCTCCAGGGGCCAGCCCTGAAGTGCTAAGGTCCAGGAGACAATGCGACTGTTTGACACTTGTCTCGATTTAATCCGATCACTGCCTAGGAACTTGATGGGTTGGTGATGAGTCTCAACAACCAGCCTCTCACCTTGGATGTAACTGCGGAAATATTGGAGCGCCCAGACTGTGGACAACAAGGATTTCTCACAGTCAGAGTATTTCCTCTCCACTTCCGTTAAAGCTTTGCTGGCATAGGCAATAACTTTCCTATCTGTGTCATGCATCTGGTACAGAACAGCACTCATAGAGTGATCGGTGAAACCTAGTTCCACGAAGAATTCTCTGCCACTCTCTGGATAGGCAAGACAGGGAGCTCGACTCAAAGCTGCCTTCAGCTCTTCTAGAGCTGCCTCTTGGTCGGGATTCCATGCCCAAGGTTCATCTCTTTTGAGGAGTTTGACCAGGGGTCGGGAAATCTCCGCATATTGATCCACAAATTGGCGGGAATAATTGCAAATGCCCAAGAATGAGCGCAGCTCACTCACGTTGGTCGGACGTTTGAGTTGTTGCAAGGCCACAATTCTCTTCCTTTGAGGCCGCAGTCCCTCAGCAGAAACTTCGTAACCCAAATAATTGAGGGATTTCCGGCACCATTGGCCCTTTGACAAGGACAGCTTTGCTCCCGCAGCTTTCAGTTGCTGGAAAACATGCTCTATTTCTTGCAAATGGTCAGTAAAACTGGCGCTCTTCACCAGAATGTCGTCTACATAGACAAGGGTGCCTCTAGTCTCAGCATCAGGCAAAGCCTTATGCAGGAAAATATTGAAGTCTGCTGGGGCATTCAAATAACCAAACGGTGTCCGATTCCAAGTATATTGTCGCCTACCGAAGGTAAAAGCCAGCTTATGCTGATCTTCTGGATGGACAGGTATAGTCCAAAATCCTGAGGCCAGATCCAGGCTTGTAAAGTACCTTGCACCCTTGATGGTGGCTAAGTTCTGTTCCAGATGTGCCATAGGCCATCTGGATAGAGGCACCTTTTTATTAAGCTGGCGATAGTCCAAAGCTAAGCGCCAGCTAGAATCCTTCTTGATGACAGGCCACAGTGGGGCATTGTAAGTACTGTTGCATTGATGTATAATTCCCTTTTGTTCCAGGGAATTAATGATTTCCTGAACGGATTCATAGGAGGCCAATGGGATTTTATACTGCCTCACAAAGACAGGTTTACTGTTGGGATCTGTAGGAATACGGGTGACATGTAGGTCGGTGAGACCACAGTCATAGGTGTCAGTGGCAAACAGGTCCTTGTGACAGTACAGCAGTTCTTTTAATTGGGCCTTTTCTGACTCATCAGTGCAGGCGTCCGCTTCAGCAAGTTTTCCCGCAACCATTTCGTCAAATCCCAGGACAGGTGTGTTTGAGGGTATTTCAACCTTCTCCTCAATCTCATCTTGGAGAGAGGAGACCTGGATGGCTTGGACAGCATGGGGCTCCCCCCCCTGGTGGGTGAGGGAACTAACAGCCTCATCGAGTTTACTGGACAAAATCAGATGGTCAGACTCGAGGTCCACCTGAGAGGTCACAGCACTATGTGGCCAGACAAACTGTAAGGTGAGGAGGCCTCGGGGTGAGGATCGTACACACGCAGGGGTCCCCCCCCCCTCACAGATGTTCCAGGAAACAGGGGCTTCCCCAATAATCTGGAGACTCAATTCCACACTCGGGAACGATTCTCCCACTAGGAATCCCAGAGGTTCGCCTTTCACAAGGTGAATGTGATCTGGGTTTGGATTGGTGAGCAATAAGTGTAAGGAGGGAGCTGTGGCCTCCATGCAGGGTATGGGACCCATGGCTAGGCCCAGCTCCTCAAAACGGGAATTTGGACTGAAGAAGACCAAGTTTTCTGAGACCACATGTCCTCGGGTCACCTGTATCGGCAGGGGACAATCCTGTACCCTCCCAGGTATGTGGGTGTCTTCTGCACTGACCACTTCACAGACTTGAGGAATAGTCTGACCAGCCCGTAGGGATGGGCGGGCACCAGAGAAATCCTCCGGATCTCTTTCCATCCTACTCCAGAGGATGTTGTTCATGAAATCCACATAAGTTCCCAGTCGAACAAGGCAATCTGAGCCTAAGGAGAGGGGCACCTCAAGTCCTCTGATGATGGAGAAGGTGTGCCGAAAACCTTTGACCCCAACTTGTAAGGGGAGATTGCAGTAGCCCATTAATGTCTTGAGCCCTTCCCCAGGCACTTGGAATGAAGTCTTGCTCCAATTACCCAATCAAGGGTAAGCTGTTGTTTGAGCCGATAGAAAAGTGTCTCACTGATGAGGGAGTGGTCACAGTGGGGTAATAGGTAGGCCCTTTCCTTTTGGTACATGCCCACCTGCACATATATAAAGGGACCTTTCTCAGCCGAGAATATGTCCGTCAGTCTCCTAGGGTGATCTAGGCAGGGATGGGATGGAAGAGGGGTTTGCACCTCACAACCTTCCACAGGTTCCTTCAGGAATATCTGCAGGCAGTCAGTATCAAGGACAATGTTAGCTACTGAACCCACTGCAATGGCAACCACGTCACTGATGCCCTGATCCTCATCTCCAGCCCTTTCATACTGGAGCTGAAGGATTTGGGGATCAGCTGACCTCTGGAAATTAATCCTGATGGACATGTTTGTGCGGTCCACCGAACAAGGACCACTGACTCTGCTGTCATGTTTTACCCTAGCATAAGGTATGGGATGTGTGACCTGTATCCAGATCACTTCCTGGACATAGTCCAGAATGGGGCGTAACCGTTTCAGGAGCTCATTGCCAATCAAGAATTCTTCCCCAGGGCACTTAGTAATGATGACAGGATGTTTCACCTGTAATTTTCCAATTTGGAGGTTAATTCAGACTTGCCCCATTGACTCTATGGGCTGATTCCCATAAGCTGCGAGTGACAAATCACTGGGTGTGACGTGTAGGGTCCTCTGACTCCCCAAGGAAGCAGTGAGTCTATCAAAGAGACTCGAGGTAATCAGGGTAGCCTCAGAGGCGGAATCTATCAGGCCCTCACAGAGAAATGCCTGCTGAATTGTAACAGGAACAGTGTACCTCTGTCCTTTTGGCTTGAGTTTACCCAGAAAGTACTTGTGCTTCCTGATGGTGTCAAAGGCTGGACCCTCGCTGTCCATTGTGGGACTGTCACTCTGTGTCCATGGGGTGGCATCTCCAGCTGGCTGCACCTGTGCAATAGTGACCTGTGGGACAGAAACAAAGCCGGTTAGTCATTCAGTCGCATTAGAAGGGGAAGAGGAGTCAACCAGTTCCTCCTCTGGCTTCTGAGGCTTTGCTCGTGGCTTAGGTGGCGCACTACTAGCAGAAGCCTCCTGTGAGGAGCTGAATGCAATGGTAGCCTTCATCATATCTGTCAACTCGCTTATTCTCTTCTCCAGCTCCTGGAATTTGTCAAAACCGGGCTTTCTCTTCCAGTTCAGGTTCTGCTGAGTGAAACGCTGATTCCCAGAGCGCTGCTTAGACCCAGATGACTGGTTATTCTGGGGTGGCCTGGGAGGATTCTGTGGAACAGAAGGAGAAGAGTTATTTTCCAACGAAAGGGTAGATTGTACAGCACTAACACACTGTTTTGGCTCTCTGGCTTTGCTTGGAGCCCTTACTGTGCTGCCAGTATTGGTTGCTCTCATGTTGGGAACAGCTTCCCAAATCCACTCAGCATGTTCTATCACACGTGACAGGGGTTCGTGACTCTTGTCAGACATATAAGGCTTAATAGATGGAAGGAGCAACTGACAGAAAAGATTACGAAACTCCTGATGGTGTTCTATTGTTTCCCAAGAAGGGTCACTCTGGAAGAAGGTCTGCCTAAGTCTGTAAGCAAACTCTCGGGGTGTTTCATTTTCCCTATGAGTCATACTAAATGCTGCCTGCTTTGCAGCGATATCATCAGGGTATGGCCCATAATGTTTCTTTAGTGCCTGTTCAAAGATGACAATGTCCTTCTTTTCATCGTCTGCCATGGCCCTAATAAACTGCTGACAAGGTACATCAAAGGACCATGGAAGATACAGAACCATGTCCTCCCCCCTGGTAATGTTCAGTGCCAGAAAGGCATCTTTGACTGCAGCTAAATGTTCATTTATGGTGGCATGACCAGTTTTCTCAAAAGGTGTGACCATGCTCCGCAAGGTCTTGATAATTTGTAATTGTGCGACAGAAGCACCTTCATTTATGTGTTTTCCTTGCAGGACACGGGAGCATGGAGGATTTCGCTTGCCTTCAGCTCCCTCTGGTGGTTGCTGCTGGTACAGTCTTCCATCACTAGGGGGACTTCCCACCCCCCCTCCACCGCTCCCTGTATGGGGAGGGGTCGAGAGTAGGGTGTTTCACTCCACCCTGTTTCTCTCCTGTGCTTATGCGCTGATGGGAGAGAACTGACTCTGTTCTGGAAAAGCTGCCTTTCTACACTGGGCAGGGTTTCCAGTGGCAAACTGCCGTCATCTACCCTCTGGTAATTCGAGAAGCCTAGAGGGATCAAATTATCCCTGTACTCTGTCTCATTATCCTGAGAGGTGGACTCATAGGCCAAGTCAAAACAATCAGCTCTTAATTGCCGGATTTCGAGGTTAACTCTCTGTATTTCCTGCCCACATTCCTGACGTGCAACAGCTAGCTCTCTTTGCAGATCGGCTGTACGCTGTCTCGCTGCACTTAGAACAGTCTCTGTCTCATTTAACTCAGCCATCAGAGCTCTCTCTCGCTGCATATAAAGAGCAGCGTCCGCTTTTAACCTCTTGGTCTGGGCGGCTAGTTCAGTTCTACAAACTGTCAGAAACTGCAATTCCTTTTGATCCTGTTCACCCCGCTTCTTAAGAGCGGAAACCTGAGCCACTAACTCTTGGCATCGCAGACACCACAGGCTAGTAGTACCTGGGGAAAAGAGGCTACTGCTAGCCCATCTGGTCGCCTCAGCCTGAAGTTCGTCAACTTGATGATGTAATTCAGCACTCTCCTTTTCACACTGTTTTGCTGTATCCTTGGCACACTGTAGCTGACTGTGAGCTGTCCTTAAATCAGACTCTAGTGATTCAGATTTAGTTTGCAGGTGACATAATGCCTTCTGCAGTTTGTCAGTAAAAATATGCAGCACACAGGCATGCTCGGCTACCATATCCACCGGTAATTTAGCCTTATGAGCAAGAAGCCGGTCTAGGAACTCACTGAAAAAGCTATCAGCCCTAACAAGCTCTTGCGTATCTGTTGTAAGGCACTTAGAAATTCTTTCAATGTGGTCGGCAGTGGTATCTTTCGACCAACATAGGGAAGCTAATTTCTGGAATGCCAAATCAACCTTTTCTGCGTGAGCCATCGTAAATCAATAGCTGAGACTGTCTGTAAGAACAAACACAGGAATAGCTGCTGAAGAATTACTCTAATGCAGAGATCCTGTAATGTGGGTTCCAAAGCCGTCTCAACAGACAATGCTCTCTAGCCACAAACCTCAGCATAAACAGCTGCTTGGACCACAATAGACAGCACAGAAATATTACACAAATTCTGAGAGACGTAGCACAGTCAGAAATACTCATCCCTTGGACGAGACCTCCATTATTATGTAGGGCAGGGGTCACCAACCTGCGGCCCGCGAGGTCCCTTGGTGCGGCCCGCGAGGCTCTACCCCGGTGCGGCCCGCCAAGGATGCTGCTGAAAGTACCGGCAAATTCATCGACTCCTTCTTCTGCAGCCGCGGCTCCCTGCCTCTTAGGGAACCGCGGCTGTGCTTGTAAAATCATCGCGGAGCCCTTCCTGTCTTGACGGGCTCCGTGCAGCATTGTCCCGCCTCCAAAGGAAGTGGTAAACAACTTCCTTTAGAGGCGGGACAATGCTGCACGGAGCCCGTCAAGACAGGAAGGGCTCCGCGATGATTTTACAAGCACAGCCGCGGTTCCCTAAGAGGCAGGGAGCTGCGGCTGCAGAAGAAGGGAGGGAGCTGACATGGAATAAAAGTACAGGTATGAGCAGTTTTTTTTTTGCGGGGGTGTGCGGCCCGCGAGTCTGCCGGTAGTCGGCTGTGCGGCCTGCAGCCCTCTGGAGGTTGGTGACCCCTGATGTAGGGTATATTAGTAGCATAAAAATAAGTTAGACTCTCTGTTGTCCAGGGGGAATGGCTACTATTACCCAGCCCAATGTTCGGTGAGTTATTCTAGCAATGAGCCACGAAAGAAGTCTGGTCTGCAGATATATATTAGACTTTATTATAGGCAACCAGGTAGAAAAATATACACACACATATAGCTAATTAGAAACATGAGGTAGAAATTTGTTATAGTACAGATGTACACTTGGACAACGTAATAAATCACTGATTAGTAACCAGACGTCACTGATTCGCTCTGCACTGAGGAAAAGTAAGAAATATATTGCTAACCCCTTGCCCATCCGGAGGAGGAGAGATAAGTCAGTACCTTAGTTCCGTCGGGCACTCAGGAACAACGCAGTCCAGGGAGGCAGCTCCTAGGTAACGCAGGCTCCAACCACGTCAGAGGCGAGCCGCAGTAAGTCCGAACAGGAGGTATCTGTGAAAGTCTTATCTCAGACCTTTGGAGGACGGCCTAGCCCACACTTAGTGGTCGTCTTGCGGAAGGGTCAGGTCGCAGGAATCAGGTACGCAGTGCACAGCAGAGAGGAACCGGTGCAGAAGTCTGTATGAATAGGTGGGAAAAGCCCCCAACTCTCTCCACTAAAGTCCAGCGCAGATTGCATTATTCTGTGTAAGAATCCTCCGTCATAGGTCCGATGATTGGTTGGCACCAGGCAGTCTGAGGTGTTCTCAGCGAATCAGGAGGTAGATGATGGGCAGCTTCTTGCAAACAAAGGAGCCATGGTAAGAAGTCAGGCAGAGGCAACAGTATGTAACTTCTGGGCATGTACAAGTGTCCAAGGCCAGCCACGGACAATAGCTTCTGTATGCACACTTAGAAACGCTGCTCAAGCAGTTGCTTGAAGGTCGTTTGTAGCTGAACACAGCAAAAGTGTAGTGCAGAATCCATCTTGTCTGTACAGTTTGGTTCAGGCCTGAGTTGCTGAGCAGGCCGGAGATTTGCATGTAGAATTGCAGGGGTACCAGCCCTACAGCCCAGTGTGCAGCGGCGGCCAAGAGAGCAAATAGAATGCTAGGTATGATGAGGAAAGGAATGGAAAATAAAACAAAAGATATTATAATGCCTCTATATCGTTCCATGGTGAGACTGCACCTTGAATATTGTGTGCAATTCTGGTCGTCGTATCTTAAAAAGGATATAGCGATTTTAGAAAAGGTTCAGAGAAGAGCCACCAAAATGGTACAGGGGTTGGAAGGATATTCCTATGAAGAAAGGCTAAAAAGGTTAGGGCTCTTTAACCTGGAAAAGAGACGGCTGAGGGGAGATATGATAGAAGTCTATAAATTAATGAACGGAGTGGAACGGGTAAACGTAGATCAATTGTTTACCTTATCAGAATATAGAAAGACTAGGAGACATGCAATGAAGCTACAGGGTAAACTATTTAAGACTAATAAAAGAAAATATTTTTTCACTCAACGTGTAATCAAACTCTGGAATTTGTTACCGGAGGATGTAGTAAAGGCTGTTAGTGTAGCTGGGTTTAAAAAAGGTTTGGACAAGTTCCTGGAGGAAAGGTCCATAAACCTTTATTAAGAAGGGACCCAGGATATCAGTGCTTGAACCAATACAAGCACTGTGGAACCTGTGTCCCTTGGGGAAACTACTAGGTACATATGACCTAGATTGGCCACTGTTGGAAACAGAATACTGGGCTTGATGGACCTTGGTATGACCCAGTATGACATATTTTATGTTCTTATGTTTTCTGGGACCATGTCCCTGTCCTTTTTGTTGCTGGCCCAGTTGAGGGGCCAAGAAGGTCTGGAAATGTGGAGTACCACTAAAGCCTTTTTTTTTCCTCGGGAAGAAGGGCTTTTTTTCCCGGAGTTTTCTTCTGGGGGTGCACTGAGGTCTTTTTTGACAGTCTGGCTCTCATCATGTATTCGGTCTCTATCTCCGCTGCCTTATCCGCCAAGGGCTTCCCGAATAGGTTTTCACCTATGCAGGGGACATCTATCAGTTTGTCTTGCACCCACTATTCCAGGTCAGATGACTACAGTTATACCTGAAGTTGAGCCCTGATGCCTGCGGCAACCACCCTGACCAATGACTCGACGCGATCATAAACTGCCCGGGACAAAAACTTCAAGCATTCCTTTACTGCCAAGGTTAGGGACTTGAACCTCTGTAGGGGTTCTCCCTCGAGGCCTGCTGAGAATCCACCAAGCTCCTTCAACAGTTCCTTCAGGAACATGCCGATGTACAGTTGGTAGGACTGGATCCGGCATATTAGCATCAAGCCCTGAAAGACCTTCCAGCAGAGGGCATCGAGGGTTCAGGCCTCTCTGCCAGGTGGCAGCGACAAATGGGTTTTATGGCTCTTAAGCCGGCACATTGCTGACTCCATGACCATGGAACTTGTGGGGAAGCTGGTTCTTTTGGAACCTAGGGCTTCGGCATACCCGGTACATGGTGTTGAGGTGCCTGTTAACAACTGGCACTGATGCTGGTATTTCCCACATTCGGAGGAGGAGGTGGATGAGGATGAAGGGTACCAGGACCATAAAGATTTCCTTCGGGGGTGCCTTATATTGGAGTATCTCCAATTCCTCGGTGCAAGGGTCCTCCTTGGCCTTGGTCTCGATGGCGAGGACCTTGGCCATGTCCTGCATAAAATCGAGGAACACAATGTCCTCGGGTGGGGAGCGGCATCAGGTCATCAGGGGAGACAGGTCTGGGGCACATCACGGTGCTGCCTCATGTCCATGAACTCTTAGTCCTTGGTCTTTCATTCAGACTTGAAGTCTGAGTACAAGTCCGATCTTGTGCGAACACCTCGGCCGAGGGCTGCTCTCAGCGGTCCGTGACCTCCGGGGGATCATCGATCCGAGCTGCGGGCAATAGCTGGGGAGGACCGGTGTCCTGAGGAACAGGAGCAGGACCTTGTCCAATGATGGGGGCTCTCTCAAGGCCAATAGCACTTGAGGACTGGCCAGACTTCCTTGGAAGCCCTCGATGTTGAGGCTCCTATGGTCAAGGCGGATGAACCGGATGAGCTGGACATGAACACCCATTGCATGGCCACTAGAGCAGATATACTGCTCTCTAGGACTGCCATTCTGGCCTCCACACCAGTTGGCTCTGCAGCCTTCCATGTGGGCACAGAGGTTTCGGGACAGGCATCAGTACTGTTGAGGAGAAGTCCTCGATAAGGATGGCCTCAGAGACCCAAGGCAAGACAGTGGGTGCCAACGACTCCTTGTGGGGCAGCTTGGCAGGCTGCTCCTGTCCCGACGCCTCGGACTCACGCCGGGGACTGTGAGTCCTGGGGTGAAATTTCCCTTCTTTCCAGATCTGTCCTCTGAGGCAGTCTTTGAAGATTTCTTCTTCTTGTGCTCCACCTCTGGGGATTTCCACTCGGAGGAATCACAGCTGTGGGACTCAGAGGAGGCTCTGGCTTTGTGGGGCACTGAGGTATCGGAGGATGCCCTGGAGCGTGGTGTCACCGGAGACTCTGGTGAGGAGTTGGATTTCTGAAATAAACATATCTGCTGCTTATGGTGGTTCTTCAAGGCATTTCAGGCAATGGTTCCGTAGAGCTCGCAGTCAGAGTCATTGTGCTCTGGCCTAAGACATCGGAGGCAGCAGTCGTATGGGTCAGTGAGTGACATCATTTTGAAACACTGGTCACACTTTTTGAAGCCACTGGAGGTCATCAGAAAAAGGAGGTCCCCACCTCCTAGCAGGGATCATAGGCCTTCAGCTGAAAAAGGGTGTCAACACTGGTTGAGGAGCACCTTGATGAAAAAATGAAAAAACTAATGGACAAATCCAAGGAGTGACACCGAGGCAAGCTGGCTTGGGGACAGGAAGGAAGCGGTATGCAACCGGAGAAATACAACAATAAAAATCAGACTTTTTCTGGGGAAAAAGTGGACAATGTCCTATGGGCTCCATGGAAAAAGGAGACTGAGGCAAGATGGTACCCTTGGGCGGAAGTGGACCACACATGCTTAGTGCATCTCCCAAAGGCTTTCTTTGAAAGCTGGGGAGATGTTTCCACGCAGGCTCCATTGGTGCTGACGTCATCCATATGTGAGGACTGACTTCCTGCTTATTCCCAGAGAACACACTTTAGTAAAAGGGCCCTACAATCACTTAGGGGTATGTTTACTAAACCATCTTAACGTCGCAGCGGTGGTATTATCACGTGATAAGTGACGTTATAACGCGATATTATTGCGCGATAACGCAGCAGCGGCGTTAAGGCACACTAACGCTGTGAAATCCGGGTCTGAAGGGTGGAGTAAGGCTTCCCAGAGGGCGGAGGGAAGGGGTCAATGGGCGTAGAGTGGGAGGGGAGAGGCTCCAGGCACACTAACGCTGGGGAATCAGGGTCTGAACACTAACGCCAGTGAAACCCTCACGTTAAGGCACATTTGCAGGAAAGAGAAACCATTTCAGTCAGCAATGTGCAGCAAAGGCAGGGAAACCCAGCAAAGTGATAGTTGTGATACATGTGCACGGAACAAAGAGGCAAATAAACATATAAAAGGACCAGAACCACATCTAAAAGCCCAATAACCAAGCTGGCCAAAAGTGATAGCAATGATAAACATAAAGCAACACCACTGACAAAGCTCAAAAAGTAAGATATCATGTTTGGAAGGGTCTATTCTCTGTTCCCCTACAAAGTGAATGATCCCACATTGAAATAGTGCTGATCAAGGGTTTTTCACGTCTATATTGGGCAGGTTTGTTATGGCGTGCACATGTGCAGTAACAGCAGAGTGGGCACGTAGGAAAGGGCAACTGTACTGATGCTGTAAATGGGATACAGGGGGCTGCAGGCGGCACATGCTGTGGTCCAGCTGGGGCACAGTGCAGACTAGGCAGATGCCTAGGTGGCACATAGGAATGCCGAAAATGTAAAGCAGCAAGACAGCAACTGACAAGGGTCCAACATGGGCACAAGTGTGTGTCCCACAGTGTCATAGGGGATATTACCCAGCAGGTACCCCCAAGGGCACATAACATTGGCAGGTGGTGCTGGGGGAAAGCACGCATGTCCATGTAGGCACCCCTACCCGACAACCCACACCATAGGCATCTGCCTACCGGCATATTGGATGGCCTGGGACTGTCCACCACCAGCACCACCGGCATAATGGCATGGCAGCATAGTGGCGGAGGGGTGCTGGTGGCGGAGGGGGTAGTGGCATCTGCCCACAGCAGACCACGACCAAGCCCCGTTTAGGTGGGTTCCGTGCAATGCAACAGACAGGGTCTCTCTGACGAACAGTCATGGTATCCCCAGGGAATGAGCAGTCCCTGTGGCAACAGTGTGGTGCAGTACACGCAGCCAGTGTGTTCAGGAGCAGAAGGTCACAAGTTCAAGTCCCAGCTGTGGCTCCTGCCAACCCTTTCCCCATATTTTGCCCAGTACTAAACCATGGTAATAAAGACGGAACCTTTATTGCAGATAAAATAAACATGCCTGAAACGCCTATATTTTACCCTACAGAGCACAGACACTATAAACATGTGCAATCCCTAGAGCAGAGTTTCCCAACTGCAGTCCTGGAGGGACAAACACCATTCAGGTTTCATGCTGTCCTTAATAAATATGTCTGTGCTGCATTTGTATGCGCCGCCCCCATTGTATGCAAATGTATCTCATGCATATTCATTAGGGACAGCATGAAAACCTGAACAGAGTTTGGCCCACCAGGACCAGAGTTGGGAACCTCTGCCCTAGAGCAGCGGCCAACAGGGGCATAAACACCCACACCCACAGGCTCCACTATCCAAAGCCTCATGTAGAGTCAGGCTCTTGTGCCCTGCGCACAGCAGCATCTCCCAATACTAGCACTTGCATACCTTAGCAATGCCGCCCTAAACTTGGGAATACGTTACACATATATCAAAAAGTTGCTATGATTAATGGCAAATAACAATTCCTAAGTTAAGCACAATTTGCTGATAGAACTGCATCATAGCAACCTTTCTGATATCTGTGGAGTTTGTTTCAGTTTTGGTTTCTGACCGTGTTTAGCACCCCAGGGAGTGACCCAACAGTATTGCGTACCATAGCCATGCCTGCATTGTGCCCAGGACTGGTGTGGTGGCCAGGGCTGCCAAAAGCCTCTATATTTGCACAATGCTGGCATAGGTGTGGGAGTGTGTGTCTGTCTATCCAGTGTGTGGTGGCTGCCAGCACCTTACTCAGCCCACACTGAGTAAGGTGCTGTTTCCAGTGTTAGCCTGCCAATGTGCATAATGAGGAGAAAGGTACTGTGGGTATAGCCCGGACAGGGTGGCCTAGGCAGGATGCATCTGCACAGGGCATAGGGCAATGGCTAGGACACTGTAGTGCCCGGCCACCACCTGCACGGACAGGGTGGCCACAGCATGTCCTGCTGGAAGGTCACTCTCACCCTGACTGATCAGTGACCATGGCATAGCTAGGTTCCCCCATAGTGCTGTATAGTATTTCTCTCAAGTGATATTTATGGCTTCTCTTTTCTGGGGCACAATCACTGACTTATCTGCTTGGTGTGTGTGCTCACATCCCAGTTTTAGGTGCATGCATCTCCTCTAGGAACATGCACTATGGACTAGCTAGCAGACTGTCTGCAGTTAGTATGTGTATGGCTGGAAAACCTTGCAGGGTGCAGTGGCTGGAGACTCACTGTGCTCGCTGCTAAAGAAAGTCAGATAGTGGTGGGGGTCAGCTGAGCATTTCCAGGCCTACTGTCTGTCTGCCATTGCCTTATAGATGTGTACAGATCTGCAATAACTGTCCTGAAGGGTGTCTGTTCCCCAGCAGGACTGGGGTTGATGGTCCCCTCTACTGCCACCATTGCAAGGATGTAGAATGTGGATCTGTTGGTGGGAGATCCTGACCCCCACCTTGAGCCCCAGAGGGTGGATTGGGTGGTGCTACATAATCTGCCTATGGGTCCAAACACCCCCCTTCACTTAAATCATGTGATCATGGCACCCACCCAGGATATACACTATTCTGGGTGCATCATAGTCCACAAGAGCTAAACGTGACTTGGAAATACAGATGGACACAGGTGTATCCTAGGTGTCTGCAAGGACTACCTATCACACACTGACACTGATGGTGACCTGCAGCATAGTCTATCTCAGCTAAGCCAGGTGCTGCGGACCTGGTGCTGGGCGCCTCACCTCGCCCTCAGGGTGAGCACAGTACCCCCACAATGTGACGGTCTGTAGCTACTCTGTGCCAGTAACACACACGGTCAGTTCCCCCTACCAGGCCGAGGTGCTGTGGGGGTGTATACCCCATCTTGTGATCATCTGTAGACTGCTGATCTGCATGTGCAGTGCATTATGGGTACGGGTGGGTTAACTCTATCCTGGTCAACACAGCAGTGTGTGTGGTGACCTGCAGTCCTTCCATAGCCAGCCAGGGGCTTGTTAGTAGCTATAGAGATGTAGCCCACTGGTTACTTCACTGACTGTAGAGGCAGAGGTCATGGGTTTGATCCCACAGTGGTGTTATTTGAAAGGGCTGTCTGAGGCAATTCCTTTTTTAATTTAAATTAGTGCTGCCAGCAAAAACACCCTCGCAGTGCTGTAACCTTAAGCTGCCTCATAAGGCGCCCTATAAGGCTCCCTATAGGGCAGATTATAAGGTGCCTTGGCAGACAGTGCACTTTATAATGTGCCCTCTGGAGTGCCTTATAGGGCGCCTTATGCAGCACCTTAGGTTATGGCACTGTGAGGGTGTGTTTGCTGGCAGCACTAATTTAAATTAAAAAAGAAAATGCCTCAGACAGCACTGATGTAAAGTAAAGGGTAATTCCTCAGACAGCCTTACTCATTAAGCCCAATGGGGGATCAAACTCATGACCCCTGTTTCATCAGTCAATGTATTAACCATTGTGCTACACTTCTGTTGCTGTGCTTCCAAGTCAGTGCGCCTAATTAAGGGTAACGCGCGTTAACGTGCCACAGCTCCCTCTACTGCGCGATAATGGACTTTATCGCGTGATAACCTGAAATGCTACCTTAAGACTGGAACGCCCACTACCTTATATGGCATTCATCACAGTAAGACTGCAACTAACACTGGTAACATTAAGACGGTTGAGTAAACATACCCCTTAGACTGTCATGGGCATGAGGTGGGAGAGGCTAAAAATGAGAGAGAAGGGAAAAGAACTTACAAACATCCAAATTGATAATATCTGATCTATAGAGTCACCAATGTGTCACATTATCTTTTTTGAGTTTCTTGAATGTTTTTTGAAATGTCATTTTGGGAACTATTGCATAATTAATTTGCCTAGAAATAAACAAGTCAAATCTTTGTAAGCAGAGATACAGCTCTGCACTTGAAAATCTCAGCCTGGTCCTTCATAGCCATTCAAGAAAATAATCATTAGAGAAAGACATCATGCTTGGCAAGGTTGAAGGATGACGCAAAAGAGGAAGATTGACAATGTGATGGATCGATAACAACAGCAGCAGATATGGGTGCTAGTTTGTCAGCAATTAGCCTCCTGACTGAAGATCAAACACTGTTTAGGATAACTATCCAGCGGGTCATCATGAGTAGACATCGACTTGATGGCACTTACAACAACAGAAATTTAAAAAAAAAACACACACAACCAAACAATGATCTCTTTTACACATTTTTTCTTCAATAGTTTTTCCCCTAGAGACAAGTCAGCAACATAATAGGTAATCCAACACTCAGGATTATTTTAAGTCTGAGCAATTTCATCAATATCAAGATAAACACAGCTGGCTGAAGATAAACTCCAAACTGAATCCCCTCATCAGACGTTTACTTTTAGAAATGTGGAATACTGTATATGTCAATGTCAGTTTGAATGAGTACTCATTTTGAATGAAATTATCGCACATTACACAAACGCAGAGTATCCCCTTAAGTGGCAGTCAGTATTATCAGCAAGTGAGTTAACATGCAGCGAAGATACCCAGAGATTACTTAGCAGTGATAGTCTTATTACAGCTCATAGCACACAGTTTCTATTCTCTGTGAGAGATTAAAGAAATAAAATATACCAGATGTTACTAGATTGCCTCATCAACAGGAGCCCTTAAAAAAAAATCTGCAATTACTCGAGTTCAAACATAAAATGGAAGGAAATGGTGGGTATGAAGGAATATGAGTAAAATGGATATGCAACTATGTAGATGATTTCTTTTTTATAAGCCATGCTTAGCAGTTGCAGATTTTTCTGACAAAAAAAATGCATTTTAAAGTTTTACGATATAATAGACACTGCACAGGACCCGACAGTATCAAAAGCATACATCAACACAAAGAAACAATATAATTGCAAACATTAACCTATTTTCGCTTACTAGTGCAATCCTACAACCCTTTGCTTCATGTCCAGCTTTATCTTTGCCAAATTTCAACTGAAGAGCCTTCATGCTTGTTCTGTGCTTTACAGAATCTCTGATGCTAGTTTACCTTCCACCACCACCATCAATGGGAGGCTTAAGATTTCTATTCTTTTTGCTTCATACCATGATCCCTTGATATACAACTTCCTTTCAACAAACATTTTGACAACTGCAAAGCTTAAAAAGATTAGCATTTTAAAAGGTATAAGGTCTCAAAACAAGGAGAGAGGCAAGTCAAAAATCAAGGCAAAGATACGTGCAAAGGGAAACTTATTTAAAGCAATAAAACAGTGGCAAGGCACTTTGAAATAGATCAGCAAAAGGAGGAAGTCTACATGCAGGGCTGTAAAGTACAGTATAAACTATGGAGTTTAGTAAAAGAGAGACTGAAGATCCACTGATTTTTGATAGTGATATTGATGCCACTCCATTTACTGAAACAAGAGATTGCAAAGAATTAGCAAAATAAAGTTGATGAGAACATGGGGCCGCAAGAGAGTATAAACTGGTTCTGGCAGTTCCACTGAGAGTTTTATCTATTCTTTCAAGATAGCTGGTTAACATAAGAACATAAGATATGCCATACTAGGTCAGACCAAGGTCCATCAAGCCCAGTATCCTGTTTCCAACAGTGGCTAATCTAGGTCACAAGTATCTAACAGTTTCCTCAAAAGACACAGGTTCCACAATGCTTGTATTGGGTCAAGCAGTGGAAATCCCAGGACCCCTTTAATAATGGTTTATAGACCTTTTCTCCAGGAACTTATCCAAATCTTTTTTAAACCTGGTTACACTAACAGCTTTCACTACATCCTCTGGTAACAAATTCCAGAGTTTGATTACACGTTGAGTGAAAAAATATTTCTCTTATTAGTCTTAAATAGGTTACCCTGTAGCTTCATTGCATGCTCCTTAGTCTTTCTATATTTTGATGGCACAAACAATCGATCTACGTTTACCCGTTCCACTCCATTCATTAATTTATAGACCTCTATCATATCTCCCCTCAGCCATCTGTTTTCCAAGCCCTAATCTTTTAGCCTCTTTACCATTTTGGTGACTCTTCTCTGTACCTTTTCTAATAACTCTATATCCTTTTTAAGATACGACGACCAGAATTGCACACAATGTTCAAGGTGCATCACACCATGAAACGATATAGAGGCATTATAATATTCTTTGTTATTTTTTCCATGCCTTTCCTTAGGATACCTAGCATTCTATTTGCTCTCTTGGCTGCCCCTGTACACTGGGTGGAGGGTTTCAACATGTTATCCACGATGACGCCTAAATCTTTTTCCTGGGTCATGGTTCCTAATGTGGAACCTTGCATCGTGTAACACTTAATAGTGGCACATTTTAAAAAATGTAAAGCTTATATTTTTTCAATCAATACACCATTAAACGGAGAAATTTATTGCCAGTGTATGCAGTCAATGTCAATATGTACAACTGAGTTTAAAAAAGGCTTGGTCAAGTTTCTGGAGGATAGGTCCATTAACAATTATTAGCTAGGCAGATGTAGGGATCACAAAGTCTTATTTCTGAGAAAGAGCAATAGGGAAGGGTCTATAAAGTAACTGCAATATGTACCATTGAGTCAATGCTGACTCCTGGCGACCCAGCAGCCCCTGGATTTTCTCGGCAAGGTGCGACTGGAAGCAGATAGCCAGGCCTTTCTCCTGGAGGGTAAATAGACTTTCCTAAGACCTCATGGAATGCCAGTGGGAATCAAATCCTGGCCTCTTGGTTAACAAGCCACTGCTCTAACCACTAGGCTGCTGCAAATACAGATTGGTCACAGCTGGAGAAGAGGTTGTAAACTCAGTGGACTATTGGTCCAGGCCATCACAGCTTTTCTCATGTTCTGGAGCCCTAGAGATGAGCAGGTGTGATCCCTCTTCATAAAGGTGGAAATAAGGGAAGGGGGATATTCGGCAATGGCGGCTAGTGCTTCTAAAGCTGCTAGCCGTTGCTGTTGAACTGTAACAATGGATATTCAATGCTGGTATCCATTCACCAACACTGAATATCCGGGTTAACCGCAGAATCCAGAAGATATCCGGGCAGTGGTCATATTGAGCCACTGCCCGGTTGCTTCAGCAGTTAAAGTAAGGCCAGTATTTGTTGTGCCTTACTTTAGCCTTGTGTTGCTAACCGGGCAGTGGCTTAATATTGCCCCTGCCAAGCTAGCCACAGGTGCCACCAGGGCTGTACCAAGCCATAATTGCGCCCTGTGCTATTTCCACATCTGGCACGCCTCCCCTGCGTTGCCCTGCTGCTGCTGCCACTTTTTAGTTCTCTCGAAGCAGCGGCGGCAGCAGTGAGGCAGACCCACGTTTGTAGGCAGGTTGGGTCCCTCCTTCCCTTCTCTGATATAGGTCGCATCAGAGAAGGGAGGGACTAGGCCAGCCCAGCCATTCAAACATGGGCCTTTTCAACTCAGCGTTTGCATGGCTGGCCTAGTCCTTCCTTCCTCTGACATGGGTCCGCCTCACTGCTGCTGCCACCGCCGCAAAAACAAAAAGGTGATGGTGGTGGCCGCGACCTTCCCAGGTTCTCTGCTTGTGAATCCTTGTGTTCCCTGTATTCAGAGCCCTCCCGATACCCGGAAGTGACGCGGGCCGCGACCTTCCCAAGTACCTGCACTACCATATAAACAAGCTGTATGCGGCGTTTCGCTTGTCTGCCTGCTGCTATTAGTATTTATTATTTGCTTTTGCTTGTTTTGTTACCTTCCCAGGTTCTCTGCTTGTGAATCCTTGTGTTCCCTGTATTCAGAGCCCTCCCGATATCCAGAGGTGACGCGGGCCGCAACCTTCCCAGGTACCTGCACTACCATATAAGCGAGCTGTCTGCGGCGTTTCGCTTGTCTGCCTGCTGCTATTATTATTTATTATTTGCTTTTGCTTGTTTTGTTACCTTCCCAGGTTCTCTGCTTGTGAATCCTTGTGTTCCCTGTATTCAGAGCCCTCCCGATACCCGGAAGTGACGCGGGCCGCGACCTTCCCAGGTACCTACACTACCATATAAACGAGCTCCCTGCGGCGTTTCGCTTGTCTGCCTGCCGCTATTAGTATTTATTATTTGCTTTTGCTTGTTTTGTTACCTTCCCAGGTTCTCTGCTTGTGAATCCTTGTGTTCCCTGTATTCAGAGCCCTCCCGATACCCGGAAGTGATGCGGGCCGCGACCTTCCCAGGTACCTGCACTACCATATAAACGAGCTGTCTGCAGCGTTTCGCTTGTCTGCCTGCTGCTATTAGTATTTATTATTTACTTTTGCTTGTTTTGTTACCTTCCCAGGTTCTCTGCTTGTGAATCCTTGTGTTCCCTGTATTCAGAGCCCTCCCGATACCCGGAAGTGACGCGTGCCGCGACCTTCCCAGGTACCTGCACTACCATATAAACGAGCTGTTTGCAGCGTTTCGCTTGTCTGCCTGCTATTAGTATTTATTATTTACTTTTGCTTGTTTTGTTACCTTCCCAGGTTCTCTGCTTGTGAATCCTTGTGTTCCCTGTATTCAGAGCCCTCCCGATACCCGGAAGTGACGCGGGCCACGACCTTCCCAGGTACCTGCACTACCATATAAACGAGCTGTCTGCAGCGTTTCGCTTGTCTGCCTGCTGCTAAACAAACTTGACCTGATCTTTGCCCCACAGACATATAAAGATACCACCCAACCAATGTCACCAACCATAACGCCTGTGCCATGGTCTGACCACAGCCTGATCCAATTCCAGATACCTATTAACACACACAATAAAAACTCCAACAAAAACAACACTGTCCACGAAACCTCTTTGAAGCGCTTCCGCCCCTTCAATAAAGAAGAGCTTCGAGAGAAGATCCTCCCACTCCTCAACAACATACCACACGACCTAGATGCATTGGTGTCCACCTGGGATGAGAGTCTCAAGACCATCGCATGTCTACCAGCCACAAATAAAACAACAACAAAGAAACGAGAGCATGCACCATGGTATACCAGAGAACTCTGAGACTCACTCAAGTGCCTGCGCAGGCTCGAGAGAAGATGGCGCCGATCTCACTCTACTGAAGCACAAGATACTTACATCGCTCACCTAAAATCACACCGCGATGAATTAACAAAAAAGCGGAAACAATACCATTCCGACATCTTGAAGCGGTCAATAAACAAGCCACACGATCTCTTCAATATAGTGAAATCTCTCATAAGAGAACCTCCTGCAGACCAGTCACAGATGCCACACCCCCAGGCATACTCCAACTACTTACAGTCAAAAATGATCCAGACTACTACATCTGCAACCAACTACCTACAACTTGAAGTCACCCAGGCTGGTGCAACCTCGAACTCCGCGGAAAACAGCTCTCAGCACAACTTGCCCCAACCATCACCACTATCCGACTTTGAAAAAATATCACGCAGAGAGATTGAAGACACGATCGCTGCAATCAACCCCACTACTGCACCCAATGACCCATGCCCTGCTTTATGGATAAAGGAGTTACGATGTGACTTAAGCCAATATCTGAGCGAATTAATAAACCAATCTCTTACAACCGGATCGTTTCCACAAAGTCTGAAACAAACATCAATCAGACCACTGCTCAAAAATAACAAGCTGAACCCAACGAAAGTGGAATCATACAGACCAATTTCAAGTATCCCTATGCTTGCCAAAGTAATCGAAAAGTTAGTACAGCGCCAAATCCAACAGCATATTGATACTGAAGCCCCACTGGATCCTTCCCAGCATGGGTTCAGAGAAGCACATGGGGTTGAAACCCTCCTCACCAACCTATTTGACCATCTAGTCTCTGGAACTGACAAAATGCATCAAGGATTCGCCCTCATATTCCTCGACATTGCAGCGGCTTTCGACTCGGTGAACCATGAGATCCTCATACAACGCCTCAGCGAGAAAGGAATTCAGGGAACAGCCCTAAAGTGGTGCAAGTCATACCTGACTAATAGATGGCAACATGTAAGGTCAGGCTCCACAACCTCTGAACCATTTTTACAGAACCAGGGTGTACCACAGGGCTCGTCACTATCTGCATTGATGTTTAACATCTACATGCAGCCCATATGTGCCCTAGCACGTTCATTCAAGGTCAACTGTCTAGCCTACGCAGATGACATCCTACTATACATCCCATTCAAGACCAACCAACCAGACCTCTCCCCTCTAACAAGATGTTTTGAGGCAACAGCAGAATGGTTCAGCACACAAAACATGAGAATCAACTACAGTAAAACAGATGTCCTTTTCATCTCAAGAAACCAGGACTTCACCCCTCCACTCTCTTTAAAGGTCGGCAACACAGAGCTGAAAACCAAACCCACAATCCGCTACCTTGGCGTTACACTGGATCAACAACTGGATCTGAAAACCCACATAAGATACACAGTAAAAACAGTATACATGAAAATAAGGACCCTAAAACATCTCCGACCGCTGCTTGACTTCAGCGACTACCGTTCGATCTATCAGGCATTAATATTACCACATTTCGACTATGCCAACGTAATTCTACACGGTCTCCCTCAAGCAACACTGGCTCCTCTCCAGCTTGCAATGAACACTGCGGCAAGAGTACTAACAGGGGCTTCACGGAGAGAGCACATAACGCCAGTACTGATGAACCTCCATTGGCTACCAGTTCAAGCAAGAATCCGCCACAAAGTTCTAACCTTAACTTTCAAAGCCGCAAACACCCTGACCCCCACAGCCCTCAGCAAGATGATACATAAAGTACCACAGAACAGAAACAGAAGACCCATGATGCAAAACACACTAGAGGTCCCAAAAGTAATAACAAAATGCACAAAAGCAACGACAAATAGGGCCTTTACGATTTACGCACCCAGAGCATGGAACGCTCTCCCCACCTCTATTCGAAACATCACTTACCTAATTGACTTCAGGAAGGCATTAAAGCAGCACCTATTCACCACATACTACCCTGAATCCAGCACTAGTAATCATACATATGCCCCCTCAGACAATCACTCATTGCAATTAAACAATCAGACTCAGCATGAAAAAGGATAATCAACTGATCGCTCAGAAGATACCCACTGAAATGGAATCAGGACCCCCAGTGTAAATAAGATGTAGATATGTTATACAATGTACATAGTTCCCCCCAGTTACTTCCAAGTTGATCTCCTGTTTATTGTAAATACAACTCAGGGTTCCTGTGTTGTATGGTTGATGTTGAATGTAAACCGCTCTGATCTAAAATAGAGCGGTATAGAAGAACTGTTAAATAAAAAATAAATAAAATAAATATTAGTATTTATTATTTACTTTTGCTTGTTTTGTTACCTTCCCAGGTTCTCTGCTTGTGAATCCTTGTGTTCCCTGTATTCAGAGCCCTCCCGATACCCGAAAGTGACGCAGGCCGCGACCTTCCCAGGTACCTGTACTACCATATAAATGAGCTGTCTGCGGCGTTTCGCTTGTCTGCCTGCTGCTATTAGTATTTATTATTTGCTTTTGCTTGTTTTGTTAGCTTCCCAGGTTCTCTGCTTGTGAATCCTTGTGTTCCCTGTATTCAGAGCCCTCCCGATACCCGGAAGTGACGCAGGCCGCGACCTTCCCAGGTACCTGCATTACCATATAAACGAGCTGTCTGCGGCGTTTCGCTTGTCTGCCTGCTGCTATTAGTATTTATTATTTGCTTTTGCTTGTTTTGTTAGCTTCCCAGGTTCTCTGCTTGTGAATCCTTGTGTTCCCTGTATTCAGAGCCCTCCCGATACCCGGAAGTGATGCGGGCCGCGACCTTCCCAGGAACCTGCACTACCATATAAACGAGCTTTCTGCGGCGTTTCGCTTGTCTGCCTGCTGCTATTAGTACTTATTATTTGCTTTTGCTTGTTTTATTACCTTCCCAGGTTCTCTGCTTGTGAATCCTTGTGTTCCCTGTATTCAGAGACCTCCCGATACCCGGAAGTGACGCGGGCCGCGACCTTCCCAGGTACCTGCACTACCATATAAACGAGCTGTCTGCGGTGTTTCGCTTGTCTGCCTGCTGCTATTAGTATTTATTATTTGCTTTTGCTTGTTTTGTTACCTTCCCAGGTTCTCTGCTTGTGAATCCTTGTGTTCCCTGTATTCAGAGCCCTCCCGATACCCAGAAGTGACGTGAGCCGTGACCTTCCCAGGTACCTGCACTACCATATAAATGAGCTGTCTGCGGCGTTTTGCTTGTCTGCCTGCTGCTATCAGTATTTATTATTAACTTTTGCTTGTTTTGTTACCTTCCCAGGATCTCTGCTTGTGAATCCTTGTGTTCCCTGTATTCAGAGCCCTCCCGATACCCGGAAGTGACGCGGGCCGCGTCCTTCCCAGGTACCTGCAATACGATATAAACGAGCTGTCTGCGGCGTTTCGCTTGTCTGCCTGCTGCTATTAGTATTTATTATTTGCTTTTGCTTGTTTTGTTACCTTCCCAGGTTCTCTGCTTGTGAATCCTTGTGTTCCCTGTATTCAGAGCCCTCCCGATACCCGGAAGTGACGCGGGCTGCGACCTTCCCAGGTACCTGCACTACCATATAAACGAGCTCTCTGCGGCGTTTCGCTTGTCTGCCTGCTGCTATTAGTATTTATTATTTGCTTTTGCTTGTTTTGTTACCTTCCCAGGTTCTCTGCTTGTGAATCCTTGTGTTCCCTGTATTCAGAGCCCTCCCGATACCCGGAAGTGACGCGGGCCGTGACCTTCCCAGGTACCTGCACTACCATATAAACGAGCTGTCTGCGGCGTTTCGCTTGTCTGCCTGCTGCTATTAGTATTTATTATTTGCTTTTGCTTGTTTTGTTACCTTCCCAGGTTCTCTGCTTGTGAATCCTTGTGTTCCCTGTATTCAGAGCCCTCCCGATACCCGGAAGTGATGCGGGCCGCGACCTTCCCAGGTACCTGCACTACCATATAAACGAGCTGTCTGCGGCGTTTCGCTTGTCTGCCTGCTGCTATTAGTATTTATTATTTGCTTTTGCTTGTTTTGTTACCTTCCCAGGTTCTCTGCTTGTGAATCCTTGTGTTCCCTGTATTCAGAGCCCTCCCGATACCCGGAAGTGATGCGGGCCGCGACCTTCCCAGGTACCTGCACTACCATATAAACGAGCTGTCTGCGGCGTTTCGCTTGTCTGCCTGCTGCTATTAGTATTTATTATTTGCTTTTGCTTGTTTTGTTACCTTCCCAGGTTCTCTGCTTGTGAATCCTTGTGTTCCCTGTATTCAGAGCCCTCCCGATACCCGGAAGTGACGCGGGCCGCGACCTTCCCAGGTACCTGCACTACCATATAAACGAGCTGTCTGCGGCGTTTCGCTTGTCTGCCTGCTGCTATTAGTATTTATTATTTGCTTTTGCTTGTTTTGTTACCTTCCCAGGTTCTCTGCTTGTGAATCCTTGTGTTCCCTGTATTCAGAGCCCTCCCGATACCCGGAAGTGACGCGGGCCGCGACCTTCCCAGGTACCTGCACTACCATATAAACGAGCTGTCTGCGGCGTTTCGCTTGTCTGCCTGCTGCTATTAGTATTTATTATTTGCTTTTGCTTGTTTTGTTACCTTCCCAGGTTCTCTGCTTGTGAATCCTTGTGTTCCCTGTATTCAGAGCTCTCCCGATACCCGGAAGGGCCGCGGGCCGCGACCTTCCCAGGTACCTGCACTACCATATAAATGAGCTGTCTGCGGCGTTTCGCTTGTCTGCCTGCTGCTATTAGTATTTATTATTAGCTTTTGCTTGTTTTGTTACCTTCCCAGGTTCTCTGCTTGTGAATCCTTGTGTTCCCTGTATTCAGAGCCCTCCCGATACCCGGAAGTGACGCGGGCCGCGTCCTTCCCAGGTACCTGCACTACCATATAAACGAGCTGTCTGCAGCGTTTTGCTTGTCTGCCTGCTGCTATTAGTATTTATTATTTGCTTTTGCTTGTTTTGTTACCTTCCCAGGTTCTCTGCTTGTGAATCCTTGTGTTCCCTGTATTCAGAGCCCTCCCGATACCCGGAAGTGACGCGGGCCGCGACCTTCCCAGGTACCTGCACTACCATATAAACGAGCTGTCTGCGGCGTTTCGCTTGTCTGCCTGCTGCTATTAGTATTTATTATTTGCTTTTGCTTGTTTTGTTACCTTCCCAGGTTCTCTGCTTGTGAATCCTTGTGTTCCCTGTATTCAGAGCCCTCCCGATACCCGGAAGTGACGCGGGCCGCGACCTTCCCAGGTACCTGCACTACCATATAAACGAGCTGTCTGCGGCGTTTCGCTTGTCTGCCTGCTGCTATTAGTATTTATTATTTGCTTTTGCTTGTTTTGTTACCTTCCCAGGTTCTCTGCTTGTGAATCCTTGTGTTCCCTGTATTCAGAGCCCTCCCGATACCCGGAAGTGACGCGGGCCGCGACCTTCCCAGGTACCTGCACTACCATATAAACGAGCTGTCTGCGGCGTTTCGCTTGTCTGCCTGCTGCTATTAGTATTTATTATTTGCTTTTGCTTGTTTTGTTACCTTCCCAGGTTCTCTGCTTGTGAATCCTTGTGTTCCCTGTATTCAGAGCCCTCCCGATACCCGGAAGTGACGCGGGCCGCGACCTTCCCAGGTACCTGCACTACCATATAAACGAGCTGTCTGCGGCGTTTCGCTTGTCTGCCTGCTGCTATTAGTATTTATTATTTGCTTTTGCTTGTTTTGTTACCTTCCCAGGTTCTCTGCTTGTGAATCCTTGTGTTCCCTGTATTCAGAGCCCTCCCGATACCCGGAAGTGACGCGGGCCGCGACCTTCCCAGGTACCTGCACTACCATATAAACGAGCTGTCTGCGGCGTTTCGCTTGTCTGCCTGCTGCTATTAGTATTTATTATTTGCTTTTGCTTGTTTTGTTACCTTCCCAGGTTCTCTGCTTGTGAATCCTTGTGTTCCCTGTATTCAGAGCCCTCCCGATACCCGGAAGTGATGCGGGCCGCGACCTTCCCAGGTACCTGCACTACCATATAAACGAGCTGTCTGCGGCGTTTCGCTTGTCTGCCTGCTGCTATTAGTATTTATTATTTGCTTTTGCTTGTTTTGTTACCTTCCCAGGTTCTCTGCTTGTGAATCCTTGTGTTCCCTGTATTCAGAGCCCTCCCGATACCCGGAAGTGACGCGGGCCGCGACCTTCCCAGGTACCTGCACTACCATATAAACGAGCTGTCTGCGGCGTTTCGCTTGTCTGCCTGCTGCTATTAGTATTTATTATTTGCTTTTGCTTGTTTTGTTACCTTCCCAGGTTCTCTGCTTGTGAATCCTTGTGTTCCCTGTATTCAGAGCCCTCCCGATACCCGGAAGTGACGCGGGCCGCGACCTTCCCAGGTACCTGCACTACCATATAAACGAGCTGTCTGCGGCGTTTCGCTTGTCTGCCTGCTGCTATTAGTATTTATTATTTGCTTTTGCTTGTTTTGTTACCTTCCCAGGTTCTCTGCTTGTGACTCCTTGTGTTCCTTGTATTCAGAGCCCTCCCGATACCCAGAAGTGACGCGAGCCGCGACCTTCCCAGGTACCTGCACTACCATATAAATGAGCTGTCTGCGGCGTTTCGCTTGTCTGCCTGCTGCTATTAGTATTTATTATTAGCTTTTGCTTGTTTTGTTACCTTCCCAGGTTCTCTGCTTGTGAATCCTTGTGTTCCCTGTATTCAGAGCCCTCCCGATACCCGGAAGTGACGCGGGCTGCGACCTTCCCAGGTACCTGCACTACCATATAAACGAGCTGTCTGCGGCGTTTCGCTTGTCTGCCTGCTGCTATTAGTATTTATTATTTGCTTTTGCTTGTTTTGTTACCTTCCCAGGTTCTCTGCTTGTGAATCCTTGTGTTCCCTGTATTCAGAGCCCTCCCGATACCCGGAAGTGACGCGGGCCGCGACCTTCCCAGGTACCTGCACTACCATATAAACGAGCTGTCTGCGGCGTTTCGCTTGTCTGCCTGCTGCTATTAGTATTTATTATTTGCTTTTGCTTGTTTTGTTACCTTCCCAGGTTCTCTGCTTGTGAATCCTTGTGTTCCCTGTATTCAGAGCCCTCCCGATACCCGGAAGTGACGCGGGCCGCGACCTTCCCAGGTACCTGCACTACCATATAAACGAGCTGTCTGCGGCGTTTCGCTTGTCTGCCTGCTGCTATTAGTATTTATTATTTGCTTTTGCTTGTTTTGTTACCTTCCCAGGTTCTCTGCTTGTGAATCCTTGTGTTCCCTGTATTCAGAGCCCTCCCGATACCCGGAAGTGACGCGGGCCGCGACCTTCCCAGGTACCTGCACTACCATATAAACGAGCTGTCTGCGGCGTTTCGCTTGTCTGCCTGCTGCTATTAGTATTTATTATTTGCTTTTGCTTGTTTTGTTACCTTCCCAGGTTCTCTGCTTGTGAATCCTTGTGTTCCCTGTATTCAGAGCCCTCCCGATACCCGGAAGTGACGCGGGCCGCGACCTTCCCAGGTACCTGCACTACCATATAAACGAGCTGTCTGCGGCGTTTCGCTTGTCTGCCTGCTGCTATTAGTATTTATTATTTGCTTTTGCTTGTTTTGTTACCTTCCCAGGTTCTCTGCTTGTGAATCCTTGTGTTCCCTGTATTCAGAGCCCTCCCGATACCCGGAAGTGACGCGGGCCGCGACCTTCCCAGGTACCTGCACTACCATATAAACGAGCTGTCTGCGGCGTTTCGCTTGTCTGCCTGCTGCTATTAGTATTTATTATTTGCTTTTGCTTGTTTTGTTACCTTCCCAGGTTCTCTGCTTGTGAATCCTTGTGTTCCCTGTATTCAGAGCCCTCCCGATACCCGGAAGTGACGCGGGCCGCGACCTTCCCAGGTACCTGCACTACCATATAAACGAGCTGTCTGCGGCGTTTCGCTTGTCTGCCTGCTGCTATTAGTATTTATTATTTGCTTTTGCTTGTTTTGTTACCTTCCCAGGTTCTCTGCTTGTGAATCCTTGTGTTCCCTGTATTCAGAGCCCTCCCGATACCCGGAAGTGACGCGGGCCGCGACCTTCCCAGGTACCTGCACTACCATATAAACGAGCTGTCTGCGGCGTTTCGCTTGTCTGCCTGCTGCTATTAGTATTTATTATTTGCTTTTGCTTGTTTTGTTACCTTCCCAGGTTCTCTGCTTGTGAATCCTTGTGTTCCCTGTATTCAGAGCCCTCCCGATACCCGGAAGTGACGCGGGCCGCGACCTTCCCAGGTACCTGCACTACCATATAAACGAGCTGTCTGCGGCGTTTCGCTTGTCTGCCTGCTGCTATTAGTATTTATTATTTGCTTTTGCTTGTTTTGTTACCTTCCCAGGTTCTCTGCTTGTGAATCCTTGTGTTCCCTGTATTCAGAGCCCTCCCGATACCCGGAAGTGACGCGGGCCGCGACCTTCCCAGGTACCTGCACTACCATATAAACGAGCTGTCTGCGGCGTTTCGCTTGTCTGCCTGCTGCTATTAGTATTTATTATTTGCTTTTGCTTGTTTTGTTACCTTCCCAGGTTCTCTGCTTGTGAATCCTTGTGTTCCCTGTATTCAGAGCCCTCCCGATACCCGGAAGTGACGCGGGCCGCGACCTTCCCAGGTACCTGCACTACCATATAAACGAGCTGTCTGCGGCGTTTCGCTTGTCTGCCTGCTGCTATTAGTATTTATTATTTGCTTTTGCTTGTTTTGTTACCTTCCCAGGTTCTCTGCTTGTGAATCCTTGTGTTCCCTGTATTCAGAGCCCTCCCGATACCCGGAAGTGACGCGGGCCGCGACCTTCCCAGGTACCTGCACTACCATATAAACGAGCTGTCTGCGGCGTTTCGCTTGTCTGCCTGCTGCTATTAGTATTTATTATTTGCTTTTGCTTGTTTTGTTACCTTCCCAGGTTCTCTGCTTGTGAATCCTTGTGTTCCCTGTATTCAGAGCCCTCCCGATACCCGGAAGTGACGCGGGCCGCGACCTTCCCAGGTACCTGCACTACCATATAAACGAGCTGTCTGCGGCGTTTCGCTTGTCTGCCTGCTGCTATTAGTATTTATTATTTGCTTTTGCTTGTTTTGTTACCTTCCCAGGTTCTCTGCTTGTGAATCCTTGTGTTCCCTGTATTCAGAGCCCTCCCGATACCCGGAAGTGACGCGGGCCGCGACCTTCCCAGGTACCTGCACTACCATATAAACGAGCTGTCTGCGGCGTTTCGCTTGTCTGCCTGCTGCTATTAGTATTTATTATTTGCTTTTGCTTGTTTTGTTACCTTCCCAGGTTCTCTGCTTGTGAATCCTTGTGTTCCCTGTATTCAGAGCCCTCCCGATACCCGGAAGTGACGCGGGCCGCGACCTTCCCAGGTACCTGCACTACCATATAAACGAGCTGTCTGCGGCGTTTCGCTTGTCTGCCTGCTGCTATTAGTATTTATTATTTGCTTTTGCTTGTTTTGTTACCTTCCCAGGTTCTCTGCTTGTGAATCCTTGTGTTCCCTGTATTCAGAGCCCTCCCGATACCCGGAAGTGACGCGGGCCGCGACCTTCCCAGGTACCTGCACTACCATATAAACGAGCTGTCTGCGGCGTTTCGCTTGTCTGCCTGCTGCTATTAGTATTTATTATTTGCTTTTGCTTGTTTTGTTACCTTCCCAGGTTCTCTGCTTGTGAATCCTTGTGTTCCCTGTATTCAGAGCCCTCCCGATACCCGGAAGTGACGCGGGCCGCGACCTTCCCAGGTACCTGCACTACCATATAAACGAGCTGTCTGCGGCGTTTCGCTTGTCTGCCTGCTGCTATTAGTATTTATTATTTGCTTTTGCTTGTTTTGTTACCTTCCCAGGTTCTCTGCTTGTGAATCCTTGTGTTCCCTGTATTCAGAGCCCTCCCGATACCCGGAAGTGACGCGGGCCGCGACCTTCCCAGGTACCTGCACTACCATATAAACGAGCTGTCTGCGGCGTTTCGCTTGTCTGCCTGCTGCTATTAGTATTTATTATTTGCTTTTGCTTGTTTTGTTACCTTCCCAGGTTCTCTGCTTGTGAATCCTTGTGTTCCCTGTATTCAGAGCCCTCCCGATACCCGGAAGTGACGCGGGCCGCGACCTTCCCAGGTACCTGCACTACCATATAAACGAGCTGTCTGCGGCGTTTCGCTTGTCTGCCTGCTGCTATTAGTATTTATTATTTGCTTTTGCTTGTTTTGTTACCTTCCCAGGTTCTCTGCTTGTGAATCCTTGTGTTCCCTGTATTCAGAGCCCTCCCGATACCCGGAAGTGACGCGGGCCGCGACCTTCCCAGGTACCTGCACTACCATATAAACGAGCTGTCTGCGGCGTTTCGCTTGTCTGCCTGCTGCTATTAGTATTTATTATTTGCTTTTGCTTGTTTTGTTACCTTCCCAGGTTCTCTGCTTGTGAATCCTTGTGTTCCCTGTATTCAGAGCCCTCCCGATACCCGGAAGTGACGCGGGCCGCGACCTTCCCAGGTACCTGCACTACCATATAAACGAGCTGTCTGCGGCGTTTCGCTTGTCTGCCTGCTGCTATTAGTATTTATTATTTGCTTTTGCTTGTTTTGTTACCTTCCCAGGTTCTCTGCTTGTGAATCCTTGTGTTCCCTGTATTCAGAGCCCTCCCGATACCCGGAAGTGACGCGGGCCGCGACCTTCCCAGGTACCTGCACTACCATATAAACGAGCTGTCTGCGGCGTTTCGCTTGTCTGCCTGCTGCTATTAGTATTTATTATTTGCTTTTGCTTGTTTTGTTACCTTCCCAGGTTCTCTGCTTGTGAATCCTTGTGTTCCCTGTATTCAGAGCCCTCCCGATACCCGGAAGTGACGCGGGCCGCGACCTTCCCAGGTACCTGCACTACCATATAAACGAGCTGTCTGCGGCGTTTCGCTTGTCTGCCTGCTGCTATTAGTATTTATTATTTGCTTTTGCTTGTTTTGTTACCTTCCCAGGTTCTCTGCTTGTGAATCCTTGTGTTCCCTGTATTCAGAGCCCTCCCGATACCCGGAAGTGACGCGGGCCGCGACCTTCCCAGGTACCTGCACTACCATATAAACGAGCTGTCTGCGGCGTTTCGCTTGTCTGCCTGCTGCTATTAGTATTTATTATTTGCTTTTGCTTGTTTTGTTACCTTCCCAGGTTCTCTGCTTGTGAATCCTTGTGTTCCCTGTATTCAGAGCCCTCCCGATACCCGGAAGTGACGCGGGCCGCGACCTTCCCAGGTACCTGCACTACCATATAAACGAGCTGTCTGCGGCGTTTCGCTTGTCTGCCTGCTGCTATTAGTATTTATTATTTGCTTTTGCTTGTTTTGTTACCTTCCCAGGTTCTCTGCTTGTGAATCCTTGTGTTCCCTGTATTCAGAGCCCTCCCGATACCCGGAAGTGACGCGGGCCGCGACCTTCCCAGGTACCTGCACTACCATATAAACGAGCTGTCTGCGGCGTTTCGCTTGTCTGCCTGCTGCTATTAGTATTTATTATTTGCTTTTGCTTGTTTTGTTACCTTCCCAGGTTCTCTGCTTGTGAATCCTTGTGTTCCCTGTATTCAGAGCCCTCCCGATACCCGGAAGTGACGCGGGCCGCGACCTTCCCAGGTACCTGCACTACCATATAAACGAGCTGTCTGCGGCGTTTCGCTTGTCTGCCTGCTGCTATTAGTATTTATTATTTGCTTTTGCTTGTTTTGTTACCTTCCCAGGTTCTCTGCTTGTGAATCCTTGTGTTCCCTGTATTCAGAGCCCTCCCGATACCCGGAAGTGACGCGGGCCGCGACCTTCCCAGGTACCTGCACTACC
Organism: Ichthyophis bannanicus; assembly: GCA_033557465.1. NCBI lineage: Eukaryota > Metazoa > Chordata > Amphibia > Gymnophiona > Ichthyophiidae > Ichthyophis > Ichthyophis bannanicus. Next base: position 1,227,050,540 of record CM066033.1, read on the forward strand.
ATATAAACGAGCTGTCTGCGGCGTTTCGCTTGTCTGCCTGCTGCTATTAGTATTTATTATTTGCTTTTGCTTGTTTTGTTACCTTCCCAGGTTCTCTGCTTGTGAATCCTTGTGTTCCCTGTATTCAGAGCCCTCCCGATACCCGGAAGTGACGCGGGCCGCGACCTTCCCAGGTACCTGCACTACCATATAAACGAGCTGTCTGCGGCGTTTCGCTTGTCTGCCTGCTGCTATTAGTATTTATTATTTGCTTTTGCTTGTTTTGTTACCTTCCCAGGTTCTCTGCTTGTGAATCCTTGTGTTCCCTGTATTCAGAGCCCTCCCGATACCCGGAAGTGACGCGGGCCGCGACCTTCCCAGGTACCTGCACTACCATATAAACGAGCTGTCTGCGGCGTTTCGCTTGTCTGCCTGCTGCTATTAGTATTTATTATTTGCTTTTGCTTGTTTTGTTACCTTCCCAGGTTCTCTGCTTGTGAATCCTTGTGTTCCCTGTATTCAGAGCCCTCCCGATACCCGGAAGTGACGCGGGCCGCGACCTTCCCAGGTACCTGCACTACCATATAAACGAGCTGTCTGCGGCGTTTCGCTTGTCTGCCTGCTGCTATTAGTATTTATTATTTGCTTTTGCTTGTTTTGTTACCTTCCCAGGTTCTCTGCTTGTGAATCCTTGTGTTCCCTGTATTCAGAGCCCTCCCGATACCCGGAAGTGACGCGGGCCGCGACCTTCCCAGGTACCTGCACTACCATATAAACGAGCTGTCTGCGGCGTTTCGCTTGTCTGCCTGCTGCTATTAGTATTTATTATTTGCTTTTGCTTGTTTTGTTACCTTCCCAGGTTCTCTGCTTGTGAATCCTTGTGTTCCCTGTATTCAGAGCCCTCCCGATACCCGGAAGTGACGCGGGCCGCGACCTTCCCAGGTACCTGCACTACCATATAAACGAGCTGTCTGCGGCGTTTCGCTTGTCTGCCTGCTGCTATTAGTATTTATTATTTGCTTTTGCTTGTTTTGTTACCTTCCCAGGTTCTCTGCTTGTGAATCCTTGTGTTCCCTGTATTCAGAGCCCTCCCGATACCCGGAAGTGACGCGGGCCGCGACCTTCCCAGGTACCTGCACTACCATATAAACGAGCTGTCTGCGGCGTTTCGCTTGTCTGCCTGCTGCTATTAGTATTTATTATTTGCTTTTGCTTGTTTTGTTACCTTCCCAGGTTCTCTGCTTGTGAATCCTTGTGTTCCCTGTATTCAGAGCCCTCCCGATACCCGGAAGTGACGCGGGCCGCGACCTTCCCAGGTACCTGCACTACCATATAAACGAGCTGTCTGCGGCGTTTCGCTTGTCTGCCTGCTGCTATTAGTATTTATTATTTGCTTTTGCTTGTTTTGTTACCTTCCCAGGTTCTCTGCTTGTGAATCCTTGTGTTCCCTGTATTCAGAGCCCTCCCGATACCCGGAAGTGACGCGGGCCGCGACCTTCCCAGGTACCTGCACTACCATATAAACGAGCTGTCTGCGGCGTTTCGCTTGTCTGCCTGCTGCTATTAGTATTTATTATTTGCTTTTGCTTGTTTTGTTACCTTCCCAGGTTCTCTGCTTGTGAATCCTTGTGTTCCCTGTATTCAGAGCCCTCCCGATAACCAGAAGTGACGCGGGCCGCGACCTTCCCAGGTACCTGCACTACCATATAAACGAGCTGTCTGCGGCGTTTCGCTTGTCTGCCTGCTGCTATTAGTATTTATTATTTGCTTTTGCTTGTTTTGTTACCTTCCCAGGTTCTCTGCTTGTGAATCCTTGTGTTCCCTGTATTCAGAGCCCTCCCGATACCCGGAAGTGACGCGGGCCGCGACCTTCCCAGGTACCTGCACTACCATATAAACGAGCTGTCTGCGGCGTTTCGCTTGTCTGCCTGCTGCTATTAGTATTTATTATTTGCTTTTGCTTGTTTTGTTACCTTCCCAGGTTCTCTGCTTGTGAATCCTTGTGTTCCCTGTATTCAGAGCCCTCCCGATACCCGGAAGTGACGCGGGCCGCGACCTTCCCAGGTACCTGCACTACCATATAAACGAGCTGTCTGCGGCGTTTCGCTTGTCTGCCTGCTGCTATTAGTATTTATTATTTGCTTTTGCTTGTTTTGTTACCTTCCCAGGTTCTCTGCTTGTGAATCCTTGTGTTCCCTGTATTCAGAGCCCTCCCGATACCCGGAAGTGACGCGGGCCGCGACCTTCCCAGGTACCTGCACTACCATATAAACGAGCTGTCTGCGGCGTTTCGCTTGTCTGCCTGCTGCTATTAGTATTTATTATTTGCTTTTGCTTGTTTTGTTACCTTCCCAGGTTCTCTGCTTGTGAATCCTTGTGTTCCCTGTATTCAGAGCCCTCCCGATACCCGGAAGTGACGCGGGCCGCGACCTTCCCAGGTACCTGCACTACCATATAAACGAGCTGTCTGCGGCGTTTCGCTTGTCTGCCTGCTGCTATTAGTATTTATTATTTGCTTTTGCTTGTTTTGTTACCTTCCCAGGTTCTCTGCTTGTGAATCCTTGTGTTCCCTGTATTCAGAGCCCTCCCGATACCCGGAAGTGACGCGGGCCGCGACCTTCCCAGGTACCTGCACTACCATATAAACGAGCTGTCTGCGGCGTTTCGCTTGTCTGCCTGCTGCTATTAGTATTTATTATTTGCTTTTGCTTGTTTTGTTACCTTCCCAGGTTCTCTGCTTGTGAATCCTTGTGTTCCCTGTATTCAGAGCCCTCCCGATACCCGGAAGTGATGCGGGCCGCGACCTTCCCAGGTACCTGCACTACCATATAAACGAGCTGTCTGCGGCGTTTCGCTTGTCTGCCTGCTGCTATTAGTATTTATTATTTGCTTTTGCTTGTTTTGTTACCTTCCCAGGTTCTCTGCTTGTGAATCCTTGTGTTCCCTGTATTCAGAGCCCTCCCGATACCCGGAAGTGACGCGGGCCGCGACCTTCCCAGGTACCTGCACTACCATATAAACGAGCTGTCTGCGGCGTTTCGCTTGTCTGCCTGCTGCTATTAGTATTTATTATTTGCTTTTGCTTGTTTTGTTACCTTCCCAGGTTCTCTGCTTGTGAATCCTTGTGTTCCCTGTATTCAGAGCCCTCCCGATACCCGGAAGTGACGCGGGCCGCGACCTTCCCAGGTACCTGCACTACCATATAAACGAGCTGTCTGCGGCGTTTCGCTTGTCTGCCTGCTGCTATTAGTATTTATTATTTGCTTTTGCTTGTTTTGTTACCTTCCCAGGTTCTCTGCTTGTGAATCCTTGTGTTCCCTGTATTCAGAGCCCTCCCGATACCCGGAAGTGACGCGGGCCGCGACCTTCCCAGGTACCTGCACTACCATATAAACGAGCTGTCTGCGGCGTTTCGCTTGTCTGCCTGCTGCTATTAGTATTTATTATTTGCTTTTGCTTGTTTTGTTACCTTCCCAGGTTCTCTGCTTGTGAATCCTTGTGTTCCCTGTATTCAGAGCCCTCCCGATACCCGGAAGTGACGCGGGCCGCGACCTTCCCAGGTACCTGCACTACCATATAAACGAGCTGTCTGCGGCGTTTCGCTTGTCTGCCTGCTGCTATTAGTATTTATTATTTGCTTTTGCTTGTTTTGTTACCTTCCCAGGTTCTCTGCTTGTGAATCCTTGTGTTCCCTGTATTCAGAGCCCTCCCGATACCCGGAAGTGACGCGGGCCGCGACCTTCCCAGGTACCTGCACTACCATATAAACGAGCTGTCTGCGGCGTTTCGCTTGTCTGCCTGCTGCTATTAGTATTTATTATTTGCTTTTGCTTGTTTTGTTACCTTCCCAGGTTCTCTGCTTGTGAATCCTTGTGTTCCCTGTATTCAGAGCCCTCCCGATACCCGGAAGTGACGCGGGCCGCGACCTTCCCAGGTACCTGCACTACCATATAAACGAGCTGTCTGCGGCGTTTCGCTTGTCTGCCTGCTGCTATTAGTATTTATTATTTGCTTTTGCTTGTTTTGTTACCTTCCCAGGTTCTCTGCTTGTGAATCCTTGTGTTCCCTGTATTCAGAGCCCTCCCGATACCCGGAAGTGACGCGGGCTGCGACCTTCCCAGGTACCTGCACTACCATATAAACGAGCTCTCTGCGGCGTTTCGCTTGTCTGCCTGCTGCTATTAGTATTTATTATTTGCTTTTGCTTGTTTTGTTACCTTCCCAGGTTCTCTGCTTGTGAATCCTTGTGTTCCCTGTATTCAGATCCCTCCCGATACCTGGAAGTGATGCGGGCCGCGACCTTCCCAGGTACCTGCACTACCATATAAACGAGCTGTCTGCGACGTTTCGCTTATCTGCCTGCTGCTATTAGTATTTATTATTTGCTTTAGCTTGTTTTGTTACCTTCCCAGGTTCTCTGCTTGTGAATCCTTGTGTTCCCTGTATTCAGAGCCCTCCCGATACCCGGAAGTGACGTGGGCCGTGACCTTCCCAGGTATCTTCACTACCATATAAACGAGCTGTCTGCGGCGTTTCGCTTGTCTGCCTGCTGCTATTAGTATTTATTATGTGCTTTTGCTTGTTTTGTTACCTTCCCAGGTTCTCTGCTTGTGAATCCTTGTGTTCCCTGTATTCAGAGCCCTCCCGATACCCGGAAGTGATGCGGGCCGTGACCTTCCCAGGTACCTGCACTACCATATAAACGAGCTGTCTGCGGCGTTTCGCTTGTCTGCCTGCTGCTATTAGTATTTATTATTTGCTTTTGCTTGTTTTGTTTATGTCCCAGGTTCTCTGCTTGTGAATCCTTGTGTTCCCTGTATTCAGAGCCCTCCCGATACCCGGAAGTGATGCGGGCCGCGACCTTCCCAGGTACCTGCACTACCATATAAACGAGCTGTCTGCGGCGTTTCGCTTGTCTGCCTGCTGCTATTAGTACTTATTATTTGCTTTTGCTTGTTTTGTTACCTTCCGAGGTTCTCTGCTTGTGAATCCTTGTGTTCCCTGTATTCAGAGCCCTCCCGATACCCGGAAGGGCCGCGGGCCGCGACCTTCCCAGGTACCTGCACTACCATATAAACGAGCTGTCTGCGGCGTTTCGCTTTCTGCCTGCTGCTATTAGTATTTATTATTTGCTTTTGCTTGTTTTGTTACCTTCCCAGGTTCTCTGCTTGTGAATCCTTGTGTTCCCTGTATTCAGAGCCCTCCCGATACCCGGAAGTGACGCGGGCCGCGACCTTCCCAGGTACCTGCACTACCATATAAACGAGCTGTCTGCGGCGTTTCGCTTGTCTGCCTGCTGCTATTAGTATTTATTATTTGCTTTTGCTTGTTTTGTTACCTTCCCAGGTTCTCTGCTTGTGAATCCTTGTGTTCCCTGTATTCAGAGCCCTCCCGATACCCGGAAGTGACGCGGGCCGCGACCTTCCCAGGTACCTGCACTACCATATAAACGAGCTGTCTGCGGCGTTTCGCTTGTCTGCCTGCTGCTATTAGTATTTATTATTTGCTTTTGCTTGTTTTGTTACCTTCCCAGGTTCTCTGCTTGTGAATCCTTGTGTTCCCTGTATTCAGAGCCCTCCCGATACCCGGAAGTGACGCGGGCCGCGACCTTCCCAGGTACCTGCACTACCATATAAACGAGCTGTCTGCGGCGTTTCGCTTGTCTGCCTGCTGCTATTAGTATTTATTATTTGCTTTTGCTTGTTTTGTTACCTTCCCAGGTTCTCTGCTTGTGAATCCTTGTGTTCCCTGTATTCAGAGCCCTCCCGATACCCGGAAGTGACGCGGGCCGCGACCTTCCCAGGTACCTGCACTACCATATAAACGAGCTGTCTGCGGCGTTTCGCTTGTCTGCCTGCTGCTATTAGTATTTATTATTTGCTTTTGCTTGTTTTGTTACCTTCCCAGGTTCTCTGCTTGTGAATCCTTGTGTTCCCTGTATTCAGAGCCCTCCCGATACCCGGATGTGACGCGGGTTGCGACCTTCCCAGGTACCTGCACTACCATATAAACGAGCTGTCTGCGGCGTTTCGCTTGTCTGCCTGCTGCTATTAGTATTTATTATTTGCTTTTGCTTGTTTTGTTACCTTCCCAGGTTCTCTGCTTGTGAATCCTTGTGTTCCCTGTATTCAGAGCCCTCCCGATATCCGGAAGTGACGCGGGCCGCGACCTTCCCAGGTACCTGCACTACCATATAAACGAGCTGCCTGCGGCGTTTCGCTTGTCTGCCTGCTGCTATTAGTATTTATTATTTGCTTTTGCTTGTTTTGTTACCTTCCCAGGTTCTCTGCTTGTGAATCCTTGTGTTCCCTGTATTCAGAGCCCTCCCGATACCCGGAAGTGACGCGGGCCGCGACCTTCCCAGGTACCTGCACTACCATATAAACGAGCTGTCTGCGGCGTTTCGCTTGTCTGCCTGCTGCTATTAGTATTTATTATTTGCTTTTGCTTGTTTTGTTACCTTCCCAGGTTCTCTGCTTGTGAATCCTTGTGTTCCCTGTATTCAGAGCCCTCCCGATACCCGGAAGTGACGCGGGCCGCGACCTTCCCAGGTACCTGCACTACCATATAAACGAGCTGTCTGCGGCGTTTCGCTTGTCTGCCTGCTGCTATTAGTATTTATTATTTGCTTTTGCTTGTTTTGTTACCTTCCCAGGTTCTCTGCTTGTGAATCCTTGTGTTCCCTGTATTCAGAGCCCTCCCGATACCCGGAAGTGACGCGGGCCGCGACCTTCCCAGGTACCTGCACTACCATATAAACGAGCTGTCTGCGGCGTTTCGCTTGTCTGCCTGCTGCTATTAGTATTTATTATTTGCTTTTGCTTGTTTTGTTACCTTCCCAGGTTCTCTGCTTGTGACTCCTTGTGTTCCTTGTATTCAGAGCCCTCCCGATACCCAGAAGTGACGTGAGCCGCGAGCTTCCCAGGTACCTGCACTACCATATAAATGAGCTGTCTGCGGCGTTTCGCTTGTCTGCCTGCTGCTATTAGTATTTATTATTTGCTTTTGCTTGTTTTGTTACCTTCCCAGGTTCTCTGCTTGTGAATCCTTGTGCTCCCTGTATTCAGAGCCCTCCCGATACCCAGAAGTGACGCGGGCCGCGACCTTCCCAGGTACCTGCACTACCATATAAACGAGCTGCCTGCGGTGTTTCGCTTGTCTGCCTGCTGCTATTAGTATTTATTATTTGCTTTTGCTTGTTTTGTTACCTTCCCAGGTTCTCTGCTTGTGAATCCTTGTGTTCCCTGTATTCAGAGCCCTCCCGATACCCGGAAGTGACGCGGGCCGCGACCTTCCCAGGTACCTGCACTACCATATAAACGAGCTGTCTGCGGCGTTTCGCTTGTCTGCCTGCTGCTATTAGTATTTATTATTTGCTTTTGCTTGTTTTGTTACCTTCCCAGGTTCTCTGCTTGTGAATCCTTGTGTTCCCTGTATTCAGAGCCCTCCCGATACCCGGAAGTGACGCGGGCCGCGACCTTCCCAGGTACCTGCACTACCATATAAACGAGCTGTCTGCGGCGTTTCGCTTGTCTGCCTGCTGCTATTAGTATTTATTATTTGCTTTTGCTTGTTTTGTTACCTTCCCAGGTTCTCTGCTTGTGAATCCTTGTGTTCCCTGTATTCAGAGCCCTCCCGATACCCGGAAGTGACGCGGGCCGCGACCTTCCCAGGTACCTGCACTACCATATAAACGAGCTGTCTGCGGCGTTTCGCTTGTCTGCCTGCTGCTATTAGTATTTATTATTTGCTTTTGCTTGTTTTGTTACCTTCCCAGGTTCTCTGCTTGTGAATCCTTGTGTTCCCTGTATTCAGAGCCCTCCCGATACCCGGAAGTGACGCGGGCCGCGACCTTCCCAGGTACCTGCACTACCATATAAACGAGCTGTCTGCGGCGTTTCGCTTGTCTGCCTGCTGCTATTAGTATTTATTATTTGCTTTTGCTTGTTTTGTTACCTTCCCAGGTTCTCTGCTTGTGAATCCTTGTGTTCCCTGTATTCAGAGCCCTCCCGATACCCGGAAGTGACGCGGGCCGCGACCTTCCCAGGTACCTGCACTACCATATAAACGAGCTGTCTGCGGCGTTTCGCTTGTCTGCCTGCTGCTATTAGTATTTATTATTTGCTTTTGCTTGTTTTGTTACCTTCCCAGGTTCTCTGCTTGTGAATCCTTGTGTTCCCTGTATTCAGAGCCCTCCCGATACCCGGAAGTGACGCGGGCCGCGACCTTCCCAGGTACCTGCACTACCATATAAACGAGCTGTCTGCGGCGTTTCGCTTGTCTGCCTGCTGCTATTAGTATTTATTATTTGCTTTTGCTTGTTTTGTTACCTTCCCAGGTTCTCTGCTTGTGAATCCTTGTGTTCCCTGTATTCAGAGCCCTCCCGATACCCGGAAGTGACGCGGGCCGCGACCTTCCCAGGTACCTGCACTACCATATAAACGAGCTGTCTGCGGCGTTTCGCTTGTCTGCCTGCTGCTATTAGTATTTATTATTTGCTTTTGCTTGTTTTGTTACCTTCCCAGGTTCTCTGCTTGTGAATCCTTGTGTTCCCTGTATTCAGAGCCCTCCCGATACCCGGAAGTGACGCGGGCCGCGACCTTCCCAGGTACCTGCACTACCATATAAACGAGCTGTCTGCGGCGTTTCGCTTGTCTGCCTGCTGCTATTAGTATTTATTATTTGCTTTTGCTTGTTTTGTTACCTTCCCAGGTTCTCTGCTTGTGAATCCTTGTGTTCCCTGTATTCAGAGCCCTCCCGATACCCGGAAGTGACGCGGGCCGCGACCTTCCCAGGTACCTGCACTACCATATAAACGAGCTGTCTGCGGCGTTTCGCTTGTCTGCCTGCTGCTATTAGTATTTATTATTTGCTTTTGCTTGTTTTGTTACCTTCCCAGGTTCTCTGCTTGTGAATCCTTGTGTTCCCTGTATTCAGATCCCTCCCGATACCCGGAAGTGACGCGGGCTGCAACCTTCCCAGGTACCTGCACTACCATATAAACGAGCTGTCTGCGGCGTTTCGCTTGTCTGCCTGCTGCTATTAGTATTTATTATTTGCTTTAGCTTGTTTTGTTACCTTCCCAGGTTCTCTGCTTGTGAATCCTTGTGTTCCCTGTATTCAGAGCCCTCCCGATACCCGGAAGTGACGCGGGCCGTGACCTTCCCAGGTATCTTCACTACCATATAAACGAGCTGTCTGCGGCGTTTCGCTTGTCTGCCTGCTGCTATTAGTATTTATTATTTGCTTTTGCTTGTTTTGTTACCTTCCCAGGTTCTCTGCTTGTGAATCCTTGTGTTCCCTGTATTCAGAGCCCTCCCGATACCCGGAAGTGATGCGGGCCGTGACCTTCCCAGGTACTTGCACTACCATATAAACGAGCTGTCTGCGGCGTTTCGCTTGTCTGCCTGCTGCTATTAGTATTTATTATTTGCTTTTGCTTGTTTTGTTTATGTCCCAGGTTCTCTGCTTGTGAATCCTTGTGTTCCCTGTATTCAGAGCCCTCCCGATACCCAGAAGTGATGCGGGCCGCGACCTTCCCAGGTACCTGCACTACCATATAAACGAGCTGTCTGCGGCGTTTCGCTTGTCTGCCTGCTGCTATTAGTACTTATTATTTGCTTTTGCTTGTTTTGTTACCTTCCGAGGTTCTCTGCTTGTGAATCCTTGTGTTCGCTGTATTCAGAGCCCTCCCGATACCCGGAAGGGCCGCGGGCCGCAACCTTCCCAGGTACCTGCACTACCATATAAACGAGCTGTCTGCGGCGTTTCGCTTGTCTGCCTGCTGCTATTAGTATTTATTATTTGCTTTTGCTTGTTTTGTAACCTTCCCAGGTTCTCTGCTTGTGAATCCTTGTGTTCCTTGTATTCAGAGCCCTCCCGATACCCGGAAGTGACGCGGGCCGCGACCTTCCCAGGTACCTGCACTACCATATAAACGAGCTGTCTGCGGCGTTTCGCTTTCTGCCTGCTGCTATTAGTATTTATTATTTGCTTTTGCTTGTTTTGTTACCTTCCCAGGTTCTCTGCTTGTGAATCCTTGTGTTCCCTGTATTCAGAGCCCTCCCGATACCCGGAAGTGACACAGGCCGCGACCTTCCCAGGTACCTTCACTACCATATAAACGAGCTGTCTGCGGCGTTTCGCTTGTCTGCCTGCTGCTATTAGTATTTATTATTTGCTTTTGCTTGTTTTGTTACCTTCCCAGGTTCTCTGCTTGTGAATCCTTGTGTTCCCTGTATTCAGAGCCCTCCCGATACCCGGAAGGGCCGCGGGCCGCGACCTTCCCAGGTACCTGCACTACCATATAAACGAGCTGTCTGCGGCATTTCGCTTGTCTGCCTGCTGCTATTAGTATTTATTATTTGCTTTTGCTTGTTTTGTTACCTTCCCAGGTTCTCTGATTGTGAATCCTTGTGTTCCCTGTATTCAGATCCCTCCCGATACCTGGAAGTGACGCGGGCCGCGACCTTCCCAGGTACCTGCACTACCATATAAACGAGCTGTCTGCGACGTTTCGCTTATCTGCCTGCTGCTATTAGTATTTATTATTTGCTTTAGCTTGTTTTGTTACCTTCCCAGGTTCTCTGCTTGTGAATCCTTGTGTTCCCTGTATTCAGAGCCCTCCCGATACCCGGAAGTGACGCGGGCCGTGACCTTCCCAGGTATCTTCACTACCATATAAACGAGCTGTCTGCGGCGTTTCGCTTGTCTGCCTGCTGCTATTAGTATTTATTATTTGCTTTTGCTTGTTTTGTTACCTTCCCAGGTTCTCTGCTTGTGAATCCTTGTGTTCCCTGTATTCAGAGCCCTCCCGATACCCGGAAGTGATGCGGGCCGTGACCTTCCCAGGTACCTGCACTACCATATAAACGAGCTGTCTGCGGCGTTTCGCTTGTCTGCCTGCTGCTATTAGTATTTATTATTTGCTTTTGCTTGTTTTGTTTATGTCCCAGGTTCTCTGCTTGTGAATCCTTGTGTTCCCTGTATTCAGAGCCCTCCCGATACCCGGAAGTGATGCGGGCCGCGACCTTCCCAGGTACCTGCACTACCATATAAACGAGCTGTCTGCGGCGTTTCGCTTGTCTGCCTGCTGCTATTAGTACTTATTATTTGCTTTTGCTTGTTTTGTTACCTTCCGAGGTTCTCTGCTTGTGAATCCTTGTGTTCCTTGTATTCAGAGCCCTCCCGATACCCGGAAGTGACGCGGGCCGCGACCTTCCCAGGTACCTGCACTACCATATAAACGAGCTGTCTGCGGCGTTTCTCTTGTCTGCCTGCTGCTATTAGTATTTATTATTTGCTTTTGCTTGTTTAGTTACCTTCCCAGGTTCTCTGCTTGTGAATCCTTGTGTTCCCTGTATTCAGAGCCCTCCCGATACCCGGATGTGACGTGGGCCGCGACCTTCCCAGGTACCTGCACTACCATATAAACGAGCTGTCTGCGGCGTTTCGCTTGTCTGCCTGCTGCTATTAGTATTTATTATTTGCTTTTGCTTGTTTTGTTACCTTCCCAGGTTCTCTGCTTGTGAATCCTTGTGTTCCCTGTATTCAGAGCCCTCCCGATATCCGGAAGTGACGCGGGCCGCGACCTTCCCAGGTACCTGCACTACCATATAAACGAGCTGCCTGCGGCGTTTCGCTTGTCTGCCTGCTGCTATTAGTATTTATTATTTGCTTTTGCTTGTTTTGTTACCTTCCCAGGTTCTCTGCTTGTGAATCCTTGTGTTCCCTGTATTCAGAGCCCTCCCGATACCCGGAAGTGACGCGGGCCGCGACCTTCCCAGGTACCTGCACTACCATATAAACGAGCTGTCTGTGGCGTTTCGCTTGTCTGCCTGCTGCTATTAGTATTTATTATTTGCTTTTGCTTATTTTGTAACCTTCCCAGATTCTCTGCTTGTGAATCCTGGTGTTCCCTGTATTCAGAGCCCTCCCGATACCCGGAAGTGACGCGGGCCGCGACCTTCCCAGGTACCTGCACTACCATATAAACGAGCTGTCTGCGGCGTTTCGCTTGTCTGCCTGCTGCTATTAGTATTTATTATTTGCTTTTGCTTGTTTTGTAACCTTCCCAGGTTCTCTGCTTGTGAATCCTTGTGTTCCTTGTATTCAGAGCCCTCCCAATACCCGGAAGTGACGCGGGCCGCGACCTTCCCAGGTACCTGCACTACCATATAAACGAGCTGTCTGCGGCGTTTCGCTTTCTGCCTGTTGCTATTAGTATTTATTATTTGCTTTTGCTTGTTTTGTTACCTTCCCAGGTTCTCTGCTTGTGAATCCTTGTGTTCCCTGTATTCAGAGCCCTCCCGATACCCGGAAGTGACGCGGGCCGCGACCTTCCCAGGTACCTTCACTACCATATAAACGAGCTGTCTGCGGCATTTCGCTTGTCTGCCTGCTGCTATTAGTATTTATTATTTGCTTTTGCTTGTTTTGTTACCTTCCCAGGTTCTCTGCTTGTGAATCCTTGTGTTCCCTGTATTCAGAGCCCTCCCGATACCCGGAAGGGCCGCGGGCCGCGACCTTCCCAGGTACCTGCACTACCATATAAACGAGCTGTCTGCGGCGTTTCGCTTGTCTGCCTGCTGCTATTAGTATTTATTATTTGCTTTTGCTTGTTTTGTTACCTTCCCAGGTTCTCTGCTTGTGAATCCTTGTGTTCCCTATATTCAGAGCCCTCCCGATACCCGGAAGTGACGCGGGCTGCGACCTTCCCAGGTACCTGCACTACCATATAAACGAGCTCTCTGCGGCGTTTCGCTTGTCCGCCTGCTGCTATTAGTATTTATTATTTGTTTTTGCTTGTTTTGTTACCTTCCCAGGTTCTCTGCTTGTGAATCCTTGTGTTCCCTGTATTCAGATCCCTCCCGATACCTGGAAGTGACGCGGGCCGCGACCTTCCCAGGTACCTGCACTACCATATAAACGAGCTGCCTGCGGCGTTTCGCTTGTCTGCCTGCTGCTATTAGTATTTATTATTTGCTTTTGCTTGTTTTGTTACCTTCCCAGGTTCTCTGCTTGTGAATCCTTGTGTTCCCTGTATTCAGAGCCCTCCCGATACCCGGAAGTGACGCGGGCCGCGACCTTCCCAGGTACCTGCACTACCATATAAACGAGCTGTCTGTGGCGTTTCGCTTGTCTGCCTGCTGCTATTAGTATTTATTATTTGCTTTTGCTTATTTTGTAACCTTCCCAGATTCTCTGCTTGTGAATCCTGGTGTTCCCTGTATTCAGAGCCCTCCCGATACCCGGAAGTGACGCGGGCCGCGACCTTCCCAGGTACCTGCACTACCATATAAACGAGCTGTCTGCGGCGTTTCGCTTGTCTGCCTGCTGCTATTAGTATTTATTATTTGCTTTTGCTTGTTTTGTAACCTTCCCAGGTTCTCTGCTTGTGAATCCTTGTGTTCCTTGTATTCAGAGCCCTCCCGATACCCGGAAGTGACGCGGGCCGCGACCTTCCCAGGTACCTGCACTACCATATAAACGAGCTGTCTGCGGCGTTTCGCTTTCTGCCTGTTGCTATTAGTATTTATTATTTGCTTTTGCTTGTTTTGTTACCTTCCCAGGTTCTCTGCTTGTGAATCCTTGTGTTCCCTGTATTCAGAGCCCTCCCGATACCCGGAAGTGACGCGGGCCGCGACCTTCCCAGGTACCTTCACTACCATATAAATGAGCTGTCTGCGGCATTTCGCTTGTCTGCCTGCTGCTATTAGTATTTATTATTTGCTTTTGCTTGTTTTGTTACCTTCCCAGGTTCTCTGCTTGTGAATCCTTGTGTTCCCTGTATTCAGAGCCCTCCCGATACCCGGAAGGGCCGCGGGCCGCGACCTTCCCAGGTACCTGCACTACCATATAAACGAGCTGTCTGCGGCGTTTCGCTTGTCTGCCTGCTGCTATTAGTATTTATTATTTGCTTTTGCTTGTTTTGTTACCTTCCCAGGTTCTCTGCTTGTGAATCCTTGTGTTCCCTGTATTCAGAGCCCTCCCGATACCCGGAAGTGACGCGGGCTGCGACCTTCCCAGGTACCTGCACTACCATATAAACGAGCTCTCTGCGGCGTTTCGCTTGTCTGCCTGCTGCTATTAGTATTTATTATTTGCTTTTGCTTGTTTTGTTACCTTCCCAGGTTCTCTGCTTGTGAATCCTTGTGTTCCCTGTATTCAGATCCCTCCCGATACCTGGAAGTGACGCGGGCCGCGACCTTCCCAGGTACCTGCACTACCATATAAACGAGCTGTCTGCGACGTTTCGCTTGTCTGCCTGCTGCTATTAGTATTTATTATTTGCTTTAGCTTGTTTTGTTACCTTCCCAGGTTCTCTGCTTGTGAATCCTTGTGTTCCCTGTATTCAGAGCCCTCCCGATACCCGGAAGTGACGCGGGCCATGACCTTCCCAGGTATCTTCACTACCATATAAACGAGCTGTCTGCGGCGTTTCGCTTGTCTGCCTGCTGCTATTAGTATTTATTATTTGCTTTTGCTTGTTTTGTTACCTTCCCAGGTTCTCTGCTTGTGAATCCTTGTGTTCCCTGTATTCAGAGCCCTCCCGATACCCGGAAGTGATGCGGGCCGTGACCTTCCCAGGTACCTGCACTACCATATAAACGAGCTGTCTGCGGCGTTTCGCTTGTCTGCCTGCTGCTATTAGTATTTATTATTTGCTTTTGCTTGTTTTGTTTATGTCCCAGGTTCTCTGCTTGTGAATCCTTGTGTTCCCTGTATTCAGAGCCCTCCCGATACCCGGAAGTGATGCGGGCCGCGACCTTCCCAGGTACCTGCACTACCATATAAACGAGCTGTCTGCGGCGTTTCGCTTGTCTGCCTGCTGCTATTAGTACTTATTATTTGCTTTTGCTTGTTTTGTTACCTTCCGAGGTTCTCTGCTTGTGAATCCTTGTGTTCGCTGTATTCAGAGCCCTCCCGATACCCGGAAGGGCCGCGGGCCGCAACCTTCCCAGGTACCTGCACTACCATATAAACGAGCTGTCTGCGGCGTTTCGCTTGTCTGCCTGCTGCTATTAGTATTTATTATTTGCTTTTGCTTGTTTTGTTACCTTCCCAGGTTCTCTGCTTGTGAATACTTGTGTTCCCTGTATTCAGAGCCCTCCCGATACCCGGAAGGGCCGCGGGCCGCGACCTTCCCAGGTACCTGCACTACCATATAAACGAGCTTTCTGCGGCGTTTCGCTTATCTGCCTGCTGCTATTAGTACTTATTATTTGCTTTTGCTTGTTTTGTTACCTTCCCAGGTTCTCTGCTTGTGAATACTTGTGTTCCCTGTATTCAGAGTCCTCCCGATACCCGGAAGTTACGCGGGCCGCGACCTTCCCAGGTACCTGCACTACCATATAAACGAGCTGTCTGCGGCGTTTCGCTTGTCTGCCTGCTGCTATTAGTATTTATTATTTGCTTTTGCTTGTTTTGTTACCTTCCCAGGTTCTCTGCTTGTGAATCCTTGTGTTCCCTGTATTCAGAGCCCTCCCGATACCCGGAATTGACGCGGGCCGCGACCTTCCCAGGTACCTGCACTACCATATAAACGAGCTGTCTGCGGCGTTTTGCGCCGCGGCGGCGCGTGCCCAAGGAGCAGGTCCTGCTTTTTGGACAAGCTCCTTGGGGCGAGAGAGGGGCGCATTTCGCGGCCTTCCTGTTTGCACTTGCTTCCTTGTTCATAGTCTACAACGGCTCTTACTTCAGGTGGCTCTCTTCATCTGGGGTCGTGCTTCTGTCACCTCTGTCGGACGTGGTCCGACTACTTCCACTCAGTGGGTTTTTCCTTTGGGGACTGGGCTCGTTCATGGTCCTTCCAGCTTTCATTCTTATGGCGGCCATTCCGCTTTTTTGGGGTTGACGTCCGTTAGTTTCACTGGCCGCTCCCTCGGGCCCGTTTGCTCGCTTCCTATCTAACCTGATTTAATGCCATTTTATCAGGCTTTCGGCCAGGCCTCGCCATCCTTTGCTAAGGTCCCTTGCAGCTCTTTCTACTTTGACTCTCAGTCTTGCCTTACTAAATTGTCGCTCCCTTCGGACTAAGTCCTTGCTGGTCCAAGATCTCATAACCCAGAACTCAGTAGATCTTTGTTTCCTTACTGAGACCTGGCTTAAAGAGGGTGATTCCCCTATTTTGTGCAGCTCTCTCCCCCCTGGGTTTTCAGCTATATCATCTCCCAGGCTAGGTAGAGGAGGGGGGGAATAGCTCTCCTTCATCGGGCCACTTTTGCCATTGAAGAAATTTCCTCTCCTTCAGTTACTTTTCCTGAATCTCTTCTTCTCCGCCTTAAATCCTCTCCACCTCTTTTTTTTTTGCTTCTTTATCTTTCCCCTTCTCTCACTGCGGCGCGTTGGGACACCGCTCCACAATCTCTTTCGGATGTTGTTCTGAAGTTTCCTAATCTTATTGTGTGGGGTGATCTTAACACTCATGTGGATCAACCCAGCCGTTTAGAGGACCGTACATTTTTGAATTTTCTTACTGACAACTCTCTCCATCAACATGTCTCGGGCCCAACTCATGTGGCAGGCCATACCCTGGATCTGATTCTTTCCCCTCCCACCTTATTACCGACTATCTCTTCTCCTACTCTGCTGGCTGTCCCTTGGTCAGATCATTCTTGTGTTTTCTTCACAGTTTCATCGCCGTCATTAGAATCTGCCCAGTGTGCAATGTCTTCTTCTCCTCTCCCTCTTCGCCGTCACCTTACTACGGATACTCTTCAGTCCTTCCCTCCTGCCTCTTCCTTATTTCCCTCAGATTTTGCCTCTCGCTCTCCGGACTGTCAAGCTTCCCTCTGGAACTCTCTCCTCACTACTGCTTTAGATAGCCTGGCACCTTTCCGGCCTTCTCCTCCTTTACAGTTCTCCAAACGTTTTCCTTGGTATCACCCCTCCCTACGCCTTCAGCGGACTCAGCTCCGCCAGGTTCAACGCCATTGGTCTCGTCATCCTTCCCCGGACTTGCTTCTGCGCTTTAAACAGCTATCTGTTGCCTATCGTTCGGCCGTACAGGACGCTAAGCTAAGCTAAGCCGTACAGGACCTTTTATTCAACTGAGATTTCTGAAGCTGCACACTCCTCCAAACAACTCTTTGCTATCCTCCATAGACTCTCCTCAATTGGCCCATGCTGCTCTCTGTCCTCTAAGACTCCTGACCCTCAACTCCTGGCTAATTTCTTTTCCAATAAGATTCTGGACCTACGTTCCTCTTTTTCAAGTCCCTCTCCACCCCCTCCGTTATCTCCCCTGCCCCGTGGTCCTTCCTGTAGTTCTCCTGAACATTCTGTGGACTCTCCGGTTGGTCCTCTTTCTTTTTCTTTTACACCCAATCCAATGCTGGTTCACACCTGGTCTTCTTTTCGTCCAATCCTTTCTGCCGAAGTGTTACAGATGTTGTCTAAATCCAGAAAAACAACCTGTATATTAGACCCAATTCCATCCCACTGGTTAGCTGAGCCTTCTTTGCAGCTCTTGCCATTTCTGACTGCTATTATTATTTCCAGCCTTTCTTCTGGCCTTTTTCCATCTTCCTGGAAATCCGCTGTTGTACGTCCTCTTCTGAAGCAGTCCTCCCTTGATCCTTCTGTTCTGTCCCACTGGCACTCTGTTTCTAATCTCCCTTTTCTAGCTAAACGTTTGGAGTGGTTTGTTTTTGAACAGCTGAATTCTCACATTGAGGCCACAAACTCTCTTCACCCCCGCCAAGCAGGTTTCCGTCATGGGCACAGCACCGAGACTGTCCTTTTAGCACTGTTGAATGAACTACATGTTGAACATGATCGGGGTGATGTTACTTTGATTGTTTCACTTGATCTTTCTGCAGCTTTTGATTTGATTGACCACCGGACTCTTCTTTCTCGCCTTTCTGATTGTAGGTTGCAGGGTACAGTTTTACAGTGGTTTCGCTCTTTTCTCTCAGCTCGCTCTTTCACTGTTCACTCGAGTGGTCATTCCTCTTCTTCTTTTCCACTCACTTTTGGTGTGCCACAGGGTTCTGTTCTCTCTCCTTTACTATTTAATATCTTTCTTGCTCCGTTGCCCCTATTAATCCAACAATTTCCTGTGTCTCCTTACATTTATGCGGATGACATTATTCTTCTTTATCACGTTTCTCCACTTATTTCAGATATATCTCCATTTAACGACTGTCTCTCACATATCGCTTCTTGGCTTTCCCAGAATTTTCTTCATCTAAACCCTACTAAGTCCACTGCAATGTGGGTATCTTTAAGTGGCTCCTGTCCAACTATTGCTCCTCTGATTGATTCTATTCCTATTCCTTTGGTTCCTCTTTTCGCTATCTGGGTGTTATTCTTGATTCTTCTCTTTCTTTTCACCTACACATCTCTTCCCTCACTCATCGTTCTTTTTTGACTCTACGTCAGATTAGGGCTGTCCGTTCTCTTTTGCCATTTGACTCACTGGTTACTTTGGTGCTGGCTCTAGTCATCAGTAGGCTTGACTACTGTAATGTTTTCTTAGCAAACCTTCCTAATTATCAGCTCCAAAGACTCCAGTCTGTTCAAAATACCGCTGTTCGGCTCATTACTTTCACCCACCGCTATGATCATGTTACCCCTCTTCTTCTTCGCCTACATTGGTTACCCCTTCGTTTTCGTTTTCACTATAAATTTCTTATCTTAATTCACCGGGCTATTTACACGGGTGAACCTGCATATCTGGCTAATCTTATTTCCCTTCACACTCCCTACCGTCAGCTTCGATCCCTTCACGCCAATCGTCTAGTCTTGCCTGCTCCTTCACGGGCGCACCTGGAGCAGACTCGACACTGGGCTTTCTTCTTCTTGGGTCCTCTTTTATGGAATGCTCTACCATCTTCCCTCCGATTAGAATCTTCCTACCCGCATTTCAAGTCATTACTCAAAACTCACCTGTTTAAACAAGCCTTTGACCTTCCCTCTGATTCCCATCCCTGAAATATGCTGTCCTTGTCCTTTTGTCTTTGCTTGTAGTATGTGTTTGGTTTTGTGGTATTTTTAATAATTTTATCTCATACTGTCTTTTGTCTCGATTTCTTCTTTCTGTCCAGTCTTTATGTACCTCTCTGACTCTTTGCTTTCCTATTATTTTATGGCGTTCTTTTCTTTAATTTTGCAGTGTTGACTTTTATTTTATTTTATTGTACACCGCTTAATGCCTTGGCCATAGCGGTTTATCAAATGTTTTAATAAAGATAAAAGATAAAGATAAAGGGCAATGCGGGGGGCCAGGGCCGGCAGCCTGACATGTGCCCCTAATCCTTTTGTGCTCTGTGCGGCTGCAGTGCTCACACAGGGCTAGATATGGTGCTGGGTGCCACCCCAGAATGCTCCCATGTCTTGATACTACCAGTTAGCATTAGGGCATGTAGCGGCGGCACCCGTGGATATTCAGTGGTACTAACCGTGTTAGTGTTGCTGAATATTCAGCTCAGAGACCTTTATATGGTTTTCAGGTCTGCAAACCATGTACATGCCTTGGAATAGCTCTCCCAAGGAGATTAGTAACCACAGGTCAGTTTGTATGCTGTCAATGATGAGTAAATCAATGGAGCAGTCTAGGAAACAAAGATAACTACACCCGTGAAGTATAGCACAAAACACAGTGGAGCAGGGTGATGAACAAACACTGTGTAAGGATTAATAAGAATCGGTTATTGAATTGTCCAAGAATCCCTCCCTACATAGGCTGTGTTTCAGCTAGTGGGCACCTTTGTCAGGGTTATAGGACCTTATATAAAAACATAAAATAACATATTAGACATGAACAACATACAAAAATAATACACAATTAAATACATACTTACATGTACATTATTGTGAGGAAGACTAATTTGAAACATGTTGGTCATAAAACAACAAATTAAAATCAAAAGAAATTAAAACTCATAAAAAGAATCATACTAAAATCATAAAAATATAAAAATTGTAAAATATGAATACAATGCATACATGTAGTGTGAATATCTGCTGTGTGGAGAGTGTAGTAGGGATAGGAAGTAGGACATCAGACCTTCAAAAAGAGTAATCCAGGTAGGATTAACTAGTGTACACAGTTTGTCCTATGCCCAAAGGACAATTAAGGGACTACTTAAGAATTGTACCACTCTTTAGAACAAACGCAGGTAATTAGAGGCATCTAAAAATTTATATAAAGAAAGACAATCAAGGAACTATCAGACACAGGAAGACCCACAGGTAAAAGTGGTATCTATTACATCCCCTTGGAACCTTAATGAAAATCATAAGTTATTATATTAAAAAATGGCTGCCATACATCATAAATTTACAATGAGGAGTAGAATGGGGAAGCCAAAATAGGGAATAATCAAATAAAAATTATATAATTAATAAAATGATGATAAAAATGGAGAGGGATATCATAATTGATCATATCATAATTGATCATAAAACACCCACAAATAAGAACAGAAGCGAGGGACACCTTGAACAATTTTCAGAAGACTGTGTTCGTGAGAAACTAGCTCAACTTAAAGTAGACAAAGCGATGGGACCGGATGGGATACACCCTAGAATACTGAGGGAACTTGGGGACGTTCTAGCAACTCCACTGACTGACCTTTTCAATGCCTCGTTGGAGTCGGGAGTGGTGCCAAAGGACTGGAGAGAGGCTCATGTGGTGCCTTTACACAAAAGCGGAAGTAAGGATGTGGTTGAAAACTACAGGCCGGTTAGTTTAACTTCAGTGGTGAGTAAATTATTGGAAACGCTGCTGAAAGAGAAAATAGTGAGGTTTCTGGAGTCCGGCGGATTACAGGATCTGAGGCAGCATGGATTCACCAGAGGCAGGTCTTGTCAGACAAATCTGATTGATTTCTTTGACTGGGTGACCAGGGAGTTGGACCGAGGGAGAGCTCTAGATGTGGTGTATTTAGATTTCAGTAAAGCCTTTGACACTGTTCCTCACAGGCGACTTATAAACAAACTGAGCACCCTAGGGATGGACCCTAAAGTTATTGCTTGGGTTAGAAATTGGTTGGGTGGGAGGCGACAAAGAGTACAAGTAAATGGAGCTCACTCTGAGGAGAAGGATGTTACCAGTGGTGTGCCCCAGGGATCTGTCCTTGGTCCGATTCTTTTTAACATCTTTGTTAGTGATATAGCGGAAGGGCTGTCGGGTAAGGTTTGCCTCTTTGCGGATGATACCAAAATCTGCAATAGAGTAGACACCCAGGAAGGTGTAGATAACATGAGGAGGGATCTAGCTAAGCTTGAAGAATGGTCTAGAATTTGGCAGCTGGGATTTAATGTTAAAAAATGTAAGGTCATGCATTTGGGCTGCAGCAATCCAAGGGAGCAATACAGTATAGGAGGTGAAGTACTTTTGTCCACTAAAGAAGAGCGGGACCTAGGCGTGGTTGTGTCTGATGATCTTAAAGTAGCTAAACAGGTAGAAAAGGCGACGGCAAAAGCTAGAAGGATGCTTGGGTGCATACGGAGAGGAATGGCTAGCAGGAAAAAGGAGGTGATAATGCCTCTGTATAAGTCCTTGGTGCGACCTCATTTGGAGTATGGTGTGCAATTCTGGAGACCGCACCTTCAAAAGGATGTGAACAGGATGGAGTCAGTGCAGAGGGTTGCTACTAAAATGATTAATGGGCTTCATTATAAAGCATATGAGGACAGACTTAAGGATCTTAATATGTACACCTTAGAGGAAAGGCGGGATAGAGGTGATATGATTGAGATGTTTAAATACCTCCGTGGCATAAATGTTCAGGGAGAGAGCCTCTTTCAATTGAAAGCAAGTTCTGCTACGAGGGGACATGGGATGAGGGTGAAGGGAGATAGTTTCAGGAGTGATATGCGGAAATATTTCTTTACGGAAAGAGTAGTGGATCCGTGGAATAGTCTCCCAGTGGAGGTGGTAGAGATGAGGACAGTAACTGAATTCAAAAAAGCATGGGACCAACACAGAGGATCTCTAAAGGTAAAAAATGGACTGTTGTAGTTGTTGTTATGGAAGGACAGACTAGATAGGCCTTGTGGTCTTTTTCTGTCATCATGTTTCTATGTTTCTATATGTGTCAACCATAAAGTATAACCACCAAGAAAAGGATGCCTAGTAAAAATTAATAAAATCAATGGGAACTAAGGTAAAACACACATCGACTGGTCACCAAATCACAGGTATACATGACAATACAGCAGACACCTAGCGGTACAGCTGCAGTGGCCATAAAAAGGAGAGCACCAAAAATCAGAAGCAGCAGGTGCCATGACAACGATAAAACAAAAATATCATAGCCAATGAACCATGAAAACGTGACTTCCAGTATATACTACAGCAGCTGAAAAATGGTTAAAAAGTGAGGATAAAAGTAAATGGTTGAAAAGTAAGGATAAAAATAAAATCAAACCATAACAGTGCTACATAAAAACCAGCACAATAAAAGCAGTCATTTAATAATAATTAATTAAAAGCCTGACACAGTAAATAGGATCGGGCCCCACAGAGGCATGGCAAGATCGCTATGGACTTTAAAACCAGGCACTAAAATACATTTGCAAATCATTAAAAAAGCCACAGATTATGGATAAGAGCACATAAAAGAAGAAAATAAAACCATAAAAACAGCATATGAGTAAGTACATTAAAGTATCTGGCACAAAGGACAGCATCATACACATTAAAATCACGGAAATAATTGCCGTTTATAAAACATTAAAAAATGTGATAAACCCATTAAATCCTATAGAATAAAAATACCTGAGCGGCATATTAATGAATATAATAAATTATCTATGAATATTACCTACTATTCCAAGAACAGCATCGAGCATAGCAGCACAGCTTGTAAACAGAAGCCCAGCAAATGTTGGCCATTTAAAAAGGCACCGAAAGCCCCCCCCCCAAAAAAAATCTTGTGGCGGATGCCATGGCAACTCCAAACAATGTTGTCCAAACGTATTTAAAAACAAGAATACCAAAATATAAAACCAGATGTAAAAATAATGCTAAAAAAGAAACAGAAATAAAAAGATTTAATGGCACACAGTCGTAACTGCCTTAGGGGTATGTTTACTAAACCGTCTTAACGTAGCAGCGGCGATGTTATTGCGCGATACGTAACGTTATCGTGTGATAAAATCGCGTGATAATGTCACTTATCATGCGATAACGTCTCCGGTGGTGGTGAGGTGCGCAGAGGGAGGAGAAAGGCACCCCAGAGGGTGGAATAAGGCTCCCAAGAGGTGGAGAGAATTGGTCAATGGGCGGAGAGTGGGCGGGGAGTGGATCCATGCACACTAACGCCATGAAAGAAAGCCCTGAAAATTAGCGCTAGTGAAAATCTCGCTCTAGGCACATTTGCAGGACAGAGAAACCATTTCAGTCAGCAATGTACAGCAAAGGCAGGGAAACCCAGAAAAGTGATAGTAGTGATACATATGCAGGAACCAAAAAGGCAAATAAACATATAAAATGACCAGAACCACATATGAAATCCCAATAACCAAGCTGGCCAATAGTGATATTAATGATAAACATAAAGCAACACTACTGACAAAGCGTAAAAAGGAAGAAATCATGTTTGGAAGGGTCTAGCTCTGTCCCCCTACAAAGTGAATGATCCCACATTGAAATAGCGGTGATCAGGGTTGTTGTCGTTTATATTGGGCAGGTTTGTTATGGCATGCACATGTGCAGAAACATCAGAGTAGGCACGTAGGAAACGGCAAATGTACTGATGCTGTAAATGGAATACAGGGGGCTGCAGGCGGCACATGCTGTGGTCCAGCTGGGGCACAGTGCGGACTAGGCAGATTCCTAGGTGGCACATAGGAATGCTGAAACTGTAAAGCAGCAAGACAGCAATTGACGAGGGTCCAACATGGGAATGAGTGTGTGTCCCACAGTGTCACAGGGGATATTACCCAGCAGGTACCCCCAAGGGCACATAACATTGGCAGGCGTTGCCGGGGGGAAGCACGCATGTCCATGTAGGCACCCGTACCCGACAACTCACACCATAGGCAGCTGCCTACTGGCACACTGGATGGCCTGGGACTGCGCACCACCAGCACCACCGGCATAAGGGCATGTCAGCATGGGGGCGGAGGGGCAGTGGTATCTGCCCACACCAGACCATAGCCAAGCCCCATTTAGGTGGGTGCCATGGACTGCAACAGACAAGGTCTGCCTGACTAACAGTCATGGTATTCCCAGGGAATGACTTGCCCTGTGGCAACAGTTTGGTGCAGTACACACAGCCAGTGTGTTCAGGAACAGAAGGTCACAGGTTCAAGTCCTAACTGTGGCTACTGCCAACCTTGTCCCCATGTTTTACCCAGTACTAACCATGGTAATAAAGACAGAACCTTTATTGCAGATAAAATAAACATGCCTGAAACGCCTATATTTTACCCTACAGAGCAGAGACACCATAAACATGTGCAATCCCTAGAGCAGAGTTTCCCAACTCCAGTCCTGGAGGGCCAAACATCATTCAGGTTTCATGCTCTCCCTAATAAATATGCCTGTGCTGCATTTGTATGCACCGCCCCCATTGTATGCAAATGTATCTCATGCATATTCATTAGGGACAGCATGAAAACCTGAACAGTGTTTGGCCCGCCAGGAATGGAGTTGGGAACCTCTGCCCTAGAGCAGTGGCCAACAGGGGCACACACACCCACACCCACAGGCTGCACTATCCAAAGCCTCATGGAAAGTCAGGCTGTTGGGCCCTGTGCGGAGCAGCATCTCCCAATACTGGCACCTGCATACCTTAGCAATGCCGTCCTAAATTTGGGAACACGTTCCACATATATCAAAAGGTTGCTATGATTAATGTCAGATAACAAATCCTAAGTTAAACATGATTTGTCGATAGAGATTCATCATAGCAAACGTTCAGATATCTGTGGAGTGTGTTTCAGCTATTGCCTCTGACAGTGTTTATCACCCCGGGGAGTGACCCTAACAGTATTGCGTACCATAGCAATGCCCGCACTGTGCCCAGGACTGGTATGGCGGCCAGGGCTGCCACAAACCTCTATATTTGCACAATGCTGGCATAGGTGTGGGAGTGTGTGTATGTCTATCCAGTGTGTTGTGGCTGCCTACACCTTACTGAGCCCACACTGCTTGCAGTGTTTCCAGTGTTAGCCTGCCAGTGTGCATAATGAGGAGCAAGGTACTGTGGGTATGGCCCAGACAGGGCGGTCTGGGCAGGCGGCATCTGCACAGGGTATAGGGCAATGGCTGGGATATTGTAGTGCGCATCCACCACCTGCAAGGACACAGTGGCCACAGCATGTCCTGCTGGGAGGTCAGTCCCACTCTGACTGAGTAGTGACCACGGCATGTCCAGGTTCCCACATAATGCTATACACAGTTTCTGTAAGTAATATTTCTGGGTTCCCATTTCTGGGGTCCAATCACTGACAAACCTGCTTGGTGTGTGTGCTAGATATCATGTCAGGGTGCACAATGTTCCCTTTGGAACATGCACTATGTATGTGCTACTAGACTGTCTGCAGTTAGCATATGTATGGCTGCAGCACCTTGCAGGATGCAGCAGGTGCACACTGATTGCTCTCTGCTGGTGCATGTCAGAATGTAGTGGGGGCAGCTGAGCTGACCATGCACACTGCCAGTGGTCCAGTTCCATGTGCAGATCTGCATCAGCACTCTGTTTACCAGTTGGCTGGGGGTTGCTGGTCCCACAGTCTGTCATCATGTACCTAAACTGGCCCTATTGCAAACAGTGATAGTATGTGCTTCTTGTTCGCAGATCATGTTCCCTACCCTGACCCACAGAGAGCAGGCTTGCTGAGTATATCTTTGTCATGTGAGTCCAGACACACCACTGCTCCAAAAACAGATGTCCATGGTAACCTCACTGAATATACATTCTGTTGCAAGCATCATGGTCCACACATTACTGGCAAATAAAAATGGACATGGAAAACATCCAAGGCTGTCTGCAAAGAATACTCCACACACTGGCAGTGATGGTGAACTACAGCAAAACCTACTGCAAACAACCCGGGTACTGTGGACCTGATGCTGTCCACACGACGTTACCCTCAGGGTGAGCACAGAACATGCACAATGGCATGGTCAGTAGGCACATGCATGGTCAGTCCCCCTGCCCAGTTGACGTGCTGCAGAGGTGCAAACCCCATCTGTTTGAGCAGAAGTAGACTGCTGTTCTGCATGTGAATTGCATTGTGGGTACTCTTGGTGCTAACCTATCCTGGTAGCCACACCAGACAGTGTGTTTGGTGACCTGCACTGGTTCAGTAGCTAGCCGTAGTTTATCTGCAACCAATGTTGATGTAGGACAGTGGTAAATATAATGACCCTAGTGGGAAAGGTCATGGGTTCAATACCCCAGTGTGTCTGTATATTGATGTATCTGAATGGATATGATATACCGTATTATCATTACAACAGAGCCTTTTACCACATGAAAAATTTTTCAAAGTGTGGCCAGTCGAATGCAGTGGGTATGTTGGAAGAGTGGTGTGGGCTGCAGGTTGCTAGATTAGCTGGTGAGCTATATACAAAGTGCGTCCGTCAGTAAAACTGTTCAAGGCTATGGGCGTTTATGCCTGTAACAGTCTGACATAGATCTGAAATCAGTGTGCACACCCCAAAGCACCCTCAGCTCAGTTGCCCAAACTAAGGTGCCCTGTAAAGTGTCCTAGCTGTGTCCTTACACTATCCCGGTAAACAGAGCAAAACGTGTGTGCAAATGACCTGGTGTAGCTGTGTAGCCAGCCATTGCTATGTAAAAAGGCATAGCATAATGGTTAATACAATGCTGTTACAGCCAATGGTGATGGGTTCAAGACCCCAGTGCGCCAACATCAAGGTAAATGCCTAAGATGTATATTGTGGTAAGAAGAGTCAGACACATCTCTGCAATCTCTGTCTGCAGCATGAATCTTTTCACTGTAGTCTGTAAACGGGGGTGCTTGTTGTGAAAGTTCCAAAATCTTGGCAAGGACATGAATTTACTTGACTTGCAAAGGATTGTGGGTCTTGTAGTTCCTTCACACAAAAACTAGCTGTTTAACAAGAATAAAGAATTGTAGTTGCTTGAGTGTAAAGCAGAAAACAGATTTTATTTATGAGGTGTTATTCCCTCGCACAGATATGCTTGGTAACATCAACAGGATAATTTCTTCAGGAGTTTTATTCAGGAAACAAAACAAATAAGGCAACTGAATTACTTATGTAACAACTTAGTAAAGACCTTGATGGAACAGAAAAGGTCTTTCTTCTAGCCCCTGCTAATAAACTTTCTTAGCAGTGCTGGAATGAAAAATAAACCCAAAAGGAAAATTCTCTTTATCAAAAAAACCAGCTTTCTTCCATTCACACAGAGAAGAAGCTTTTTTTCAAAGTCCCACGTGCACTTGTGCCTTGCTCTAATCACAGGTGCTTAACCAGCTGCAAATCATTGCTGGTCCACTCTCCACGTGGCTCCAACTTTCCCCAAAGCTTTCTCTCAAAGAAACTTTTCTGGGAAGTTAAAAACCAGTACAGTTCCTTTTTTTTTTTTTTTTTTAATTAAAGCATTTTGTGGTACAACCAGAAACAACATCAGTCAGCATACATCATAACCATTAGAGAATCTATACAAGAAACACACATCTTAAACAACCAACACAGAAAACAAACCCCCCCTCCCTCCCCCCGACACCTCACAAACCTCTAGACCTAGCCAGATTAGCATAAGATAACATCGGTAATAGTAGTAGTAAAGCGATCCAGGGCGGCCCACCTATCCGCCGGTTTCCCTCTCCCACCCAAGAAGTATGATTTTTCATAAGCTCTTTCGTACCGACTATATAAACATACTTGATTCCACCATCTACCCCATTGCAATTTCGAGGAATCTTTCCAAAAACATAAGATTTCTTTTATGGCAACTGCCAGCATAAAGTTCAGTATGAAAAAATGCTCTTTATTATTTATTATTTATTTATTATTTATTACAAGTTCTTATATACCGCACTATTCGGCATCAGCGCGGTTTACATTATAACATAAAGACCATAACAACAAGCTGTTTGGTTTACATCGAACAGGAGTACAAACTTGGAGAACCGGGGTAAACTATATACATGAGATAATTACATAGAACAGAATAGAGTCTTAATAATATCAAGAACGGCATGGTGTGTTCATGAGTGGGTCACTTCCTCTGGTTCAATTGCTGGTAGGGTAGTATTGAAGGAAGAGGTGGTATTTGAGTGCCTTCCTGAACTGGAGTAGGTCAGTAATTGTCCACTCCTGGGATTTCAACCAGGGACCGCAACGCAAGTATGCGCCAGGACAGGGGGAAAGAGAAACCCACCACCTTCTGGATTCTTTCCCATACAGGAAACCAAAAACCCTGAACGTAGGGGCAATCCAGGAACATGTGACTCATCGTGCCGGGAGCACTCTGACATGACCAGCACTGAGATGTTTTTTCGGGCTTCCATTTAGCCAACTTCAGCGGCGTAATATACGCCCGGTGGGCGAGAAAAAACATAGACTGAGTAAGGGAGGCCGATCTCGAGGAGCGGACTATAGGGCCCCACATTAGGTTCCAGGCTGGAGGACTCAAAATATAGTCTGTTTCGTCCTCCCAGATCTTCCATAAGCCCAGAGCTTGCTTCGAGTGGAAATCCCTGAAAAGTGCATAAAAACTAGATGTGCCACCTCTCTGCGTGCAGAAGTCCGTTACGAGACTTTGTAGACCCCAAGACTCAGCGAGCTCTCGAGGGTGCACCTTCAGCTGGGCTAAACAGTGTTGGAGTTGAAGATATTGAAAGAAGCAAGTAGAAGGTAACTTAAACTCCCCTTGTAGCACATTAAACAGCTTCCAGCCGCCAGCCCGGATCAGGTGGCCCACCGACCAGATACCACATCGCTGCCAGACCGGCCACACAAAGGAAACTTTATTGATCTTGAGGACCGGGTTATGCCAAAGAGGGGCTTGCATCGAGAAAGGATTCTTATTTGCGATTAGAGGAAGCAGCCTTTGGAACGCTTGCTGTGTCGTGATGATCACCTGGCCCACTTTAGAAGCAGTAGGGTGCCTCATACTCATGCACAGCTGCAGCGGACACGGGTGCAGCAGCCGTTCCTCAAGAGACAGCCAAACCGGCTGCAGCGCAGGGGCAATTCCGGCTCCCCATAGACCTCCCTGCTTCAACACCGCCGCAACATGGTACCATTGGAAGTCCGGGAACTGCGCTCCTCCATTCAGTTTGTTTGCTTTCAGTTTCTTAAGCGCAATTCGGGGCGGCTTCCCATTCCAAAGAAAGACACTTAAGGTCCGTTCCACCTTCTTATAGACATCAGCAGAGAAGAAGATAGGTATCATCCCAAGAATATAAGTGATCTTGGGAACAAGTATCATCTTGATCGACTCCAGCCGGCCCCACCACGTAAGGTGTAGAGGTGACCATTTCAAGGCAAACGACCGCGCTATTTCCTTTATCTTCGCAGCATTCCGCTGCACAGTCTCTTCCAACGGGGACGAAAATTGAACCCCCAGATATTTTATTGCCGACCCAGCCCATTGGAACGGGAAATCCTGGATCAAGTTGCTATGTGCCTCCTTGTTGAGAGGGAAGGCCACGGATTTTGACCAGTTTACCTTGTAACCAGAAAAGCGAGCATACTGGTCAATCACTTGAAGAAGAGGAGAGATAGAAGCAGGACGCAGGAAAAACAGAAGGTCATCAGCGTAAGCAGAGAGCTTGAGGTGCAGGTCAGCAATTTCAAGGCCCCTGATATCCTTCGTTTGCCGTACAAGCAGAGCAAGCGGCTCCAATGCCAGGTTAAACAGTAGTGGAGACAGCGGGCAGCCTTGCCGCGTGCCCCTGTGCAAGGAGAAAGGTCGGGATAGTGCTCGATTGGCATAAATCCGAGCAACGGGTTGGGTATACATGGGCCGAATCATATCCACGAAACTCGCTGGTATCCCAAACCATTCCAAGACAAGGAATAAGAAGGGCCATTCTAGCCTGTCAAAGGCCTTTTCCGCGTCCAGAGATAACCCAATGAAGGGATCTTCAGTCCGCTCTGCCATACCAATGACATTGCACAGAAGGCGGGCATTATCCGCCGTCGACCTCCCAGCCATGAAGCCGCATTGATCAGGATGTATAAGGTGGTGCAAGAATTTGTTTAGCCGACTAGCCAGTATGGCAGCATACAGTTTGTAATCCGCATTTAGAAGTGAGATGGGTCTGTAACTACCCACCAGTTGGGGATCCTTTCCAGGCTTCTCCAGGACGACCACAGTGGCCTCCGCAAAGGCCCCAATGGCCGTACCTCGAGCCTGAAGTAGTCGGAAATATTGCAACATAAAGGGGGAGATTTCTTTCGCAAATAGCTGGTAAAATTCAGTCGGGATGCCGTCCGGGCCCGCAGCCTTGCACCCTTGCAGACCGGAAAGGACATCCTCGAGCTCCTGTTGCCCCAGCACCCTTTCCAACTCGGCAGCCTGATCAGGACCCAGTGTCGGATGTTCAATCTGTCGTAACCAGTCTCTCATACTGGGAAGATCCCCATCCACCTCAGAAGTGTACAAGGAGTTGTAAAAGCACCTGAACGCTTCAAGTATCTCTGAATTTCCAGTCAGCTGGGCATTGTGTTCATCCGTTAAGGCAACCACATGCGTCTTCTCTCTCTTAGGCCGCAAGCTAGTTGCAAGCCGTTTGCCCGATTTATTCATCTCCACATGGTAGCGAGCCCGCTGAGCGAAAGAGTGCTGCTCCACTTCTCTACTGAGTGCAGCGTTATACTGGAATCTCAGTTTCTGCAACCGGGTAAGAATCGGAGAGCTGAAGTGCCGATGCAGTATACATTCGCCAGCCCTGATCTGCTGATCAAGGGACTGTAATTCTTCCTTGGCTTTCCTGATGCCTGCAATATTATAGCTGGTGACCTTCGCTCTAATGGAAGACTTAAAAGCTTCCCACCAAGCCCAAACAGAGGTGTCTTCTACTCGATTAATGTCAAAAAACTCCTTTATCTCTTGCCTGACGAATACTTTGAAGGCCTCATCCGCCAAAAGGTGCCGCGGGAAAAACCATCCACCAGATGAGGGCGGAGACAGCGAGATATCCAACTTGAGTGTTATGGCGGCATGGTCAGAGACATGAGTACTTAAGATCTCTGCAGCAGAAATATCTTCGACCAGAGTTCTGGACACGAGAAAAAAGTCAATCCGCGAGTGAGATGCATGAGGAAAGGAGAAAAAAGTAAAATCTTTTTCAGCGGGGTGCAGAATTCTCCAGATATCCACCAACCCATTTTCCTCCATGAGGGACTCTAGAACCTCCAGAGCTCTGCTTCTTCTGGACCTTCGGCAGGGCTGGCAATCGGTCAAAGGGTCCAGGACCAGGTTAAAGTCTCCGCCCAGCACAATGGGGAAGGAGGGGTAGTCCAGGAGTAGCTCCGCCAGGCCTTGAAAGAAATTAGGGCTGTCACAATTAGGCGCATATACATTGAGGAATACTATTTGTTTCTGGTCAATGGTTACCTGAGCACTTGCCCACCTCCCTTCCGGGTCAGCTCAAGAGTACTTGACCTTGAGCCTTCTTAGCCTTATTAATTAAGATTGCCACTCCATTTTTTTCCCAACCGCTGCAGCATGAGACACCAGATCGTACTTGCCCAGACCCAATTTCACTGTCTCAGTAGTAGATAGGTGGGTCTTCTGCAACATCACTACATCCGCTCCTTGCTTGTAACAGTAAGTGAGGATTTTTTTACGTTTGGCAGGATGCATTATGCCCTTTACATTCAGGGACAACACCTTAAGAGAGGGCATTTAACCAAGAATAATGGGGGACCCCCACACCTAGGATCGCTTTGTAAACACAGACCGGAATCAAACAAAAAAATGTCTGAGATTTGTAAGGTGTCATTGAACCCTCTGCATTGCAGAAACTACCATCCGGGTGAGCCATAATAGGTCCACAAGTGACAAACTGGTATCCCCTTCCCCACAGCAGAGATATAATAGAAGAACAGTGCAGCCCCAACCCCCAACACCACCACATAATCACACCCCCCACATATAGGTATCACGCATTGTCCCCAAATACCTCCCGTCATCCCCCAGAGGGACGAAACGTGAGGGAGCAGATAGCAAATAAAACATGGAAAATCACATTACAAATAGGCATCTGTAACAATATACATTATCACCCCCAGACTTTCCCCCAAGTATGAGACCCGAATAAAGATACAGAAACACAAGTGAAATCCGGAAAGCATATGGCCCTACTCCTCATGAGACTACCACCGCCTATAAAAGCGGGAGACTCATGTAAGGGGGCAAGTACCTGAGCTCATAGGGCAGTGAAAACAGTAAAAGTCCCACGAGTCATTGCATTTGCAGAGCTTCATGCTCCTCGAGAAACTGTAAAACCGCAGCCGGATCCTCATAAGACTGGGTGCTGTTGTTGTAAGTAACCTTGAGGCGGGCAGGATAGAAAAGGCCAAATCGCGCCTGTAGACGCTGGAGCCTGGGACGGAGAGCCAGGAACTGCCTCCGCTTGTCCGCCGTGGCTTTACAGACATCAGGGAAAAAAGACAGCTTGCTGCCCTCAAACTCCCACACCGATTGCCGTTTAGCCGCAGCCATGATTTGCAGGACTTGCTGGTGTCGGAGAAGACAGAAAATCACTGGCCGTGGAGATTTCCCGCTCGTTGGTCTCTGCGACGGCACTCTATGCGTGCGTTCTATTTCTAGGCTCCCAGCAAACTGCACCTTCAGCAAGGCAGGAAGCATTTTCCCCAGGAACGTGAAGAGATCTGGGCCTTCCGCTCCCTCAGGCAGCCCCACCAGCTGGATGTTATTTCTCCGATTTCGGTTGCTCAGATCCTCGATCTGCAGCTCGAGACGCTCCATCCGCTTACACAGCTTAGGTAAGGATTTCATCTTTTCCCCATGTGCCGCAATAGCATTATCGGCTTTGTCCATGTGCTCAGAGAGGCCTTGGAACCGCGCTTTCAAATCCCCCAACTCCGATTGTACTCTTCCTAGGGCATCACCGTTGGCCAGCACCAGGTCCTTAACCGCCCGGATTTCCCCAAGTAACTCCCTCATCCCGTCTCCCGGATCTCGAGAGGCCGCCATCTTTTGGGGCGAAAGCGGGTCAGACTTCTGTCTTTTGGAGCCCGCATTGACTGCCGCGGCGAAATCCAATTTGGTAGGCTTTCCCCCTGCCATGGCGCCGATACCTTCACACGCCAATCCAGAGGTTTTGGGCAACTCAGAAGGGGAAAGTTGCACTATCCGTCCAGGAATCTTACCAGGGGATAACAGCGCTCAAAGGTTAAGCTGCCATCTTGCTTCCCCGCAGGCTCCGCCCCCCAGTACAGCTCCTTTTGGTGTTTGATCCTTATCTGAGGATTACTTTAGAAAAGCAGCTTAGAAAGAGAACAATCCATGCATTCAACTTCCTCATTTGATACTTCCCCTTGCTCTTGAAATATCATAGGATCACTTTCAAACACTAGCTCAGAGGATTTCTCTACCTGATCTCTACCAGGATAGAACCTGTTTCCCTGCTGTCTTCCTTGTGCAAAGCTAGGGAACAGATCAGAGTTCATACCTGAGATCACGTTGCCATTAAGTTTCCTCTCTGGGTATTTTGGCCAGTAGGTAGCAAAGCTTCTGTGCCCAGCTCTCCAGTCAGAATCTCTGGACTTTAGGTCTCTTTTCCCATACCTCCTTGAATAGGTATTAGAGCTCCTTCTTTCTGAAGATGCAGCCGTCTCCCTTACAGGTGCTCTCCGAGGGTTCCCGGCTGTATATCTCCAAGCCTCTGGCTTCTTCCAGTCCAATGAAGAATGCTTGCCCCAGGAATCTCTCCCAGCATACGTACTGCCTTGGGCTCCTTTCTTAGACCTTCTGGACGTCTTGCTGTTCTTCCTTCTGTTCATGATCAGTCTCTCCTTCTCCAGCTCTTGCTGTCTCTGTTCCTCTTTCTCCCATTGCTGTCTGTATGATGAATTTCTTCTAGCTTTAAAGTGCCTAGATGGCCGCTCCACCCTAGCACACTGCTGGTGTTCTGAATTAAGCCCTGCCCTAGGAGATGTGTGATTAGGGATTACATCATTGCTTCTCTGATTAGGCACACGTTTCCCTACTTCAGCTCTCCTAGAGGCTTTCTGTAAACCAGTGCATTCTGGGTCTGATAGTCTTTTAGGTAAACACTCTGTTTTAGTGCTTTTACCAGCCAGCACAGGTTGCTTATTCAGAGCCAATTCACCTCTTGTATTATTTCTTCCTGAATTACGATAAGCTTCCTTATCACAAGTCGTGTACCCCAAGGTGCCTCACAGCATGGCGTGGCAGGAAGTGCGTCATAAGGCACCCTATGAAGCGGCCAGGAAGCCTGCAGCGGCATGTATCTTGGCAATGTCACCATTTGCCATGGCACGGGCATGTAGCTAGCGCACCATAGTGATGCACGACAGCACGTGTTGATGCGTGGCAGCATGCATGTGCGCATATGCGATGTGCGTCAGCAAGCCATCGGAGAAAATGGCGACCCAGTCAAGGAAGCCTGCTTTCACCCACTGGGAGCTGCGACACCTTGCAGGGCTAATCTGTGCTAAGCAGCACAAATTATTCCCTGGCTCCTCCAAATACCAGGACCTCTGCCGCATTAGGAGGGCATGGGAGCGCGTCACGAGGCGGTACAATCGGCTTGCCAACTACCCATGTGAGGTAAGTGTATGGGGACAGGTCACACAATGCAAGATGTGCAACACATTATCCAGCAATGAACACACATCATACATGTACAACATGGTGTAGACACCAGTCTTTGGGCTATCCAGTGCCGAATGTAGCTGCATATGCTGCTGTGTGTAGGTATGTCCTATCCCCAGGAGTCTAAGGACCTGATCACAGAGGTCCAGTTGTCAGCCTGGTGTTATGGTACCTGCTGCTGTTGATATGTTAAAATCCACCCCAATCCCAGGAGCATGTAGATCTTCCTAAAGAGGTCTGGTAAACAGCATGCTGACATGCTAGGTTCTGCAGTTGCAGATTCACAGATCTGCTCTACCCCCAGGAGTCCTGAGACCTGATTACACAGGTGTGTAATCAATCCAGATATTGTGGTAGTTTATGCAGGGGCAGGTCACACATCTGCTCTACCCCCAGGAGGCCCATACCTGATTACACAGGTTTGTAATATATCCTGTGAGTATGGTAGTGTATGCAGTTGTAGGTTCACACATCTGCCCACCCCCAGGAGTCCTGTGACGTGATCAAAGTGGTCTGTCAGTCACCCTTGTGTTATGGTATGTGCTGCTGTTGATATGTTCTGATCCACCCTACCCCAGGAGTCCTGAGACCTGATCAAAGTGATCTGTCAGTCACCCTGGTGTTATGGTATGTGCTGCTGTTGATATGTTCTGATCCACCCTACCCTCAGGAGTCCTAAGACCTGATCAAAGTGGTCTGTTATCCATCCTGGTGGAATTGTTGTTTATGCATTTGCAGGTTAAAACATCTTCCCTACCCCCAGGGTTCCTGAGACCTGATCAAAGTGGTCTGTCAGTCACCCTGGTGTTATGGTATGTGCTGCAGGTCATATGTTCTGATACACCCTACCCCCAGGAGTCCTGAGATCTGATCAAAGTGATCTGTCAGTCACCCTGGTGTTATGGTATATGTTGCTGTTAATGTGTTCTGATCCACCCTACCCCCAGGAGACCTGAGACCTGATTACAAAGGTCGGTAATAAATCCAGATATTGTGGTAGGTTATGCAAGGTCAGGTCACACATCTGCCCTATTCCCAGGGGGCCCGTACCTGATCACAGAGGACCATTATAGATGCTGGTGTTAGGGTACCTGCACCTGTTGGGGTTTCACAGCTCTGCCCTAACTCCAGGAGGGCCCAGACCAGATCACAGATGTTACTAGCTCAGCTAGGTGTAGTGGGTCATGCTCCTGTTGCAGTCACCCACAACTTCCCTATTCACAGGAGGCCTTAGTCGTGACCACAGAAGTATAGTACAAAGCCTAGTGTCATGGTAGTGGCACCTGGCGTTGTGTTCAGGGCCACGCACCTCCTGCTTTATCTCAGAACACATCACCCATGTGTTGTACGGATAGCATGGTGCCATGGCGGGTGTGTCGGATGATGTGTGTAGGTCAGGCAACCACACAGGTGTGTGCCGGACCACACAGGGAGTTAGGGAACACCTCCCCTGGACACCAGCATGGCCGAACCACACGTGGCATGGTGCTGCCATGTCATGCAAGAAGAGTGTAGGAACAGAGTATGGGGGGTCTGGAGGGTTACACACAGTACACATAGGTGGCACCTCACATATGCCCAGACCCACAGCCACACATGCAGGGTGTGCAGGCAACAGGTAGGAGAGGACACACTGGCCAGAGCAGCAACAGCAGCAGCACGCGCCTGCTCACAGAGATGTGTGATATGCGGTGGGCACACACCAGAGATATCTGGCCCCTAATGCTCCCATCCATTGCTTTCCCCCCCAGGTAGAGGATCTACGGAAAAAGGGTCGGGAGCTGCGGCTGCACTGCCTGGAGGTCCTTGCCTGCCTCCAAAGGAGGGTGCTGGAACAAAGTGGCAGTGAGTGTTGCGGCCTCTGCAGCGCAGTACAGCATGTCACAGTGGTCCAACAGCCTATGGGGGCCAAACTATGTACATGTGGTATGTGACTCACATGATGGTGTGCTAATGACTGTCTCCCCCACAGAGGATGCTGCTGCTGGTGAGGGCCCATATACATCGGTGGCCCCCAGAACACGTCCCACAGTGCCAATCCAGCCAGAGGAGGAGGAGGTGGCAGAGGGCGAAGAGGAAGAGGACAACATGGAGGGGGCAGAGGGTGGGGTGGGGTGGGAGGGAGGGGAGGGGAAGGGGAGGGTGAGTTGTTAGCGGAAGGGGGTGAGGAGGGCGAGGGGAGGTGGAGGAGGAGGAGAGCGGAGAGGACGGCAAGAGAGAGGGTGGGTGGGAGGGGTCAGGGTGGGAGGAGGGGGGTGTGGAGGGGGTAGAGGGTGGCTGTGAGTGGGAGGGGACACAGGACAGCACAGGGCAGTGTGGGTCCCTGTCAGCTGCCACATGTGTGTGGCGATGGTGTCCGCCTGGGAGTAGCGTCCCCACCCATTGCCACAGACAGGACCCACGCTCGTGCCACCACACAAACACCGGGCACCTGGCGTGGATGTGTTGGCAGGTGTGTGTGGGACCTGTATGTGGCAGTGGGTGGTGTGCTGCAACGCCAGCGGACACAGGACCGCACTATCCAGTGGCTGGCAGGCGCCATTCACTGGTTGGCTGCTGAGATGCACATGCATCTCGACAGCCATCCTCTGATGAGCGTTCCTGGAGCATTTAAGGGGCACAGGGGCGCTCACACACGTGCCCTGTGCTGTCCTGTCAACCGGGACAGAACATGCTGCTCTGGCCAGTGTGTCCTCTAATACCTATTGCCAGTGCATCCTGCATGTGTGGATATGGGTCTGGGCATGTGTGAGGTGACACCTATGTGTACTGTGCACAACCCCCCGGACCCCCTATACCCTGTTCCTACACTCTCCTTGCATGACATGGCAGCACCACGCCACGTGTGGTTTGGCCATGCTGGTGTCCAGGGAAGGTGTTTTCTAACTCCCTGTGTGGCCCAGCACATACCTGTGTGTTTGGCTGTCCTACACACATCATCCGACACACCCGCCATGGCACCATGCTATCCTTACAACACATAGGTGATGTGTTCTGAGATAGAGCGGGAGGTGGGTGGCCCTGAACACATCGCCAGGTGCCACTACCATGACACTAGGCTTTGTACTATACCTCTGTGGTCACGACTAAGGCCTCCTGTGAATAGGGCAGTTGTGGGTGACTGCAACAGGAGCATGGCCAATGTAAATGTGTAAATAAACCAGTTTGTACATACGGCACAATGTTCACATGTCTCCCTTACAGACAGACTGTGGATGTGAGCAGGTCCTGAGGATGAGCGGTGGGGAAGTCAAGCGCTGGGGAAGAGTGATCAGCTGACTGTAGCGAGCTACCTTTGCCTGTGCCGCATGCAAGCCTATGTGGGTAGACAGCCGTGTAGGCCCTGGGGTGGGCAGGGAGGATGGTCACACATGTGTGTATAATAATGGAGAGCATATGGGGTGGGAGAGGGTGACATATCCTTACAATAGACATGTACCACCATGTACATCTTGCTGGGCAACGGGTGAGGTTGGGTATATCCCCACGCATAGGTAGGTGGATGACCACCTGGCACAGCCCATGGCACACAGGGCATGGTATAGCCTATGTGCGTTGATTAGTGGCAGTGCAGACACCATACCCCTGAGGGATATGGGTAGGCACATGTGGGCAGGGTGACAACATGGGCGTTCAGGGTACTCGGGATCACAGTGGTACATATTGGAAACAAACGCATAGGTAGTAATAGGTCGTGATGTCTTTATTTACAATAGTCACATACTCCGTGGCTGGCCACAGCGACCACAGCCCAACCCACCCCTCTGTCCCGGGACTGCTGGTGCTGCCTCTGGTGCCAGCACTGGCTGCTGTGTACGGGCAGCCATGGCCTCCTGGGCATCCACAATACAGAGTAGCGCCCCCTGCCATTGTGTCCGCTGTGACCCACCGCTGGTGGATCTCCTGGTGAATGGCCAACAGAGCCTGACGAGTGCCTGTGGGTGGGACACAAGGTAATGTGTGAGACACCTGTTACAACCCCCTCTGTGACAGATGCACATGTCAGGCATATCACACCAGACCAGTCTGCAGAAAAACCATGCACGTGACGACTAACAACGCATGACCATGTGTACATCTGTGTGTCCCATGAGCCATTCTCATGTCAGGAAAGGGTCCTGATGAGGGGTCGTGTGAATCACAGATCTCACATATGATACAGTGTCGCAGTGCAATGTGTCAATGCATGATCTGCACACTGGTCGGATGAGATAAGCCAGATGACGTGGGGAGTCATGGCACACACATACATAGATCTGTGGGGCCCTGTTTTCTATAACGCTGGCACTAAGTACAGATTACGGTGACAAGCTATGCTAGGTACCATTACCCATGGCGAGGGGTCAGTCAAGTAAGCTGTCTAGGTGACCTGGGATAGGTGTTTACCGCAGTGCGCTTCCTTGGGATATATGGCCATGAACAGTGTGCGTATGTCTGAGTTCCTCAATATGCTGACACTTGACAAGCCATGCTACAATAGGGGGGAACGCACATTGCACAGCCCCCCCCCACAACATAATATATGATCTGCTATGTTGACAACATATTGTGGTGCACATACAATCTCATTTTTGATGTTACATCAACCCCCATGGGGATTGTTGTGTATGCTGTTACCCACCTTCAGCATCATGCCTTGCTGAGGCATTGAGAGCCTGCAGCCCCGCCTGGATCGTAGCCATACTGGTGGGAGGGGTGGCTGATGTCCCTGGCGCCTGCATGGTGTGGTGATTCCCCTCCATCTCCATACCCTCCTCAGCCTGTGAGTTGCAGCTAGTGGCCTCCATTGTAGCATTGACATCCGGTGGTATGTCCTCTGCCTCGGACAGCACATTGTTTCCTTTTGTGCCCTCACCATTGCTGGCAGTGTCCCCATACATTGCGGCCTCTGGCCCCTCAGCATCCTGAGGCCCTGCCACATCCTCCTCCTCATGTGCCTCCATGGTCCGGTAGTCACCTTGGGGGTGGAAAAGGGTACACAGCACAGATGAGTTTGCGCAGCGCACCTATGTACACGTGTGTAGTACATCCCTGCCAAAATCAATGTGTTGTCTGACTGTGCCTGATGTTGGAGCACCTACAATGGGGACAGCACATGTGCCTACAGTGTGCTGTGCCTGGCAGGGGTTGGGGGGAGCAGCCTCATTCCCTGGTGTAGCTGTGCCACATGGGATGCGGTGTGTGGGGGATGGTGTGCTGAGTGCCGCGCCCCCTATCTTCAGTATCAGGTATGGACTGGCTGCCTGACCTTGGATGTGCTTCCAAACTACCAAATCATAGGCAACGAAGAACAATGTAGACCGCCGTCAACGCGGCTAAGGTTATGCTGAATTGTCAGGCCGTTAAAACCGGAAGCAAAAATATACAAGGAACTAACCAATCAGAGGCGGGTAAAACCCCACTGACAGGGGAATCCCTGTCCTGATTGGATATAGAGAAACATTGTCATATGACGCTCAACCATTCAACATCACTGGTCTATTCTGCAACCTTTTGATTGTTTTAAAAAACCTTTACGTTTGGCGTTCTCTAGAGGGAAAAATTTGGCTGATTGGCTAATGAAAACATCTTTGGCTGAAGACCGTATCCACCAACCACCCGTCATGAGTGGTCATTCCCCCTGTGGATCTTGCCCCTACTGTGCTACCACCTTATCGGGGGTGGATTGGTACTACCCAGGTCGCTCTCGGCCCTTTAAGAGATCCTGGGACACTACATGCTGTTCTGTCTATGTAGTTTATATTCTTATATGCCCCTGTGCTTTGGCATATGTGGGCCGGACCACCCGTCCGGCGAAAGTCCGTCTATCAGAGCATGCCTCACGCTTACGTCATAAAGTTCTCACGGCCCCGATCGTACCTCATTGTATACAGTTCAACCATGCATTCGAAGCCTTACAGTGGTCAGTTATAGATCATGTCCCTGCGGATCCCCGTGGTGGTGACCGTATAGTAAGGTTGCAAACATTAGAACAACGATGGATATTTAAACTGAACTCGGTTACACCGCATGGACTGAATCAAGAGATTGAATGGTTGAGCGTCATATGACAATGTTTCTCTATATCCAATCAGGACAGGGATTCCCCTGTCAGTGGGGTTTTACCCGCCTCTGATTGGTTAGTTCCTTGTATATTTTTGCTTCCGGTTTTAACGGCCTGACAATTCAGCATAACCTTAGCCGCATTGACGGCGGTCTACATTGTTCTTCGTTGCCTATGATTTGGTAGTTTGGAAGCACTTGAAACAGGGTATATCTACCCGAAACGTGCACGTCGTGCTGGTGTCCTTTTGAAAGAGCGACGACTACTGGGAAGTTCAACGAAAGTTTTGAGATAAGTGTTATGGTAGAGGAACTATTGATTTAAATAAAATAAAAGAAGCTAGCAGTCTGGAGGGGGGCTGGCTCCCTCTGGCCCCTCCTACGGCATAGCTCCGACAAAAAGTTTTGTAATTCTAATTATTGAGTAGAGAGGTGATATCTTAAGTGATTCTGGTTTATTATTTCTTGAATTTGTTTCACTGGAGTGGGGGGGTGATATTTTGGATGACCTTGGATGTGGCCTCAGCAATACATGTGACTGTGGTGCATGTGGGAGCCGTCATTGTGGGATTGTGTGCCGTCATTGTGTGTGTGAGCGATGTGCTTGCATTGCCCTGAGTGGTATGCATATTAGGTGTT
Organism: Ichthyophis bannanicus; assembly: GCA_033557465.1. Lineage (NCBI taxonomy): Eukaryota > Metazoa > Chordata > Amphibia > Gymnophiona > Ichthyophiidae > Ichthyophis > Ichthyophis bannanicus. Next base: position 1,227,091,969 of record CM066033.1, read on the forward strand.
GCAGAATGTGTCCGTGTCAGCCAGACATGTGTGGGGGCCCTCCGCTTTGCAAACTACTGTACGGTGTGGGTGGACAGCTATCCCATACTACGTGGGTGTGGTGGGGTGTTCCGGGGGATGGGTGTAGCACTGCTGGGCATGGGGTTGCATCATGTGTGGGGGTATGTGATTGTGTCTGTGCACTGCGGGATGTGTATAAGGGCTGATCCCAGGTAGTGTGGGGTTTGTGCTATGTGCATGTGGTACGGGTGTGGTAATGTGCACACCAATGTCTGGTGAGAGTGGGTGGGGGATCGCCACTCTATGTGGGCCCTGAAAGAGTGTTAAGTGTGTTATGTGTTTGCTGGCATTTGTTTGTGTCTACGTCATTATCCCTGTGTGTTAGGCCCTTCCCTGTCAGAGGTCTGGGATATGTCCCTGGATAGGTAAGAGCATACAGACGTCATATGTGTTTTGGTGCTGTGTGTGGGTACCCCAAGGCCAATGTGTTCTGGGCTAGTTGTCTGTCCCTCTTGTATATCTCCCCTTGTCACAATGTGCTGGGTGACTGCCTGCACGGAAATGATGAATGGTTGTGACCTATATGCCGGTACTATGTTGGCAAGTAGACCTCAGGGGGACAGAAAAATCAGGCTGATAATAATGCACACACCCCAAAAGGAGTAGGTCCAAATAAACAAATCAATATACACCCTCATAAGCCATATGTGAGGAGGGAACACTAGACCAATCTGGGGTCCAGTAGTGGGGGAAACAAACCTCAGTTAGTCTCGCAAACACAAATGCGTAGGAGGAGGAGTACTTTGAAGGGTGGAAAAGCCCTGTAATCGCATGAACTCCACATACATCAGTGGCCAATATCACCTATATGGAAAGGCCAGAGGGTCCAGCAGCACAGGAACACGTCACAGCACTAGAGAGCACCAATGTAATAGTAATATCACCCAGGAGCGCATGGTTCGGACAAAGGTATCCTTGAAGGATACTACCAAAAGCAGTGAGGTTCCAAAAGGGGGTATAGTAGCCCAAATGCCCTTGAGTAAGAAGCAGACAGAGCATAAAGATTCCAAATTACCCCTGCCTACCAATAGCCAGATTAATATGAATAAAATACAGTCTCTAAAATGCTTGTATGCCAATGCTAGAAGTCTAAACAATAAGATGGGGGAGTTAGAATATATAGCACTAAATGAGAGGTTAGATATGATTGCACTCTCAGAGACATGGTGGAAGGAGGATAACCAGTGGGACACTGTGATACCTGGATACAAACTATATCGTAATGATAGAGCTGATCAAATTGGTGGAGGGGTTGCGCTCTATGTTAGAGAGGGCATTGAGTCAGAAAGGATTAAAGTTTTGCAGGGAACAAAATTTGCTGTAGAATCTCTATGGATTGAGATCCCATTTATGAAGGGGAAGGCGATGGCAGTGGGAGTATACTATCGACCGCCTGGCCAGAATGAACAAATGGATGATGAAATGCTCAAAGAAATCAAGGAAGCTAACAAAAGTCACAACAGAGTAGTAATAATGGGTGATTTCAATTAACCCGGTATCGACTGGGTCAGTGTCACGGCAGGACAAGCTAAAGAGATAAAGTTTCTAGATGGAATAAATGACTGCTTCTTGGAGCAACTGGTTCATGAACCGACCAGAGGGGAAGCCATACTGGACCTAATCCTTAGTGGAACGCCAGATCTGGTGCAAGAAATAAGGGTGTTGGGACCACTTGGCAATAGTGATCATAGTATGATCATGTTTGATTTAATTAGTGGAGGACAGATAGTAAAGGAATCCACAGTATTACCTTTTAACTTTCAAAAGGGAGACTATGATAGAATGAGGAATATAGTTAGGAAAAAAACTAAAAGGAGCGGTTCCAAAGGTTAAAGACTTACAGCAAGCTTGGGTGTTATTTAAAAATACTATCCTCGAAGCCCAGACCAGCTGTATTCCACGCATTAAGAAGAGTGGAAGAAAATCCAAAAAACTGCCAGCATGGTTTAAAGGTGAGGTCAGAGAGGCTGTTGCTGCCAAAAAAGCAACCTTCAGGAAATGGAAAAAAGAGCCAAATGATGAAAACTGGAAACAACACAAGCACTGGCAAGTTAAATGCAAAGCATTGATAAGGCAGGCAAAGCGGGAATTTGAGAAGAAACTTGCTACGGAAGCAAAAACACAAAATAAAGACTTTTTCAAGTACATTCGTAGCAAAAGGCCTGTGAGAGAGTCAATTGGACCGTTAGATGATAGAGGGGTAAAAGGGGCAGTAAGAGGAGACAAGGCTATAGCAGAGAGACTGAATGAATTCTTTGCTTCGGTCTTTACTGAGGAAGATGTAGGGATGTTACCCATGACTGAAGTGGTATTTAAAGGAGATACTGCAGAGGAATTGAGAGAAATATCACTACACCGGGAAGATATATTACAACTATTTGATAAACTGAATAGTAGCAAATCACCTGGACCGGATGTTATACATCCCAGAGTGTTGAAAGAACTGAAATATGAGATTGCAGACCTGCTATTGGTAATCTGTGAACTTTCATTAAAATCATCTGTAATACCTGAAGACTGGAGGGTCGCCAACGTAACACCAATTTTTAAAAAAGGTTCCAGGGGTGACCCGGGAAATTACAGACCGGTGAGCCTGACGTCAGTACCAGGGAAAATGGTAGAAACCATCATAAAGAACAAAATTACACAACATGTAGATAGATAGTCATAGCCTAATGGGAGACAGCCAACATGGCTTTAGACAAGGAAGATCTTGTCTTACTAATCTGATATGTTTCTTTGAAGGTGTGCATAAACAGGTAGACAAAGGTGAGTCGGTTGATATAGTGTATCTGGACTTCCAGAAAGCTTTTGACAAGGTCCCCCATCAGAGACTTTTGGCAAAGCTAAAAGGTCATGGGATAGGAGGCAGTGTACTATTGTGGATCGGGAACTGGTTAAAAGATAGAAAGCAGAGGGTAGGGCTAAATGGCCAATATTCCCAATGGAAAAAAGTGAATATTGGAGTACCCCAGGGATCTGTACTGGGTCCGCTGCTTTTTGACATATTCATAAATGACCTGGAAAAGGGAATAACTAGTGAGGTTATCAAATTTGCAGATGACACAAAACTGTTTAAAGTTGTTAAAACCCAAGAGGATTGTGGAAAACTGCAGGAGGATCTGGATAAATTGGAAGACTGGGCATCCAAATGGCAGATGAAATTTAATGTGTACAAATGCAAAGTTATGCACATAGGAAAGAACAACCCACACTATAGTTACACGATGCAAGGCTCCACATTAGAAACCACCACCCAGGAAAAGGACTTAGGAGTCATCGTGGATAACATGTTAAAACCCTCCGCCCAGTGTGCAGCGGCGGCCAAGAAAGCAAATAGAATGCTAGGTATCATAAAGAAAGGGATGGAGAATAAAACAAAGGATATTATAATGCCTCTGTATCGCTCCATGGTACGACCGCACCTTGAATATTGTGTGCAATTCTGGTCGCCGTATCTTAAAAAGGACATAGCGTTATTAGAAAAAGTACAGAGAAGAGCCACCAAATTGGTGAAGGGGATGGAAGGCTACTCCTATGAAGAGAGGCTAAAAAGGTTAGGGCTCTTTAGCCTGGAAAAGAGACGGCTGAGGGGAGATATGATAGAGGTCTATAAATTAATGAATGGAGTGGAACGGATAAACGTGGATCAATTGTTTACGCTATCAGAATATAGAAAGACTAGGGGACATGTAATGAAGCTACAGGGTAAACTATTTAAGACAAATAAGAGAAAATATTTTTTCACTCAACGTGTAATCAAATTCTGGAATCTGTTACCGGAGGATGTAGTAAGGGCTGTTAGTATAGCTGGGTTTAAAAAAGGTTTGGACAAGTTCCTGGAGGAAAGGTCCATAAACCACTATTAAAAAGGGACCCAGGATATCAATGCTTGACCCAGTACAAGCATTATGGAACCTGTGTCTTTTGGGGATATTGCTAGGTACGTAGGACCTAGATTGGCCACTGTTGGAAACAGGATACTGGGCTTGATGGACCTCGGTCTGACCCAGTATGGCATGTCTTATGTTCTTATAATACAAGGAGGGTATCTGAATAGTGGCAAATGGTATTCCAATGGGGCTCTTTACTATTACATTGCTGCTCATGTATGCTGTGATCCTCTTTGATTACAGTGGAATATCATTCTCCACTCCTCAGATAGGTCTTTTAGATCACTATTACATTGCTGATCTGTAGTGCTATGCATTTTAGCTGTGAAGCTTAACCCTCTGGGCTTTGCATGGAGGTTTTCTGGACCATTGATGTATGCAGTGTTCAATCAGATATGGGCCTTGTCTGCCACGCCCCCTGCTTCTACACAGCTTTGCCATCCTTGACTACGTTCAGGACTGTGTCTATCATGCACACAGGCTCAGGTACCTGTCACACACACCCTGTACCTACCGTGCCATGTGCTGCTGTGTTATCACCCCACAGTTGCCTGTGGTAGGGCACACATGCTCTCAGGACATGGTCCCCCACCAATCCCCTGCATGTGCTTGGGCGTGCCCTGTACGTGTGCAGCATATCTACTACTACTACTACTAAGCATTTATAGGGCGCTACCAGATGCATGCAGCACTGTAAACGTGAAAACACCAAAAGACAGTCCCTGCTTGACGGAGCATACAATCTAAGAGGACAAAGCAATAAAAGGTGTAGAGAAAAGTTAGGAACAAGAGCAAAGAGACAAGAGCAAGAGATACAGGACAAAGGAAAGAGGTAGGAACAAGTGTGAGGGGATGACAGAAAGGTGATATAACAGAGGGGAAGGAAGGAGAACAGCAAACTTAAGGGCCAAAGGCAGAGGCGAGAAGATGAGCTTTTAACTTGAGTCTGAATAGGGACAAAGAAGATGCCTGACGTATAGACAAAGGACATTTATTCCAAGGGTAAGGAGCAGCAGGATGAGAGGTGCCGACCTACCTGCCTGTGGATGGGCGGTGTCCAGCGCTTCTGGTAGATGGGGCCCAGACGGTCTGCGAGCTCCTGCTCCAGGGGTGTGAGGGGTGGGGCAAAGGGGGCACCCCCACCGGTGCCCATGGCATGTTGCCTCTCCGCCACCATGTGTGCTCTTACATCACGCTTAATGTCATTAAATCTCTTTCTCAGGCTGTCCAGGTCCCTGGTTGGTCCCCCTGCCTGGGTTATGGCCTCCTGCACCTCCTCCCACATGTGAATACGTGTGGCCACAGTGGTGCTGTTGCTCAGCCGGCCATAGAGCACCTCATACCGCTCCAACACACTGGCCAGCAGGATGTGGTTTTCTTGCTGACTGAATCTCACTGCCCTCCTCTGTTCCTCAGCTGGCACCGGTATACACCTTCATTTGGCACTGGGTGGCACCTGGGTGGGCTGTGACACACCCGATGGGCCTGCAGCCATCACTACAGGCCCAACACTCCCTGTCGGCTCTGGATCGTGCTGAACAGGTGCCCCCCCTCCTCCCCTTCTGCCATGTCCTGTCACTCCATCTCCCTGTCCTCTGTGCCCTCTCCCTCCCTGTCACACATCCCTGCCCCCTCAGCTCCTCTGCTACACCTCCTGCCTGCTCCTTCCCTTCCCTCCTCTCCCTGCCACCTGCTCCTCAACTCCCTTCCTGTCTCTCTCTCCTGCTCCTCACCTCCCCTCCTCTCTCTCTTTCCTGCTTTGCAATACACCTCTCCACACCAAACCTGCCTCTGACACTCTCCACCAACAATCACCAACCCAGCTACTCTCCACACCAAACCTGCTTCTGACACTCTCCACCACCACTCACCAACCCAGCCACTCTCCACACCAAACCTGCCTCTGACACTCTCCACCACCACTCACCAACCCAGCCACTCTCCACACCAAACCTGCTTCTAACACTCTCCTTGCTTCACCAACAATCAACAGCGCACACCTTCTCTCCCTCGCCTACACAAACCCCTCAACGTGTACCAGGTGTGCATGTGTATTGTCGCGCCTCTTAGGCTAGGCTGTCGCCTAGGGGCTGGAGACATGAATTTTTATATGTTTCCCTCGATGATTGCCTATAATTGTAGTTGTGCGGTTGAAATGACTCAGCCGAGAAGGTTTATAGGCTCGCAGGATTTTTATTATTTTTTTCTTCAGCCAAATGAATTTCTTATTTATAGTTCAATATATCAAACATAAGTGTGGGTGTTTTTCTCAGAGTAATCAAACATAAAGTGCTTCCATATTCAGCTTGGCAATCAAAACAACAGAAAGTATTTCTTCATACAAAAACAGCAGTGAAACTCTTGTGCAGACAAAACCAGCTTCCCACGTGGCTTTAAGACAGGAACAGTTTACAATTCTCCAGTATTGTACAAACTCTATTGCAGACTGTTTCCTTCTTCTCACAATCAATTAGTTTCTCTATTTGCTGTATTGCAACTCTATACTTCCTAGCCAACAGTCCTTTAAACACACACAGTCAGAGCTTAGGATCTCAGCAACCTCATTTGCATATTCTGCTCAGCCGTGCTCTTCTTGAAACACACAGTCAGAGCTTAGAATCTCAGCAACCTCATTTGCTTATTCTGCTCAGCCGTGCTCTTCTTGAAAGCAGCTGCTAGGTTTTCAGAGTATCTAGAAACCGTCTAGCTTTCCTTATTTCCTATAAACTAGAGAGCAATCCATTTCTATGTCTGAGCTTGCTTCATTTATCACAGGGGCTCCTAAATCCATGCTTTCCACATCTGACTCTGTTAGAGAAGCATTGGATTCAATCTCAGACCTATAGTGCTTTAACCTCTCTAGGATTTTCAACACTCTGCTTAATGCAGACTTTTCTCTCTTCTGAGGAGTGCTTTTACCATTAGGAAGTTTCTTAACTTTTAGAAGATTAGTAGAGGATTTTAAACGGCTCACCTTATTTTGTGGAAGTAAGCTTCTGGCAGGCTTTACTGCTGAAGGCTCATATTCCATATAACTTTCAGGAGAATGCTTTCTGTTACTCACATGGCTTGCAATTTCCCCTGGGTAAGCTTTCCCTCTAAACCAGGGGTCTCAAACACGCGGCCCAAAACCCTGGCTTCTGCCGTTGCCGCCGTGGCAGCGGCAGAATCAATTGTCAAATTTTAAAAAAAAAGACTTCTGCTGCTCAAGCAGCAAAATCAGCTGTCCTGCGGCCCCTTCCCCTGTGCCCGGAGATCCGAGTCTGCTCTATCAGCGGCGTGCTTTTCAAGCCGCGAGGAGAGTGTTCCCCTCTCGCGCGGCTTGAAACCGCGCGAGAGGGGAATACTCTCCTCGCGGCTTGAAAAGCACGCCGCTGATAGAGCAGACTCGGATCTCCGGGCACAGGGGAAGGGGCCGCAGGACAGCTGATTTTGCTGCTTGAGCAGCAGAAGTCTTTTTTTTTAAAATTTGACAATTGATTCTGCCGCTGCCACGGCGGCAACGGCAGAAGCCAGGGTTTTGGGTTTTTTTTGTTTCCCTCCTTCGCTGGCCGGTAATGAGCTATGGAGGGGCTGACTGAAATGGGGTAATGGGGGTTAGGACTGGAAGTGGGCTATTGGCAGGGGGGGGGGTTATGACTGGTAATGGGCTATGGTGGGGGCTAGGACTGGAAATGGGCAGATGGGGGTTAGGACTGGAAGTGGGCTATTGGCAGGGGGGGGGGTTATGACTGGTAATGGGCTATGGTGGGGGCTAGGACTGGAAATGGGCAGATGGGGGTTAGGACTGGAAGTGGGCTATTGGCAAGGGGGGGTTATGACTGGTAATGGGCTGGGGGGGTTATAACTGGTAATGGGCTATGGTGGGGGCTAGGACTGAAAATGGGGTGATGGGGGTTAGGACTGGAGGTGGGCTGATTGGGGGTTAGGACTGGTAATGGCCTATGAGGGGAGGTAAGACTGAAAATGGGGTGATGGGGGATACGACTGCAAGTGGGCTATGGGGGGGACTAGGACTGGTAATGGGCTATGGGGGGGGGTAAGACTGAAAATGGGGTGATGGGGGGGGGGTAAGACTGGAAGTGCGCTATGGGGAGGTTAGGACTGGTAATGGGCTATGGGGGGTCTAGGACTGGTAATGGGCTGGGGGGGTTGCTAGGACTGGAAATGGGCTGAGTGGAAGGGGGGCTTGAACTGCAAATGGCTGATGGGGAGGGGGGCTTGGAATGGAAATGGGCTGTGAGGGGAGGGAGCTAGGATTGGAAATGGGCTGATGGCGGGCTAGGATTGGAAATGGGCTGATGGTGAGGCTAGGATAGGACTGGAAATGGACTGATGCAGGGACTAGAAAGGAGCAGATGCTGGGTGGGGCTGGAACTAGAAGGGAGCTGATGTTGGGGGAGGATTAGAATGGGATGGAGCTGGGAAAGTGAAATGGAGAGGGGAAAAATATTTTGTCTGGAAGAGAAGACAAATCTACAATTGGCCAGGTATTGGGAGAGTAAGTGGGGATTGAGGATGGAGGGGTAAAATTTGAGTGGATGAAATAGGAATGAGGAAAGAGCAAAAGGAGAAAGATTAGTATGTTAAAGCAGATGTAGAGAGAGAGAATGGAAAAAACTAGAAGAGAGAAGAAAGGACAAATGGACAGCAGACGATGGAGATAGCAGAAGACATGAAGAAACCAGAAGTGGCTGGAGCAATTGCAACTGAAAAAAAATGCACAAAAGGTAGAAAAATATCTCTTTATTTTGAATTTATTAACTGGAATATGTCAGCTCTGGGAAATGTGCATCATTAATGTTTGCACTTTGTTTAGTACAAGAGGAAATTAATTTATAGTTTTATTTCTACAGTGTTGTTGTACATTCCAAGTTTGGCTTTTGGGGTTCCCAGTTTAATTATTGTCTTCCTATTTCTAAATCTTTTAGTCTTTCTTTATCCATACTCATTAAGAGGCATGTTTACTAAAAGTTAGTGTATGGTAACATTATGCAAATATTTATGCAAATGAGGCCCCTTATGCAAATGAGGCCCCACGTCTTATGCGGCCCCCGGGTTACTTTACAAGTTCTCATTTGGCCCTCAAAGCAATTTGAGTTTGAGACCCCTGCTCTAAACGGAGTTCTCCTGTCTCTCTTACAGGTCACTGGGCTAACTTCAATACCTCTGGCTGGCCTTGCCTTCTTCCAAGAGGTCTCTGGTGAAGTTTTCCTGACTCTCCGTGTTCCTTCTTTGGTTAGTGCTCTGGAGCTCCTAGGGCCTCCTCCCCTTCTGGGACCTTCTGCCCTATTCCAACCGGTTCCAGAATCAGAACTAGGACTCCTCCTTGTCCTTCCTCTCTCAATGAAAGTTTCACCTTCTCTGGAAGTCCGTCTTCCAATGCAGTTCCTCTCCAGGCTCTCTAGGCCCTCTAGCCTCTTTAGCCTTCCTGGGTTCTCTAACCCTCCTCGGTTCTCTCCAAGGCTCTCTAGGCCCTCTAGCCTCTTTAGCCTTTCAAAGCCCCTCTCCTCATCCTCATCATCCTCATGCCTTTCTCCCTGTTCCTGCCGTTTATATCTGTGATTTCCCTTTCTGCCTCCTAGCCACTCCCCCAGCTGTCCCTCGTGAGCAGGGCTGGTAACTATGGAGCTAGGGCGTGTCTCTTCACTACAAACTTTCTGCAGGGAGTTTTTTTCTGAACCAGGAGTTTTAACCCCTAAACTCCTGGATTTGGTTCCTTTCTCTGGGGAAAATGACTGATTTTTCCCTCTTTTCTTATGCTCTCTCTCGGCTGCGCCATCACAGTATTTATGTGGTTTTTTTACATTGTGTGCATTGTGCATGCGCAGTGGCGCAAGTGCATCAGCTGCGCACGTTGCGCATGCGCCACAGACGCGGAAGGTGCGTGTGTGACACCACATTGCACATCTGCTGTGCATGGGCATGGGGCATGCGCATGTGCTGCATACCGTTATGCGCATGCGCCATGCCTCACACACAACACATGCGTAACATGGTGTCCTGCACATGCATCTTCCGCATCTGTGCGGCGCATGTGCAACGCACGCAGCCGACACGCTCGTGCCACTGCGCATGCGCAATGTGTGCAATGTTAAAAAAACACATAAATACACATGCACACCTGGTACACATTGAGGGGTTTGTGTAGGTGAGGGAGAGAAGGCATGCGCTGTTGGTTGTTGGTGAAGCAAAGAGAGTGTCAGAAGCAGGTTTGGTGTGGAGAGTGGCTGGGTTGGTGAGTGGTGGTGAGGTTGTGTGGGTGGGTTGGTGTGTGGTGGGGGAGGTGACTGGCAGGGTTGGTGAGGTGAGTGTCTGCGTTTGAGTGCGTTAGAGGAGTAGAAGGGGTGGAGTTTATGGCGGGCTTTGTGGTTGCTGCCTGTGCACTGGGAGGTGTTCAGGGACTGCGGTTGCCTGACGGGGGAGATGGTGTCCATGGGGCTGAGGCACAGGGCATGAGTTTAGTCTCACTGCAACACAGACCTGCAGCTGTGGGGGCAGGCCAGGCAGGGTCTGTGCCGGCACGACGCAGGAGGCGTGCGGAGTTGCAGGCTTGCCAGCCTCGCCTCTACAGGCCCAGCTCCAGGACATGCATGAGGACCAGGTCATCTGCCTCTACCGCCTGAGAACAGGGGCTATTAGGGAGCTCTATGAGAATCTGAGACCTGACCTCGAGCCCCTGACTGGTCAGTCATATGCCATACCGGGTTTGGTCAAGCTCCTTGGTGCCCTACATTTCTTTGCCTCTGGCTGTTTCCAGTCATCTGTGGCCGCAGTGGGTGGCATGAGCCGCCCCACCTTCTCACGCTGTCTCCACCAGGTACTGCGTGCCATGATCAGCTGGGTGGGGAATTACATTGCCATTCCCAACACTAGGCAACAGTGGGGGACCCTGAACCAGGCCTTTGAGTCGTTTGCCGGGATACCACATGTGATGGGAGCTATTGATTGCACACGTTGCCCTGGTCCCGCCCAGAGAGAGGGAGGCAGTGTTCCGCAACCGCAAACACTACCGTTCTCTGAATGTTCCCTGAAATATGTATATTCTGAATGTGGTCCCTAGGTTTGCAGGGTCCACCCATGACTCCTATATCCTGCATCACTTGGCACTATTCAGACAATTTGAGGCAGGCCAGTATGAGGACTGTATACTGCTGGGTGTGTATTTCTCATCTCTGACATGCACATGGTGATCCCGTGACTAACCGTATGTGCACATGTCTGTCTTTGGAGTGTATCCCTAGTTGTGTGTGTGTCTCATCTGTCTGTGTGTGATCTAATGTTGGGGGGGGGGGGGAGGGCCCTCCAGCTCTTCCTTGCTATGGTGCTGTGTGTTGATGGTAGGATGCACGCTAGCATGTGTGTCATGGTTAAAGATTATGTTGATTGCAATCCTTACACCTACCCCTTGTTTTGTGTGTCAGACCTTCAAAAGCTGCTGCATAGTGTGATGTAGCAGACTCTTATGAGGCAATGGAAACTGATAGTGATCTGGTGGAGAGAGCCGGTACTGCAGGGGAATGCAGGATTTTCTCTGATGAAAGGAAAAAATGCAGGGCTAATCAGGAACCACTCCTCACTTCAAGGCAGGTGAAAAGCCAAGTCCCTGATTGGGCACGCCCAAGCAGGAGGCGGGCAGTGCAGCACTCAGCCAGCTTGTTAAAAACCCAGAAACAGTTAGGCAAGCATCGTGACAAGCAAGGAGTTTGGGAAGAAGGACACAAGCACCTGGACGAGGACAGGTCAGATGACCAGGAACAGGAACCGTGGGAGAGAGAACCACTAAGCAGCTGTGATCCAAGAAGGAGCAGACAGGAGCTGGGAGACTCAGGGGCAGAGAAAGATTTCTGGAAGCAGAAGAATTCTAAGGCACTGAGAGACCCAAGGCTGCAGCTCAGGAGTTTAAAGGACTCAGAAGAACCTTGGAATAGGAGGCAAAGGGATAAGGAATTACCCTGGAAGAAGCCCAAGCACAAGGTATCTGGTGGGTGTGGCACGGCTAGCAAGCTTAACAGTGGAAAGCCAGAAAGAGTGAATTTTGATTGTGAAAGACAGGATAAAGGCAGAAAGTTTGATAATAACTGGTTAAGCCAAGAAAAGCCTGACTGTTTTCCTTTTAACACTCTGAGAGAATCTCTAAACACAGCTGAAGCGTTTTACCCTGCACTGCCATGTGGAGATAGGTGGGGGAAGGGAAATGCTTGCACGCTGAAATGTTGTCCAAGTAAAAGCACTGATATTGCCTAGAGATAAGAAATATAAACAAGCATTTGCTCAGCCTAGCTCAGAAAATACACAGGCTGAATTACTTCTCAATGAATTCAGAGAGTTCCTTAAAAGCAGAGCAGTTTCTACTCAGAACGTAGCAAAGCCATTGATCAGCTGGCCAGAAGAAATGCCTTTAATTTCTTTGCCATCTACTGAACAGGAAGTCCCAATGGATTGCTCTACTTGTATGATTCCAAAGGACATTTAAGGGATTTGCTTGCCAGTGTTGTTTGTAAGAAAATAGCAAAGTTACCTCACTGTTTGCTGTGATAAAAGAGCTTATCTGAAGAGAATAAGTGGAAGCATATTCTGTGCCATTCAGGAGCAGTGCTGTTATCAGAGTTTTCTGTTACCTTAATGAAAAGGAGATCACATGACAGGTGAATGTGATCAGTAATGGACATTCAGTTAAGCAGTGGAAAAAGCCTTGTTTAAGTTCAGTTTCTCCATCTTGTTTTGTGTCATATTATTTCATTTACGTCTGCTGCATTTGAACTGCGTAAGCGGGAAATAAACCTCATAAAAAAGAAATATTCTTTGCCTTGCCTTATCACTTGAGCACCAACACAACTACAACATTAACCCTCAAGGGCATTCAAGGCCAGCCCCTCCCTTAACCCTCAAGGTCCAGGGAGTGGGTGGGTGGCAAAGTGGCGTAGTATTGAGGATACTGCGCAGGCGCAAGAAATAATTACAGCAAGAAACTGCAGAAGCTGACTTCCAGGAGGTGCCCAGCCGAAGAGCTGACCAGCCAAGACAAGGAAGGAGACTGCAGGACTACAGGATCTTCTGTTCCTGACGTGCTTGTATACTACCTGAGCCAGGTAAAGGGTATCCACCCCGGGTAACCAGGATACCAGGGCAAGGGTGAAGCCTAGTGGTGACTAGGGAGAAAGGAGAAAAAAAAAAACCAAAAAGCAGATAGCCAAAGTGTACTGTGTTTTCCGCACTTGGGTCTCTTTTTTTTTATTTCTTTCAGGTATCCCAAGATGGCGATAGACGCCAAAGAAATTTTTCAATGGATGGCGACGCAGATGGAGCGCCAGTGGGACCTTGCGTTAGAGGCCCAGGCAAAAGCCAACGCAAGTATGCGTGAACAGCAGCAGCCTCTACTCACTCTCATGGAGGAATGGATGAAAGAGAGAAAGCAAGCCGCTGGACAATCATCTACAACAGGTTCCAATATAACAGGCCCTGTACAACCTGTCGGTTTACAGGCGGGAACTGTGTTTAATTTTGGACAGCTTACCAATCAAGATGACGTTGATGACTATCTTGAGAGCTTTGAAAGAGTAGCTCGCCTTAGCTCATGGCCTAAGGAGCACTGGGCTCTAAGACTGGCAGCATCCCTTACTGGGGAAGCGATGGCCGCTTACCGCGCCATGCCTGCTGCCATGGCTGGCAATTATGATGAAGTAAAAAAGGTGATTAGGGAGAGATTAGGGCTCACTCCTTTAGTCTACCACACGCGTTTGAGAGGTGTGAGACTGAGGCCGAGTGAGACTCCTAAGTCATTATGTCATAGGATTCAAAGCTTGCTTGATAAATGGTTAACTCCAGAAGGGAGGTCTGTGGAGTCAATACTGGATGCTTTGACATTAGAGCAGTACATGAACGCTGTACCACAGGGAATCCGCACCTTCCTAATCTTGCAGAATTGCAAAACTCCCCAAGAAGCTGTTGCACTCTCTGAGAGATATATAGAGGCAGAGCTAACTGCCCAGAGAGCTGGCACTACTTCCCAGGAGTCACGCAGCCGCAGATCAGAAAGGGACGGAAGGGTGCTAGAAGACCCTATAACAATGTGCATGCCTTTATGGAAAAGCTCTAAGAATAGGCTAAAATGTTACAGATGTGGGCAAGAGGGACATTCGAAAAAGCACTGTGTTGTAAAAACTGCTTTGATAGCGGATAGTCATGTGGAAGATAGACAGGGATTTCTTCTGTCTATTGAAATACAGGGAATTACCACTCAAGCTTTTCTGGATTCAGGAGCTGAGGTAAGCATGCTCTCTGCAGAGTTGTGGCAGAGAATAAAAGACATGCAGGGCCAGGAAGTAATTCAGCCTGTGAGTTCTGCTCCAATAAGATGCGTTCACGGAGGAACTTTCACTTATCCGGTATACAAATTACACATAACTGGGTTAGGTACACGAAGGACTATCCCCTTAGCAGTGGTCCCGAGTCTTCCCCATGCAGTAATTTTAGGCAAGGACTGGCCACAATTCCACAGAGGGCTAGTACAAGGCTTGCAGGAGAGAGAGGGGTCCCGCGCAGGAAAAGTCTCTGAGGAAGCACAAGCTCTGGCCACAGAGAAAGTGAGGTCAGTTCCTCGACCCTTACTGGCCCAGGCCAGCAAAGGTAGCCAGAGGAAGTAAGTTCTGAGGGCAGACAGCGCAGGAAAACCTAAGTTTGTCCTAAGGTTTTGTAAGATGACCCCGAACGCTCAGCCACCCCAGAGAGCCACGCCTAGTGCAGCCGGATTTGATCTTACCAGCGCCGAAGATATGGTAGTCCCAGCTGGCGGAAAGGCACTGGTGGACACGGCGCTGCAAATAGAATTACCTGCTGGATGTTATGGGCGACTAGCTCCACGGTCGGGCCTAGCCCTGAAACATTTTATAGACATTGGTGCGGGTGTAATAGACCCAGACTACCGTGGCTCGGTAAAGGTACTCCTTTTTAACTTTGGAAAAAGTGACTTTAGAGTAAAGACGGGAGACCGCATTGCGCAACTAATTTGTGAACGCGTCGGTCTTCCCCCTTTGGAAGAGGTACCTGTTTTGTCCACAACGGTGCGCGGCACGCAGGGTTTCGGGTCTACAGGGACCAACAGCTTGCAAGGGTTGTCAGCTTCAGTGGAGAGGGAGGAGGCCGAAGAGGAGGACCTTGGACCCCAGCTGACTGACTGCAAGGAAAATCTTGAACCTCGACTTGATGAGGGACTCTCGTGGGCACAGAAACAGGAACTTACCCAAGTGCTGTCAAGGTACAAAGATGTTCTTACGCCTGTACCTGGAGAAACGAGATTGATAGCGCACGACATAATAACACCCCCGGGCGAAGTGATAAGGCAGCGCCCTTACCGACTACCGGAGGCGAAAAAGAATGAGGTAATACGACAGATGGGAGAGATGCTGGCCATGGGGATAATCGAAGAATCCCGGAGCCCATGGAATAGTCCCATCGTCATGGTACCCAAACCGGATGGCTCGATCCGGTTTTGTATTGATTTTCGGAAGATTAACTCAATATCCCGGTTTGATTCATATCCGATGCCGCGGATTGAGGAATTGCTCGATCAACTGGGACAAGCAAAATATCTGACAACACTGGACATGTCAAAAGGGTATTGGCAAGTACCCCTTACTAGAGATGCCAGGCCAAAGACGGCGTTTAGTACACCTATTGGCCTCTATCAATTCAAGAGGATGCCCTTTGGCCTGCATGGCGCTGCGGCCACTTGTCAACGCCTTATGGACATGGTCCTTCGTCCACATCAGTCTTACGCAGTCGCCTACATGGATGACGTCGTCATCCATAGTGAGACATGGACACAGCATGCACAAAGAGTGGAAGCTGTTCTACGAGCAATCCGGGAAGCGGGCCTCACGTTGAACCCTGCCAAGTATCTCTTCGGGGGACAGGAAGTTAAATACTTGGGTCATGTCGTGGGCCATGGGGTAGTAAAACCCTTGCTCAGCAAAGTCGCAAGTGTACAGGCCCTCCCAAAACCTGCCAATAAAAAACAATTGCGCAGCTTTTTGGGATTGGTAGGGTACTACCGAAGATTTATTCCACACTTTTCGGAAAAGACCGCCTTGCTAACCGACATGCTGCGAAAGAATGCTCCTAATGCACTCAAGTGGAGTGAAGATGCCGAAGGAGTGTTTGAACTTTTGAAACGTCAACTTTGTGAAGCACCGGTTTTGAGGGGAGTGGACTTCTCAAAACCATTTATACTACAGACAGACGCCTCAGATACAGGCCTGGGCGCTGTTTTGTCCCAGCGACATGAGGGTACGGAACACCCAGTCCTATTCCTGAGTAGGAAATTGGCACCCGCGGAGAAGAATTACTCCACCATTGAGCGCGAGTGTTTGGCCATCAAGTGGGCTATTGATGCGCTGTGCTTCTATCTAGTAGAGAGAAGATTCATTCTGATCATGGACCACGCACCATTGAAATGGTTGAACCAGATGCACAGCCATAACTCCCGGCTAACCCGTTGGTTTATGGCCCTACAGGCTTTCGAGTTCCAGGTGGAGCACAGGGCTGGAAAGCTTCATCAAAACACTGATGCCTTAAGTAGAATCACGTGCTGTGCGGGCGAGCCTACGCCAGCCCGTGATATCTTAAGGGGGGGGGATCTGTGATGTAGCAGCTCTTATGAGGCAATGGAAACTGATAGTGATCCGGTGGAGAGAGCCGGTACTGCAGGGGAATGCAGGATTTTCTCTGATGAAAGGAAAAAATGCAGGGCTAATCAGGAACCACTCCTCACTTCAAGGCAGGTGAAAAGCCAAGTCCCTGATTGGGCACGCCCAAGCAGGAGGCGGGCAGTGCAGCACTCAGCCAGCTTGTTAAAAACCCAGAAACAGTTAGGCAAGCATCGTGACAAGCAAGGAGTTTGGGAAGAAGGACACAAGCACCTGGACGAGGACAGGTCAGATGACCAGGAACAGGAACCGTGGGAGAGGGAACCACTAAGCAGCTGTGATCCAAGAAGGAGCAGACAGGAGCTGGGAGACTCAGGGGTAGAGAAAGATTTCTGGAAGCAGAAGAATTCTAAGACACTGAGAGACCCAAGGCTGCAGCTCAGGAGTTTAAAGAACTCAGAAGAACCTTGGAATAGGAGGCAAAGGGATAAGGAATTACCCTGGAAGAAGCCCAAGCACAAGGTATCTGGTGGGTGTGGCACGGCTAGCAAGCTTAACAGTGGAAAGCCAGAAAGAGTGAATTTTAATTGTGAAAGACAGGATAAAGGCAGAAAGTTTGATAATAACTGGTTAAGCCAAGAAAAGCCTGACTGTTTTCCTTTTAACACTCTGAGAGAATCTCTAAACACAGCTGAAGCGTTTTACCCTGCACTGCCATGTGGAGATAGGTGGGGGAAGGGAAATGCTTGCACGCTGAAATGTTGTCCAAGTAAAAGCACTGATAATTGCCTAGAGATAAGAAATATAAACAAGCATTTACCTGAAGGAGGATTTGCTCAGCCTAGCTCAGAAAATACACAGGCTGAATTACTTCTCACTGAATTCAGAGAGTTCCTTAAAAGCAGAGCAGTTTTTACTCAGAACGTAGCAAAGCTGGCCAGAAGAAATGCCTTTAATTTCTTTGCCATCTACTGAACAGGAAGTCCCAATGGATTGCTCTACTTGTATGATTCCAAAGGACATTTAAGGGATTTGCTTGCCAGTGTTGTTTGTAAGAAAATAGCAAAGTTACCTCACTGTTTGCTGTGATAAAAGAGCTATCTGAAGAGAATAAGTGGAAGCATATTCTGTGCCATTCAGGAGCAGTGCTGATATCAGAGTTTTCTGTTACCTTAATGAAAAGGAGATCACATGACAGGTGAATGTGATCAGTAATGGACATTCAGTTAAGCAGTGGAAAAAGCCTTGTTTAAGTTCAGTTTCTCCATCTTGTTTTGTGTCATATTATTTCATTTACGTCTGCTGCATTTGAACTGCGTAAGCGGGAAATAAACCTCATAAAAAAGAAATATTCTTTGCCTTGCCTTATCACTTGAGCACCAACACAACTACAACATTAACCCTCAAGGGCATTCAAGGCCAGCCCCTCCCTTAACCCTCAAGGTCCAGGGAGTGGGTGGGTGGCAATAGTTGTGGTGTCCCATCATGTGATGTCACATGTTTGTGTCAGAATTGTTTGTGCTTTTCGTTTGCACATACATGCTTTTCGCCATGTGTGTGCACATCAGCTCCTGCTTTATCGTTACACTTTTCTTTCTGCAGGTGATGCAGGATATGGGTGTCGCCCCTGGTTGCTGACCCCTGTGCATCAACCATGGACACGTGCAGAGATTACAATGAGGTCCATGCCTCCAGCCTCTCAGTCATAGAGCGCACCTTTGGCGTTTTGAAAAGTCATTTCAGGTGTCTAGATAGGACCGGCGGGGCCTTACAATACCCAGCCCAGACTGTGGCAGAGATCATTATAGCCTGTTGCATCCTGCACAACATTACTCTCAGGCACGATCTCCATGTCCAAATTAATGAGGATCTGGAAGATGATCCTACGTACCCTCCTGTACGTGGCCGTGGTGACACACGTGACGGCACAGCAGTCGGGTGGTGGGTGATTGAGGAGGTCTTCTCATGTAAGTACTGCCTATGTTGGAACATACATTTCTTTAGATATGTGTGTACTACTACTACTGGTGAACATTTGTATCGCAATAGCAGTAAGATGCAACACTGCACTGACATATGAGAGACAATGCCTGGCCATCAGAGCTTACAATCTAGTCATGCCTCAAACACAGAAGATGTGAGCAGGGCACCACAGCGGGTGGAGGTGGATTATGTGTGTCAGGATTAGTAGGCTTGGGGGAGGTTGTAAGCTGTCACACATGATTTGTAGGTGATTGGGAAAGGGGCTGCTGTACAGCCACAGATAGTTAGTTCCAGCCTTTGAGTGCAGCAAGGTGAAAGGCATGTAGTATGGGGTCAGCAGTAGGTGTGCGGGACATAGATGGAATCAGGTGCCTAGACGTGTGTGGTTCACATTTTGTAATATGAGGCAATTGATTGGACTGTATGTTCTAATGAGCAGGGACTGTGTGTTACTTGTTTCTGTATAGCGCTACATATGACAGGTAGCACTATATACATGCTCAATAGTAGTTGTATTAGTGGTAGTTGAGATCATCAAGGAAAAGTACTGCAAAGCCACAGTGTGACTGCATGTATAAGTCAGCAGGCGAGCCTTGACATGGATGCGGAGATAGATAGGGAGCCTGTGAGGTGTCATGACAGGGGGAGTGTTCTTGCCATTATGCGTCTAGCAGTAGATTGGCTATGCAGTGCAGTGTTGCATATTTCCTGGCAGACACAGATGATTCAAAGGCAGATCAGCAAGATGTAGATTACATAAGGCAAGCCGGGAACTGATTAAGGGGTGGGTTGGTGTTTTAGTTGTGTGTTCAGGGGAGACTGAGGAAATATAGCTGATGTCATCTAGAAAGAAACTGCAAGCCTCAGCTACAAGCTGGGTATGTGTGGAGAGAAGGAAAGTGGAGTCCAAGACAACCCCAGGGAACCAAAGAAACTGGCAGAGTGGCAGAGTTTTTCAGGTTTGAAAAAAAACCTTTCTTTATTACCCCTACGCGTTTCGGCCTGTGGCCTTCGGGGTGTCTTTAGGGTGCAAACCTCAAGAAAACAAACATGAGCAATTAAAACAAATCATATAGATAATATTAAAATAAAACAAACAAGTTAAAATCAATAGATAATACAAATCATAAAAATCATATAGAAACTGGAAAAACAAACCACTACCACCTATAATCACCAAATAATAAGACACAATCCATATAGTGCTTCTGGATCCATATAGAATCAGAACCTTAAAAAACAATAAAAACAAGAAAGCAACAAACAAGATGAGGACAGGACACAGTCCATATAGTGCTCTGGATCCATATACAATCAAAACCTTGGATAACAGTAAAAACAAGAAAGCAACAAACGAGATGAGGAGGACATGACTGTAAACATGAATATTACTATTGATACCTTCTCTGTATAGAGCTTCCATTAAATAAAAACATATGTCACTAAAATGAATAAAAAGAATTAAAAAATCATATAAGTAATACATACAGGTAAAAACATTTTTGTAAATACCACATACATTCATCAGTAAACAATATGCTTTCTTTAAAAAAATAATAAATAAATAAATAAAGCATAGTTAAGAAACATGATCATGATACATACATCAGAAACAACTAAAAACATAAAAAGTGCACCAATATGCATAAAATTCTTCTATAATTAAAATGAAGAACACGTTTGTGACAAATTTTATCTTTAAAAGTGCATAAACTATGCAAGAATAAATTGAAACATCTCATAAAAACCACAACAAAGGAGGAGCAATGCAATGAGGAAAATCCTTTAATTTTGGATGAAAAGGCATTATGTCCAAAAATGTCAATGAGTGATGTGACATCATATACTCAGTTACCAAGAAAAATGATATGTAAACGAGACAAAATATTTAATGTACTGTCAAATGTGCTGTAAGGGTCACATATTGATCTCTACCGCATCAGCGTTGTAATAACAAAATGAAAAAATGGGTAAAAAACTGGCCATGGGGGAAGCCAATCACTGTACCAAAATGAAAACAAATGAAGAAGTAACCTTCCGACACTGATTGTGTTGTATTGACAGCAATGAGTGAGCACTGTCAGACGGCTGCCTAGGGTGAGAACTTACACAATCTTGACGATGCATATATTCATATGATTCTTGCAAGGTATTGTGGGTATTGTAGTTCATTCACTCCCAAACACAGCTGATGACAATAATTTGAGTTGTGAAACCAAGTGGTAAGATCAATAAAATACTTCTTTTATTGATGGGGTTTAATTCACCCAGCACATGTATGCTTGATAGCACTATAAATGAGGTTACTTGCTTGCAGTGTTTAAAATGGATAACAAAAAGTCACAAAGTAAACCAGAAACAACCTTCAGCTTGTCAGGCAATTAGCTAATGTTTTCTTAGCAAATAATTACCAAATACAAAGGCACAAAGAAAAGAATAAACTTTGCTGGTTAGGTTAACTTCTGCTTATTTTCCACGCCGATCTCAGCAGTGATTCTCCCTTGCTCACACACACAATCAGGTGCAGCCCTAATTACTATCAATGGACCAGCTGAAAGCCTTTAGCTGGCTGGCTGCTACTGTGTGAGCCCAAATCCTGCTTTAAGAGCTGTTTGCAGTGGAAATAAAGAACAAAGTTAGGTTTCTTTGTGATGGCTGATGTGTTTGCTCACGGAAAACTAGCAATAGCATTTAGATAGAGAACAGTCCATATAAATAGTTTCATCTGCTGTATCTCCCCCTTCATCAACAATCATAGGGTCAATATCATACATTGGCACAGATGAATCTTTCATTAAGGCACTATCATGAGAATGCTTATTCCCTTGCTGCCATTCTCTATTATAGATAAGGTCTGGATCAGTGTTCATACCTGAGCCTCTCCTGCTATCATTATTCCTCTCTGTATAGCCTGGCCAATATGTAACCCAATTCTGATGTCCAGCCTTCCAATCTTGATCCCTGGACACTGGATCTCCTCTCACATACCTTCTGGCCTTGGTCTGAAAGTCCCTTCCACATGCAGTCTTCTCTCTTCCAGGTAGCCACTGGTGATTCCTATCTCTGCCACTCCATTCCTCTGGCTGAATCCAGTCCAATGGACTCTGCTGGCTTTTGGAATACCTCCCAGTATGAGTACTGCCTTGGAATCTCCCAGACCTTCCAATGGCCTTTCTTCTCTTCCTTCCAGAGAGTTTCCTTCTCTCTCTATCTGCTTGGCTTGGCTTCTGTTTCTCCAGGTGATACTGGTGCTTGAGCTCGTAGCCGTTGCTGTCTCTGTATCTCTTCCTCCCTCTGTAGCTGAAGCTCTCCCTGAAGCTGGGCTGGAGCTTGTAGTAACTGTTATCTGAAGAATAATCTCTATTCTTATTCTTTCCTAATGTGTGCTGCTCCCTAACACAGCGCAGCTGTCTTGAATCAGGCCCTGCCCTTTGAGATGAGTGCTTAGGGATTACCTCATAACTCTCTTGATTGCACATACATTTCCTCACTTCAGCCCCTCTCATGGCTGCTGGAAACCTGGTGCATTCTGGGACTGGTAGTCTTTTATGTGAAAACTCTGTTTTCTTGCTTCTACCAGAACTGACAGGTTGCTTGTTCAGAGTCACATCATCTTTTTTATAGCTCCTACCTGAGCTATGATAAGCTTCCTTATCACAGCACATATATGTTTCCATATTAAAAAAAACCACCTAATTTTAACGGGATTAGGGCACTGTGACAAAATGACAAGACAACCCCTACATTGAGAACCCTGGAGAAAGGAAGGTGTGCCCACCCACACACAGACGCTGTAATGGGAGGGTAGGGTTTAGGTGGAAATATGGGATATACATTCTTTGCCATTGTCAATTTCACGCAGTGGGGTGTCATGCAGCCAGCAATGTCAACTGGAAAGCAGACATCAGGGGGTGGTTTGGCAGAAATAGCTCAGGCGTGGAGAGATATATCTGCAACTCATCAACACACAGCTGGTAATGTAAGTCAAGGGATGAGATAGCCACACTAAGGAACTGGATATCGAGAGAGGAAAAGGAAGAAGCCCCTGGATATATCCCTGTGGTACAGGAACTGGCAGCAGGGTAGCAGAGGACATGGAGCCACCAGAAAACACACTTAAGGGGCAGTGGGAGAGATATGGGGGGCGCAGGATAGTACAGAGGCCTTAGAGACGAGCGGGGCATGGTAGCAAGGAGACGGTTGTGTTCAACAGTTTTGGAGGCAGCAGAGAAGTCAGGAGGGGACAGACAGAGTATGAGCCCTTGTATTTTGCCACACACACTTCAGTGAGAACTTTAGCATGAAGCGAGTCGGTACAGTGTGATGGAGAACAGCCAGTCTGTGAAGGATCTTGGGGGGTATGAGAGATGAGGACGTGAAGTTGCTGTGTGTGTTGCACAGCTCCAACATGACATATGTATGTTTCTCTTGTGTTTCTCAATCCACAGGACATCCTTGGTGACCTTCCTGGTGCTGTCGTGCAGTGCCAGCTGACTACGTCATTCAACATGCAGTAGTCTGGGGTAGGTGGACCTACAGGTAATTTGTCTGTGAGGACAATCAGGGGTAGCACATGTCTGTGTGCACATATGTTGTTGTTCACCTCTTTGCCCTGCCCCCCCAAACCCCATATGTTGCTGTTGGCACACATATCCACATGTGTGCCTGGGCAGTTTGTCGTCTCCAGCACTGTCTCTGGGACATATCCAACAGAATTGCATGTGTCTGCAGGTCCTAGGTGTTCTGGTGGTGGGTTGCACATACACCCTTCCCTGACATTGTAGCATCAGCCAACAGCAGTTGTCACCCACCTACTCACTCTTATAGGCGGAAGCCTAAGGAGCTTCAGTGGGGCCTCTTCTTAATGTAGCCGGGACTTTACAATGCCCCCTGGGATCTGTAGTCCCACTAGCTAATCAAAAAGGTAGTTGTGAACGAGTAGCCAGGCTTTTCAAAAAAAGGTATTTTATTTCCCTTCCGGGTGAACTTTTTGCACATAAGAATCAAAAGAAATAAACCATATTTTTCTGGTACAAATGAAAATGAACTACTGGTAACAAAAAGGTGCTTATATCTTCAGCCAATCCAAAAAGGTAAAACAGTCCTTGTACTTTACACAACTGAGTTTTTTCACAATCCGTTTCCCTCAACGGATTTCTGTTTTAAACAAATCAGCATAGAGAGGAAATGTTATCTGAGAACATTAGTGCACACTCCATTTGGAACTCCTCAGGACGTTCCCCACAAAAGTCACATTCCATGTCCTCATAGTTTTCCCCGTAGCTATCTTCAGAATGGTTGTAACTCATATCATTGTTGCAAAAACCCTCCTCTCCTTTCCAAAGGCTTCTCTCCCCCTCTCTATCAGGGTGAATTGGAAGGTTACCGTATATAGTGGAGTTTTCCTCCAGAGGGCCACACACTCCTAGCTGTGTGTATGGGAAACTCTCCCTTTCAAAGTTCCCTCTATTACAAGGAATTAGCCTATCCTTTGGCTCGGATCCCCGGGAGCTTTCTGAGCACGGAAACTTAGCGTGGCTTTTTCCCCAGGCAAGCCTTCTACTCCCTTTTACAGTATGCTTCTCTTTGGGCAGGTAAGTATCCCTTTGATAATAGTTACTGCCCTCCCGGTACTTGTTCTCAGGGAGACTTCCTCTCACAGGTTCCTTCCGTCTGCCTGTTTGAATACCTCCGTGGCACCAACCACCTGGTTCTTGTTCAGTGCTGCCCAGCACCCTGTAACCAGCCTCTGGTATTCTCTCAGCTATCTCCTGTGGCACACTGCTTGAACCTCCGTGGGAAGCTTTTCCTTTAGTTTCCAAAACAGCTCTGCCGTACTCCTGCTTAGCTCCTCTAAGCTCCTGGTTAGCTCTCTTCCTGGAATCCTGGTTAGCCCTCCTAGGATCCTGGTTAGCTCTCCTACTGACAAACTCTGAGTGAGTTTTATCTGCGTCACTCCTAGTGTTCCGGTGAGCTTTCCCCGCCCTCAGCTGCCTCTCATCAGCTAATATGCTATGATGTAATCCCCTACTAGGGCGTGCTCCTACACCTGGTGCTTTTGTTTTTGCTGGTTGCTCATAGCAACCCTGATCCATGTGCTCTGAGCTGTCACTTTTAGACCTGCTCAGCTCTGTTTTTCCTATTTCCATTGGCAGATTCTGACCTATCCCATGACAGATCCCCCCCCCTTAAAATATTACGGGCTGCGGAATCTTTCTGACAGCTCGTAATTCGCGATAGCGCGTCTGCATTTCCGTGTAGTTTCCCAGCCCTATGCTGTACCATGAAGTCAAAAGACTGCAGCGCTAGATGCCACCGGGTTAACCGGGCATTGCTATTTCGCATTTGATTCAGCCACTTTAAAGGGGCATGGTCAGTGACTAAGAGGAATTTCCTGCCTGTCAAATAAAAGCTTAAGGCCTCGACGGCCCACTTTATTGCGAGGCACTCCCTCTCTATCGTGGAGTAATTCCTCTCTGCTTTTGAGAGCTTGCGACTTAGATAAGTCACCGGGTGTTCTACCCCTTCGAACACCTGGGACATAACTGCCCCAACCCTGTCTCTGACGCAGCTCTCTGTACCACGAAGGGTAAGCTAAAATCAATTCCCCGTAGTACCGGAGCCTTACAAAGTTTGTCCTTAAGGACAGTAAAGGCTTCTTCAGCCTCTGGGGTCCACCTTACGGTATTCGGTGCGTTTTTTCGAAGCATCTCAGTAAACAGGATGCTCTCTTTGGCAAATTGAGGTATGAACCTCCTGTAGTATCCTACTAAACCGAGGAAACTACGTACTTGTTTTTTCATTCCTGGCCGGGGAAAATCCCTCATGCTTTCAATTTTACAAGCTAGGGGCCTTACTACTCCCCTCCCGACCATGTGGCCCAGGTACTTAGCCTCCTCGCTGGCGAATAGGCACTTTGCGGGGTTTAGCGTTAAACCGGCCTTGTGCAGTGCTCTCAGGATTGCCTCTACCCTTGCGAGGTGCTGGGTCCACGTTGTACTATATATCACTACATCGTCCATGTAGGCCAATGCGTAGTCATGGTGGGGTCTTAGGACCTGATCCACCAGGCGCTGGCAGGTGGCGGTGGCGTCATGCAAGCCAAATGGCATGCGCCTGAACTGAAAGAGCCCTATGGGCGTGCTAAACGCTGTTTTGGGTTTTGAGTCTTTTGTTAATGGCACTTGCCAATACCCTTTTGTAAGGTCTAGTGTCGTTAAATATTTGGCCTGCCCCAGGCAATCTAATAAGTCATCGATGCGGGGCATCGGGTAGGCATCAAACTGGGAAATCTCATTTACCCTGCGAAAGTCTATACAAAATCTGAGAGTCCCATCTGGCTTGGGCACCAGCACTATTGGGCTTGACCAGGGACTATGTGACTCTTCTATTATGCCCATAGTGACCATCTCCTTCACCTGCTCTATTATTTCCTTCTTTTTAGTTTCTGGCATACGGTAGGGGCGCTGCCTAATTACTTGTCCTGACGCTGTGATTATCTCGTGGGCAATGATATGGGTTTCCCCGGGTTTTGTGGTCAGGACATCAGCAAATCTGTCCAGCACCTGGGTTAATTCCTGTTGCTGTTGCGGGGAGAGCACTGCGCCTAACCTAGGTTTTGGCCTTTCCTTCCAATCAGAAATTTGAGGTCCCAGATCTTCTTCCTTCTTTTCCTCTGCTAGGGCCATCATAATCTTTACTTCCTTCCGCCCAGTAGACCCAAACCCTTGTTCCCCCCGAGTAGTTGGTGGTAATGATGACACCTCCTCCACTGTGGGAAAGCCCACACGCTCACATATTAACTGAGCAATGCGGTCGCCTATTTGGACTTTAAAGTCTTTCTCTCTCCAAAATTAAAGATTAGGACCTTTATGCAGCCCCTGTAATCGGGATCTATAACCCCTGCCCCTATATCCAGAAAGAATTTTACTGCCAGGCCCGACCTTGGGGCAATACGGCCGTAGCAGCCCTCCGGTATTTTGACTTGTATGCCCGTGTCAACCAAAGCTTTGCCCCCTTTTACAACTATAGCTTCCTCCGTGCTGAAAAGGTCGTACTCTGCAGCTGCTGGGGAGGCTCTCTGCGGTCTTCTTTCTAGTTTTGACGCTTTACAGAACTGGAGCACAAATTTTGGTTTCCCTAAGGGACCCTCCCTCTTGGGTGCCTGCGATTGTGCTCTAGACTTTGTTGCTTTCCCAAATAAGGGATTAGGGAGTCTAGCTGCTAAAGCCTCTGACCCTATTTCTCTAGGCCCTACCTGGGGTTGACTGGCCCTCTGGCCAGGTTTGTTAAACCCTTCTTCCATTTTCTGGAAAAATGGTGGCCAATCCCTTCCCAAGACAACTTCCCTGGGCAGTTTTGGAACAATAGCCATCAACATCTGCTGTTTTGTTCCCAATGCACCCACCTCTAAGTTGTGTAAGGGATAGTGTGAGCCTGCTCCATGCACACACCTAATACGTACTTGGCCTTCTGCTTGACTCAGGGGTGACAAACGGTGCTTCTCAATGGCTTCCCAGAGCTTCCGTGAAACCATGCTCTGGTCAGCCCCCGAGTCAAGTAGTGCCAGTGCATCCATACCTTCTACCTTGACTGGTAGGAGAAACCCATCCTGGTTTGGTTCTTCAGCTCCTGACACCAGAACCGTTCTTTCAGGGCAGCTTCTCTGAAAATGTCCGGCCTTCCCACAGGTGAAACATTTTCCTTTGGGTACATGCAAAACATTAACATTTTCCGAGTTATTAACAGAAGACATTTTAGCATTTAACCTGTTACCTTTCCTGCTAAAATTTCCCATACCAGCTGCTCGCCACAGACCTACCCCCGAGGTGTCAGTCATCTCTGCTGCGAAAAACCTCTCAGCAAGAGTGGCTGCCTCATCGGTGGTTTGACAATGCTGGAGCATCAGAAATGTTTTTACCTCACTGGGAACAGCTTGCATGAACTGTTCTAAAACAAGTCTGTCTATAATTGTTTCCAGTGTGCTTCCTTCCGGATTTAACCATTTTCCGGCCAAACTTT
Organism: Ichthyophis bannanicus; assembly: GCA_033557465.1. Taxonomy (NCBI): domain Eukaryota; kingdom Metazoa; phylum Chordata; class Amphibia; order Gymnophiona; family Ichthyophiidae; genus Ichthyophis; species Ichthyophis bannanicus. The sequence goes on from CM066033.1 coordinate 1,227,119,573, forward strand.
TCAGCCTTTGAGACAGGGCCTTAGGGGTCTCCTGAGGCTTTATCCTTGCCTCCCTAAACATTCTATGATAATGCATAGGAGTCAGCCCTAGTCTGTCTTTGACTGCTTTTTTGATTTCTGCATAATTAGATGCCAGGCTAGCCGGCATGGCCTTAAATGCAGAAAGAGCCTCGCCTGATAATGATATGGCAAACCTGGTTGCCCATTGCTCCTCTGGCCATTTCAAAACTGCGGCTATACGCTCAAAAGCGTCTATATAATCGTCCAGATTATCATGCGGCTTTAATTGTCCTAATGACAAAGCACCATGAGGGCTCAGTCCTGCTCCCTGGAATATGGAGGGGATGTCTGCTCTGGCATCCACTGGCTTCTTCAAAAGCGCCTCCATGGTGTCCATCAGCGGCTTTTGCTGCTCCCTCATAGTCAGAGCGGTCTGCTCCTGCAGATACCGGACCAGCTCAATTTGTTTGTCCCACTGTGCCTGCATCCAGCACATAACGTCCTGCGGCTCCATCTTCGGCGTCAACGTCCCTATGGAGAGAAAAGACAGAAAAAAAACCCACCAAGTGCGGTACTGCGACTTTTCTCTTCCCTCCGTCTATTTCTCCGCTTGCCCACCAGCGCCCCCTTTCTCACACTTGTCCTGCCCCAGTTATGCCCAGGTACCCTTTACCTGAGGCTTCATGCAGGATTCAGCCTGTGAGAAAGTTTTGCTGGGTCATCAGCACCTGGCAACGAGAAATCTTTCACGACGGCTCTCCTCAGTCTGGATAAGTCCTCACCAGTAGACAAGTAGTTCTTGTAGCTGTGTCTTTTTAATCCTTAGGCAAAAATCCTGCCAACTACGCCATTTGTCACCCACCTACTCACTCTTATAGGCGGAAGCCTAAGGAGCTTCAGTGGGGCCTCTTCTTAATGTAGCCGGGACTTTACAATGCCCCCTGGGATCTGTAGTCCCACTAGCTAATCAAAAAGGTAGTTGTGAACGAGTAGCCAGGCTTTTCAAAAAGAGGTATTTTATTTCCCTTCCGGGTGAACTTTTTGCACATAAGAATCAAAAGAAATAAACCATATTTTTCTGGTACAAATGAAAATGAACTACTGGTAACAAAAAGGTGCTTATCTTCAGCCAATCCAAAAAGGTAAAACAGTCCTTGTACTTTACACAAGTGAGTTTTTCACAATCCGTTTCCCTCAACGGATTTCTGTTTTAAACAAATCAGCATAGAGAGGAAATGTTATCTGAGAACATTAGTGCACACTCCATTTGGAACTCCTCAGGACGTTCCCCACAAAAGTCACATTCCATGTCCTCATAGTTTTCCCCGTAGCTATCTTCAGAATGGTTGTAACTCATATCATTGTTGCAAAAACCCTCCTCTCCTTTCCAAAGGCTTCTCTCCCCCTCTCTATCAGGGTGAATTGGAAGGTTACCGTATATAGTGGAGTTTTCCTCCAGAGGGCCACACACTCCTAGCTGTGTGTATGGGAAACTCTCCCTTTCAAAGTTCCCTCTATTACAAGGAATTAGCCTATCCTTTGGCTCGGTTCCCCGGGAGCTTTCTGAGCACGGAAACTTAGCGTGGCTTTTTCCCCAGGCAAGCCTTCTATTCCCTTTTACAGTATGCTTCTCTTTGGACAGGTAAGTATCCCTTTGATAATAGTTACTGCCCTCCCGGTACTTGTTCTCAGGGAGACTTCCTCTCACAGGTTCCTTCCGTCTGCCTGTTTGAATAACTCCATGGCACCAACCACCTGGTTCTTGTTCAGTGCTGCCCAGCACCCTGTAACCTGCCTCTGGTATTCTCTCAGCTATCTCCTGTGGCACACTGCTTGAACCTCCGTGAGAAGTTTTTCCTTTAGTTTCCAAAACAGCTCTGCCGTACTCCTGCTTAGCTCCTCTAAGCTCCTGGTTAGCTTTCTTCTGGAATCCTGGTTAGCCCTCCTAGGATCCTGGTTAGCTCTCCTACTGACAAACTCTGAGTGAGTTTTATCTGCGTCACTCCTAGTGTTCCGGTGAGCTTGCCCCACCCTCAGCTTCCTCTCATCAGCTAATATGCTATGATGTAATCCCCTACTAGGGCGTGCTCCTACACCTGGTGCTTTTGTTTTTGCTGGTTGCTCATAGCAACCCTGATCCATGTGCTCTGAGCTGTCACTTTTAGACCTGCTCAGCTCTGTTTTTCCTATTTCCATAGGCAGATTCTGACCTACCCCATGACAGTGTATCATTGCATTTGACAAGCCTTTATCTCTACTAATCTCCAGTTGTGCACACACAGGCCGCATGCTACTGGTGGCACGCTCACCTTAGCATACTGTGTGTGTGTTTTAGGGTTGGCTGTGTGATGATACAGTCTGCAGGCATTTTGCATTATCATGTGGTGTGAGGGGTCTGTACACCTGTGGAGCGGTTGTGACTGTACTATCTCTACCTTACTGCTGTTGACCTTGTGAACATTGTGGGCATGTGTTGTGTGTTGTGAGCTGACCTATCTCTTGTGTGCTGACAGACCACTGCGCAACAGCATTTATGTATCACAGATATCGCCATTATTTGGAAATGCATCAACAGTGGCTGGACATGGGGACATAGTAATTCTATACATTTTGATAACTTCTTCTCCCTTCACTGTGACGTGTTGTGGCCTTTGCCAGCCTCAGAGGATCCCGAGGAGACACTTGCTGGCAAAGGCACCTTGGGTCTTTTGGGAATTATATCAGCCTTTACATGTTAGTGATTTGCTGTTTGTTTCATGGACCTTTCCTGTTGAGTCTCTGTACACCAATGTTGATGCACATAGGGTGTAACTGTGCAACGCCTGTGTGACATGGGCATGTACATGACCATATCCATGTGACACCCTCATCTGCGGTTCCATTTCCAAATGTCCACAACATGCAGTGTGTTCTGTATTGTGATCATGTTATGTTTGCCTGTGTGACGTTTCATTATGTACATATTGATGTTTGACTCCCTGCAATTTGGCCTGATGTTGCGAGCAGCATACCAATACATTGTTTCTCCTTCTTCTGCACAGGGCAGAGGACACACACAGCACATCTACTACAGTGCATCCACGGTCACCATCACCCACCTGTTGGTGGACACAACAACACCATGCAACTATCCCTGGGAGATGGTGCCATAGGATGTTTGACCTCTGCGAGTGGGACACATGCCTTGGATGGACATTATTGTTGGACTGTTACTTTGAGCATAACAGGCCTGTCCAACACAGCGCTGCTGCCATGCTCTGGCTGGGTGTCGTGTTCATCGCAGGAGACACACATGACCTTTCTAGTACTGTGGGCATACTGAGATGTCACACTTGACTATGCATGCCTATGGTTTCAAGGACAGTCTTAACGGGACTTTTTGGATTGCAGACACCCTTTGCACTGTGGACACTGTGTACTGGTCCCTACATGTGCAGCAGGGACTGACATTGTCGCTGTATGTTGTACATCCATCTGACATTGTGTTGGTGTGTTTTGCCCATGTGTGTGACCTGAACCGCAGGATACCCTCATCTGTTTAGTTCAGCAGGAGCATACAGCCATATGTGTGGCACAGGGAGCACATTGGAGAGGTCCTCTTGTCCATGTCGGCCTACCCTCCACTTGGACATGACACAGTATTTGCCACCACACCACTTTACGGCACACCAACATCTTGGATTGATGTTTGCCCTCACCAAGGGTGTTACAGTGCATGTGTGGCATCACTGTATCATGTTTCAATGTACATGGTGCATGTGCATGTGACTGAATATTTTGGTGCAACACAGCATGTGACAATATGGCTTCTGTGTGGGTTACTGGAATATGTTTGACCTTTCTTTCAATCACTATATACAGGTTATTGTGTTTGTTTACTGTACAGACATGTCGCTCTACATTGATTTACAAACCTAGCATTGCATGTCTGCACAGTCCTATTTATCCCCTGAGGTTCCGGCACTCACACTGCCCCGTCATATTTGGAGTGTGGCAGTGTGGGTGTCCATTTTCTTCCTTCATTTGTGCATTCCATGTACCGTGATATATGTGTACAGACACTGTATCCACACCACCCATTGCAGGGGACCTTCTGCATAGTGCTATCTCTGCATGTGTCAGAGGATCATTTTATTTCAATTCTCTGTGTTCATGTGCCTCTTGTACCTGTTACCATATCCTCATTTTGCATTTGGCGATTGTTTTGGGTTACACTGGTGCCGCTTTGATTCCTATATCAGGTATTATGTGACAGCTGTAACATATATTTTGATATCTGTGTTTACACTTGCTTACTTTTAACAACGTATGCTGTTTCATTTTTGTGCCTCCTGTATTTGCGGACAGATATGTTTTTGGGGACAAATCATGACTGATGTGTGTTGGGCCCTCATCATGCACCGCCTACTGTCTACATGCACACATATGTGATTAAGGCATTTGGGGCGTGCGGCAGCATGTGGGGGGTGGGGGGCTAATGCATAGTGCACACCATGCACCTAATGCACATTATCTCTCCTGCCCATCATCTGTAGATGGCTCAGTGACTTTTCTGTGACATGTAGGTTGCTGCCCTGCCAAATGTGTTTTCACTTTTTTCGTGTTATCCATACACCTTGGTATTATGTAAGGCGGTATCTACGCTATGTCTCATGGTTAACCAAAATAAAAATATGTGTTGGACATACATTTGTCTCTGCTGCTGCTTGACCACACTGACACACGTATTTAGTGATTTCCTGGTCATGGACATGGCCCACCTGTGCTCACATCCTTGTAGGGTGCCAGCTGTCTATCTGCCAGCTGTCTGCCACATCACTGGGTGTTACAGGTTCCCATACACTCATTCCCTTTGAGGTAATATCTTTGCATTGTGCTTGCAGTGATTGTTTGGGATAGTGGTTACAGACATGTGTTGGAACACCATAAGTTGCAGGTTTGATTCCCACATGGGTTTTTTTTTTGGGGGGGGGGGGAAGTTGTGCTAACTTGATCATGAGCTGCCTGCAGGTTCGTCACCTCTCCACACAACCTTCCATCTATTCACTGTACACCACAGTGTGCCCTCTGTGCTGCCTATCCATCACATATTAGCTGTTACATATGTCTCTTTCTTTGTACTGTCCATGCAGGCAGTCCACTTGGGGGATTGGCATTGCTTTTGTTCAGCTGGTCTGGGCCACACCTGTTTGCAGGTTCAATTCTCACATGCTCCTTTTCTGTTCCCTATTTTGCCCTGCTCCAGAGAGCATCCCCTGCCACCCTTTGGGTTTAGGTTTTTTCCTCTTTTGCATGCTGTAACCACTGCATAACATTTCATTGTGTGTGTGCATGTAGTTATATGTGGCTCTCGTCCCAATTACAGACTGTGATCTGAGCTGTACACAAAAGTTCTGCATGTGCATTCCATCATGGTTACTGTTGGGTGTTGCCCTATCCTGGCAGACAGCAGGCGTTTTGTGTGGTGCTCTGCAGTGTTCTTGTATGCAGCCTTTGCTAACAAGCTCACGTTGGTGGTATAGCCTATTGGTTTGTGCATTGACACTTGTGCTGATGGTCATGGGTTTGATTCCTCTCTGTTCTCTTTCATTTGTATGTCTGTCCTACACAGCTACTTTTCATTCTTGTAACAGTCATATCTGTGCCGATCTGTGCTGTTGGCACATTATACCCTTGTCACAGTTGCCAAACATACTTCTGTCCATCTATGTGTGTCTGCCAGCTGTGTACCGTCCTGCCCTGATGTGCAGGCTGCTACTCCATGTCCTGCACTGGTACACGTTTCTGCATTGCAGCTCTACCTGCTTGCCTCTCCTGTGTCTGCTCTTCATGGCACTGCTACTCCTCTGTCCTCCTGTCATTACACCTATCCTGCTACCTCTACCTCCTCTGCTGGACACATCTTCCCATGCTCTGCCACACACTGTCATTGTTGCATGGTACATTACCATCAACTGGTACAGCTGCCCCCAATATGTTTGTACACTTTACCAGCTGCCACATGGGCTGGACGCAGATTTGTCTGGTCCATCAGCTCTGATCTACTTCCTTCCATCACTTGTGCATTGCCTTTCCTTGGTGCTCTGTGCAGTGTTAGGGTTACTTCTGTGTTTGGGCCATACCTTTCTTGCTTGTCAACTTGGGGCACCTTACTGCCATTGGCCACCATTTCTTGAGTCACCTATACATCCTTGGGGCATCTTTAGCGGCACCATAGATTCTGACAGCTTATGGGGCGCCTTATATGGTGCCTTGGGGGTTGCCAACCTTTTGTGCTGACCTCTGGGGCACATTATGACCTGCCTTCGCTGACATGGTGGTTTATGATGTGCCTTCTGGTGCACCCTAAAAGGTGCATTAGGTTACGGCACTGGGGTGTGGGTATTTTTAGCTGGCAGCACAGATTGTTGGAATGTGTCTGACTGTTACAAGCAGGAAAAGAAATTGCCTTGGGCACCCTTATTCAGTGAGTCCACTGAGGGATTGAACTCATGACCCCTGTCTCAGCAGTCATTGCATTAATCAGTGTGCTACACCTCTGTTGCTGTGACTACAGGTCAGCACGTGAAGTTAAGGTTATCGCGTGATAACGCGCCACAGCTCCCTCTATTGCACGATAACGGACAGGCGCCCTCTATCGCGCGATAACCTGCCATTGCTACCTTAAGACCGGAATGCCCACTACCTTATATGGCATTCGTCACAGTAACACTGTAGCTAACGCCGGTAACATTAGGACGGTTCAGTAAACATACCCCTAGGTGTTAAGGTGGCAAGCATGCACCTTAATGCCTGAAAATGGCTGGCATGGCAACACTGGATATGGGAGCCCAGTGAAAGGCAATGTAATGGTGATGGTTGGAAGTATAGGTGGGAGCTGATGGACCTCACAGATCCGTGGGTATCTCACATGGCAGCCAGTAAGTGGGATGAGCATTTAGGAAGCAGCTGTACTGATGCACTGGAGGGGGGGGGGGTCGCCCACGTAAAATGCTGCAATGTCAGTGTGTGGCATAGGATGGGGAAGACGTATCCCAAGCAGAGTCAGATGCAGCACCATGTGTGCAGCAAAAGGATAATGGAGCAGGAGTGGTGACCTTCAGATCAGGCACAGGAGAGGCAAGCATGAAAAGTGGAAATGGGGAAAACATCACTTGTGTGGGTCATGGTGTAACAGCTTGCAGGAGAATACATTGCCGGCAGAGGCTGATGGATGGGCTGAAGAAAGGATGGTGGTAGATGAGAGTGTTGTATGGATTGGCAGCACCAATGTACTTGAGGTGCATCCCCAATGCATTTGTACTGTGTGGAAAAAATGTGTGCCAGTGCCAGGCCTGATACCAGACATATTGGTCTCACACCTGTCCCAGACACCCAACCACCATACAACTCTCAAGATAAATTTACTTTTTTATTTATTTAACAGGTTTTATATACTGCTTTATCATTTCAATACCTGTTCAATGTAAAAACTCGATGTAACTTGTTACATTCTTGTATGTTCTGTTCAAATGTAAACCGCACTGATTATAATAGCGCGGTATATAAGAAATAAAAAATAAATAAATAAATTTCAATCAAAGTGGTTTACATTGAAACTTAAACTTGGTAAAGTACATTAAACAGGGACATTGATAACTTGGATTTTTCTGAGGCAATGGAGAGTTAAGTGACTTGGCCAAGGCCACAAGGAGTGCTAGTGGGAATTGAACTCTTGTTTCTTGGTGCCTAAGCCAGTGGTCTTAACCATTAGGCTACTTGCTACTCCTCCATGCCCCTCCACTCCATAAATGTGCATACAACTAGACAAGAATTGCTCAAACTTGCCAAATGTGAGATGATACCTGCAGATGGTCACCCGAGGGTTAGGATGTGTCTGCATGTAATGCAGAGATGTGATGGAGCCAAAGCTGTACAGTCACAGTGATGATGTAATACCTGATTCATTTATCACAAGTAGGCTATATCTGTATGTATTTAATTGCCATTTATTATAATGCTGTATCAGTGCAGTCAAAGTGGGTTACATTCTACCAAAAACTTGGTAATGTATGATTAGAAACAGGGAATGTGAGAACCTGCAGTCTGCTGAGTCAGTGGAGGGTTAAGTGACCTGCCCAAGGTCACAAGGAATGGTGGTAAATCAATGAAGGCTGTGCCATACATAAAAAGCCTAAGTGAAACCTTCCAACCAGTCACACAAGGAGTGCTAGTGGGCACTGAACCCTGGTATCTTGTTTTCTAGGCCAGTGCCCTGACCATTAGACTATGCCTCCAGTCAAGTGGCAGACATTTGGAGGGTGAACATGTCTGGCCTCCTGCAATGGGCAGCAGCAGAGCCAAGAAAGCAATGCACTCAGAGGGGCATGATGGTGAAGTGCATGTGTGCAGTCCCAAATTGTTGGCGGAACACATAAAAAAGCATAAGAAAGTATGTTAGCCAGTCACAGTAGATCCCTGACTTTTCCAGGCATGAAAATGAACTGAGTAGCACACAGGCACAAAGAGAAAAAGTGGGAATTGCACCCCTGTCGCTTGTTAATGGAGACAGTGCTCTAACCATTAGACTACTCCTCCACACCATACTGCACATAAACGTCTGGAATCATAGAGACTGCAGGTCCCTGCCTGTAGTGGGTGGACCCCAGATCGTGAAACAACATAGCAGCCACATTCAGAGACATTGGTACATCACATCTAGGTGTTGGTTCCATTGGCGCACATGCAGTACATAATGCCCATGACATGCAGTACTGTAGCAGCACCACAGATATACTGCTTTGCAGGCTACCTCCCTTGTGCAAAGGCCTAGGCACAGGTGAGGTCAAGATGCCCATCCCTGTACTATACTCCCAATGGCAAACAACAGTTACGCGCATGGGTCTGCTGCACTGCAGTGTGTCACAAAGCCATGAGGCAGCTCATGTGCATGGCGTGCAGTCCCCTGTGACCTGCTGCACACGACAGGACAGGTACACATGCACATACAATGAGCACAAACCACAGTAATGGGCCATGCGGCCCATTACAGATCATCTTGTGCTCCCTGGGGAAACATGCACAAGTTTCCCATCATCAGAGAGGACAGGTGGGTACCGGGCTATGCCCCAGTGATCACAGTCACCACTATATCTGCAATGTCTGCTATGTGTGCCAGTATAGGTTAGCCCCTCCTACCCATGATGCACTGCACACACAGAACAGCATTCTGTAGCTGATCACCAAATGGGGAATACAGTGATCCATCACATCAGCTCAGTAATACGCACTGACAGTGTGTGCTACAAGCACATAACACCTGCAAACTGTGCTAATGATCTGTTTCAGCAGTCATCCTGAAGGTGAGGATGGGTGCACAGCACCTGGTCCCCAGAGCCTGCACTGCTCGAGTTGGACTCTGCTGCAGATCCATATCATTGCCAGTGTGTGATGCTTGTTGCCTGGTTGTCTGCACAATTGCAACATGCCATAGTTGCCTGTGACATCTGGCCCTTTGTCCTGCTCCTGTTGACCAGAGACTCCCCTAGAACATCTCATGTCAGTGCCCAGGGTTGTGGCAGCTGTGTCTATGAAAGTCAAATGCTATGGAGTCTGTATAGGCTGGTGTGGGGCTACTGTCACTGTACTGCTGGGCCTACCAGGACCATAGTGGGCATGTCAAGAACAGCTGCTATCCTGAACATTTGGAACTACAAATCCACCATATCAAGCACAGTCAGTCTGCATTTGAGGCATGCCATAGGGCTATCTCAGCTGTGCCAATGCAAACAGTGCCCAGTCTTCTAGTCAGCACATATTGCACGTGCACAGAACAACCATGTACACCCTGGCTTGGGACAAACAGCATGGCCACCCAGCAGTCGGCTCAGTGATTGGGCTCCCAGGAAAGGGAGAGCACCTACAGCCTGACACTATATAGCATTATGTGGATACATAGTCATGACATGGTCACTGCTTGGTCACAATGAGAGTGCCTTTGCAGCATGAAATGCAGTGGGCACCCTGGCCATGCATGTGGCAGATGGGCACTACGAAGTCAGAACTATTGACCGTAACTCCGACGCATACACATCCTGGGCAAACCGCTCTGTTTCAGGCCATGCCCACAATCCTCTGCTCCTCGTCATGCACATTTCCAGACTAATACTGGGAACAGCCTATGCAATGTGAGGCACAGTGCATTGCAGAAGGCCACATTACCCTGGAGAGACACACACACACACACATCACCGTGCTGTGAAAAAGTGGTGATGGTTGGCATTTCTGCCTGCCACTTCGGGGTCCTTATCTGCTCAAGCATTGTTAATGTGTGCTCATTGTGCAGGTGCTATTAGCGCACTCTGAAATTCTTGCCCATTGTTAACGCCCACTCAGTGAGCCAGTGCTATCAGCCTGCCCTTCAAAGCAGCCCTGGGGAGTGGGGCCTGTCTGTATGGCTGATGGGTGCGTGTATGGACCATTGCTGTATGGATTGTTGGGGATTGCACATGCTGGTGCTATACCTGAACTGTAGGATAAAGTTTACACACAGGGACATGCAATACAAGATCCACATCCGGGTCTTGAACCTGTGACCCACTGCTCATATACATACTTGCCTTGTGTATTGTTATGGGTTCAGCAGTCCATGGTAGCAGATGTGATTATTGGCATGGCGAATATGGGCATGTATAGGTGTCTACCTATGTCTGCTGAGATCTTTGCATGCCCTGTGCCATACCTGCCTGACAAGGTGTGTTTGGTGGGTGTGGGACGTGTTGTCCAGTCTGTATGGTGCAATGGCTGTCTATACTGCTGGTGCATCTGACATTCCTGTCTTACACATGGGATATGTCCACTTAGAGGGGCAGTCCATACAACAGACACACACATATCTCAAGCCATGTCGGAACTAGGAGAATGACATTATTCCCTCATATCTGGTGTGTGCTTGTGGTGTAGTCATCCGCTATACAAAAAAACCCAAACAAAAAGGTAGCCTACCAAATATGATCTGTATGTCCAAAAAAGGCCAACCTGCATAAGAGTATTAAAAATATATTTTTTTTGTCATACTTTTCAAGGTGAGGAACCAAACCCTACTTATGAAGCATCCATTTTATTCAAATTTTTGCAGTAAAAAGCTTTAACAAAACAAATTTAAAAAATACTTAGCTTGATCTCAGGTGAATGGTCCTCCAACATCCATTCAGAAAAAGAAGGTACATGACACAGTACCACATTTCGGGTCCAACATTCACAAGACCCTGCTTCAGGTGGTAACTTTAATCCAAGAACAGTGTAAACCAACACATAAGGTGTTCGACCCTGAACCGCTGCAAAGCCAAAGAAAATTATTCTTCTTTTTAAATACCGGCATCGGACGTCATGTCCTAACAACAACATTTTACTGCCAACTGATTGGGGCCGAGAACAACTCATGTTAACAGACCTACCAGAACAGCTTAAGGAATTGCTTAAAATGTCACCCGAATCACTAAAGAGAAAACCAGTCGAATTCCAAATTAAGGCCATATAGGGTTACTGAATCCAAAATGTAGATCCATCTTTGCTCACAGTAATGTAACCGCACCATCCGATCACCTCCATGGATCAATGGAGGGGTCCAATCTAATACCGTCCAAGACAACCGTTAAAAAGCATAATCAAACTGAAGGCAATATTGCACAATAGGAGCAGTAAATGTTTTTGTAGGCAATCTTGAAGCATGTTCTGATAAACACCTTTTTAATGGATGGGTCATACAACCCACATATTTCAGTCCAGAGGGGCATAATAGAAGGTAAACAACAAAGGCTGATTCATAAGTGGTATAAATCCATGAATGCCAGACCTTATTAGTAGCAACATCAACCCAAAATTCCCCTTCCAGCATGCCAGTGAGGTAGATACAACTCCCACAAGGGAAATGGCCCTTCTGCTTGGCTAACGCACCGGTTCAATAGTTGCATGCACCAAGTGGTGCAGTCATGGCATGACCTTGCATCTTGCAGCCTGATTTGGCTGATGTTATTTTTTTATTTTTATTTATTTAACAGTTTTTATATACCGCACTATTCATCATCAGTGCGGTTTACATTAAACAACATATACCTATCAATATAAAACTGACATAGGTTTACAGATAACAGGGAAAATAAACTGGGTATGAACAGGGGAGAACTATATACAATTAAACAGGTAACATCATGGATTGGTATTTACAGAGATGCAGCACTTTCCACATTTTAATACCTTTGTTCTGGTTGTTGCTATGAGGAAGGCAGTTAATTGTGTCAGGCGGAAGGAAATTCTACGGTATGTATGGAAGATTGAAGTGCAAAGTGAATAAATAGTGCTTAATGGCCTTTCTGAATTGAGTGATGTCCTTGATTGATCTGATGCTGGGAGGGAGTTTGTTCCAGCACCTGGGAGCATAAGACACAAAAGCTCTGTTAGTGGTTAGTTGAGTCCATTTTGTGGAGATAATAGGAGTAACTAGTGTGTTTTCCGCTACTAGTCTCCTGGACCTATTGTTTGGTGCATGGGTGAGGAGATTTGAGATCGATGTAGGAGATATTTTATTAATGGCCTTGAATGTGATGAGGAGAGTTTTATATATTATTCTGCAACTTATCGGGAGCCAGTGTAAATCGATTAGTATTGGTGTTATATGATCTCTTTTTGACGCTCCAGACAAGATGCGGGCTGCCGCATTCATGCCGCATTCACATGTTGATTCACATGTGCCCCAGATGGCTGTTGATGACTGGGTCCTTACATTTGGAGGGTGCCCCAGTTCACACAGGGCCTCGTGCTATCTGAACACACCACAAACACTTTTGTCCACTCTATAGTTACCTCCCACTTGCCACTGCACCATCCTCCCTGCTGGTCTCTCTTGGAGTCATCTCTCTCCCCTTCCATCACTTCAGAATTCTGCAGCACGGCTGATCCTTTGCCAATCCCAATACACTCATATAACCCTTCTCCTGATCTCATTGCACTGGTTCCCCGTCCGTTTCAAGATCCATTGCACACATGCGATGTGTGCAAACCTATAAATGCATCCCCTCTACTGCCCCTCATTACCTTTCCTCTCTCCCTACACCCCTTTTCCGTGGACACCGCTCCTCCTCTGGCTATCTCCTCTCTATGCCTTGTTCATCTACTGGCATCTTCAGACTACGATCCTTTCACCTTGCTGCTCCAAATGCCTCTATTCATACGTCACGTCTCATTTCTCTACTTCTTCAAATCCATGCAGAAGGCATACTTCCTTTGGGCTGCTGTTGGATCCTTATCTCTTGTTTTCCGGTGTCTCCGCTCCCTATTTTACCCTTATTCCTCTAGTATTGTATTGTCTATCATCACTTGATTGTAAGCTCTTTGGGCAGGGACTGTTCCTGTGTGTTTGTACAGTGCTGCGTATGCCTTGTAGCACATTATGAACGATGTATAGTAGTAGCACTAGTGTCATCATCTTGCAGGTGGTGGTGCTGGGTGCACATTTTGCCCTGACATGTCCTGTGTACTATTCCTTCCACATCATCATTTTTACTCCCCACATGCAAATATCCACTCACTATGTGCGGGTGGGGGGTATCCTGATCCAAGGGCCAAGTGATCCACACAGTTACCTAGACTGGTGCCATGGGCCAAAGGTCATTGTGGGCAGCCTGCCAGCTGCTCCATTCCACCCCGTCATCATGGCACACCCACCAGTTCAGTGCTGCACGCGGCCTCACTACTGTTGCAGACATGCAGCTGTGCACATCTTGCCGCTTCAGCCCCTCTCCGTCGGGGGATGTGGACACATGCCCTCTTATTACTGATTGTGGAGGGGAGAGAGATCAGCATGTGCTCCACTGTCCCTGCCGCTGCGATGTTCACCTTCAGACAGACTTTGGCAGATGTTGCATTGTGCCGGGCACACAGGGTTGGCACAGAGCTTTTTTCTGTTGCAGGCAGGATGCTCTGCATCCACCACCAACACCCCCATACCAGGCAGATATGGCAGCATGGTGGTAGTGCAGTGGGCCACAGTACCTGACCATCCACTATGTAGGTTAAGCAGGCGCCTAGGATAGTAGGTATAGATGAGAGGGGGTGGCAGCAGAACACATCAGGCTGCACCGGTCCCCATCCCCAGCTACTGCCAATTCAGTCTCGGGGGAGGGGGGAGAGGCAGACAGCCGCAGTGTTAGTATTTTCATGGATGGCTGCATTTTGCAGCCCACTTTGGAGCTTCTGCCGCTGCCAGCCCCTTCCTCCAGAGACAGCTTTGGCAGCAGCGGTGGTGGGTGGACCAGCCAGGGTCTCTGTCGCAGGAGACAGGGACGCTTAAGAACACAACATAAGAAATGCCACACTGGGTCAGACCATCAAGCCCAGTATCCTGTTTCCAACAGTGGCCAATCCAGATCACAAGTACCTAGCAGTTTCCCAAAAAGACACACAGGTTCCACAATGCTTGTACTGGGGCAAGCAGTGGTTTACCTGGGTCCTCTTTAATAATGGTTTATGGACCTTTCCTCCAGGAACTTGTCCAAACCTTTTTTAAACCCAGCTACACTAACAGCTTCTACTACTTCCTCTGGTAACGAATTCCAGAGTTCGATTACACATTTAGTGAAAAAATATTTTCTCTTACATAGTAACCTTGTAAATGACAGCAGATAAAGACCAGTATGGCCCATCTAGTCTGCCCAGTAAGATGGCAAGAGTAGGTGCACCTGCTGCTCTGTGCAGGCCACCCCTCCCCATGTCTTTGTTTAGGGGTGAACCCACCGCTCTGTGTTGGACACCCCTATTTGTTGAGAAATTAGATAGTTATGATTATTTTGATTTTATCCTGTTGCTGTAAAGGGATCCACTGTGTCTGTCCTGTGCCATTTTGAATTCTGTCATTATATTTGCCCCCACCACTTCCATCGGGAGGGCATTTCAAGCATCCACCACCCTTTCAGTGAAAAAGTATTTCCTGATATTGCCTTTCAATTTACCCCCTTGCAGCTTCATGTTATGCCCTCTAGTTTTACAGCTTCCCCGTCTTTGGAACAGGTTTGTTTGTTCATTATTTCTCTTTAAGCATTTAAAGGTCTGACTCATATCTCCTCTATCCCTCCTCTCCTCCAGAGTGTACATATTTAGGTCTTCAAGTTTCTTCTCATAAGGCTTCTGACGCAGGCTCCAAATCATTTTGGTCGCCTTCCTCTGAACAGTTTCCAGTCTTTTTACATCCTTTGCAAGATAAGAAGTAGTTCCCACATGAAGCAAACAACTATAGGCTGTAGAGGATGGTTTTACATTCTACATGATGGATGGTAAGCACCAATTGCACTAAGGTATACTCTTACAGAGATGCTTTTTAAGTCAGACTTTGACAAATGTAGAAGGTATTCAAGCAGTTTTTTCTGTGGGCACAAGAAAGGTTCTAGGGACTGTCCCTCACACCAGATGGCAAACCTCTTCTACTTGAAACCTTACAATCTCCCTGTGGCATCTCTCCTGGAAGACAAGAGGACATTGTTAACACCAAGCAGAAAGTTCAAAGGGGATGATATTATCCCCTTATCAACCAAGTTGTGAGGGAAAGGAACCTGATGTTGGGGTGCAACTGTGCCACCTAATCATGTGTAATCAGGGCTAGTAAAGTGCCCAGACAAACCAGGTCCCTGATGGAGAGCTCGAGAAATAAAAGGAAGCCACAGCTGCTTGGGCCAATAAGATACAATGAGAATCATAGTGCCCCCCCCACCACTGTTGCTGAGTTTCAGAAGAGTTGTTGATATCAAAGGAATAGGACAATATGCGTACAGAAGACCCTTTCTCCATTCATCCCCCCCCCCCCTTGGAACAGAACAGAATCACTTTCCCGTTCTGAGGAGTACTGAACAAACCTGTGGAAGGGGTGTTCCACTCTCAAAAGATGGTTTGAGCCACTTCCTAGTTTAGGGTCCATTCATGAGGTTGAAGGATGCAGCTCATTCTGTCCACCAGGGTATTGTCCTTGCCAGGCTCAGAGAGTCATCCCTTGACAGATGGTGAAGTTCTACATCCTATTTCCCAGCACAGAAAGTACGACCGTGTTCCTCTTTGCTTATTGATGTAGTACATTTCTACTTGATTGTCTGTCTGAATCATGATAATTTGGGTTAGACAACTGATCTCTGAAAGCCTTTAGAGCATTTGGAATTGCTCTCAGTTCCAGGAAATTGATCTGATAGAGGCTTTCCTGGATGGACCAAACCCCTGAGTGTGGAACCCATTTATTCGCACTTCTCAGCCCAACTTGGACACATTTGTATTAAGCAACTTTTAAAAGGGAGATCTTTGGCCAGATTGGAATGATCCGACCACAAGAACAGGGAGTTCCAGAGAGAAGGCATGACAGAAATGACATCTGAGCCTGAGAATGGCCTATGTCCATTACATGCTCAGGGTACACTTAGACTGTCTCATGTTGAGACATACCAAGTAACATGAATTGTCAAGCCAGTAAAATGACTTGTCAAGGCCATATGGCCCAACATTCTCAACATATTTCTTGCTGGCATCTGCTGACTTTGTTGTACTTCTGTCACAATTGCCACCAAGTGGATAAGCCTATCATATGGAAAAAAGAATTTTGCGCGAGTCATATCTAGCAGAGCTCCAAAGAATTCCAATTGATGTGGCAGGTTCAAGTTTGACTTAGAGTAATTGATGATGATCCTTACCAGCTCCAGCACTCAGATAGTGATGCATATGGATTCTTGAATTCCTTCATTAGTGGTGCTCTTGACTAACCAATTGTCCAAGTAAGGAAATGTGCATCCTTAGTTTGTGTAGAAAAGCTGCAATTACTATAACATATTTTGTGAATACATGAGGAGTGGACACGAGGCACTTCTCTTCGCAACCCTTGATTGCTCTCCTTAACAACTGTGAACAAAAATGATATGAGAAGGTTCATGGTTGGGGGTGCAAGCACCATTTGTGAGTGTCTGTCTGTTAAAGACATGGTCTTTCTGCACTTCTTAAACCTGCTAGCAAGTTTTTGGGACAGGTCATCCAAAAAAATAGCCACAGCAAAATCAAACGACTATTTTGAAGAAAAAAAAAAACACCACAAACTGGAACCCTCACAAAATAGTGTTTAAAAAATTGGAAGAAAAAGGAATAAAATGAGTAGTATGCGCGCCAGTGCAGGAAACGTCTATTGGGTTCTGCAGAGAAATGAAGACTGAAGGGATAAGCTGTGACAGCAGCAGGTGAGAGTTTTCATACATTTGTAGGAGGAGCTGGGAGAGATTCTCATGAAGGGCTCCATTATTGACATCACTCATTTGTGAGTACTTATCCTGCTTATCAACAGAGAAAAAACATGAAACACAAATCTCTGTGAACCCATACATGAAAATTTCATTGTACTCTGTGAACCATTTTTAAGCAATTTTCTCAGCACTTGGAATGGCTAGTAATTTGTTTATGATACAATACTAATATCTATAAAGACTTAATCCAATGTCACATTTGACCAATATTGTGTATTTATACAGAGTTTATCAAAATATCTTCAAAGTTCTATGGTCTTTAATTATATCCTACTCAAACTCTAATACAATAGACTGCATTGTGTCCCATTGGACCTGGCTGTTTCCTAGAATAATGCTTTTTACTCCCTTTAGTTATTAAATCACATTCCTAAAATGAGCTTCATCTGGAACTGGTGATACAGTAGGCACAGACTTATTCTACTCAGATTACTAGAGGAGGGCAAAGGCTTCTTCCACCGCTGCAATTTGATTCTCTTCATGATAAAGACCACAGTGTAGCTGGCCATCTTTCACTGCAGCCCAAGACATCTGATTGGTAGAGAATTTTGCTGTCCAATCACCTGATTTGCTGATAGCTATAGCGCCTCCAATACCATTTACCCTTTTCTTCATGTAATTTAGTGCAGTGTCTGCAGCCTCTTCCGGGGACATCCCTGAAAAAGAAGACAGTTCAAAGAATTTCTGTAACTTCACATCCCTACTAAATATTTATCAGGACTCTGCATAGGCATACACTGAGAAAATGAAAGAACATTCTCTATCGCTATTATTGGTAATGAAGCTTGATTCACTCAGACTCTTTTATGGCATTTTAAAGGCAAATTGCAGAAGAAACTCTAAGGGTTATGTTTACTAAACCGTCTTAACGTGCGCCCGGCGATAGTGTGCAGGCTGCCATAAAAGGAGTGGGCGTGTCGGTCTTAAAGTAGCAAAACGGGATTATCGCTCAATAATGTGTGCTGCGCATATTATCGGGCGAGATGCCGCTGAGCACATTAACGCGCGGTAATCTTAAGTAGGCACGCAGACAAGCAAATGCAGAAGCAGAGGTGTAGCACAGTGGTTAATACACTGACTGATGGTACAGGGATCATGAGTTTGATCCCCAAGTGTGCCTAATTCATAATGCTGGCTGAGGCAGTAGCTTTTACATGTAAGTATTGATTTTTGAGGCATTTTATTTATAGTTTAATTAGTGCTGCCAGCAAACACACCCTCACGTGCCGCAACCTAAGGTGCCGCATAATGCACCCTTTAAGGCACTCCATAGGGCACATTATAAAGTGCACTGTCCGCCAAAGCACACTATAATGTCCCCTATAGGGCACCCTATAAGGCGCATTAGAGAACACCTAATAAGGCACCTTATAAGGCGCTTTATAGGGTGCCCTATAAGGTGCCTTATGGTTACAGTACACTGAGGGTGTTTTTGCTGGCAGCACTAATGTACATTAAAAATAGACAATGCCTTGGACAGCCTTATCAAATAACCCCACCATGGGTTTGAACCCATGACCTCTGGCCCCACAGGCAGTGAAGTAACCAGTGGGCTACAGCTGCCAACAAACCCCTGGCTGGCTGCAGAAAGACTGCATGTCACCACACAAACTGTCTGCTGTGGTTACCAGGATAGGGTTAACCCACCTGTACCCATAACGCACTGCACATGCAAATCAGCAGTCTACAGATGGGCACAAGATGGGGTATGCACCCCCACAGCAGCTCGGCCTGGTAGGGGGAACTGACCGTGTGTGGTACTGGCACAGAGTAGCTACAGACCGTCACATTGTGCGGGTACTGTGCTCACCCTGAGGGTGAGGTGGGGCACCCAGCACCAGGTCCACAACACCTTTCATGGCTGAAATACACCATACTGCAGGTCCCCATCAGTGCTACTGTGTGTGATTGGTAGTTCCTGCAGACACACCTAGGATACATCTGTGTCCTTCTGTATTTCTCAGTCATGTCTAGCCCTTATGGGCTATGATGCACCCAGAATAGTGCATATCCTGTGTTGGTGCCATGGTTACATGATGTAGGTGAAGGGGGGGTGTTTGGACCCATAGGTGGAATATGTACCAAAACACAACCCACGCTCTGGGGCTCAGGGTGGGAAACAGGATCGCCCACCAACAGATCCACATTCTACCTCCCTGCAATAATGGCAGTAGAGGGGACCATCAACTCCAGTCCTGCTGGGGAACAGACACCCTACAGGGCAGGCAATGCAGAGCTGTACACATCCATAAAGCAATAGCAGACAGACAGTAGGCCTGGAAATGCACAGCTGCCCCCCACCAATATCTGACATTCTCCAGCAGCAAGCCTCCAGCCACTGCACCCTGCAAGGTGTTCCAGCAAGACACATACTAGCTGCAGACAGTTTTCTAGCTAGTCCATAGTGCATGTTCCTGGAGGAGATGCGTGTACCCAGAACTGGGATGTCAGCATACACAACAAGCAGATAAGTCAGTGATTGGGCCACAAAAGAGAACCCATAAATATCATATGAGAAAAATGTTATATAGCACTATGGGGGAACCAAGCCATGCCATGGTCACTGCTCAGTCAGTGTGAGAGTGACCTCCCAGCAGGACATGCTGTGGCCACCCCGTCCGTGCAGGTGGTGGCAGGCCACTACAATGTCCAAGCCATTGCCCTATGCTATGTACAGATGAATCCAGGCCAGGCCATCCTATCCTGGTTATTCCCACAGTACTTTGCTCCTCATTATGCACATTGGCAGGCCAATACTGGCAACAGTGCTAGCAGTGTGGGCTGTGGAGGGTGTTTGCAGCCACCACACATTGGATAGACAGACACACTCCCAACACCTATGCCAGCATTGTGCAACTATAGAGGTGTTTGGCAGCCCTGGCCACCGCACCAGTCCTGGGCACAGTGCAGGTATGGCTATGGTATGCAATACTGTTGGGGTCACTCCCCAGGGTGGTAAACACTGTCAGACACAAGATCTGTAGCACACTCCACAGACATCAGAAAGGTTGCTATGATGCAGTTCACTCAGAAAATTGTACGTAACTTCAGAAGTGCTATCTGCCAGTAATCATAGCAACCTTTTGATATATGTGTACCGTATTCCCAGGTTTAGGGTGGCATTTCTAAGGTATGCAAGTGCTCGTATTGGGAAATGCACGCAGGGCCCAACATACTGCCTCTCCAGGAGGCATTGGATAATGGAGCCTGTGGGTGTGGGTGTGTCTGCCCCTGTTGGCCGCTGCTTTAGGGCAGAGGTTCCTGACTCCAGTCCTGGTGGGCCAGACACTGTTCGGGTTTTCATGCTGTCCCTCATGAATATGCATGAGATACATCTGCATACCATGGGGGCGGCACATAGAAATGCAGCACAAGCATCTTTATTAGAGACAGCATGGAACGTGAATGGTGTTTGGCCCTCCAGGACTGCATTTGGGAGACTCTGCTCTAGGTAATGCGCATGTTTATGGTATCTGTGCTCTTTAGGGTAAAATGTAGGTGTTTTGGACATGTCTACGTCATCTGCAATAAAGGTTCTGTCTGTATTAGCACGTTTAAGTAGTGGGTAAAATATGGAGTCTGGGTTGGCAGGAACCACAGCTGGGACTTGAACCTGTGACCTTCTGCTTTTGAATGCACTGGCTGTGTGCACTGCACCACTGTGTTGCCACAGAGACAGTGCATTTCCTGGAGATACCATGACTGTTTGTCAGACAGAGCCTGTCTGTTGCAGTGCATGGCACCCACCTAAACAGGGCTAGGCCACGGTCTGCTCTGGGCAGCTGCCACTGCCCCCTCCACCACCAGTATCCCTCTGCCACCATGCTGGCATGCCCGTCTGCTGGTTGTGCTGGTGGAACGCAGTCTCAGGCCATCCAGTGTGCGGGTAGGCGGCTGCCTATGGTGCGGGTTCTGGGGTAGGGGTGCCTGCATAGCTGTCCACGCTTCCTCCCAGCACCGCATGCCAATGTTCCGTGCCCTTCGGGATACCTGCTGGATACTATCCCCTGTGACACTGTGGGGAGCACACTCATGCCCATGTTGGGCCCTCAGCAGTTGCTGTCTGGCTGCTCTACTGTTTCAGCATTCCTATGGGCCAGCTAGGCATCACCCTAGTCCGCACTGTGGCCCAGCTGCACCACAGCATGTGCCGCCTGCAGCCCTGTGTGTCCCCTTTTCCAGCATCTGTCCAGTTGCCCATTCCGACATGCCCACCCTGCTGTTGTGGAACATGTGCATGCCCTAGGAAAGCTGGCCAATGGAGTTGGAAACCCTGCTCAGCGCAATTACACTGTGGGCTCATTCACCTTGTATGGGGACGGAGCATAGACCCTTCCAAAATTCATATCTTTTTTTGAAGCTTTCTTGATGTTTCCCATTGATATCACTATTGGCCAGCTTGGTTATTTTATTTTTACATTTTCTTCTGTACATTTTCAAAGTTTATTTGCCCTTTTGTTCCGTGCACATGTATTACACTTATCACTTTTTGTGGGTTTCCCTGGTTTTGCTGTACATTGCTGACGGAAATAGTTTCTTTTCCCTTTAAATCAGCTCTAACGCCAGGGTTTCACTGGCGTTAGTTTTGAGCCTCGGATTTCACAGCATTAGTGTGCGGGGAGCCTCTCCCCTCCCACTCTCCACCCATTGACCCCTTCTCTCCACCCCTGGGGAGTCTTCCTCCGCCCTCCTGGAGCCTTTCTCCGCCTTCAGCGGGCGATAAGGTACCTTATCCCGCGATAACGAATTATGCACGTTAAGACGGTTTAGTAAACATACCCCTAAGAGTCCTACTTACTAAGGTGTGCTAATATTTTGTGCCTAGCAAGTGTGAATATCTGCATTTACTGTTGGAGGCATTCCCAGTGCTTTGGGAAGGCAGCCATATTGCCAGCACAGATAAATGATTACTAATGTGCATTACCAGCATGGCCAAAAATGCATTAAAATCAGCTGTTTGTAAACTGCCCTCCCTCAATGCAGCTTAAAGTATGTACACACTGTTCCACAACAAGATGAGATGCTCCCGTGAGTGTGTTTTGGTTGGGCTAGGAAAATAACTCATGCAGATTACGTTTTCAGCAAATGAACTATCCCCAGAAAACGGAGGTACAAATGTCCATGGGTACTTGGCACACAAAAAACGTTTGTAAGCAAAAGTGCAAATGTATTTTCCCCTATGAAAATCGGTGCACAGACCTCAGGTAAAAAGTACCTGTAGAATTTCTCTCAAAGCGGTGAAAATTCCCCTGCAAAAACCACTCTGACCTATTCCAGTATCTATCGTCTATAATATGCATTGTAGCAATCTTACCAAATTATACACCAAGTTTTTTTATACATTTAAAATCTTTATTCCATCTCACTTTTCATACTCATTCAGCTACACATTATACTATCACCCTTGAAACATTCCCCCTTCCTAGATGCCTGCACACCCAGGACAGCACAGATCTCATATACTAATTACTAAAGAGTTTAAAGAATTTTGCATTCTCATTATTTTTGCTAATACGACACCAGTAAATATAACAACAAAAGATTTTCTCTAACAAATATTACATTTGTATACTAACCTTAGTAACAATTTTCAAAAATATCAATCGGCTACCATGCACACTATAACTAACATGCTCATAAATTCATCTGAAAATGTATCACCATTGGCTTTACAGAATTAACTGGCTCTAAAAGGAAAAGGAGGGTGGCTCCAGCCTGCCATCTATCCACCTGCTTCGAGGTGATATGTGTATGATTTCTGCATATTCCTTGCCTTCCTGCTCGTGAGTACAAGAAAGTAACTACAAAATAACACTAAGGGGTATGTTTACTAAACCGTCTTAACGTGCGCTCTGTAATGTTATTGCACGATAAAGTACCTTATCACGTGATAATGGCGCTTTACAAGGTGCACAGGTACCTTATCGTGCGATAATGCGCGCTGCGGCGCAAACGAGCGCTGAAGGCGGGGAAAGGCTCCCGGAGGGCGGAGGAAGGCTCCCCAGGGGCGGAGAGAAGGGGTCAATGGGTGGAGAGTAGGAGGGGAGAGGCTCCCTGCACACTAATGCTGTGAAATCCGAGGCTCAAAACTAACGCCAGTGAAACCCTGGCGTTAGAGCAGATTTAAAGGGAAAAAAAACCATTTCCGTCAGCAATGTGCAGCAAAACCAGGGAAACCTAAAAAAAGTGATAAGTGTGATACATGTGCACGGAACAAAAAGGGCAAATTAACCTTGAAAATGTACAGCAGAAAATGTAAAAATAAAATAACCAAGCTGGCCAATAGTGATATCAATGGGAAACATCAAAAAACACTCCCAAGAAAGCTCCAAAAGAGAGATATGAATTTTGGAAGGGTCTATGCTCCGTCCGCATACAAGGTGAATGAGCCCACAGTGTAATTGTGCTGAGCAGGGTTTCCGACTCCATAGGCCAGGTTTCCTATGGCGTGCACATGTTCCACAACAGCAGGGTGGGCATGTCGGAACAGGCAACTGGACAGATGCTGGAAAAGGGGACACAGAGGGCTGCAGGCGGCACATGCTGCGGTGCAGCTGGCCCACAGTGCGGACTAGGGTGATGCCTAGCTGGCCCATAGGAATGCTGAAACAGTACAGCAGCCAGACAGCAACTGCTGAGGGCCCAACATGGGCAAGAGTGTGCTTCCAACAGTGTCACAGGGGATAGTACCCAGCAGGTACCCCGAAGGGCATGGAGCATTGGCATGCGGTGCTGGGGAGAAGCGTGGACAGCTATGCAGGCACCCCTACCCCAGAACCCGCACCATAGGCAGCCGCCTACCCGCACACTGGATGGCCTGAGACTGCGCTCCACCAGCAGAAGGGCATGTCAGCATGGTGACAGAGGGATACTGGTGGTGGAGGGGGCAGTGGCAGCTGCTCAGAGCAGACCGTGGCCTAGCCCTGTGTAGGTGGGTGCCATGCACTGCAACAGACAGGCCCTGTCTGACGAACAGTCATGGCATCACCAGGGAATGCATTGTCTCTGTGGCAACACAGTGGTGCAGTACACACAGCCAGTGTGTTCAGAAGCAGAAGGTCACAGGTTCAAGTCCCAGCTGTGGTTCCTGCCAACCCAGTCCCCATATTTTACCCACTACTAAAACGTGCTAATACAGACAGAACCTTTATTGCAGATGACGTAGACATGCCCAAAACACCTACATTTTACCCTACAGAGCACAGACACCATAAACATGTGCATACCCTAGAGCAGAGACTCCCAAATGCAGTCCTGGAGGGCCAAACACCATTCAGGATCCATGCTGCCTCTAATAAAGATGCCTGTGCTGCATTTCTATGCGCCGCCCCCATGGTATGCAGATGTATCTCATGCATATTCATGAGGGACAGCATGAAAACCCGAACAGTGTTTGGCACACCAAGACTGGAGTTGGGAACCTCTGCCGTAAAGCAGCAGCAAACAGGGGCAGACACACCCGCACCCACAGGCTCCATTATCCAATGCCTCCTGGAGAGGCAGGACATTGGGCCCTGCGTGCATCTCCAAATACTAGCACTTGCATACCTTAGCAATGCCACCCTAAACCTGGGAATACGGTACACAGCTATCAAAAGGTTGCTATGATTACTGGCAGATAGCAATTCTGATGTTAAGTACAATTGTATGATTGAGCTGCATCATGGCAACCTTTCTGATGTCTGTGGAGTGTGCTACAGGTCTTGTGTCTGACAGTGTTTACCACCCTGGGGAGTAACCCCAACAGTATTGCGTACCATAGCCATGCCTGCACTGTGCCCAGGACTGGAGCGGTGGCCAGGGCTGCAAAACACCTCTATAGTTGTACAATGTTGGCATAGGTGTGGGAGTGTGTGTCTGTCTATCCAGTGTGTGGTGGCTGCAAACACCCTCCACAGCCCACACTGCCAGCACTGTTGCCAGTATTGGCCTGCCAATGTGCATAATGAGGAGCAAGATACCATGGGTATAGCCCGGACAGGATGGCCTGGCAAGGATGCATCTGCACAGGGCATAGGGCAATGGCTGGGATACTGTAGTGCCCGGTCACCACCTGCACAGACAGGGTGGCCACAGCATGTCCTGCTGGGAGATCACTCTCACCCTGACTGAGCAGTGACCACGGCATGGCTAGGTTTCCCCATAGTGCTCTATACCATTTTTCTCAAGTGATATTTATAGGTTCTCTTTTGGGGCCCAATCACTGACTTATCTGCTTGGTGTGTATGTTGACATCCCAGTTCTGGGTGCAGGCATCTCCTCCAGGAACATGCACTATGGACTAGCTAGCAGACTGTCTGCAGCTAGTATCTCTCTTGCTGGAACACCTTGCAGGGTGCAGCGGCTGAAGACTTGCTGCAGGAGAATATCAGATAGTGGTGGCGTGCAGCTGAGCATTTCTGGGCCTAATGTCTGTCTGCTTTTGATTTATAGATGTGTACAGAGCTGCATTGACTGTCC
Source organism: Ichthyophis bannanicus (assembly GCA_033557465.1). Classification (NCBI taxonomy): domain Eukaryota; kingdom Metazoa; phylum Chordata; class Amphibia; order Gymnophiona; family Ichthyophiidae; genus Ichthyophis; species Ichthyophis bannanicus. The sequence continues at coordinate 1,227,145,330 of CM066033.1, forward strand.
TGTAAGGTATCTGTTACCCAGCAGGACTGCAGTTGATGGTCCTCTCTACTGCTGCCATTGCAGGGATGTAAAATGTGGATCTGTTGGTGGGAGACCGTTTCCCATGCTCAGCCCCAGAGGTTGGGGTGGTGGTACATAATCTGCCTATGGGTCCATAAGGGTTAAACCTGACTGAGAAATACAGATGTATCCAAAGTGTGTCTGCAGGAACTACCTATCTCACACACTAGCACTGCTGGAGACCTGCAGCATGGCCTATTTCTGCCATGGAAGGTGCTGTGGACCTGGTCCTGGGTGCCCCACCTCACCCTCAGGGTGAGTACAGTACCCGCACAATGTGACGGTGTGTAGCTACTCTGTGCCAGTAACACACACGGTCAGTTCCCCCGACCAGGCCGAGGTGCTTTGGGGGTGCATACCCCATCTTGTGTTCATCTGTAGACTGCTGATTTGCATGTGCAGTGCATCATGGGTACGGGTGGGTTAACCCTATCCTGGTGATCACAGCAGACTGTTTGTGTGATGACGTGCAGTCCTTCTGCAGCCAGCCAGGGGCTTGTAGCAGCTATAGAGCTGCAGCCCACTGGTTACTTCACTGCCTGTGGAGCCAGAGGTCATGGGTTCAAACCCACAGTGGGGTTATTTGATAGGGCTGTCCAAAGCATTATCTATTTTTAATGTACATTAGTGCTGCCAGCAAAAACACCCTCAGCGTACTGTAACCATAAGGTGCCTCAGGAGGTGCTTTATAGGGCGCCCTATAAAGCGCCTTCTGAGGCACCTTATGGTTACCGTCCATATAAGGTGCCTTATAAGGTATCCTATGGAATGCCTTATAGGGTGCCTTATGTGGCACCTTAGGTTACGGCACGTGAGGGTGTGTTTGCTGGCAGCAATAATTAAAATACCTCAAGAAACAATACTTACATGTCAAAGCTGATGCCTCAGCCAGCCTGATACATTAGGCACACTGGGGGATTGAACTCATGACCCCTGTATCATCAGTCAGTGTATTAACCATTGTGCTACACCTCTGTTTCTATGTTTGCATGTCTGGGCGCCTACTTAAGATTACCGCACATTAACGCGCTTAGCGGCGCTTCGCCCGATAATGTGCGCAGCAGCGCGTGTTATAGCTCGATACTCCCATTTTGCTGCCTTAAGACTGAAATGCCCACTCCTTTTATGGCAACCTGCACACTATCGCCGGGCGCACGTTAAGACGGTTTAGTAAACATACCCCTTACACTGTATACAATGGCTGCAACATAGACAATGAACAGGTCAATGCAACCTGATAAGAATTGAGCAAGAGGGAGAAGCAGCAAAGAATAGTATGCAAATTCATAGTAAAAGTCTGATCAGAGAAGAGCAGTGCTTTTTACAGTGCTCTGCTAGAGAAGTGGATATTTGTCTCCTGTGACACCTTGCTGTGAGTTCTAGCTGTTTATTAATTATTTATTGTTTGTCTAACTGTTTATTTAATTATTTATTGTTTGTCTTAGTGGTGTGCTAGTTCAGCCATCTCAGCTATAACTTACCTTGCCTCTCTCAACTAACTGGGCTTTGTGTGGTAGCCAGGATAACTGTTCATTTTAAATTAAATCTCTCTCCTCAGAACCTGCTGTGTGTTAAACTTTTTTTCCTGTCCTAGCCTGCCTGAGTGAATCCTCCCCCTCCCTCCCCTGCTGAGGTATTGTGTAGCCTTCTTCCTGTTTCCTCCACGTGTGCATAGTCTGTTTTAGTCTGCTTTTCTCTGATCAGAGAAGAGCAGTGCTTTTTACAGTGCTCTGCTAGAGAAGTGGATATTTGTCTCCTGTGACACCTTGCTGTGAGTTCTAGCTGTTTATTAATTATTTATTGTTTGTCTGTTTATTTAATTATTTATTGTTTGTCTTAGTGGTGTGCTAGTTCAGCCTTCTCAGCTATAACTTACCTTGCCTCTCTCAACTAACTGGGCTTTGTGTGGTACCCCCTTCCCCCCTGCTGAGGGTTCAGGACAGGGTACCTTGTAACTGCCCTCTTTAATAGGACTTATCTCCCTCCCTCCCTCCCCAGCACCCACCCACCCCTGGGGTAATTGTAGTTTTATAGGTACTTGCACATCTTAGAGGAAAGGGGCTGCTCTCAGTTGTAGCTCGTTATCCAAATCAGTCATACACAGAGGACCTGAGATTAATTACTTAAGCTTCAGGTACACAAGGTGTATTAGGGGTATTAGATACACTTTTATTGGTATAAGCATCCACACCAATCCTTATTATATACAGAATTTAAAAGACCTAAACACAAGCTTTAAACTAAGATGCAGACAGAAGTCCAGCAACGAGATGGGGGTTCTCCGGTCTTTTGCATTGAGTGTCACATGTATGATTTTCTCCCAGTTGGTGAGAGGTCTTACGTATGCACTAAGTGCAAAGAACTCTTTGCTCTCAGGGAACGAGTCCGTTCTCTAGAGGCTAGAGTAGCAGACCTGGAAGACATAAGAAAGACAGAGAAGTACATGGACGAGACCTACAGGGATATAGTCCTGAAGTCCCACCTCCAGTCTGGCAGCATCCCTGTTGCCATGGAGGAGAGAGGTCACGTGACAGGAGAGCATCACCCTGGTGTGGCAGGAAGTGATCCTGTAACTAGGACCTGTCCTCCAGGTGATGTAAAACCCTCTCGCACCGAGGACGTTTCTCCAGGGCCATGTCCCCATGAGGGGAGGGTCAGTACAGCTGTTATAATTGGTGATTCAATCATTAGGAATGTAGATAGCTGGGTGGCTGGTGGACGTGAGGATCGCCTGGTAACATGCCTGCCTGGTGCGAAGGTAGCGGACCTCACGCACCGCCTAGATAGGATCATAGATAGTGCTGGGGAGGAGTCTGCTGTCTTGGTACATGTTGGTACCAATGACATAGGAAAATGTGGTAGGGAAGTTCTGGAGGATAAATTTAAGCTTTTAGGTAGGAATTTGAAATCCAGAACTTCCAGGATAGCGTTCTCCGAAATGCTTCCTGTTCCACGTGCAGGACCCAAAAGACAGGCAGAGCTCCGGAGTCTCAATGCGTGGATGAGACAATGGTGCAAGGATGAGGGTTTTGGATTTGTTAGGAACTGGGGAACATTCTGGGGAAAGGGGGGGCTCTTCCGAAGGGATGGGCTTCACCTTAATCAGGATGGGACCAGACTGCTGGCATTAACCTTTAAAAAAGAGATAGAGAAGCTTTTAAACTAGAAATTAGGGGAAAGCCGACAGTCACCCAGGAGTGCATGGTTCGGACAAAGGTATCCTTGAAGGATACTACCAAAAGCAGTGAGGTTCCAAAAGGGAGTATAGTAGCCCAAATGCCCTTGAGTAAGGAGCAGACAGAGCATAAAGATTCCAAATTACCCCTGCCTACCAATAGCCAGATTAATATGAATAAAATACAGTCTCTAAAATGCTTGTATTCCAATGCTAGAAGTCTAAACAATAAGATGGGAGAGTTAGAATATATAGCACTAAATGAGAAGTTAGATATGATTGCACTCTCAGAGACATGGTGGAAGGAGGATAACCAGTGGGACACTGTGATACCTGGATACACACTATATCGTAATGATAGAGCTGATCAAATTGGTGGAGGGGTTGCGCTCTATGTTAGAGAGGGCATTGAGTCAGAAAGGATTAAAGTTTTGCAGGGAACAAAATTTGCTGTAGAATCTCTATGGATTGAAATTCCATTTATGAAGGGGAAGGTGATGGCAGTTGGAGTATACTATCGACCGCCTGGCCAGAATGAACAAATGGATGATGAAATGCTCAAAGAAATCAAGGAAGCTAACAAAAGTCACAACAGAGTAGTAATAATGGGTGATTTCAATTACCCCGGTATCGACTGGGTCAGTGTCACAGCAGGACAAGCTAAAGAGATAAAGTTTCTAGATGGAATAAATGACTGCTTCTTGGAGCAGCTGGTTCATGAACCGACCAGAGGGGAAGCCATACTGGACCTAGTCCTTAGTGGAACGCCAGATCTGGTGCAAGAAATAAGGGTGTTGGGACCACTTGGCAATAGTGATCATAGTATGATCATGTTTGATTTAATTAGTGGAGGACAGATAGTAAAGGCATCCACAGTACTACCTTTTAACTTTCAAAAGGGAGACTATGATAGAATGAGGAATATAGTTAGGAAAAAACTAAGAGGAGCGGTTCCAAAGTTTAAAGACTTACAGCAAGCTTGGGTGTTATTTAAAAGTACTATCCTCGAAGCCCAGACCAGCTGTATTCCACGCATTAGGAAAAGTGGAAGAAAGTCTAAAAAACTGCCAGCATGGTTTAAAGGTGAGATCAGAGAGGCTGTTGCTGCCAAAAAAGCAACCTTCAGGAAATGGAAAAAAGAGCCAAATGATGAAAACTGGAAACAGCACAAGCACTGGCAAGTTAAATGCAAAGCATTGATAAGGCAGGCAAAGCGGGAATTTGAGAAGAAACTTGCTACGGAAGCAAAAACACGAAATAAAGACTTTTTCAAGTACATTCGTAGCAAAAGGCCTGTGAGAGAGTCAATTGGACCATTAGATGATAGAGGGGTAAAAGGGGCAGTAAGAGGAAACAAGGCTATAGCAGAGAGACTGAATGAATTCTTTGCTTCGGTCTTTACTGAGGAAGATGTAGGGATGTTACCCAAGACTGAAGTGGTATTTAAAGGTGATACTGCAGAGAAATTGAGAGAAATATCGCTACACCGGGAAGATATATTACAACTATTTGATAAACTGAATAGTAGCAAATCACCTGGACCGGATGGTATACATCCCAGATTGTTGAAAGAACTGAAATATGAGATTGCAGACCTGCTATTGGTAATCTGTGAACTTTCATTAAAATCATCTGTAATACCTGAAGATTGGAGGGTCGCCAAAGTAACACCAATTTTTAAAAAGGGTTTCAGGGGTGACCCAGGAAATTACAGACCGGTGAGCCTGACGTCAGTACCAGGTTAAATGGTAGAAACCATCATAAAGAACAAAATTATACAGCATGTAGATAGTCATGGCCTAATGGGAGACAGCCAACATGGCTTTAGACAAGGAAGATCTTGTCTTACTAATCTGATATGTTTTTTTTGAAGGTGTGCATAAACAGGTAGACAAAGGTGAGTCGGTTGATATAGTGTATCTGGACTTTCAGAAAGCTTTTGACAAAGTCCCCCATCAGAGACTTTTGGCGTAGCTAAAAAGTCATGGGATAGGAGGCAGTGTACTATTGTGGATCGGGAACTGGTTAAAAGATAGAAAGCAGAGGGTAGGGCTAAATGGCCAATATTCCCAATGGAAAAAGGTGAATAGTGGAGCACCCCAGGGATCTGTACTGGGTCCGCTGCTTTTTGACATATTCATAAATGACCTGGAAAAGGGAATAACTAGTGAGGTTATCAAATTTGCAGATGACACAAAACTGTTTAAAGTTGTTAAAACCCAAGAGGATTGTGGAAAACTGCAGGAGGATCTGGATAAATTGGAAGACTGGGCATCCAAATGGCAGATGAAATTTAATGTGGGCAAGTGCAAAGTTATGCACCTAGGAAAGAACAACCCACACTATAGTTACACGATGCAAGGCTCCACATTAGAAACCACCACCCAGGAAAAAGATTTAGGAGTCATCGTGGATAACATGTTAAAGCCCTCCGCCCAGTGTGCAGCGGCGGCCAAGAAAGCAAATAGTATGCTAGGTATCATAAGGAAAGGGATGGAGAATAAAACAAAGGATGTTATAATGCCTCTGTATCGCTCCATGGTACGACCGCACCTTGAATATTGTGTGCAATTCTGGTCACCGTATCTTAAAAAGGACATAGCGTTATTAGAAAAAGTACAGAGAAGAGCCACCAAATTGGTGAAGGGGATGGAAGGCTACTCCTATGAAGAGAGGCTAAGAAGGTTAGGGCTCTTTAGCCTGGAGAAGAGACGGCTGAGGGGAGATATGATAGAGGTCTATAAATTAATGAATGGAGTGGAACGGATAAACGTGGATCAATTGTTTACGCTATCAGAGTATAGAAAGACTAGGGGACATGTAATGAAGCTACAGGGTAAACTATTTAAGACAAATAAGAGAAAATATTTTTTCACTCAACGTGTAATCAAACTCTGGAATCTGTTACCAGAGGATGTAGTAAGGGCTGTTAGTATAGCTGGGTTTAAAAAAGGTTTGGACAAGTTCCTGGAGGAAAGGTCCATAAACCACTATTAAAAAGGGACCCAGGATATCAATGCTTGACCCAGTACAAGCATTGTGGAACCTGTGTCTTTTGGGGATATTGCTAGGTACGTATGACCTAGATTGGCCACTGTTGGAAACAGGATACTGGGCTTGATGGACCTCGGTCTGACCCAGTATGGCATGTCTTATGTTCTTATGCCTTACACCTCTGTCATTTAAGATTGTGAGTGGGCAAGGTACAGATGTCCTAGATATCAAAAGGGTAGACAGAATTTGTCACATTGCTCCTCGATTCTCACCACCACCAAAAACGTGTCCAATCCAGTACTGGAGGGCCACAAACCAATCAGGTTGGGAGGACCTGCTACTTGAACCAAAACCTTTTCACCAATGTTTAATTGGCGGCTTTTTGCCTTCCTATCATACCACCCTTTCTGGCGCACTTGACTGTCCTGCAGGTTCCTCTCAGCAACCTGCAAGGTCCTTTTCAAACGTGCTCTCAAGTCACGTAGAAACTGTGGCACTTCCTGACTTCCTGGTTCAGGATCAATCCACTGTTCCCTCAAAATATCTAACAAACCCCGTGGAGCCCTACCATACATCAATTCATATGGAGTTACACCTAGGGACACTTGAATTCTTTCCCTGCAGGCATATAAGGCAAAGGGCAATAACATATCCCATTCTTTTTTTTCCAGCTTTAAACTTGAACTTTAGTTGTAATCCTCAGCAAGTAAATCCCTTTTGTGCAAAAGCAATCCGAAAAACTACGCCATTTGTCAGACGGCTGCCTGGGTGAGAATCTTCACAGTCTTGGCAAGTGCATATATTTATATGATTTGCAAGGGATTGTGGGCAATGCAGTCCATTCACCCCAGACACAGCTGCTGACAATAATTTAGTTGTGCTCAAGTGTAAAGCCAATAAGATATTTATTTATGGGGTTATTTCTCCCAACACAGATATGCTTGGTAGCACATAAATCAGGTTACATGCTTTCAGTGTTAAACTTGGAAAAACAAAATCAGGAAAAACAACATTTGAACTTGTCAGGCAATCAAAGCAAAAGAATAAAGACCTGGTTGGTAACAAACTGGTCTTTTCTGTAGGCTTTAGCTAACATTCTCTTAGCAGTGTATCAAACAACAAACAAGATCCACAAAGAAGGGAAAAACTGTTCTTTTCAGGTTAACTTCTTATATCTTCCCACATAGATTCAGAAGTGATTCTCTCAGAGCTCACAAGCAATTAGGTAAGGCTCAATTGCTAGCAGTTATCCAGCTGAAACCCCTTAGCTGGCTTGCTTTCTACTGCGTGGGTCAAATCCTGCTTCAGGAGCTTTCCTGAGTAGATTAAAGAACAAGTTTGTATTTCTTTGTGATGGTTGCTGTACTTTATAACAGAAAATTACCAAAGGAGTTTAGACAGAGAGCAGTCCATATAAACACATTCTTCATCTGCAATCATTCCCCCTTCTTCAACAAGCATGGGTTCAATATCATGGATTGGCACAGATGAATCTCCCAATGGAGCCCTTTCAGGAGAATACTTGTTTCCCTGCTGTCTTTCAAGGTTATAGCTAGGGCATAGATCAGTGTTCATACCTGAGCTTCCATTGCTGTTAGAGTTCCTCTCTATATAGCCTGGCCAGTATGTAGTCCAGTTCTTATGCCCAGCCTTCCAATCAAGATCCCTGGACACTGGATCTCTCTTCACATACCTTCTGGCACGGGTCCTAGGGTCCCTTCCACGTGCAGCCGTCTCCCTCACAGGTATCGTCTGGTGATTCCTAGCTCTGCAGCACCATTCCTCTGGCTTTTCCCAGTCCAATGGTGTATGCTGGCCCTTGGAATGCCTCCCAGTATACGTACTGCTCCAAACTCCTCTAGACCTCTCAAAGGCTTTTCTCTTCTTTCTTCCAAAGGGTTTCTTTCCCTCTCTGTCCGTCCGGTTTGGCTTCTGCTTCTGATAATCCTTCAGATGAAACTGAGGATAATTCTCTGGATATCCAAGGTGATCATGAAGATGATGATGATCCTCAGGATAATTCTCTTTATTGTGCTTAGATGAGTGCTCCTCCCTAACACAGCGCAGCTGTGCTGAATCAGGCCCTGCCCTTTGAGATGAGTGCTTAGGGATTACCTCATAGCCCTCCTGATTGAACACACGTTTCCCCACTTCAGCTCCTCTAATGGCTGTTGGAAACCTGGTGCATTCTGGGACTGGTAGTCTTTTATGGGAAAATTCTGTTTTCTTATTTCTACCAGAACTGACAGGTTGCTTGTTCAGAGTCACTTCACCTTTTCTATAGCTCCTTCCTGAGCTATGATAAGCTTCCTTATCACAAATTGCAAGACTCAAAAATGCCGAGAACAGATTCATGGAAAGTGATATTGGAAAAGCGGAAATGCTAAACAAATACTTCTATTCTGTTCTTACTAAAGAAAATCCTGGAAAAGGACCACCTGTGATTGAAAAATATATAAATGTAATGGAGTAGATACTACACCATTCACAGAAGATGATGTGTTTGAACAGCTTGCAAAACTAAAAGTGGACAAGGCCATAGGACCGGATGGGATACATCCTGAGATACTGAAAGAACTCAGAGAGGTTCTTACAGGGCCTTTAAAGGGTGTTTTTAATAGATCCTTGGAGACTGGAGAAAGGCTGACGTGGTATCTCTTCACAAAAATGGCAACAGGGAAGAAGTGACAAACTACAGGCCAGTAAGCCTTACCTCAGTGGTGGGAAAAGTAATGGAAAAAAGTAAGAGAGACTAGTGGATTTTCTCGAAACCAATAGATTGCATGATTCAAGGCAACATGGTTTTACCAAAGGACGATCATGCCAAACAAATCTGATTGAGTGTTTTGACTGGTGTCATGAGGTGCAGCGGTCAGAGCCCATGGAGATAGGGGATTCTGAACAAAACGGAGCTAACTTTGACAGCTCAGAGATACACATGGCCAAAGGTTGCCATAGGAACTATACACAAGCTATTTCACGTGGTGTAAGGGGACGCCCAGACTCAAAGGAAGCTCATGGCTCATCAGGGGATGAGGGGCAGCTGACAAGGGGCGGAGCCAACATCACAAGCTACGCAGTTAAAAATCACTCACCTGAGAGTAGTGCAGAAGCGGCTAGAGGGAGAACTGCAAAAGAGAGAACTGCTGAGGAGAGACGTGCTGGCAGGGAGAGAAGTCCCGATAGCAGGAGAACTCCAAGCAGGGAGAGAAGCTTGAGAGGCAGGAGAGAAGGATCTCCATGCTGGTTAAAAACAATTGCTGACCAAAGGAGACTACCAGGGAGGCGCAGTGCTGAGAAACCCAGGAAGGGCTGTTTGGAAGAGCAGTGCACAGCTGACCAGTGCTTCCGAGAACCTTGCTACAGAGGAAGCAGAGGTAGTAGCTCTGAGGCCAGACTAAGGCAAGACCAGTCACCCAGCACAAGGTACCAAGCAGGAGAAAACCATTATCCTGAAGATAATTTGGTGCCAAGGAGAAAGCTCAAACAGACACGGAGTGAAAAGCCTTCCCACGAGCAGAGCTGTGCTCGAGGGAGGAACATTGAAGGGAAACTGCTGAAAGGTAACCTTATTCTTCCTAATAGGAGAAGCTTAGACTATAGCAGTCAGCCCTGTACTTACCAAGAATTATGTGCCGCCTCTGAGAGAGACTATAGTGATTACGGTAATTACCCATCCACCTCTAGGCTGGTGGGGGAAGGGAACTCCCAAAGCTATAGGGAGGAACTCAGCAGTCAGAACGGAAGTTTCACTCACCGGGAAACTTACCCAGATATAGAAGAGATGCAATGTGATCCGTGTGAGGAGTCTAACGGTGATATTTACATGGACTGTACATATACCTTATCTGATAGCATATCTTCTCTATGCTGAAGAGCTGTAGGAGCTAATTCATAAAGAAAACAGACAGGAAGAGTTTTGTGAAGGAAGCTGTTTTCTTTTACCATTTTTGCCTCCATTGTGAAAGCTGAAGATAAGCATATCCTTTGTTCAAATGTTTCTTTAGCTTTGATACAAGACGTATGGTTTTTGTGTTGCCTTATTTCATTGTGTGGAAATCCAACCCTGGGAAGGGAATAAATCCTGTTTAAATCCTTATCACTCCGACTACAACTACTTTCTTTTTGCTAAAGTTGTGGAACTACAAATCCCAGAGGGCATTGCCAAGCCTCTCTACTATACTCCACAGCTATTAAAGAACTTACCCTGCTAATCCACCCATGCCTATGGTCTCTGGGGGGTGAGTGGGCGACACTGGGTGACCAGAGAACTGGATCAAGGGCATGCAATGATTGTGATTTACCTAGATTTCAGCAAAGCCTTTGATACTGTTCCCCATTGCAGGCTTATCAATAAACTGAACAGCCTAGGGATGGGTCACAAGGTGGTGAACTGGATCAGGAATTGGTTGACTGACAGACAACAAAAGGTGGTGGTAAATGGAATTCACTCGGATGAAAGGATGGTGATTAGTGACATGCCCCAGGGATCGGTACTGGGACCGGTACTGTTCAATGTATTTGTGAGCGATATTTCTGAAGGACTGAATGGAAAAATCTGCCTTTTTGCAGATGACACAAAAATTTGCAACAGAGTAAACATTTCTGAGGAAAGATCTAAAAACACTGGAAGAATGGTCCAATGCTTGGCAGTTAAGATTTAATGTGAAGGAGTGGAGTGTTATGCACTTGGGATGCAGAAATCCAAGGGAATTGTATGCAATAGGGGGCAAAATGTTGTGGTACACAGACTTGGAGAAGGACCTTTGAGCGATTGCTTCTGAGGATCTCAAGGTGGCGAAATAGCGTGACAAGGTGGTGGCCAAAGCCAGAAGGATGCTGGGTTGCATACAGAGAGGAATTACCAGCAGAATGGAGGAGCTACTGATGCCACTGTACAAGTCACTGGTGAGGCCTCGCTTGGAATATTGTGTTCAGTTTCGGAGACCATATCTCGCAAAGGATATAAAAAGTCTGGAAATGGTTCAGAGAAAGGAGACCAAAATGATTTGGAGCCTGCTCCAGAAGACGTATGAGACGAGACTTGAAGAACTAAATACGTATACATTAGAGGAGAGGAGGGACAGGGGAGATATGAGTCAGTCCTTTAAATTCTTAAAGAGTATTAATTAACAAATAAACCTTTTTCAAAGGCAGGGAAGCTGTAAAACTAGAGGGCATAACATGAAACTGCAAGTGGGTAAACGTAAAAGCAACATCAGGAAATATTTTTTCACTAAAAGGGTGGTGGATGCTTGGAATGTCCTGCCGATGGAAGTGGTGAGGGCAAATATAGTGAATGAATTCAAAATGGCATAGGACAGATACAGTGGATCCCTTTATAGCAACAGGATAAAATCAAAATAAACTTCTCTTATATCTCATCAAATAGGGGTGACCTGACCTGCACGGAGCGGTGGGTACACTCTTAAAGGTATGTGGAGGGTGCACCTACTCTTGCCACCTTGCTGGGCAGACTAGATGGACCATGCTGGTCTTTATCGGCAATCATATACTATGTTAAAACTGGAAAATTAAAAAACCTTCACAACACATATGCCGAGACGATGGCCTCCTGAATCCAGCGCCCCAAAGTCAACTTGGCTGCCGTGTCACCTTTGTATAGGCCAGCAAACATAAAGATTGTTGGACTTATGAAAGGAATCCGTAACCTCCATGTACTGGAAAAGCATCCTCCGGATATCCACATGGCGAAGATCCTTATCTTTTCCCTGACACTGCCCCTTAGAGAAGAAGGGCAGGCAGACCACCTGACTCACATGAAGGACGAAAGCACATTAGGAAAGAAGGAAGACACAGGTTGAATGGAAACGGCCTCCTTTGAAAAAAAGACAGATAAGGGTCCCGGCAAAACAGCGTTACATTGGCCATCCTCCAATCTTCAGGTATTACAGATGATTTTAATGATAGTTCACAGATTACTAATAGCAGGTCTGCAATCTCATATCTCAGTTCTTTCAACACCCTTGGATGTATACCATCCAATTCAGGTGATCTGCTACTCTTCAGTTTATCAAATAGTTGTAATACATCTTCACAGTGTATTGATATTTCTTTCAATTCTTCCACAGTATCACCTTTAAATACCACTTCAGTCATGGGTAACATCCCTATATCTTCCTCAGTAAAGAGCGAAGCAAAGAATTCATTCAGTCTCTCCGCTATGGCCTTGTCCCCTCTTAGTGCCCCTTTTACCCCTCTATCAACTAATGATCCAACTGACTCTCTCACAGGTTTTTTTGCTACGAATGTACTTGAAAAAGCCTTTACTATGCGTTTTTGCTTCCACAGCAAGTTTCTTTTCAAATTCTTTCTTTGCCTACCTTATCAGTGCCTTGCATTTAACTTGCCAGTGCTTTTTCTGTTTCCAGTTTGTCATTTGTCTCTTTTTTCCATTTTCCGAAAGATGCTTTTTTTTAGTAACAACAGCCTCTCTGACCTCTTTAAACCATGCTGGCAGTTTTTTGGACGTCTTTCCACTTTTCTTAAAGTGTGGAACACAGCTGGTCTGGGCTTCTAAGATAGCATTTTTATACAACGCCCAAGCTTGATGTAAGTCTTCAACCTTTGCAACTGTTCCTTTTATTTTTTTCTCAACTATTTTCCTCATTTTATCATAGTCTCCCTTTCAAAAGTTAAAAGGTAGTACTGTGGATTTCCTTACGATCCCTCCTCCATTAATTAAATCAAACGCGATCATGCTATGATCAGTATTGCCAAGTGGCCCCCAACACCCTTATCTCTTGCACCAGATCTGGTGTGCCACTAAGGACTAGATTGGTTCATGAACCAGCTGCTCCAAGAAGCAGTCATTGATTTCATCTAGAAACTTTGTCTCCCTAGCATGTCCTGCCACGACACTGGCCCAGTCAATACCGGGGTAAGTGAAAATCACCCATTATTATTACTATGCTGCAACTTTTGTTAGCTTCACTGATTTCTTGGAGCATTTCATCATTCATTTGTTCATTCTGATCAGACGGTCGACAGTACACCCCCACTGCCTTCACCTTCCCCTGTTTACATGGAATTTCAATCCATAGACATTCTACAGCTAATTTTGTTTCCTGCAAAACTTTAATCCTTTGTGACTAAATGCCCTCTTTAACATAGAATGCAACCCCTCCAACAATTTGATCAGCTTTATTATTACGATATAGTTTGTACCCAGATATCACAGTGTCCCACTGATTGTCCTCCTTCCACCATGTCTCTGAGATACCAATCATATCTAACCTGTCATGTAGTGCTATATATTCTAACTCTCCCATCTTATTTTTTAGACTTCTAGCATTTGCATACAAGCATTTTAGAGACTATATTTTATTCATATTAATCTGGCTATCGGTAGGCAGGGGTAATTCGGAATGTTTAAGCTCTGTCTGCTCCGTATTCAAAGGCATTTGGGCTACTTTTGTCTTTATTGGAACCTCTCTGCTGATATGCTCTAACTTCATTCTTTTGGTAGTATCCTTCAAGGTGTGGGCCTGGTTTTCCCACAAAAGTTCCTCAAATATCACCAATATTTCCAATTGCCTGGGCACATGGGAGTCGTGCACCAGAAAATAAAAAGAACTCAGATCACAATTATTTGTCAGTAAAAATAACTCTTTTATTTGGCATAAGCAAAAGCTGTAAGCACAGATACACAAGTGTCTATCTGAGGGATCTGAGTACAGGCAGCGTTCCCTATCTCCACAGTGATGAGACAGAGAAGGCCGCCCTGAGCTCTGTAATTGCATCCTTATATACTCTATACCCTCTGTAGCAACTCATACACAAGAGTTTTGTTCCGTGTGCAAAAGTTGCTATACTGTCTGTAAAAGGTTGTAGGGCCTGTAGAGGCCTCCTTCCTTTGGGACAAAGGAGGGCCGTGTGCAAAAAGTCTGCAGAGGCCTCTTTCCTTTGGGATCCACCCTTATTAGCATATTAATGGCTTTTATTCTTGCTAGTGTTGAGTCATTCTGGCTACACCCTGCCATTCCTTTTGTTTCATTAATCACTGTAGCTTTCAGCACTGTAGTCTTCAGGGCTTATGAATACTTTGTATCACCAGCTTTGTTTGGCCTGTTTAACTTGTCCAGGCTTGCCCAACTTGCTCAGGCCTGTTCAATCTGTTCAGGCCTGACTTAGCTTTTCTTAGCCGGGTCCATTTTCTGTGCACTTCTGTTCAGAGTATGGTTCCCTGGCTTTACTCTTGTTGTGCTGGGCTCTGGGTACTCATTTTCTTAGCCCACGTGTTTTTTTCGTGCCATCATGATGTATTACAACCTCAGGCAAGGATGTAGCCATACTAGACATACCTATCAGCCAATTTCCCTTCAAAGGATAGATTGTTCTGAACCATGTGCTCTTGGGCGACTGTCGGCTCTCCCCTATTATCTAGTTTAAAAGCTGCTCTCTCTCCTTTTTAAAGGTTAATGCCAGCAGCCTGGTTCCATCCCAGTTAAGTTGAAGCCCATCCCTTCAGAAGAGCCCTTCCTTTCCCCAGAATGTTTCCCAATTCCTAACAAATCCAAAACCTTCATCCTTGCACCATCGTCTCATCCATGCATTGAGACTCCTTTTGGGTCATGCGCGTGGAACGGGAAGCATTTCAGAGGACGCTACCCTGGAAGTTCTGGATTTCAACTTCCTACCTAAAAGCCTAAATTTAGCCTCAAGAACCTCCCTACCACATTTTCCTATGTCATTGGTACAGACATATACCAAGACAGCAGACTCCTACCCAGCACTATCTAAGCCCTTGCCTAGGTGGCGTGTGAGGTCTGCTACCTTCGCACCAGGCAGGCATGTTACCAGGTGATCCTCATGTCCACCAGCCACCCAGCTATCTACATGCCTAATAATCGAATCACCAACTATAATGGCTGTCCTAACCCTTCCCTCATGGGCACATGACCCTGGAGAAACGTCCTCGGTGTGAGAGGGTTTTACATCACCTGGTGGACAGGTCCTAGCTATAGGATCACATCTTGCCACACCAGGGTGATGCTCTCCTGTCATGTGACCTCTTTCCTCCATGGCAACAGGGATCCTGCCAGACTGGAGGTGGGACTTCAAGACTATATCCTTGAAAGGTCTCGTCTATGTACCTCTCTGTCTTCCTTATCTTCTCCAAGTCTGCTACTCTAGCCTCCAGAGATTGGACTTGTTCCCTGAGAGCAAAGAGCTCCTTGTACCTAATGCACACATAAGACCACTCACCAACTGGGAGAAAATCATACATATTGACACTCAATGCAAAAGACTGGAAAGCCCCCATCTCGCTGCTGGACTGCTGTCTGCATTTTAGTTTCAAGTTTGTGTTTAGATATTTAAGTTCTTTATATACTAAGAGTTGCTGGGGATACTTATACTAATAAAACTATACCTAATACGTTTAATGTACTCTGTTCACCTGAAGATTAATTAATCTCAGGTCTTTAATGTATGCCTGATGAGGATAAACAGCTGCACCTGAGAGTGAATATGGCACCTACTTTCCTTTAAGAGGTTTAAGCACCTATAAAGCAACGATTATCCCAGAGGTGGGTGGGTGTGGGGAGGGAAATAAGATTTATTTAAAGCTGGCTACTACACTGTACCCTGTCCTATGCTTCTAAAGTAATCTGTGACCAATTTCCAGGGGGAGTCCCACAGCCCTTGCTTGGATAGAGGGAGTCTTGGGTTCTAAATCTAACCAGAAAGCTTTCTTCTATGTTTTAAATTTAAATGAAAGCTCTTCGCTGCTACTAGGCCCTGACTGAGTATTAAATTTAAACTGGAAGCTCTCTGCTTGGTTCTAAATTTAACCAGAAAGCTCCCTTCTGCGTTTTAAATTTAAACTGAAAGCTCTTTGCTGCCACTAGTCCCTGATTTATTTAACAAATACACTGTGTTCACAGATTAATCAACGCTAATCTAAAGAATTCCTTTCCCTCCCAAGATTTAGAAAAATTCCCAGAAGTAAATATTTACAATTGCAGATCTCTCTCCAGAAGTAGCAGTACCCTTTTGTAGTTCTTCAAGATGAGACTTTTGTAATCAACGCCACCGGCTCCTCCTTCTGGGATAGGTGGATCATTCTGGCCTCTGTACAATCCTCTGAAGGCAAGAGAATATCTTCATCCACATCAAAGCCCATTACTGAGACATCTCAATCAGTGTCATAGTCAAAATCCTGGACAGCTCCCAGCTGTTCCCCATCTCCAAGGGGATGCCCCTCGCTGGTAGTGCTTAGCCAAAGATAATCAAACAGGATTTCAACTCTCAGCCTACCTCACATGAGAGTATGCCCAGGGGCTGAAAATTCATGCCAGAAGGACCAGGCTTGCTCCAAAAGGAAAGAATTTCGGGGAGGACAATCCAGAGTCTGGAAGCTCTCCTCTTAGACATGACTCCCCAATGCCAGGGGGCACAGCCGCCAGAGACCCCCCAGTGGACGATATGCAGCTCACAGCACAGTCACCGGATCTTCCAGCAGGCTGAATATCCTTATCCATAACGCCCATCCATCACCTCCTGCCCTGAGGCAGGGAAGGTTGGACTAACTGTATCCCCTGGCTGGGAGGGGGAAAGCAGGCCTTCCAGAGATGACTCAGGATCTGCCATGCAAGAAGAGCAGAGTTCAGAATCCGGAGATGAGGCATCTCGCTTGCCACAGGTTAAACAATGTTTCACAGAAGATAAAGAGTTAAACAAGCATCACAACAGCGTGCGCTAATGCTGCAATGGCTCAAAGGCAAGTGCTAACTGTGCTTATATGCAGCGTGCATTACAGGTACTAGGGAAGGTGTACACATTGGAACTGTTTGGGCAGAATGTGCTTTAGAGCCACGTGACCACCAGGTGACCACCAGGCTCCTGAACCCTGCTGCTTGTTGCCTTTCTCTGCTTGCCTGTTGTATTTGCTGTTACTGCTGCTTCTTCTTTCTCTCAGGTGCCCTTTGCCTCTGCCCATCAAGTCCAAGTACCGCCCTCCGACTCTCGGAAGTGATGCAGACGCGTAAAATGAGTCCGCGCTGACATCCAGGTACTCCCACAGATTTAAAGATCACAGTGGCGGTGTCCCGCGCCGCAGAACCGCGCCCAAGGAGCAATTCGTGCTCCTTGGGCGAGCTCCTTGGGGCGTCCAGTGCCATCAGTCTATCGGTTTGCCTTGGCTGCCTGCTCTCCTCACTGTCCTGACAGTAAGTCTGCTGTCCGCGTTTGGTCCCTCATTCTTTTTGTCTTGCCCTTTCACTTTCTCTGGTATCCACCACATCCTCAACATGTCTGCCATCCCTGTTTTCTGGGGTCATCGTCCGCTCATGCCTGCTTTGGCTCCCCCAGGGCCCCTTGCTCGTAACCTGCTCAACCTTCTTCCATGCCATTCTTACCAACCGCCCCCAAGCTCTCTTCCCCTGGTCTCCCCACCCGCTGCCTGGCTGACACTTTCATTTGTTCTTCTCAACTGCCGCTCTCTTTGTACAAAAACCCATTTAGTCCATGATCTTATAACCCAACATTCCCTGGATACTCTTTTCATTACCGAATCCTGGCTCCACGAGGGGGATGATGCCCTGCTCCACCATTGTCTCCCCCCGGGCTGCTCTTCCTTGCATACACCCTGCCTTCGCCGGACAGGCGGGGGCGTAGCCCTCATCTATAAATCCTCTCTCCCCGGCTACCCTGAATCTCTTTTTCTTCGTTTCGGATCCACGACCCCCGTACACTTCCTTCTTCTCTACGCCCCCCCCCCCTCGCTCCGCTCAGATCTCTGGGACTCCCTGCTTCTCTCCTTATCAGATTTTGCCCTGCTGTCTCCCCATTCAAGTTATGCTGGGTGACTTCAACGCTCACTTCGATTCCCCAACCAGGCCCTGGAACAAGGCCCTTGCCTCCCTTTTTGATGATCTCTCCTTTACCCAACACGTGACCTGCCCAACACACATTTCCGGCCACATCTTGGACCTTGTTCTTACCAGCACCTCTTCCCGCTTCCTGCCATCTAATATCCAAACGCTCCCTCTCCCCTGGTCTGATCACCACCTCCTACCTTTTTCTTTCTCTCTTCCCTCCATAGAGTCCCCTTCACCTGCTATCATTAACGCCCCTCTGCAGACTCTTAGACATCATCAGACCCCACTCACTCTCAACCGTTTTCCTCCGGCCGACTCCCCTTTGCCTCCCGACTTCGCCTCTCTCACGGTTGACCAGCAGGTGGACTCCTGGACCACCACTTTCTCCACTATGCTGGATACCCTTGACCCACTCCGCCCTGTCTCACTCTGTCCCTCCTCTCGCCACCCCTGGTACCATCCCGGCCTTTACTTGCTCCGCACACATCTGCAAGCCCTCTCCTTCCTCTGCCATTGCATTTCGTCAGGCTCATTACCACTACCGCTCCATGATAACCTCTGCCAGGAAGTCTTACTATTCACATCTTATTGCCTCTTCCTCTAACTCTTCTAGGCACCTTTATCAGGTTCTTAAGTCACTCTCCTCTTCCTCTACCTCCCCCCCTCCTCCTCCTTCCCAACTGCTCTCAGTCCATCCACACTCGCCTCTTTCTTCTCCGACAAGGTTCTTTCTCTCCGCTCGTCCTTCTCGGCTTGTCCCTCGCCTCGCCTCTCCCCCCCCCTACCCCTCCCACACTTGATTCCCCGCCCGCTTCTAACACTTTTCTCCATACTTGGGGCACCTTTAGTCCTGTTGCATCTGCTGAACTTAAGGCCATCTCTTCCTCTCATCAGACTACCTGTCCCCTTGACCCATTTCCCTCCTCCTGGCTTCTTAATCCGTCCCTTCATTTTATCCCACACGTCCTAACCATACTGAACTCCAGCCTTGCTACTGGGCACTTTCCTACTAGGTGGAAACACGCCATTGTTCGGCCCCTCCTTAAAAAACCCACCCTAGACCCTGCTGTTCCTGGTAACTGGCATCCGGTCGCCAACCTTTCATTTCTTTCCAAGATCTTGGAGAAGCTTGTTTTCTCCCAGCTTTCCACCCACCTCGATGCAACCTTTTCCCTCCACTCCCGCCAATCGGGATTTCGCTCCGGCCACAGCACTGAGACTATCCTTCTGGCACTTCTCTCTGAGATTCATCGCTCTCATGATCGAGGTGACCTCTCCCTTGTTGTTTCTCTGGATCTCTCTGCTGCCTTTGATGTCGCCGATCACCGCACCCTCCTCTCACGCCAGTCCGACCTGGGGGTTTACGGTACGGTTCTGCACTGGTTTTGGTCTTTTCTCTCCTCTCGTTCCTTCACTGTTCACATGGGCCCTGGCACTTCACCGTCCTGTCCACTACAGTGTGGGGTCCCTCAGGGTTCTATCCTTGCTCCTCTTCTCTTTAACGTTTTCCTCGCCCCCCTTGCTCTGCTCATCCAACAAACCGGTATCTATGCCTATATCTATGCCGACGATATTCTCCTGGTCTACCATGTCTCCCCCTCAGTGCTCGACCTTGCCCCTCTTAACGATTGCCTCGACCTCATTGCTTCTTGGTTTAGACAAAATTTCATGCATGTCAACCTGTCCAAATCCTCAGCCATCTGGCTTTCCTTCCGTAACTCTCCTCCCGATCTGTCCCCTACCATGTCTGCTCGTTCTATTCCTCTGGTCTCTACCCTTCGGTACTTGGGTGCTACGCTGGACTCTTCTCTTTCTTTCCACCAAGACATTTCCTCTGTGGTGCGCTCGTGTTTTTTTCATCTCCGTAGAATCAGATCTATTCGGCCTTTCCTTTCTCCCTCTGCCATTACTACTCTTGTAATGTCCCTCGTGATCACCTGCCTTGACTACTGTAAGTCTCTTTTCGCCGGTCTTCCTTGTCATCAATTACGTCGTCTCCAGTTAGTTCAGAACACTGCTGCCCGTCTAATCACTTATTCCCCCGTTACCGCCCATATCACTCCTTCTCTTTTCATTAGCTCCCAATCAAAGTCCGGTTCATTTGTAAACTTCTCACTATTACCCGCAAGGTTCTCCATACTAGTACCCTGCAATACCTGGCCGACATTATCCATCTTCAACCCGCTCCTCGTCTCCTCCGCTCTGCACATGGCAACCGTCTCTTCCTCCCCTCTCCCTCTCAGGCCCACCTTGAACTTACCTGACACTCTTCAGTTTTCTTTCTGAGTCCTGCTCTATGGAATTCACTCCCTCTGCATCGAGCTTTCCTTCCCACACTTCAAAGCACTCCTCAAAATGCACCTTTTCCATCAGGCTTTCGACCTTCCACCATCCGCTGATGGCTCTGACCCTCCCTTGTCTGACCTCCCCCCCCATCCAGCATTTAGTTACCACCAACCTAGGAATATTTTCTCTCTCAATTAGTAATTACTTCCTCCTTCCCTCTTTCCTGGCCTCTTATATTTTCCCATTTTACTGTTTTCTTTCCTTTCTCTCCTTTCCTGTCCATTATTGACGTTCTTTTCTTTTCTATGCTTCCTGTAGCCAACATTTGTTTTATTGTACACCGCCCTGATGCTTCGGCAAGGGCGGTATATCAAAAACTGCAAATAAAGATAAAGATAAAGGTGCACAATAGGTAAAAATGCTATTAACACATGCAGAAAATGGCGGGGAAACCCCCATACAGCACCAACAGTCACTAGCAGTATACCCCGAATTGCATCTCAGGAAGACAGAATCAGGAGCCCCAAACAAGGACAATGACGAGGTCATGCCCCTGACACGCCCCAGGCAGAGGATTCATGCTGGGCTCAGCTCTACTCCCCTGAAACAATGTAATTGGCTGGCTGTACAGCACTGCATTTAAGGTGGCTGGTGGGCAGATCCCTCTGGAGCCTTCTGCAATCTTTGGGAGTGAGTGGGATGGGGGTACAGAAGAGGGAGGGGTGCTGAGGTTGTGTGGGGCTGCTGCATTCTTCCAGATCCTTCCAATTTTGTGACTGCTCAACAGGCTCTTATCATGATAAGGGCGTGGAGATGAACCAATTTTCCCTCCTCCTATGCCTACCGAAAAGACCGCAGTCTAGTGGAGCCTCCCATATCACACTCAAGTGACAGAGTCATCTTTGTTTCTCAAGGTGGTCGTTACCAAGCGTTTAATCAGTCTTTTCCTCTCCATCCTCAGATTTTCTTCAGAGAGGAGAAAATCCATCCACCATCTGCTGGAGACAAAGGAATACTAAAGGGACCTCTGGTGGCTGAGGCAAATAGAGGCATAGGAGCAATGTCATTGAAACCTGAGCTTTTCATTGGTTCTTTGTCTCCACCAATCTGCTGATAGGGGAACACAATCCGCTTGTCTGGGTTGCTCTAGCAGGACGATATGGAATGCACTAGTGTGCTACTTTAATTAAATTTGATTAATAAAAAAAACAAGGAGCATAGCAGCAGTGTTTTAACATGGCCAATTCAAATCTGACTTGGATGCATTAGTGCTGTTTTTCAGCAAGTTATAAGGCCAGGTTTCACAGTTCTCTTCTAAACACCCTCTGTACTTCCCAATGTATCCTACACCAGGGAGAGGTTCAAATAGTTCAATCCCCTTTAAAATAACTGAATAGGGACCAAAACACTTAACAAAATACCAAGAAATTCCTGACGAGTTTTAGAAGAAAAGAAACAAAACAAAATACATCTTCCTTACAAGAATGTGTAATACTAGAGCTTCCACAGCAGGGCGCTGCAACACAGCCAGTCCTTGAGGTGTTTATTTCTAAAGTACGCTTTATTCAAATACTGGGAAGGTGTTTTATAAGAAACAGCAAAAGCAAGCTCTACTCCTAGTTCAAACCACACATTAGACTCTTCAGACTGAAATTTCACTGTAAAAGGTTTCAAAAAATGATTATATAGACTAAATGTACACAAGTAAGAGGTGAACATTCCATAGCAATACTGTAGAAGCCGCGAAGTGCCTTTTTTTCACATGATCTGGCAGAAGCTGTCACACAATGTAGGCCAACTGAAAGGATTAACATTACCTGGTGAAAATTAATGCATTATTCCACCAGATTGTTTAGACTTTAACCAGCACTTTGGTTAAAGAGAAAAACTCCTACAATTACTTGTACTCTCCAAAAACGATACAGTTCTTCAGCTGGTGTCACTCTGGCTGCTGCTAGCTGAATAGCTTTTCATATAATTTCCTTTTCTTTGTGTTATTTTTAGTACTTTAGTTCCATGGCATAATAAACATCTTTAAATAGAGCTTCCACATTTTTCCCTGGCAGTTTGCTTTTTTTTTTTTGCTGTCAAGGTAACAGCTTTATCAACAAGAGACACAATTATGATAAATGTAAAGCTAAGCATAATTAGCTAAATGTTTTGTTATGTAACCCCAAAATAAGAATTACAAATTCCCCTCAAAGCCATAAAGCAGATTTCTAAAGGTTTTAGTTTCAACTTTTATATAAAACAAAAATGTACAGTATACAGTTTACCTATTCTTTCCTGTTCACAAGGAATAGTTTGATACAAATCTGTCATGCCTATTTACAAGACGGTTTTACCATGCAAGTGAAAGATTTTAAATTAAAGACACGCTTGCTAATTTTCTTTGAAGGGTCATATTACTTTCTGTAGCCTTCTCGGGCCCAGCATTCAAAGGCATTTATACGGTTTACAGACCGTGCCGCTGAATATCCCTGATTATCTTTACTACACACCCCGATGCTAATCGCTTAGCATTGGGGTGTGTCATGGGCGTTCCGGAGTGGAGCAGAGGCGGCACCAGTCGCTAACCAGGCAGCGGCGATATTGCACCACTGCCCGGTTAGTACTCACAGGTAAAAGATAGGCTAGCTTTTGCTGCGCCTGTCTTTACCCATGGGAGCTAACAGGGCAGCGGTTCAATATCACCGCTGCCCAGTTATCTTCTGCAGGCTTGTGGGCAGTGGAGCGACTCTGGATATTCAATGCCGGGGCCACGTATGACCCCGGGATTGAATATCCAGGGTTAAAGATCAGCGGTGACGGCTATGCATCATAACAGCGCATAGCCATCCCAGAAGAATATCGGGCCCCTCATGTCTATGACTGAATGCTGTAGACTGACAACTTTTAGTTTATCAATAACCTATTAGAGTATTAAGAAATGTACTTTTAACTAAAATTGGACAGTTTTAAAGGTCAAAGCTATCTTTAAGATTTGTTTACTATTATTTATTTAGATAGCGTTACAAGGCATATGCAGCACTGTACATATCGATGGAAGAGACAATCTCTGCTCTTTAGAGCCTAAGATGAACAACATCACAAAATTGGGGAATAGAGTATGGTAAGATACACATACGTGGTGAACAAGAGAGGGAGAGAAATTAGGATGCAAAAGCATCCTCAAAGAGGTAGGTTTGGGAATCATGGTTGCACCAATTTGTTTGTTCATATTTAAGGCCCCACAGGATGAGGGAATCCAGCTATCTAAATGACAAATTGGTTTTCAATTCTCATTCATGTCTTGAGTTCTGCTGATACTAGTCTGTTGGTATACCTCATTTGACTGAAAGAAGAACTAATAGTGAAAAATAAAACCACTCTTTCTGTGGCTGGCCCTGCTTTGTTGAACACCCTGCCAATCCTGTCTTAGAATTATTTAGTCTTTCAAAGAATAGATTAAGGCTTTTATGTTTGGGAATCAAATGGTTAGACCAACCCTTTTCTATTTACAGATTTTGCAGGGGTGGTTTTAATCTTTTTGATGGCTTCTGCTTGTGTTTTTGTTTGTTAGTCATATTTTATGGTGTATGTTTTATTATTTATTATTTTGTAGAGATCAGGTTTAAAGAGCAGTCCCACAATACATATAACTAGTTCCGATGGGTATGCCTGATCTCTACAAAAGCCAAGTGCTATTTGGTTCTTCTGTATCGCATATTTTACATTCAAATGATTAAAAGGACAGTTTATTTCCAGAGGGTTTTGCCCTCCTTATGAACGATCCAACAAAAAAAGTCTTTCATGTACACTGTCATGCTCTGTTGGGACATAATTATTGTCACCCTTATAAACAATTCAAATCAATATGAACAGAAAAACCACATTCCCATTGCAGTAAAATTAGATGCATCTGTGATCAATTGTTAGTACTCACATGACTTGAATGACATAATGAATGATGGCTCTAATGTTTAAAATGGCCACATTCACTCCCTGTTCTATTTTCCAAATGGTAAAGGCAAAAGAGCTGCCTAAGACCATCAGAAAAAACAAACACCAAACTTCAAAGGGGTACAAGGCCACCTCCAAAGACCTTGGGATTCCTGTATCTACAGTTTGCAATGTTATTAAGAGGTTTTCTGCTCATGGAACTGTCAAGAACCTCTTAGAATGTGGTGGGAAGATGAAAATTAATCCAAGAAGTCTTCGAAGGTTAGTGCGAACCTGTTGGAAAAATACCATGTACAACATCCAAAGAGCTTAAGACTGACCTGGAGCAATCTGGAGTGGTGGTTTCAACCCGTACCATATGCCACGCACAAAATAGAGGAGGACTTCATGGGTGAAGGCCAAAAAGGACACCACTGCTCAAAGACAGACATAAAAATGCATGACTGATCTTTGCCCGAAACCACAATCTTTCTGGGAAAATGTTTTGTGAACAAACAGAACCAAACTTGAGCTTTTTGGCAATGCAGACCAGTGATATATCTTCAGGGGAAGAAATGAAGTTATAAGGAAAAAAAACACCCTTCCTACAGTTAAATATGGTGGAGGTTCCATAATGTTATGGGCTGTTTTATGCCTCAGAAAATGGAGGCCTAGAACATATTAAAGGAATCATGAAATCGAAGGATTACCAAGGTATTTTGGAGTAAAATGTGCTACCTAGTGTCAGAAAGCTAGGACTGGGTCGAAGGTCATTGGTCCTCCAGCAGGACAATGACCCAAAACATATATCCAAAAGTATAAAAGAATGGTTAAAAAGGAAGAAATGGATTGTTTTAAACTGGCCAACAATGAGCCCTGTTTTCAATCCAATCAAGAACTTTTGGAAAGAGCTGAAATCTGCCATTGTTAAAAGGAATCTTGGAAATATTCATGAGCTAGAATAAATCACAGTTGAAGAGCAGGAGAAACTACCAGCAGACAGATGTAAGAAACTTATAGATGATTACAAGAAACGTTTGAAGGCTGTCATAACTGCTAAGGGTTGTACAACTAAATATTAGTGAAGGGTGCCATTAATCTTGTCAAGGTCATATTTTATTTTTCTCAGAGATTACTACGTTTAAGTTGCACAGACATATTTTTTTTGTTCTATACCTTTGAACAGACTATTATAATATTATGATGACATACAATTGGATATTTCAAATTATTCAAAATATTTCAAATTATTTCTCAAGATATTATACACAATATACCTAAAATGCAAGGGTGCCAACAATGTTGACCATGTGCGGAATATCAATGTGAACAAGTCAATAAAACAGAAATGGACATGCTTAGAAATAGATTTAGAAAAAGGGCAGGAATCATGACAACATGTGATACTTCCTAAGTGCATATGTGGGGTTTGTATTCCCAATAGCTTCCATTTAAGGTTGGCTCTATAAATGCTTAAATCAGAATGAAAACACATTTGATTTATGGCTGATATGTTGTTAGTGCTTTACGGGTATATTCTCTTCTCCCCCTACTCTGTTGCAGTTGCTGACCTACTGCGACGCTCCAGCCCTGGGCCCGAGAGCTTACAGGCAGGAGTGGCCTTGTAATGTCCCTGAGGAATAAAGCTTGTACTGGTCCCTGGGAATTCTGGGACTCGTAGTGTACTTGTATTTCCTTCAGGATTAAATTGTAGTCGTGACACGAATGGTAAGGCTGCAAGAAATTTATTGTTGTGGGGATATTTTCCAGCGCATCAAAATTCAATGGTACATAACGCAAAAGGTGCAACTTCAACCCAAACAGCTGAAACCAGGAACATAGGAAGTACAACTGAAATTAAGTTAGCCTCTACTTGGCTCTTCACAATCACAGCAGCTTTAACTCAGCAGTGCCTCATGTGGTCTTTCAGAATTATTGCAACACCAAACAAACAGCTGTTCCTTCCACAGCGTGGCTTCTCAAAACAACAAATTAAAACAATTTGTAAACCTTTTAGCTTGGCAGCAAGTACAGCAAACTCCCTGTATTCTTTTCATACAGTGTTCAAGGGTTTCTTACATTGCTGTCCTCTTTGAGGCAGATTGAGCAATCCATTGGAGAAGGGTCCCCTTCTAAGGCAGGCAGGTAATTATCCACTTGCATGCATTCATCAGAGCTAAGGCTATCGCTGTCTCTGTCAGGCCTGCTAAGCTTCCTTGACCTCAGTTCCAGAAACTCTTGAAACTGTTTTAAAAGCAATTCAGCCTGTAAGTGCTCTTTATCCGTGTGAAAGTCTTTGGTAAGGGTAACACCCTTCCCCCGCTTGCTATCAGCTTCTGCAGCTGGGTTTACCTTGTGAAGGTTAGCACAAATAAAAGGTTTCTCTAGTAAAGCATTAAAAGTAGAAAAGTCAGCTTTACCTTTAGCAGGGTTTGAATAAGAACTGGCACCTTTCCTCCCGAAGTCTCTCTGGTTCAAAAACTCAGCAGCCTTACCGCTATTTCCTCTGCTCTGTGAATTTCTCTTTGAAAAGCTTTCTTCCTGCTTCACTTCCTTGCTTCTGTAGCCTTGTTTGCTACCAGACCAGATACCTTCTTTCCATGTGCTGAATTTGCTAGCCTTCCCACGCCCAGGCTCTACCTTGTAGTAAGGTTCTTTCTCAGAGTGTGCTTGGCTCTAAGGTTTATTGCTCCAAGGTTCTGCCTTGCTCCAGGGTTCTAGCGTTTTCCTCCTTCCTTTTCCCTCTTTTTCTCTTTCCTCCTTTTCTCTTTTCCTCCTCTCCTCTTCTCTCTCTGCTTGGGGATTTAAAAGGGCTTCATTTCCCGGCACGCCCTGACCTTCCCCTGAGCGTGCCCAATCAGTGCAGAAGCCTGTCTCCTCCCCTGAGCTGGGGCGTGTCCTGTGCTCAGCAGAGAGCTGTGTTTTTTTCAACTCTGCATTGGAAATCCTGTGTGCTAGTGCTGTTTCATTACTTCTACCAGGATTTCCCCCTATCTCCATCTCTTCTGGAGGGCATTCCTCACCACACTATCAACATGTTTAATTACAGCTTTGAACTGTAGGTCTCAAGGCACTGGAGATTATCATTCCGTATAGGATAAAAATGATTCCATTGATTTTCACAACTGTCTGGGCACCATGACAAAATGTAAGGTTGGACACTCTTCTTTCATTAAAGAGTGATCAACGATAGATCATGAATGTCAATGCCCAGATGGAGTCTACTCTCAGATCCCATGGTACAGGGAAGACCCATTTACTGCACTATAGACATTCTTTCCTGGTGCAAGTCATGTGGTTTAGGAGTGCATTTGGTAAGAAGGGTCCTCTGCAGAAGACATGGTGATAGACTTGTGCCGATTCCCTACAGTGCCCTCCAGACAGATTCTTCTGGCATCCTAACTTGCAGAAAGCTGAGCAGCACTTTTCCTCTGTGCAGAAAGCAAAGAACTCTCAGCAGCTCAATCACGTTCGTTAAGAATTTCTGGAATTCTCTCAGGGATCCTAATATTCCCCCTTACTGGACAAGATTTATATGTCATCCCATCATAGAGGTGATGGGATCCCACCTTTTCCTGGACTGGGATAACAAATTTGTCTAGGCAAAGAGGCCTTATATTTTTGTGATTTTAGCTTTAATTGGAATTTGCCTACCAATTTTACAAGTTTTACCCTTTTGAAAATTGTCCTTTCCTTCTTTTACCTCCTTGCCCCAAATAGCCATACCCATCTGTAGTTTTCCATTCCTCATTGATTTAAATTCCTTTTTAATCCTGCAGTTTTCTCTTGCTCCTTTGGACTCCTAACTTGGAACCAGGGCTGAGGTCTGATGCCATGAGCTTTATTTTGCAAATATCTTGAAACTATCCCCCACCCCATCCACATTATATGATTTCCCAATTAACTTTGGTCCACTCATTGAGGTTAAGACCCTTGGCCAGGGGACCATGCCCCAGGGTTCAATT
Organism: Ichthyophis bannanicus; assembly: GCA_033557465.1. NCBI lineage: Eukaryota > Metazoa > Chordata > Amphibia > Gymnophiona > Ichthyophiidae > Ichthyophis > Ichthyophis bannanicus. Next base: position 1,227,173,574 of record CM066033.1, read on the forward strand.
TGAAACTGCAATCGTGAGCCCTAAATCTGGCCACTAGGTGTCACCACTGCACAATTTCAGACTTACTACATTAATCATTTCTATAGTGCCACCAGATGCACACAGGACTAAACAGAAAAATGTAAGACAATCCATGCTCTGTGGAGCTTTTATTTAGTTAAGACATTCATATAAACAAGACACTTCAGGAATTTTTAAATGGCTGTATATCAAAAAGGCTTTTATTTGGGAGAGTCAGGGTTTAAGACTTAAGGGTTCAAGATTATATGTACAATGCTGCATATACCTTGTAGTGCTATACAAATGATAAATAGTAGTAGTAAGACGCTGGAGCAATTTTAATAAGGTAGTTTTTTTAGGCAGGTTCTAAATCTGGGAAGAGGGAGTATGGTGCACTTACTAGGAAGCTCCCTTCCTCCAGGAGCTGAGTACTATATTTGCAGTATCCCAAGCCTCTGTTGACATGAAAAGTAGAAGACTTGAGCCAGGAATCACGCCCGGGTGTTTCTGCATAGCAAAGTAGAGCACTACTATGCCATATTCTCCCCTCCCAGCCCCCCTCTGCAATAATAATCTTTAGGAAATCCAAAACCAGTACATCCAGCCCTGTTTTGATCCAAGCATGATATAAGTGAAGGCAAGACTTACTTTCATTTTTATAGATTTTGAATTTTTTAAAGATAAGAATTTATTTATTTATAAATGTTTATGAAAGATGCAAGAATGCAATTAGGGTGTTTATGTTTATGTTTATTGAGTTTGATATACCGCCCTTCAAGGGAAACAGAGCAGTTTACAATGTACAAGGGTGTCACCATTCCAAAGGTTTAAAATTATGTGTTAATCAACCTCTCTGGGGCCAGATGAAAGATACCTCCCAGGATACCGAGGGAGCTCAGAGAGATTCTGGCAGGTCCATTTAAGGATGTGTTTAATACAGGGGTCTCAAACACGCGGCCTGCGGGCCGCATGCGGCCCACGAGAGACCTTTGTGCGGCCCGCGATGCATAGGGGGAAAAAAAAAACACCCCGGCTTCTGCTGCTGCTGCCGCCGCTGCCGTGGCCGGCAATAGCAGCAATATCGCAAGTCCCGCGGGCTCCGCTCCCCCCCCCTTCCTTCCTGCTTGCCTGCCAGTTCTCCGCTTCGGCTTCGCCTTTCAGAGCCGCGAAGGGAGAGCTTCTCCCTCGCGACTCTGTTCAGCCCGCTGGGGCAGATGGGAAATTTCCCATCTGCCCCAGCGGGCTGAACAGAGTCACGAGGGAGAAGCTCTCCCTTCGCGGCTCTGAAAGCCAAAGCCGAAGCGGAGAACTGGCAGGCAAGCAGGAAGGAAGGAAGGAAGGAAGGAAGGGGGGGGGAACGGAGCCCGCGGGACTTGCGATATTGCTGCTATTGCCGGCCACGGCAGCGGCGGCAGCAGCAGCAGAAGCTGGGTTTTTTTTTTAAGTTTAATTTTCCCGGGGGGGGGGGGAGGGAGGGAGCAGGACTTGATGGGGGGAGCAGGACGGGGGGGGGGGGAGCAGGACGGGGGGGGGGAGCAGGACTTGATGTGGGGGGGGCAGGACTTGATGTGGGGGGGGCAGGACTTGATGTGGGGGGGGGAGCAGGACTTGATGTGTGGCTGGGGGGGGTAGTACTGAAAATGGGGTGATGGGGGTTAGGACTGGTAATGGACAGATGGGGGTTAGGACTGGAGGTGGTCTGATTGGGGGGCTAAGACTGAAATGGGGTTATGGGGGGGCTAAGAATGAAGATAGGGCGATGGAAGGGTTAGGCCTGGAAGTGGGCTGTTGGGGGGCTTAGGACCGATAATGGGCTAGGGGGGGGGCTAGAACTGGTAATGGACTGGGGGGGGGTGCTATGACTGGAAATGGGCCGAGTAGAAGGGGGAGCTTGAACTGCAAATAGCTGATGGGGACAGGGTCTTGGAATGGTAATGGGCTGAGTGGAAGGGGGCTTGGAATGGAAATGGGCTGATGGGGAGGGGGGCTTGGAAAGGAAATGGGCTGTGAGGGGAGGGAGCTAGGACTGGAAATGGGCTGATGATGCGGGGACTAGAAGGGAGCGGATGCTGGGTGGGGCAGGAGCTAGAAGGGAGTTGATGTTGGGGGACGATTAGAATGGGATGGGGCTGGGAGAGTGAAATGGAGAGGGGAAATATATTTTGTGTGGGAGGGAAGAAAAATCTACAATTGGCCGGGTATTGGGAGAGTAAGTGGGGATTGAGGATGGAGGGGTAAAATTTGAGTGGATGAAATAGGAATGAGGAAAGAGCAAAAGGAGAATGATTAGTATGTTAAAGCAGATGTAGAGAGAATGGAAAAAAACTAGGAAAGAAGAAAGGACAAATGGACAGCAGACGATGGAGAGTTAGCAGAAGACACAAAGAAACCAGAAGAAAGTGAATGGAACAATTGCAACTGAAAAAAAAATGCACAAAAGGTAGAAAAATCTCTTTATTTTGAATTTATTAACTGAAATATGTCAGCTCTTGGAAATGTGCATCTTTAACGTCTGCACTTTATTTAATACAAGAGGAAATCAATGTATAGTTTTATTTCTACAGTGTTGTACATTCTAAGTTTGGCTTTTGGGGTTCCCAGTTTAATTGTCTTCCTGTTTCTAAATTGTGATTCCTTGTTTGGTGATGGTGTATGTTCTGCATGTGTAACTGAGCTGAGGTATTCTGTTTATGTAATTCCTTTTTGACATTGGCACTTGTTCTCTTTCCCGAGTAGGTCATGTATTGTTATTCTCTGAAATGTGTTGATTTAATATTTGCAGTGTTGCCTTTTGATAGTTAGGGTATGGTGCTTTGTGAGTCCTGGTAGTGCTGTTAGGACACGGCAGGTTTGCTATGGGTTCTAAATGAGCAGTGTTTCTAGTAGTTCCTAATGTGCCTGGCGGTTGGCACTGGTTTATAGTAATGTAGAAATCTTTTAGTCTTTCTTTATCCATACACTCATTAAGAGGCATGTTTACTAAAAGTTAGTGTATGGTAACATTATGCAAATATTTATGCAAATGATGCCCTTATGCAAATGAGGCCTGCGTCTTGTGCGGCCCCCGGGTTACTCTACAAGTCCTCATTTGGCCCTCAAAGCAATTTGAGTTTGAGACCCCTGGTTTAATAGATCCTTGGGGAAAAGAGAAGTTACACTGTGTAACAGAGAAGTAGTGGGAAACTACAGGCCAGTAAGCTTTAATTCTGTGGTCATAAAAAAAATGTAGACGCTACTGAAAGAAAAAATAGTGAACTTTATATAATCCACAGGGCAGCAAGACCTGAGGCAACATGGTTTACCAAAGGCAGATCATGCCAAGCCACACCAAACTGATTGGTTTCTTTGACTAGGCATGTGCTGAACATGGTCTACTTAGATTTCAACAAAGCCTTTATACTATACCTCATAGGGGGCTCATCAATAAACTGAGCAGCCTGAAGTTAGGACTCAAAGTTGTGAACTGGATTAGAAACTGGTTGACAGACAGCGGGTAGTGGCAAATGGAATTCACCCTGAGAAAAGAAAGGTGAGTAGTAGAGTGTCTCAAGAATCAGTCCTCAGGTCGATTCTGTTCATTATCTTTGTGAACAATATTGCTGGTGCTTTTTGCAGGAGTCACACAGATTTACAACAGAAAGGACAACCCAGAGGGAGTAGACAACATGAGAAGAGATCTATAACAATTAGCTGCCAAGTATTAGATCATTCTTCTAATTTTTAATGTGAAGTAGTAAAGGGTGATGCACTTAGAATGCAGAAATCCAAAGGAGCTATATGCGATAGTGGGTGAGAGGCTGATGAGAGACCTTGGATCGAGAGCGTCTGTTTCAGCATCTTGAGATCCTCAGTGTGACAAGGTGGTGGTCAAAGTCAGAAGGATGCCAGGCTGCATAGATGGATCCAAAACTACCCCAAACGGTAATCAAAGTAGATACCACAAAAACAAGATACCGTTGAAATCCCCAAAATTTTTTCAAATATTTTTGTCGGACATAAATCACAAGGAGGAGGCACTATGAACCAACCCCCCAGACGTGATACATATCCCTTTTATTCAACCACATGGGTTCAAACTATCGAAACTTCGAATACTCCAAAGCATTTCAGCAATAAAAAAGCATATTGCACTTATCTTATGAGCACGCGCGACGTGCACGTTTCGGGGAACGAGACCCCTGCATCAAGCGCTCCGAACTCAACTCCAAAAAGAACTTGATCCACCAGGAAACTGGCAAAAAACGCCGAACAGTTGGCCGTTCAAATTGAGGATACCAGCTAAAGATTGGCTAGCAAACTTTGCCATTCAAGAACACCAACCAATCACGGGAGGGAATCCCCACAAATAAGGGAACCCCTTGACGTGAAAGGATGACCTCACATCGCCCCCAGCCAATCGATCTCGCAATTCAGTCCCACCTGATCGAATATTTTTGGTCACGTTAGATGTCACTGCATTATATACTAATGTGGATCAAAGGGAATCGCTTCAATTATTACAAAATCTTTTCTTGCACGCCCCCTCTCGTATGCCAAGTCTTTTTTGGTGGCTTTGATGTCATTGGTTCTCACCCGTAATTATTTTTTATTTTTTATTTGAGGGAGTTTTCTACCAGCAGATATTTGGCATCGCCATGGGTGCCACTGTGGCCCCTTCGGTGGCGACCTTATATATGGCAGATGTGGAAGAACGATTCATCTACTGCTCCCCTAAATTTGCATCGGTGTTACTATGGAAGCGTTTTTTGGATGACATCTTTTTTATATGGACTTCCGTCTTAACATCTTTACATGAGTTTCTTGCCTGGTTAAATGGTTTGAAACCTTGTATTAAATACACTGCTCACATAGATCCTGAATGGGTGGAATTTTTGGATATGGTTGTTTTTCGTGTGGGGGATCTCCTGGCTACTACCCTCTACTGAAAACCGGTTCAAAGCAATAGTCTATTGAATTACACAGGTACACTAAAAAATTTTTTTTTTAAACTGCCTCTAATGTTTCGATTGATTTTTACGTTTTTTGGTGCGCTGAATCCAAATCTGGTAACCAATTTGCTCCATCACGTACAGATTTTTTGCTACATTGGGTTAGCAGTTTGAGGTGAACGTTTCAGATTGAGTGCGATCGAGATAAAAGTTTCTTGGATGAATTCTTTATACTAATTGTTTAGTAGTTATTCAAATAAGAATAAAGAAAATTGTAACAAGGCAGCACATAAGAATAGAGTAATGTCAACAAAACACACTGTGATGGTAGCAAAATTGTCTGCACTTAAAACAGCCACATACATGTGCACAAACATTGAGCATATAAGAGCGATGTTAGACACAAAGCAAAGCAAAGAAATGAGCAAAAAATGTTGTACAGGTATGTATGTAAGAATAGAAAACGCAAACCGCACCATCGCAATACATGAAGACAAACACCCGATGGTGTGAAAATAAAATTCTAATAAATGAGATCCGACACTGTGGTAATAACTAGCAAATTTTTATTTCAAAGTTTAGTAAAAACACGATATTTGTCAACACAGTTTAGATTTTAAAGTCATTCTTGGGTCAATCAATCTCCTGGTGGGCCCGTTTCTTCTTCCCCCGAATGCTTCTCTTGGTGCGCTGCTTGGCGTATTTTTCATCTGGGGTTTCCCGCAGCAGCAACCAGCAGAAATCAGCCATCATAGTGGTGTTCCATCTTCCTTGGTACCTTCTCTCTGCGTCCTTGATGTCCTGGTGAAACCTTTCACCTTGTTCTTCACTGTACGCCCCCAAGTTTTCGGGAAAGTAGTTCACATGGGAGTGCAAGAAATGGACTTTCAGGCTTATGTTACAGCCTTGTTCTTTGAAGGCATTGAGCATCCTGGCAACAATATCCTTATAGTTCTCATCCCGCCTGTTCCCCAAGAATTTGAGAACAACATCCTTGAAGGAATCCCAGGCTTCTTTTTCCTTCTCAGACATCGTTTCAGCGAATGCTCCATCTGAAATGAGTTTCCTTATATCAGGGCCAACAAACACTCCTTCCTTTAGCTTTGCTTCAGAAAGTCGGGGGAACTTTGAGCAAAGGTACCAAAAGCACTCACCATCTTTTGGAAGGGACTTGATGAATTGCTTAATGAGACCCAACTTAATGTGGAGAGGTGGTAATAGAATTTTATCACGAAGTACCAAGCTCTCATGAAGAACATTTTTCTCACCGGGTCTCAAATACTCCCGAATTGGCCAGTCTTTTTTCCCCCAGTGTAGGTCGCGGGCCCGGCTATCCCACAAGCAAAGGAAGCAGGGATATTTGGTGAAACCGGATTGCTGCCCTAATAGCATGGATAGAATTTTAAAGTCTCCACAAATCATCCACTTATGCTCATCATAACGAATCTTCTGAAGAATCAGGGCCAAATTCTCGTATTTTTCTTGGAGAATAACAGAGTGAGCAATAGGAACTGAAGCGAATGTGTTGCCATTATGAAGAAGAACACCTTTTATGCTGTCTTTTGACGAATCAATGAACAGCCGCCATTCAGCAGGATCATACTTGAGTTTAAACTTTTCCATCACTCCGTATATATTGTTGCAAAATACCAAATCTTCCTCTTTGCTGAAATACTTCAAAAATTGTGTCTTGTGGTTGCGGTACCAATAAAAAGTTGTTCCTGGTGACAATAGATTTTTCTGTTTAAGCCGAGAACCTAGCAGTTGGGCAGCATCTTTTGGGAGTCCTAAATCCCAGACTAAATCATTCAATTCAGCTTGAGAGAAAAGTTCAGGTTTCGGATCTGGTTCAGTTTCAAACTCGGAAGTACTGGACTCATCGGGAAAAGCCATCTGATGAGTCTCATCATGATCAGAACCGTCCACACAAATATGATCCAAAGATTTTGGTGGTTCAGGCACAGGTACTTCGTTGCTATGAGGCATAGGCCTAATTGCTGAGGGAAGGTTGGGGTAACTTATTACGTTCTTATTTTTTAAGTTGTATCCCTTCACAATGCAAGAGCAAAAATAGCAGTCACTGCTGTGGTCTCTTTGTTCACGCCACATCATAGGTATTCCGAAACGAAATGCTTGTTTTTTACCTTTCATCCATAAGCGTAGATCTTCCTCACATGTCTTGCACACTTTGTGAGGAACCCATGGTTTGTCTTGATCGCCTAACTTCAAACCGAAATAGGCGAAATATACTTTTTTAATAAATGCAGAAATGTTCCTCTGCCGCTTTTTCACGGTATATTCCCCACAAATAAAACAAAAACTGTCCGGAGAGTTGACGCAACCTCTGGCTCTGTGAGCCTTCACAAATACACAGCACTGCAAACTACAACTGTAGTGAACCACTTCGGAATAAAGCTGGATTACGACTGAGCAAACAAAAGGTAATAATGAACTTGCAAGAAACTGAAATTTGACAGGAACGTTCATGTCGCAACCACCGTGTTTGAGCGAGCGAACGAGGCGAGGCGAACAGGAAAGAACATGCGCCAGCGGAAGTACTGGATTTAGCCCCCCGCCTCCCAATTGTCCTGTTAATGTATAAAATGAATACAAAACACTCTAAAATATCATGAGGGAGTGTTTCTAGTTAGTTAACCATTACAACCTCTATTTTGGTCCAAGAAAATAAACTGCAGTCGGCTAAAAAGAAATTATGTGAACATTCCTTATATGGGTAAGAAATCTAATTTTGCAAGAAAACGTGACGTGATGGAACATTTTGGCTATTTTTCCTGGATTCAGCACCCCAAAATCTATAGGAATCAGTTGCAAAACTGGAGGCAGTTTTTTGGTAGTGTACCTGTGTTATCGTAGTTTTCATCCAGAGCCGCTGCAGAATGGACTGCCTTATGGACAATTTCTGAGACTCCGAAGGCTGTGTACCTCTATTGATCAATTCCGGTATCATGCCGCGGAGTTGACTGCACGACTAACTACTAAGGGTTGTATCCCGTGCTTATCGACGGGCCTTATACTCACATCGTGAGTGGTTTTTAGATGATCAAGTGGCTCGATCCTCTGCGGAAGATTCTGACATAGTGACAGGGGTTATACCCTATATGTCAAATTCATCATGGGTGGTAGGCATTTTAAAGAAGTATTGGCCAGTTTTGTCTCTGCATTCGAGTTTGAATAAACCCTTACGGATTGCTTACTCACGGGGGGCTAATCTTCGGGACAAACTGGTATTTTCAGCTACGCCATTTGATCGCCCATATTCCCTCAAGAAGGTTGAGGGTGACTGGTTATATTTTTAAAAAAGATCGTCTGGTTTTGATAAGAAAAGATTAGATAGTGAGAGTATAGATGTGGAAAGTTCTGTTCCACCGAAGAAAAAACGATCTAGGAGTGCATCAGTAGAATCGGTGGAGGGTTCTACATCTCTTTTTTCAAATAAGGTGACTGAGAAACATAAGCAAAACCCGCAAGACAAGGGGTCTGAAAAGAGCTTTTTCAACATGGATACACTCTGGAAAGGGGGAGGGCGGGGAGCACCTCGGAGGCGACCCCCATACAACCAGGAGTCACACGAACAATATCCCCGACCATATGGGTACACGAACACATACAGAGGCCGGGGCCACGGATGGAATCGCAAGGGGTCGGAAAGGTCCAGGGAGAGATCTTACCAAGGATAAGAAAAACTAACAATGTTATCAACCTTTCAAAATATGAATTATCCTCGGGTGAAATTTCTCTTCTAAATAAGGGTCTCACATTTGTACCGGTGAAAAAATATGACCACTTTGAAACACATATAGATCTGTACAAGTTTTTTCGAAAGATTTGAATTAAAAACTTTTTTGCCACTAGTGGTCCCACTGATGTTGTTCCGTCTGTTATCAAACCAAAGTCCAAATGGATTCCACCTCCACAATCTGACCCCATCATAACAACTTTTGAAAAATTGGTTATGCAAGAGGTAGATCAGATTAATATAAATAAGAAGCCTCCATATGATAATCTTTCCGTGGAGGAAAGGCAGGCGATGAGAACCTTGCAGAAGAATCCAAATATTATTATTAAACCAGCGGACAAGGGTGGGGCCATTGTAATTTTGGATAAGGATCAATATCTTACTGAGATGTATAGACAGTTGAGAGATACTACATTTTATGTTCGATTAAATGATGATCCAACGATATCCTTGAAAACTACTATTGACAACTTGATCCTTATTGGGTATGAATGTGGACGGTTAACTGCACAAGAAAAGTCTTTCCTTATGGTTGATTACCCTATTACTCCCACCATTTACATCATCCCCAAAATACATAAATCTTTAACCAGTCCTCCCAGACGCCCCATCATATCGGCCATCGGATCCCTAATGGAACCCATTTCTAAACTGATGGATGTTTTTTTGAGACCGTTTGTTCTCCAAATGTGGTCCTACGTTCCAGACTCAACGCAAGTTATTAATATTCTATCATCCTTGCAAGATTTCAATCCTGAATGGGTGTTAGTAATGTTAGACATAGAATCATTATACACAAATATCCCACAGAAGGAAGCTTTGAAATTAGTAGAGCAATATTTATGCAATAGACAGGAATGGCGCCGGATTCCTACGGCCTTTCTTTTAGATTTAGCTTGAATTGCGTTATGTGAGAACTATTTTTGTTTTCAGGGTCTATTTTACAAGCAGATAAAAGAAATGGCCATGGGGTCATCCATGGCCCCCGATATTGCAAATCTGTATGTTTTTAATTTTGAGAACCTATTTATTAAAGATAACCCATTTAAAAATAACTTAAAACTATGGCTTAGGTACATAGACGATGTGTTTATGTTGTGGGAAGGGCCCGTTTCTGTTCTGGAGGAATTTAATGGTTGGATTAATTCTTTGGATGACAACCTGCGTTTTCAATTGACCTTTGACAATAAACAGATCTCCTATTTGGATTTACTTATTGTTAAGACCGAAAATGAATTCACTACTACGCTTTACAAGAAACTGACGGATTGGAACCAATTGCTTCACTTTCATAGTTTTCATAATTTATCATTGAAATATAATCTCCCGGTAGGTCAGTTTCTGAGGATTCGTAGGATATGCACTTCGAATCAAGAATTCAAGAAACAAGCAAAATTGATGACCGAATGTTTTCAGGCCAGAGATTATCCATCTTTCCCCTTGAAACAGGCAATTAATAGAGCAATACATTGTCCAAGTAAAGAATTATTAAATAAACAAAAGAAAGAGAATGATGTGGGCATTGTTTGTCCTCTGTTGTATTCTTATCAGTCACAGCGAGTAGCTAGAATAATTAAAAAATATTGGCATTTAATTCAAGCGCTTCCGTCGTTCCATGATTCAAAGATTACAATAGCATATAAACGCAATGCGAATCTAAGAAATATGCTTGTTCCGTCCGCCCTTACAGAGAGAGCGTTTTTGTCTCCACATAAAGGTCATTTTCAATGTGGTAACTGTTCTGTGTGCTCTCATGTGCTTGTAGTTAGAACAAAGTATATTCATTCTGTCAGTGGTCGTGTTTTTCCGTTGGATGATTTTTCCAATTGTTCTACCAGCCATGTCGTTTATGTTGTCCAATGTCCCTGCATGAAGCTATATGTAGGTAAAACAATTCGCCCTGTTCGTAATCGGATTGTTGAGCACAGGAGTTGCATTAAGAGGGGAGCAGTAGATAAACCTCTCGTCTCCCATTGGCTAGAGATGTCGCACAAAATTTCAGACTTAAAGTATTTTGTGTGACATAGTGAGTCCTTCTAGCCCGGTAGAAACTCCCAAAAAACAGGTAAAAAGTGCAGGGCTGCAATATAAACAAAAGCACATGGCTACTGGTTGTCAGGGAAACCAAGCCCGAGAGAAAGAAACACGCCCCTGCTACCAGTTTAACAGAGAGTTACAAAGTAATTCAGAACACCTGCTAGGAGGCGGAGTCAGGCCCTACCCGAGAAAGCTGACTCATAAAGAGGTCCCAGAATGGAGAGAAGAGAGAGAGGAGGAAAGCCAGAGTGGAGAGAGTGAACAAGAGGAGAGACGAGCAGAGTCCCCTTGGAGGAAGGAAAGCCAGTTTCCAGTAAGGAGGTGGACTGGGTTTCTAGCTGAGGAAAGGTCAGAGGCTCTGAGTCAAAGATATAGCAGGAGCAGACCAAGGCAGCTGAAATACTCTCTGGATTATAAACAGAAGGAAAAGCCAGGAAGGCAGTTGAACTCTGTTTTGCACAAGTCAGGTTGGGAACCCACAGCTATCTGTAAGCCACGGAGAAAACCTTCCACAGCCAGGTTCCAAGGTAAGCCTAAGGGCTGGAATCAGAATAATAATTGTGAGTTTATTGACCTGGAAGGTTGGGACTATGGTGGAAAGGACTATAATGGGAGTGCTTGTTTCAAACAGTACTTAAACCCAGAGTTTACCATAAAGCCTAGGGTTGGAGAAAAGGGCGCGGCTCCAGAGGGAGCGTGGCAAACAATTCCTACCCCGGAGGTAGAATTTATGGAAACAGAGCCATCCTGTGTAAATACTCCTATGGAAGAAATGGACTGTACGATTTCACTGGCTGAGGAGATAATATCTCTATGTTAAAATTGTGCTGGGAAGAAAATACAGACTTACTGTGAGAAGGGAACAGAGCTGTAGGAAACAGTACTGTGGTGTTTAATCTGCTGGAAGAAAAATGTTTAACGCTGACTGAAGCTATTTAAGTTGGATATCTTATTTTGTCCTTTTTCTGCCAAAGTGCAAGACATTTGTGTTACCTTTATTCCTTGTGAAATCCACCCCGGGAGGGGAAATAAATCCTTTTGCTTGAAACACTTGAGTCACACTCCCCTTCATTGAACTTTTAAAGAAACTACATTTCCCTACAAGCACTGCTTCAGGAAATAGTGAAACTTTGGTTCAGGAAGGAACTTAACCTCCTTAAACCCTACATACCTACGGGTATCGGCAAGGGGGGAGGATCACAATGGCGTAGTAGTACGGATTTTACCTGGAGTGAAGGACACCTGGAAGGACAAGAGGCCAGCAGCAGCGAGTGGCTGATATCCAGGAACAGGAGGTTCCGGCGCTCGACTGACTACCGGTCAGAAAAGGAGCTACTTTTCTCAGTGCCTGACTCTGCACTGAGCTCAGGTAATTGTAGCTGGGCATAAGTGCAGAGGGATAACCAGAGAAAAGGTAGTGCACGGTAGTAGTGCACAGGGTGGAAAAAAAAAAAAAAAAGGGAGAATTTTTTTTTTTTGTTTTGGGCCACACTTGTGTCTTGTTTTGTGTGTTTTTCCCAGGTACCTGAAGAGCTAAAATGGAGCCACAGGAAATGCTAAGATGGATGTCTCTGCAGTGGGACAAACAATTGGAAATGACTCGTCGAGTCCAGGACCAAGCCATGGCTGCCATTCAGGAACAGCAGAAGCCAATAAGGGAGCTCATGGAACTGTTAGTAAAGCAGCAGCAAGAGCCAGCAAGAGACTTACCTGAATATACCTGTGGGATAGGACTACCTGGTAGAGATATCTTTATGCTGGGACAGCTGTCCCCTACAGATAATGTTGACAACTATGTGGATGCCTTCGAACGTCTGGCAGAGGCCATAAAGCTGCCTAAGGAGCAGTGGGCCATAAGGTTTGCCATGTCTCTATCCGGCCAAGCCTTGTCAGCCTATAAGTCAATGCCTGCTACCTTAACAACTGACTATGATGCTATTAAAAATGTTGTGAGGGATAGGCTCGGGCTGACCCCTTCATTCTATAGGCGCCAATTTAGGGAGGCCAAATTGAGGCCCGGAGAAACCCCTAAAGCCCTATACTATAGAATGAAAGGCCTAGCCTGGAAGTGGGTAAAGCCAGAGCAGAGAACTATTGAATCCATAATGGATGAGCTGATCTTAGAACAGTATTTAGAAGCTGTGCCAGCAGAAGTAAAAACCTTCCTCATGTTACAAGATTGTAAAACCTCAGAAGAAGCGGCTAGCATGACGGAGCGATATTTTGAGGCTGAATTCATTCCGGGTGCAGCAAAGGCTGGTAATAAGGATAGAAATGTACAAAGTAAACTGCCTTATGAGAATGTGGGTTTTTCCAATATGAGAGGAAAATGTTTTAAATGCGAGAGCACAGAGCATTTTCAAAGGGACTGTAGTTTACGTAAAGCATTGATGGCCGGTATAGGAAAGAAAGTCCGGTCAGGGTTTTTGCTCCCAGTACGAGTGGAGGGTGTAGAGGCCCAAGCACTGCTTGACTCTGGTTCTGACCAGAGCATGGTCTCCCAACGGCTCTGGGAGGCCATACAAGCCCAGTCAGCGCCAGGTCAAGCAGTAGGACAAGTAAGAGTGCAGTGCGTGCACGGGTCTGCCTCCTATTATCCTGTCTATAACCTTACCATAGAAGGGTTGGCATCACAAAAGAAAGTGAAGGTGGCAATCGTTCCCCAGCTATTATATGATGTCATTCTAGGTAATGATTGGCCCCTATTTTCTCAGGGAATGGGAAGGGGTGTAGGAGAAAGGACAGGGTATGTCTCCACCCGATCCCAGGTAAGAACCCCTCAGGATGATAAGGACCCTGATGAAGAAGTAGCGGGTCCATCCCGGGATAGGGAGAATTCCCCTGAGCCCGAAAGGGAGAAAGGAGAGGAAATGACAGACCCATTGCCCGCAAAGATGGACCTTTTTGGCACCCCATCTCAGAGGGTGAGGAAAGAAAAAGCAACAAGGAAACAGGAAAGGCACCGCAGAACCCATGGAAGGGCAGGGTTGGAAGCCGGGGAGGGGCTACCTTGGGTACCCGCGGAATTAGTGAGGAAATTCCCTTCCTTCCCGGGGGAACAGAAAGCGGATCCCGCTTTAAAACGGGCCTTTGCCTATGCTCAGGATAAAAGAGATACACTGCCCCGATTCCTCTTGGATAATGGTGTTTTATATAGGGAGAGCAACAACCCACTTACAGGGGAGGTAAGGAGGCAACTGGTAGTACCAACTACGTTCAAGGCCATCGTAATGCGACTTGCCCATGACCACCCAGTGGGAGCCCACAAGGGAATTCAGGGGACATTGGACCAGGTCCTGGCCCGATTTTACTGGCCGGGGGTCTTCAGGGAAACTTCCTGCTATTGCGAAGCCTGCCCCACTTGCCAACGGGTTAGTGCGTCCAAACCTAAAGGAGTGCCAATGATACCCACACCGGCCATATCCACACCAATACGTAGAATGGCAATGGATATTATAGGGCCACTCGATAGGACTCCCCGAGGCTTTCAGTATGTGTTGGTGATCATGGATCAGGCAACATGCTTCCCATGGGCCATTCCTCTCAGGAGCACCTCGGCCAGAACAATAGCCCTGGAACTCATTAAACTGTTCTGTGAGGTTGGCTTCCCACAGGAGATGATAACTGACCAAGGAAGCAATTTTATGTCGAGGTACCTAGCCACCGTGTGGGATGCCTTCGGCATCCACCATGTACGTACGGCGGCATACCACCCCCAGGCCAATGGCATGGTAGAGAGAATGAATCAAACCATTAAGCGAATGCTTAAGCGGGGTTTAGACGGGCAGACATCCGAATGGGATACGCTCTTACCTTTTGCAATGTATGCCTGTAGAGAACGCGTACAGGCGTCTCTAGGGGCGTCCCCCTACGAACTGCTATTCGGTAGGGCCCCCAGAGGAGTTCTCGACATATTGCGAGAGCAATGAGTAGAGCCCGACAGGGAAGAGATAGAGGTACCCCAGTTCCTGAGAAACCTTAGGAGTCGTTTGGAAAGAACGTCTCAAATTTCCCTGGAGAATTTACAGGCAAGCCAGAGGAAGCAAAAGAAATACTATGATAGGGGGACAAACCCTCGCCAATTGGCAGAGGGAGATAGAGTAGTCATTATGGTAGCCGAGGTAGGACCCAAATTCGACGCAAGATGGAAGGGACCCTGCACAGTAGTGAAAAGGGTCGGGCCTGTATCATACCTCGTAGAAAACAGTAAGGGCCGGCGCCAAACCTACCATATAAATGTTTTAAAACCCTGGAAAGAAAGGGCGGTTACCGTAGAGTTGGCCAGTACAGAACACCACAAGAGCCCAGTAGGACGGATTACGTGCTGTCCGTCACAGATTCCGGCAGCCCGTAATATTTTAAGTGGGGGGATCTGTGACATAGTGAGTCCTTCTAGCCCGGTAGAAACTCCCAAAAACCAGGTAAAAAGTGCAGGGCTGCAATATAAACAAAAGCACATGGCTACTGGTTGTCAGGGAAACCAAGCCCGAGAGAAAGAAACACGCCCCTGCTACCAATTTAACAGAGAGTTACAAAGTAATTCAGAACACCTGCTAGGAGGCGGAGTCAGGCCCTACCCGAGAAAGCTGACTCATAAAGAGGTCCCAGAATGGAGAGAAGAGAGAGAGGAGGAAAGCCAGAGTGGAGAGAGTGAACAAGAGGAGAGACGAGCAGAGTCCCCTTGGAGGAAGGAAAGCCAGTTTCCAGTAAGGAGGTGGACTGGGTCTCTAGCTGAGGAAAGGTCAGAGGCTCTGAGTCAAAGATATAGCAGGAGCAGACCAAGGCAGCTGAAATACTCTCTGGATTATAAACAGAAGGAAAAGCCAGGAAGGCAGTTGAACTCTGTTTTGCACAAGTCAGGTTGGGAACCCACAGCTATCTGTAAGCCACGGAGAAAACCTTCCACAGCCAGGTTCCAAGGTAAGCCTAAGGGCTGGAATCAGAATAATAATTGTGAGTTTATTGACCTGGAAGGTTGGGACTATGGTGGAAAGGACTATAATGGGAGTGCTTGTTTCAAACAGTACTTAAACCCAGAGTTTACCATAAAGCCTAGGGTTGGAGAAAAGGGCGCGGCTCCAGAGGGAGCGTGGCAAACAATTCCTACCCCGGAGGTAGAATTTATGGAAACAGAGCCATCCTGTGTAAATACTCCTATGGAAGAAATGGATTGTACGATTTCACTGGCTGAGGAGATAATATCTCTATGTTAAAATTGTACTGGGAAGAAAATACAGACTTACTGTGAGAAGGGAACAGAGCTGTAGGAAACAGTACTGTGGTGTTTAATCTGCTGGAAGAAAAATGTTTAACGCTGACTGAAGCTATTTAAGTTGGATATCTTATTTTGTCCTTTTTCTGCCAATGTGCAAGACATTTGTGTTACCTTTATTCCTTGTGAAATCCACCCCGGGAGGGGAAATAAATCCTTTTGCTTGAAACACTTGAGTCACACTACCCTTCATTGAACTTTTAAAGAAACTACATTTCCCTACAAGCACTGCTTCAGGAAATAGTGAAACTTTGGTTCAGGAAGGAACTTAACCTCCTTAAACCCTACATACCTACGGGTATTGGCAAGGGAGGAGGATCACATTTGTCATTAAAAAAGTAAGAATCAACTGGAGAGGAGGTGATGTGGATAAAACTATCCGGCGTTTAGAGGAATGTTATATTTTTAATCTTAATAGTATGTCACCTGATGGTCTAAATATGGATAAGGATTTATCAGTATTCTTATGATGTCTGGGTTCCTGTTTGGATTTGTAGTGGTATCCTAGAGTTTCTATATATGCTTTTACATTTTTTTTTTATGCTGGGATTGAAGAAGTCCTTGTGTATAACCCCCCTTTTTCCCTTGTCTATTTATGCGATTGAGATGATTGGCGTGTTTGTAGTAGTATGGGTTTTATGTCAAAAGTTTGTATATTGTATATTCCTCTTTCCCCTGAGGCTCATATTGATTGGTTTTAGTTCAGTTCAGTCTGAGGTGATGTCACTATCATTTACATACCACGGGCAATATTTGCAATCAGTACGCAGTCGCCGGCGTTTTTAGTTTCACTTTGACAGAATCGGCAGAGACCTCCGATTAAGGCGCTCAAGTACTCAACAACTTCAAATGTGAGTTATTTATGTGCCTTTTTATGTAGTGCACTGGTTTTGGGGTGTAAGCTTTATGTTTTCAATAGCGTTTTTAATACTCTTCAGAGATTTGGATTGTCATAGCCTTTGTTGAATAAATATAAGGTCTGGTGAATGCGGTTGATATCCCTCTTGCTACAATTTCGGAGGTCATTTTGTGTTACTTTGGGAGCTTTTTTATATATATACTGCAATTATCCCAGCTGCTGATACAGATTTTGATGTCTCTTTAGAATCGACGATATGGATTAGTGAGATCGGTGTGTCTGGAGACAGTATTCTAAAAATTAAAAAATTTAAAATCCAATAGTTTTAGATTTATATTATTTAAAATGCTAGTGAGTTGCAAGCTGGTCCATCTGTTTTGAGCATAAGGGATCGCAATTTTTGCAGAAATCTGAAACTCATAACGATAGTTTTTAGCGTTGTTTAATCTGAGGCGACGTCACCATCATTTACATACCGCGGGTAATATCTGCAATCGGAATGCAGTTGCCGGCGTTTTTTAGTTCTACTTTGGCAGAATTGACAGAGACCTCCGACTAAGGCGCTGAAGTATTTAACACCTTTTAAAGTGAGTTAGTGATGGGTTTCTTTAAAGTCGTATATTGACTTTGGCGTGTAAGCCTGAAATTATCAATCGTAGGTTTAATATATTTTAGAGATTCGGATTGTGAGATCGGATTAGTGAGATCGGGGTATTTGGAGGAAGCTCTCTAAAAATTAAAAATTTTTGATTTATACTATTCAAAAAGCTCGTGAGTTGCTAGCTGGCCCAATCCTCTTGTGTACAAGGAATCGTGTTTTACAGAAAAGTGCATTGAAAAAGGTTCATGTTCCTTCCTTTTTAGCGCCGGGTCGCTGCCCTTTTCCTTTTGAAGATATCACTTCTGAAAGAACAAACATCGCGCTCATGGGTAATATTTTAGATGCATAATACATTTTTTTGATTCAGATACATTTAGTATTAGGTTTAGTAAAGGATTATAGGGACTACAAGTGGTATGCTGATACACTTATCCATGTGGTTTTCTTCCTCTTCCCTGCTAATGTGTAGAGCAATATGGAAGCCTGATTGCTTATGAAGGTATGCATTCGTTGTTTTTATACTATTACTAATTATTTATTTATTTTTATGTTTTTAACACCCATTGTGTAATTTGTTTATTCATTTATTTATTTATTAACTTATTTATGCATGTTTCATTTTGGATACATCTGTCTGTCATAAGGTGTCTCTGCGGCTCTTCGTTTGCTGGTGCTGATCTTTTAACTTACCAGTTTTGATCATTCATAGATGTCTTATATGGTTTTTATATGATATTTATGTATTTATGTTATTTAGTATTTATTTACCATCCTTTGGCATGATGCTATTTATGTATTTTAATGTTTTTATGGTTTATATATTTTTATATTTGTAGCCTGCCCCTGAAGAAGGCAACGAAACACGGCCTGTGTCGGGCCATAGGCTTTTTTATCAATAAAGAATTTCCTTCCATACGCTATCCACGTTCTCCTTACTGGGGCTCTCCACCTTGGAACTGCTGGCCTCTTTGGAACTTTCTCTTATCCTGCAACAACAGCCCCTCTGGCTGCCTTTCTTGGTGTTGCTTCGTTGCCTTCTCCCTCTTCTTCTTCCACTTCTCTTCTTCTAAGCAAGGCTTATAAAGCTGCTTCTCTGTCAGGGTCTCTCTCACTCCCCACAGGTGTGTGTGATCATTCCCTAAGTTTGTAACTACCTCAGGATAGCTTGGGTGTGGCAACCTAACTTCAGACTCTCTGTGCTTACTCCCTCTAGCTGCTCTCTGCAGTGTGTGTATTGCAGACCTGTCACGTTCTTTAAAGGTACATTCAGTAGTTTTTCCTATCTCCATAGGCTCACTAGCATCTTCTTCATCACACCTTATAAGACCCAATTTGAGCACCCATGTCCAAGAGGAAAGGAAGGACAGAAAAGATATGATACGGATATTTAAATCCTTGAAAGATATTAAGGAAAAAATGAACCTTTTCCAAAGACCCATGTCATGCCCTGGCCTGCCTCCATGGTATGTCCACTGGGCTCTTTGTCCAGTAGTCTGCCCTCCGGTGGGTTTGTCTCCAAGTTCTGGAAGTTAGCTAAGCCTTGGCTATATTAAGAAAAGTAAAAAATAAGTATTCCACCTCAGTAGCCTTTATCCCAGGGCGGGGCCCAGAGGTCCACAAATGCTTTTAGAGTCATCCCCACCTGGTACGCCACAGTCAAGTCTTTCACTAGTGGGTTAATAATTAACAATTCCTTTCAAAATCAGTTCACTATAGGGCTCACTGTCTAGCCCTCCGGACACGTCCCTCGTGGCTTTTGACATTTCAGAGGGTTTCCTGACTGGCCTCTGAGCTGGAGCCACCACCACCCATTGTCAGGTTAGGTTTTTCTCTCTCGTTTAAACTCCAGTACCTGGTCACCACAGTACTACACAGCCCAGGACCACACCAATCTTTCTCTGCAACTTCTAGTCAACAAGCAGAGTTCTGAGTCATTAAGAAATACAGACAGACCTTGTCCAGCAGAGTTTAGGCAAACAAAGGTTCCAGCAGCTCCTCAAGCCAGCAGAGGTACCAGCAGCTCTTCACTAGTGATGTCTCTCCAGAAGACTGAGCTTCTGGGTTTGTTCCCTGACTTTGATTGCCCTGACCCTCTGGTCCTATCCGTCCTGTGTTGCCTGGGAGACTAATCTACTCTATCCCCCTATTGCTGGCAATAAGGAAATCCTGAACTGTATTTGGGGATTGCTTTATCAGATTCCCATTCCTCCCCTTGGGCCTGAGTGATGGAAGCTATAGAACTAAAGGACATAAAATGAAGCTTCAAGGAGATAAACTTGAAAGCAATATCAGAAAAAATGTTTTCATGGAAAGTGTGGTGGATGTATGGAATACCCTCAAAGTGGACGTGATAGTGGGGACAAAAAGAGATGGAATTCAAAAAGGGATAAACACAAAGAAGCAAGAAGATGGAATCAAAGTGTAGGGCATTTCCGCTCAAAAGCAAAATTCAAAAGACTTGCACCTCAAAAAAGGGCATGGGAGGGGGGTAACCTGCTCATCCAACACCAGAATTTTGGCAAAGATTTTGCACTCAAATTCCATAAGGAAATAGATCTGTAATTCGCAGTATGTAAAGAGTCCGTTCCAGGTTTTGCAAGAACAGTGGCCTCAGAAAATTACCCAAAGTGACATTTTACTTACCAGATAATGCTCTCTCCTCGAGTCCTGCTAGACCAGTCCAGACAAGTGGGTTGTGCTCCCCTACCAGCATATTGGTGGAGACAAAGAATCAATGAAAAGCCCAAGTTTCAATGACATCACTCCCATGCCTCTATCTGGTTCAGCCACCAGAGCTTTCTTCACTATTTGTCCCAAAGCATATGGGAGATACAGAGCAAGCCTCACACAACCTTAAATGTGGACAACACTGAGTAATCAACAATAGCAATATATGTACAGGAAAGTAGAAACAGAAGGCTGTCAGTAGATAATGAGCTTGCAGAACCAAGTATAAAATCATGGCAGACCCAAGGGTACCACAGCAGAAAAAAAAACAGAGCAATACAGTTTCAGAGACAGGCCCTGGGCTGGTCTAACAGGACTCAAGGAAAGAACATTATCTGGTAAGTAAAATGTCACTTTCCATATCATCCTGCTAGACCAGTCCAGACAAGTGGGATGTACCAAAGCTATACCACCACTGGTTGACAAGAAGACACAGCAGCTTGCAAATCTCTCGAGCCGAAGGCCGTGTCCGCCTGCGCGTGGACATCCAAGTGGACAAAAGTGGAAAGAGATGCCCATGTTGCTGCCTAACAAATGTCTGCAGGGGTCACTGAGCTCCGCTCCACCCACGAGCATGCTTGTGCTCGGGTAGAATGGGCACGCAAACCCTCCGGAACTGGCCAGTTCCATAACAGATATGCTGAGGCAATAGCCTCTTTAATCTAGCGCCCCAAGGTTGACTTGGCTACCGTCTCACCCTTAAGTGGACCAGCAAATAGCACAAAAAGATTGTCTGACTTACAAAAGGAATTCATAACCCCTCTGGGTATCCACAAGGCAAAGATCCTTATCCTTCCCCCAACACTGCTTCTTAGAGGAGGACGACAGGCAAACCAACTGGTTCACATAAAAGGTAGACAGCACTTTAGGCAAGAAGGAAAACACAGACCAAATGGAAATGGCCTTAGTTGAAAAAGACAGATAAGGATCTCAGAAAGACGACAGAGCCTGCAGCTCAGAGATTCGCCTTGCAGAACAAATCGCGACCAAGAAGACAATCTTGAGAGTCAAATCTGTCAAGATAGTGCGCTTCAATGGCTCAAAAGGGGCCACCATCAGGGCCCTAAGCACCAGAAACAGATCCCAGGAAGGGATCACAGACCAAAAGGGGGGGATGCAGACATCGAAACACTTGAAGAAAAAGCACAGTTACTTACCTGTAACAGGTGATCTCTGGGAACAGCAGGAATTAGTCCTCACATATGGGTACGTCGGTACCGACGGAGCCTGCGCGGGAAAGCTCCCCAGCTTCCCAGAAAGGAAAGCTTTTGGGGCCTCCCACTGCGTATGCGCGCTGCCTTCCTGCCTTCCTGACCAACTCTCCTCAGTTCGAGTTTATAGCTGAGACAATAGAGAGAGGAAAGGAAAGAGAGAGAGAGATACAACTTCTAGGGGAGGTGGGCGGGTTGTGAGGACTAATTCCTGCTGTTCCCAGAGATCACCTGTTACAGGTAAGTAACTGTGCTATCTCCAGGAACAAGCAGGAATAAGTCCTCACATATGGGGACTCCCTAGCTAAGATGCCTGGGAGATCCCCTCAAGGGTATGAGACCCTGAAAGGTTCCTCATCTTCCTATGGATCTCAGGCATCCATTCAGGGAAGGTGGGCTGGAGTTGTTCAAGAATGAAACAGGTGTCTGAGGACAACCTGACCAAACAAGGCATCCCGGCGGGAGTCCTTGTCCAAACAGTAATGGGCTGTAAAGGTATGAATCGAGGCACAGGTGGCTGCTCGACAGATCTGGTCAATGGACACAGAGTTTAGATGAGCCATAGAGGTGGCCATGGCCCTCACATTGTGAGCGGTGACATGGCCCTCCAGAGAAAGGTTCTTACTCTGGTAAGCAAAAGAGATACACTGAGCAATCCAATTGGAGAGTGTTCTTTTAGAGACTGGAAGTCCCAAATGAGAAGGATCAAAAGCAACAAAAAGCTGAGAAGACTTTCGATGTTGCTGTGTCCTGTGGAGGTAAAAGGCAAGAGCTCTTTTACAATCTAGAGTATGAAGGTTCCTCTCTGCACTGGATGCATGAGGAGCTGGAAAAAAGACAGGTAAATATACCTCTTGATTAAGATGAAAAGGGGAGACCACTTTAGGCATAAAGTGGGGATTGGTCCTAAGGACCACCTTATCATGATGGAACCTTGCATAAGGTGGATTAGCCACTAGAGCTTGCAGTTCACTGATACGGCGAGCTGAGGTGACTGCAATAAGAAAAATAACCTTCCAGGAAAGAAATTTCAAGGAGGTAGTGGCTAAGGGTACAAAGGGTGGCTTCATAAGCTGACCAAGAACCAAGTTTAAGTCCCATGCCACCGGAGGAGGTCGAATGGGAGGTTTAGTTAAGGTTAGGCCTCTCATGAATCTTGCAATAAGAGGATGAGAGGAAACAGGTTGTCCATTGATGGGCTTAAGGGATGCTGCAATAGCACTCAAATGTACTCTTACTGAATTTGTTTTGAGTCCTGCATTGGAGAGATGCAGGAGATATTCCAAAAGAGAATTCAAAGGGAGTGCTAGAGGTTTAAGACCCTTTTGAGCACACCAAATGGAAAATCTTTTCCATTTAAAAGCGTAAGAACGCCTAGTGGAAGGTTTCCTAGAAGCATGGAGGATATCCTTCACTTGCTGCGAAAGATTGAAGTGTTGAAGGTCTAGGCCTTCAGTAACCAAGCTCTGAGGTGAAGGGACTTGGGGTTTGGGTGCCACAAAGTCCCCTCCTCCCGAGACAGAAGGTCTGGAGCTGCTCCCAAGTCCAGAGAGGGGGCTTGGGAGAGATGCAGAAGTAGAGGGTACCACACTTGGCGTGGCCAGCGTGGAGCTATGAGGATCATGGACCCTTGATCCCTTTGAAGTTTGAACAGAGTCTTGGGAATCAAAGGAATGGGTGGAAAGGCATATAGGAAGCCCTGACCCCAATGAAGGAGGAAGGCATCCTTTGCCTGCACTCCCTGACACGGAATTCTGGAACAGAACCGGGGAAGTTTGGTATTCCACGGACTTGCAAAGAGGTCTATGTCCGGGGTTCCCCATTTCTGGAAGATTCTGAGTACCTGATCCATGTGCAGGGACCATTCGTGTGGAAGCAGAACTCGACTGAGTCTGTCTGCCCAAGAGTTTTGGATTCCTGGAAGATATACTGCCAGGAGATGGATTTGATGCTCTCTGGCGAAGGCCCATCATCTTAGAGCTTCGTTGCAAAGCGACAGAGAGCCAGTCCCTCCTTGTTTGTTTATGTAAAACATGGCTACTTGATTGTCCGTATGAATAAGGACTGTCATGTTGCTGAGGAGGGTATGAAAAACTCTGAGAGCTAGAAAGATTGCTCGGAGTTCCAAGTGGTTGATATGAAGGGTGGTCTCCTGTAGAGACCAAGTACCCTGAGTGGAGAGATCTTGAAGATGAGCTCCCCAACCTGTTTGGGAGGCATCTGTTGTGAGGGTTGCTTGGGGCAACAATGGTTGAAAGGGGGTCCCCAACAACAGATTTTGAGTGGACATCCACCACTGGAGAGACCAAAAGAGACGTTTGGAGTTTGCTATTTGGTCTGAGAGAGCTCCTGATGCTTGAGTCCACTGGGAGGACAAAGTCCATTGAGCTGCTCTCATATGTAGGCGAGCATAAGGCACCACATGTACTGTGGAGGCCATGTGACCTCATAGTTGTAGCATCTCCCTGGCAGTCAAGTGGTTTCTGGAATGAGTCTGGGAGGCCAAATGCACTAGACGTTGGCAACAGGCCTGAGGAAGATAGGCCCTTGCAGTGGTGGTATCCAACCAGGCCCCTATGAATTCCAGGGACTGAGTAGGGGTGAGTTGAGACTTTGGCAGATTGATGACAAGTCCCAGATACTGCAGGATGCGTCTGGTGCGATCCAGGGAAGTCTGAGCCTCGGACTGAGATGGAGCTCGGATGAGCCAGTCGTCCAGGTATGGGAAGACAAAAATTCCCAGGGCGCGTAGAAAAGCAGCTACTATTGCCATGCATTTGGTAAATACTCTTGGAGCAGAGTCTAGACCGAAGGGAAGTACTCTGCATTGGAAATGTTTTCCCTGGAACAGAAACCGTAGGAATTTTCTGTGGGATGGATGGATGAGTATATGTGTGTACACATCCTTGAGATCTAGAGAACAAAGCCAATCCTAACTCTGTAGGTATGGAAGGAGAGTACCTAGAGAAAGCATCTTGAATTTCTCCTTGCATAGGATTTGTTCAATTCTCTCAGATCTAGAATGGGTCTGTACCCCCCTGTTTTCTTGGGAATGAGAAAATAAGGGGAGTAAAAACCTGACCCCTGTTGAAGAAGAGGAACCTCTTTTATTGCCCTTTGGGCGAGAAGAGTGGTCACCTCCTGACCCAACAGGTCTAGGAGAGATGGGGGAGAATTGAAACATCTCACCATGGTATGGGAAGGAAGGCTGGAGAAATGGAGTTTGTAGCCCTCTCTGATGATAGAGAGGGTCCACTGTTCTGATGTGATTTGCTCCCATCTGGGCGCAAAATGAGTTAGCCTTCCTGGAATGGTGAGAGGCTCTGGATGTTTTAGAGCCAGAAAGGTTAAGTTCTCTAGTGTTAAGTCAAAAACCCTGAGGGGGTTGGGACTGCTGGGCTGCAGCAGCCCCTGCAGGTTTTGCCCTGGCCTGTTTAGGCTGCTGACGCTTAGGAGCAAAGCGAGATGCAGAAGATTGTTGGCCAGTATTTGTAGCAAATCTGGCCTTCTTATAGAAAGGTTTCTTGAAAGATTTTTTCTTGGCAGGGGCAGAGGTAGACTTAGAAAGTCTATCTAAAGCAGAATTTTCTGCATCCATTTGAGTGGCTTTGATTTGCCACTCCTTACCAAACAGATTCTCACCTGTACAGGGCAGATTTCCCAACCCATCCTGGACCCAGGGTTCTAGGTCAGAGGCCTGGAGCCAAGCAATTCTGCGAGCCGCTATGGCAATACCTGAGGCTCTGCTAGCACCCTCAAAGGAGTCAAAGGCTGCTCTGATGGAGAACTTTGAAATATCTTGGGTATGCTTTAGTAAAAGAAGGAACTCCTCCTTTCTATCCTCTGGGATAAAGGGGAGAAAATGGCGTATTTTCAATGCAATCTCTTTCAGAAACATGCCCATATAGAGGCTGTATGAATTGATTCTGGCAATAAGCATACTTGCTTGGAAGATTTTTCTACCAAAAGCATCCAAAGTCCTACATTCTCTTCCTGGAGGAGTAGAAGAGTGTCTTTTTGTACTCTTTATCCTTTTCATAGCTGACTGCACCACAATAGAGTGGTGAGGGAGCTGAGTTTTCTGAAAACCATGAGAAGGAGGGACACGATGCATGGTGTCCAAGTGACGAGAATGTGGAGATAGGGTGAGAGGAGTCTCCCATAAGTCCATCATGTGTTCTTGAAGAATTTCATGAATGGGCAAGGTGACTGCCTCTTTGGGAACCTTAGAGTATTTGCTCTAGGTTCCTTTTCAGAGGTCACTGAAATAGAGAGACCTTTAGCTACTTCAATGATGAAGTCTTGAAAGGACAAATCCTCTGGAGGAAACATTCTCCTCTTTGGAGAAGAGGGCTCTTCTGGAAGAGTAAGAGATACTTCAGCGGAGTCATCTGATGAATCAGAATCATCAGAAGACTCGAAGTATCGTCTGTTTTCTTCCAGGGATCGATAAGCGTATCGATCGGTACCTACATCGGGGGTACCCGGTACCGGATCGGTATCGGGAAAAACCCCGGAACCGGGAACCGGAATCCGTATCCTGGTCGATGTGGATGCCCTGGGTACCGGTATCGGTTGTGGTACCGGAACCGGAGTCGGAACCGCTGGCTGCGGTACCGAGGGCGTCGCAGCTCTAATAAAAGCCAGAATGGCCTGCTGCATGGATTGTACTGTATGATCCATAGACGCCACGACTGTCTGGATGTCGGTACCGGAAGATTGAGCCAGTACCCCAGAGCAGTCTAACAGGTCGAGGCCGTGCCATCGATGTCAACCTGTAACCCCATAGGAGGAGCTTTGGAAGCCGGAGCTTCCCGCCGGGGTTGTTTGGCTGGGGCAGGGTCCTCAGGGTCTAGCCCGGGGGCATCTCGATACTTAGAGGGAGATTTGCCCTTTGAGGACCTGCCAGAGGAATGTTTGGTTACCTGAGATCCATCAGGAGAGGAAGACCTGGAAGATGTCGATGCTGGAGTATCTGTAGAAAACAGCATGTGAAACTTGGCTGCCCGGTTTTGTAAGCCACGTTTAGACATTAAAGAACAGGATGGGTAATCCGGAATGGAATGGTCAGGCCCCAAACATTTAAGACACCATTCATGGGTGTCTGTGACTGAAATAGTACCGCTACACTTGGTGCATTTTTTAAAACCAGAGGCTGGTTTCTCCATGAGGGAGAATTCTGTGAAGGCCTAGAGGCCTCACAGGACAAACACACCAAGTGGGGAAAAATAAGAATTTTTTTTTTTTAGAGAAATAAAGAAAAAAGACCGGCGGTACCGGTCCGGAATCGGGGAAGGCAGATTAAAATAAGAACTTCGTCAGCGGTGACAGGAACACGACCTGCTGGCTCCGCGGAAAAAGAAGAACTGAGGAGAGTTGGTCAGGAAGGCGGGAAGGCAGCGCGCATGCGCAGTGGGAGGCCCCAAAAGCTTTCCTTTCTGGGAAGCTGGGGAGCTTTCCCGCGCAGGCTCCGTCAGTACCGACGTACCCATATGTGAGGACTTATTCCTGCTTGTTCCTGGAGATCAGGAGATGTCTGGGTGCAAGGCTAAGGACTTGCCTGTCACCAGAGCACGGAAACAGGCCAAGGCCACCACCTGAACCGTCAGGGAGCTAAGTAAGAGACCTTGTCTAGACCATCCTGCAGAAAGGCCAACAGGAAGGATATTTTGGCTACTTCAGGAGCCAACTGCCATGCGCCGCATCAGCACTCGAAGAAGCACCATATCCATATATATGCTAGCTTGGTAGATCTCCTCCGGGCACCAAGTATAGTTGATATTACTGCTGGAGAGTAGCCCTTAGATGCTAGCAGTCTCCTTTCAAGAGCCATGCTGTGAGAAGGGAGCCGGGTCCTCCAAGATGATCCATCCCTGCCACAATAGCCCCCGAGATGGAGGCAGCTAAAAAGGAGGTGCTTGAAGGAGCCACATCAGGTCTCCGAAACACACTCTCCATGGCCAATAGAGAGCCACCAGAGTAATCCTGCCCAGGTGGCACTCTATACGCCAAATCACAACCCCATCAGGGGCCATGGTGGAAACATGTACAGCAGCTGTTGACTGGGCCAGGGCATCAACACCCTTGGACCCTATCTCCGTGAGGAGACTGAAGAAGCTGCACACTTTGGCATTGGAGTGGGTTGCCATCAGATCCATTTTGGCACGACCCCAGTGGCATAGAATCAACTTAAATGCTTCTTGAATCAACCGGGCTTGATACTTGACTGAACCTTTGGTTATGCTGTATTTATTTATTTACATTCTCTTATATACCGCACTATTCTGCATCAGTGCGGTTTACTTTGAACAAAGTGAAATTACATTGAACAGGGCATTATAACTTGGAGATAACTATTTTTACAGGGAACATTGGCTATGGAGGGTTAAGTGGCTTGCCCAAGACCACAAGGAGCACCTGTGGGACTAGAAACCCCAGTCCTTCCGGCCCAAGGTTGCTGTCCTCTAGTGGGATTTGAACCCCCAACCTTCCGGCCTGAAGTACCATGCCCCAACCACTAGGCCACTCCTCCTGTATGACCTTTGGGCCGGATGGACTGGGGTTTCTAGCCCCACAGGTGCTCCTTGTGGTCTTGGGCAAGCCACTTAACCCTCCATTGCCCATGTTCCCTGTAAAATAGTTATCTCCAAGTTATAATGCCCTGTTCAATGTAATTTCAGTTTGTTCATTGTAAACTGCCTTGCTATCATGAAAGGCGGTATATAAGAAATGTTAAATAAATAAAATAAATAAATAGATTTTATTTGTTTTAATTGTCATCTTGTAGTGGCTGCTGTAAACCACCTTGTTTTAGATGGTATAAAAATAATGTAACCATTAAACCATTGTTATTCTTTTTGCTGGAAGACGAAAAAAGCATTGCTCACCTGTAATAGGTATTCTCCAGGGACAGCAGGAATCAGTCCTCACATATGGGTGACAACAGCACCGACGGAGACCACATAGTGAACACTCCCCAGCTTTCAGAGAAAGCCTTTGGGAGTTAAAACTCACATGCAGAGTCACCTTCCCGCCCAAAAGTGCCATCTTACCTTATTATGATGACATAGCTTAATCAAGCCAAAAAAGAAAACAACTCCATGGGGAGGAGGGAAGGTTGTGAGGACTGATTCCTACTGTCCCCGGAGAAAGCATAGTTGCTCACCTGTAATAGGTGTTCTCCAGGGACAGCAGGAATCAGTCCTCACATATGGGTGACGTCGGCGCCGACAGAGCCCTTGTGCGGAGCAATTCCCCAGCTTTCAAAGAAAGCCTTTGGGAATGCATCGCGCATGCGCGGTCCCCTTCCCGCCCAAGGGTGCCATCTTGTTCAGTCAGATGACATAGCTAAAAAGACTGCAAAAATAAGAAAAAATTAATCAAGGACTGCAACTCCAGGGGAGGAGGGAAGGTCGTGAGGGACTAATTCCTGCTGTCCCTGGAGAACATCTGTTACAGGTGAGTAACTTCGCTTTCTCCAGGAACAAACAGGAAGTCAGTCCTCACATATGGGACTCCCTAGCTATAGGCTACCAAGAACCCATAGCTGAAAATGGCTCCCTCTAGAAGAGCCGCAGCAGCAGTGATAGGATTTTTCTCTGAGAACGCAACCCCCATGGTAGCCTGACACCAAAGGGTCGGAAGGTAGGAGTTGCCTAAACCTCGAATAGGTGACGGAGTACCGCCTGACCGAAAACACTGTCCCGCTGGGACTCTCTCTCCAGGTAGTAGTGGACTGCAAAAGTCTGGCTTGAAGACCAAGTTGCGGCCCAGCAGATGTCTGCCAACGGAACAGAGTGGTGGTTAGCCACTGATGCGGCCTTAGCCCTGACAGAGTGGACCGTAATTGGAGGTCAGCAGCCCTGTACGCCCAGGCGATGCAGTCTGCCACCCAGGTGGATAACGTGCGCTTGGAGACAGGTAGACCCAGTTTACTAGGGTCATAAGAGACGAAGAGCTGGGAAGCTCTCCGATGTCCCCGCGTACGCTCCAGGTAGAAGGCGAGCGCCCTCTTACAGTCCAGGGTATGCAGAACTGCTTCTGCCCTGCTGGTATGTGGCCTGGGGAAGAAGGTTGGAAGAACCACCTCTTGGTTGAGGTGAAACAAGGAAACCACTTTTGGAAGGAACTTTGGATGAGTACGTAGGACCACCCTGTTTTTATAAAACCGTGTATACGGTCTATCCGATACTAAAGCTTGCAGCTCGCTCACCCGTCGAGCAAATGTGAGCGCCACCAGAAAGAGTGCTTTCCAGGAAAGGAAGCAGAGGTGACAGGTGGCCATTGGTTCAAAAGGTGGGCAAGTAAGCCGCTGCAAGACCACATTTAGGTCCCACTCTGTAGCCGGTGGGCGAATTGGAGGCTTCAAGAGTAGGAGGCCTCTGAGGAATCAGGATACCAAAGGGTGTGCTGAAAGAGGTTGCCCGTCCACTGGAGAGTGGTGAGCTGATAGCGCACTCAGGTGGACCCTGACAGAGTTAGACTTGAGGCCTAACTCTGAGAGGTGGAGCAAGTACTGCAATACCTGAGGTACTTGACAAGTGAACGGGTTCTCCTTATTCTGGGCACACCACCCTTCAAACTTATGCCACTTGAACGCGTAGGATTTTCGGGTGGATTGTCTCATAGAGGCCAGCAACACCTCCTCAACCTCTTTGGGAAGGAGTAGAGGAGTAAGTACTACCCTTTCAGCAGCCAGGCCATTAAGTTGAGGGATCTGAGATTGGGGTGTAGCAAGGAACCCTGTTTCTGGGTCAAGAGGTCGGGCTGCATCCCCAGTGGGAGTGGAGTTTCGACTGCCAGTTGAAGGAGAAGAGGGAACCAAGGTTGTCTGAGCCACCTGGGTGCTACCAGGATGACCGAGGTCTTGTCCCGAAGAATCTTGAACAGAGTGCGTGCCACCAGGGGCATGGGTGGGAACGCATAGAGAAGGCCCTGTGCCCACGAGATCAGTAAAGCATCTGCCGCCACGCTCAGCGGATGCGGCTGCCTCGAGCAGAACCGGGGCAACTGATGGTTTTGCGGGCTGGCAAAGAGATCCATAGATGGGAGACCTCAACGGTTGAAGATCCGCGGGGCTACATCCCAGTTCAGTTGCCATTCGTGAGGCTCAACTTGTCGGCCAGGAGGTTCTCCTTACCCGCCAGATAAACCGCCTTTAGGGACATGTGATGTGCCACTGCAAAAGAGCAGAGGTCCAGAGTTTCCTGGCATAGGATGCAAGATCCTGTGCCCCCCTGTTTGTTGATGTAGAACATCGCCACCTGATTGTCCGTCTGTATCAGCACCGACTGATGTGCCAGAAAATGACAGAAGGCTTGTAGAGCTAGGTGGATGGCTCGAAGCTCTAGAACAGTGGTTCTCAACCCTGTCCTCGGGACCCCACTAGCCAGTCGGGTTTTCAGGCTATCCACAATGAATATGAATGAGATATATATGCATTAGAAATAGCC
Organism: Ichthyophis bannanicus; assembly: GCA_033557465.1. Lineage (NCBI taxonomy): Eukaryota > Metazoa > Chordata > Amphibia > Gymnophiona > Ichthyophiidae > Ichthyophis > Ichthyophis bannanicus. Next base: position 1,227,204,418 of record CM066033.1, read on the forward strand.
TGCCAAACTGACTGGCTTGTGGCCCTCCAATGCTGGATTTGGGGACCCCGGCCTTACACCTCTGTCATTTAAGATTGTGAGTGGGCAAGGTACAAATGTCCAAGACATCAAAAAGATTAGATGGAATATGTCACATACCTCCTCGCCTCTCACCACCACCAAAATATTGTCTATTAGACAACTTTTTGGTGGTGGTGAGAAACTAGGAGGGATGTGACACATTCTATCTACCCTTTTGATGTCGAGGACATCTGTACCTTGCCCACTCACAATCGTACTTGACAGAGGTGTACGGCAGGGGTCCCCAAATCCAGCACTGGAGGGCCACAAACCAGTCAGTTTGGCAGGCTATTTCTAATGCATATATATCTCATTCATATTCATTGTGGATAGCCTGAAAACCCGACTGGCTAGTGGGGTCCCGAGGACAGGGTTGAGAACCCCTTCTCTAGAAGATTGATCTGAAGCGCAGCCTCTCAAGAGGACCACAGACCCTGAGTGCATGAACCCTGGCAATGGGCTCCCCAGCTCAGTAAGGAGGCGTCTGTCGCCAGCACTCTGGTGTGAGAGGGAGGTTGAAATGGTACTCCCTGAAGCAAGTTGGGGGGGGGGGGAGGGGTGAAGCCACCTTTGCAAGGCTGTCACCAGTAACTTGGAAACTGCTACTCTGTCTCTGAGGCGGTCAGTGGCTTGCGTCTACTGGTCTCTGAGGCTCTATTGAGCTGTGCGCATGTGGAATCGAGCATTTCAACCTCCCTCTCACACCAGAGTGCTGGCGACAGATGCCTCCTTACTGAGCTGGAGAGCCCACTGCCAGGGTTCATGCACAACCCTAAACTGGTTCCGTTCCTACCTAGATAACAGAACCCAACAAGTTCGCATTGGATACGATACCTCATTACCATTTACATTAAAACAAGGTGTCCCCCAAGGTTCGAGTCTTTCCTCACTGCTATTCAATATCTTCCTCCAACCAGTCTGTAAGATCTTCCAAAACTATGGTATCCAGTATCAACTATATGCAGATGATATGATGTGCTTCACCCCTTTTAACCTTTCTAATCCTAACTTTTCTAAACTTAGTGAATGCCTAACGAGCCTACAAACTTGGCTTTCCCAGCACAACCTCTTAATCAATCAATCCAAAACTGAGGTCCTCCAGATATTTTCCAATCCTGCATACACCCCACCTCTCACCATTACTGTTGGCAATCTCACTCTAACCATAAAAAAACAAGTGAAATATCTTGGAATCATCTTGGATCAGAACCTTTCCTTTACTGACCAAATAAAGAAAACTACTAATATAATATACTCTAAGCTCCGTATCCTCCGAAACCTTAAACCCCTCTTAAGCCCAAACTCCTTTCGTACTGTCTGCCAGGCCCTCACTATCCCTATTTTTGACTACTGTAATCATATCTACCATGGCCTTCCTAAGAACACTATTCAACCGCTTCAATTAGCTCAGAACACGATAGCTCGACTCATAACTAATAACCCTAGACGTTCCCATATCACACCTGTCCTCTACGATCTCCACTGGCTCCCCATCCAATACAGAATTAAATTTAAGGTTCTTACTCTTACACATAAAATTATTTCCAAAGAATCTGCCCCATGCCTCTCCCCCCTCCTTCTTTCATCCAATAACACAAGACCACACCGCTCTATTACCAAAAACTTACTGACCATCCCTATAGACAAGAGAACCTGCAAACAATCTACTAATAACAGGGCCTTCTCCCTCTATGCCCCTTCCTTATGGAATACCCTTCCTCCTGAACTTCGGAACTGTTCATCCCACTCTGAGTTCTGTAAGAAGTTAAAAACCCATCTTTTCCTGGAACATTATTCCCTCCCACCTTAGCATTTCACTTGTTACACCCCCTCCTTCTCCTCCTCCTCCATCACTTAAACTCTATTACACTACAGATGTCCCCTCATATTTTCATATGTAAATAGTTGATCTTTGATCGCTGTACATAGTTATTCTTGTTACTATATGTATCCAATGCTATGTTCCATGTATATAGTTATTCTTGTTACTATATGTATCCAATGTTATGTTCCATGTAAACAGTTGAAACACACTGCTATAAATTGTTCTATGTAAACCGTCTTGACTTGTAGAAAGACGGTATATAAAAATTGTTAAATAAATAAATAAATATGGAGTCACAGGCACCGTGGAGGCCATGTGGCCCAGGAGGTGTAGGAAGACCCTTGCGGAGGCCTGAGACCTGTGCTGGACCTGCTGTACCAAGTCCAGCAACCGCCTTGCCCTGTCCAGTAGTGGTAGGTAAACCTTTGCCTGAAGTGTGTCCAGTCTTGCCCCTATGAACTCCAAGTGTTGAGTGGGGAGTAAAGTGGACTTTTCGTGATTTATAACAAACCCTAGGTACTGGAGCAGGGTGACTGTGCGAGCAGTGGCCTGCTGTGCCTCCTGTGTCGATTGGCCCCTGATGAGCCAGTCGACCAGGAATGAAAAGACGAAGACACCCTGGTTTCTGAGGAAGGCCGCCACCACTGCTAGGCATTTGGTAAATACTCTGGGAGCGGTAGCTAGGCCAAAGGGAAGCACCTTGTACTGGAAGTGGTTTCCTCTGACCACAAACCTGAGGTAATGTCTGTGGTCTGGGTGTATGAGGATGTGAGTATAAGCATCCTTCAAATCTAAGGAGCATAGCCAGTCTCCCTGGTGGAGGTAAGGCAGTAGGATCCCAAGGGAAAGCATCTTGAACTTTTCCCTCACCAGGAACTTGTTTAGATTTTGCAAGTCCAGGATGGGACGTAGGCCTCCTTTTCTTTTTGGTATGAGGAAATACCTGGAGTAGAAGCCTTGCCCCTGCAGGTGGTGGGGCACCGGTTCCACCTCCTGATCCTTTAGAAGACCTGCTAACTCCTGCAGGAGGAGGTTCCTGTGAAGAGGGGGCCTCAGAGGCTCTCCTGGGAAAAAGGAGGTGGGCACCTGGTGGAAGTGAAGTAAGTAGCCCTGCTGGACTACTTGCAGAACCCAGGCATCGGTAGTAATGGCTGGCCACCTGTGAACATACAGGGCCAGCCTTCCTCCTGTGCAGGGCCAAACCACTGGTGGGAGAGGAGCTATGCACTGGGAGTCAAAAACCCCCTCCCGGCTGGGTAGAAGCCGGAGCTGGAGGTTTGGGAGTCTTTGGCTTACATGGACCATGCCCCTGTCCCCTGGACTGCTGCCCCTGTTGGGGAGCTGGGGCGGCCTGGTAAGTGGGGTAGTTTCTGTAAGCCGTACCCTTCCTCGGGAAAAAGGGCTTTTTCCCCGTGGCCTTCTTCTTGTGAGAAGGTGCAGATGTCTTCTTCGACAACCTTGTCCGGGTCAAGTACTCGGACTCGTGTTCTGCAGCTTTCTCAGTCATGGATTTGCCGAAGAGGTTGTCTCCTCGGCACGGGACATCGACCAACTTGTCCTGAACCCATGGCTCTAGGTCCAATGACATGAGCCAGGCCTGATGGCGTGCACCGATGCCGGCCGCGGCTACTCAGGCCAAAGCCTCGAACCGTCGTAAGCTGCTCGAGACATGAACTTCGAGCACTCTCTGATCCCCGTGGACAAGGCCTTGAAGCGCTGCAAGGGTTCCTCGGATAGGCCAGCCGAGAACCCGGCAATCTCCTTTGCCAGGTCCAGCAAGTACATGCCAATGTACAGCTGGTAAGTTTGGACACGGCATGACAGCATCGAGCCCTGGTAGCACTTTCTGCCAAGGGCGTCCAGGTTCTGGGCCTCCCGGCCGGGAGGCACCAAGGAGTACGTTTTTTGGCTTTTCAGCCGGTGCATGGCCGATTCCACAACCATGGAGTTGTGCTGCAGCTGCGCTTTCTGGAACGCAGGACTCTTGCGGACCCGATAGATGGAATTGACCTGCTTGCTGAGCACCGGCATTGAGGCCGGGGACTCCCACATGCGGAGCATCAGCCGTTCCAACATCGGAGGCACTGGTACAGTAAGGGCCTCCTTCGTGGGAGAGTCATACTGGAGGGCATCGAGCTCTTCGGCTCGAGGCTCCTCCTCAGCATATGCAGGGAATGCCAAAGCCTTGGCCATGTCCCTGACAAAGTCCGAGAACCGAATGTCCTCCAGAGGGGACCTAATCCGAGGCTCCAAACCCAGAGATTCCGATGGGATACACCGGGTCCAGAAGGTGTCTGGGGAGTCTTCCTCCTCCGTCTCCCACGCCGAGTCCTCCGAGGAGGACTCAATGGGTTCTGGCCTCGAGGGCTTCGAGCCTGACTGCCCCGATGCCAAGGGCACCGGCGTCGACGACCTCGGTCCCAAATGGGAGGTCGAGGGGGACCTTGGCCGAGGATCGACTCGAGACCTGATCGACTCGAGGATCGGCTCAGCCTCTGGCGTCGACTTCAATGCCCCGGTGGTCGGGGCAGATGGACCTGCGAGACCAGCCATCAGTGCCCACTGCTGCTCCATGAAGGCAGCCATGCTGCTCTCCAGGGCCACCAACCTGAGACCAAGCTCAGAAGGCTCCGCACCTCTCGGCTTGGGTCCCGATGTCGTCAGGCCTGACGCCGGCTCTCCCGGAGGAGAGTCCACGAGGACAACAGAAGTTACCTTGTCCGATGCCTCCGGCTCCCTGCGAGGTTGTTTTGTTGGCCACTCCGACTCCGAGGACCCGGGGCGGCGGGCCAGGCTCTGCGGCCTGGAACCCGAGGGCCCTAGCTGATCAGAGGCATCCAGCGATGCTGCCCTCACGAGTTTCTTCTTCCTCTAGTGTTCCCTGGAGGGAGTCCCCCTGCTCAGAAGACCCACGGCGGTGCTCGGGCTCCGATTCCCGAGATGTCGAGGCTTCTGACGAGGTCTGGGCCTAGCCGGAGGCAGACTCAGAAAAACTCCTGCCACACTGCTGCTGCCTGCTCCCCAAAGACTTCGAAGACATCTTACCACACGGCCCACAGACCACTGGGTCATGGTCGGGGCCGAGGTATCGGAGGCAGCAGTCGTGTTTGTCGGTGAGAGACATCAACTTCTTACACCAATCACATTTTTTAAACCCGCTGGCAGCCATCAGGGAAAAAGGGCCCCTGCGAGGTCAAACAACCGACTTTCCAGTGAAAACTAAAAAGAGTGCGAATGCTAGTCACGAAGGACAAAAACAAAAAATAGGACTGGACTCTATACCGGTGTACCGAGCTGAGGGCAGGAAGGGGAACCGGTGTCGAACTGGGAAGCTGAAAAAAATAAATCAATGTTTCTACTTTTTCCACGGTGGAAACAGGACCACGTGGCTCCACGGAAAAAAGAAGACTGAGCAAGATGGCACCCCTGGGCAGGAAGGGGACTGCGCATGTGCAATGCATTCCCAACGGCTTTCTTTGAAAGCTGGGGAATTGCTCCACACGAGGGCTCCATCGGTGCCGATGTCACCTATATGTGAGGACTGACTTCCTGCTTGTTCCTGGAGAACACCCGTTACAGGTGAGTAATTACATTTTCTCCGGGAACAAGCAGGAAGACAGTCCTCACATATAGGACTCCCCAGCTACAAGCTACTGAAAAAACTTGTAAAAAGCCATGGGCGACTGAAAAATAATCAAACGGTTAATGACAGCAGGAACCTTGCATCATGTAATCATAGTTTAGGTTTTTCTTTTCTAGATGCATAACTTTGCACTTGTCCATATTAAATTTCATCTGCCATTTATACGTCCAGTCTTCCAATTTATCAAGGTCCTCTTACAGTCTTCACAAGAGACCTATAAGAAGCCATGGGTGACCAGAAAAGGGGGAAGCTGTGAGCAGCAGCAATGAGTCCTGAGAAGACAGACTCCCGAGCGGCACAATGTGTCCAGTGAGAAACCAACACTGGTAGCTGGAACACACAAGGGCCGGAGGGCAGGAGTTGCCTACACCCCGAATAGATGACTACTAGCTGGCCAAAGGCACTGTCCCTATGGGACTCTCTCCAGGCAGCAGTGAGCTGTGAAGATATGGACCAAGGACAGGTGGCGGCACGGCAGATTTCCGACTGAGGAACGGAATGCAGGTTTGCTATGAATGCCACCATGGCCCTGACACTGTATGCCATGACCTGGCCTGCTCATAGGCAAGGGTAATGCAGTCCACCACCCAAGTGGACAGAGTACACTTGGTCACCGCTGTCCCCAGCAGACTGGGGTCATACAGTAGGAGACAAAAAGCTGTGAGGCTTACAAAGAGAGCAGAGCTCCAGGTTATGGTTGGCCCCCAGACACCGGAGACGGCAGTCATGGGTGTCTGTGAGCGACATGTTCTTGAACCATCTGTCACATTTTCTAAAACCGGTGGCCATTAGGGCAAAAAGGGCCTCTGCTAGGTCAAGGACCTTCGAGGCCAGCGGATGAAAAGGGCGCAAGACCCAGAAAAAGAAATTCTCTAAAAAAGACTGGAAAAGGGACAGCCCTTCGCTTGGGAAAAAAGGAGCGAAGGGAAGGACGGAAGAGGACCAGTGCAACCTGAAAAGAGAGGGCCAGAGGCCGAAAATGAAAAATGTTTTCCAAGGGATGAGGACGTGCGTCCAAAGGGCTCTGCGGAAAAAGGGAGACTGAGCAAGATAGCACCTTTGGGCTGGAAGAGGACCACGCATGCGTGGCAGCAATCCCAAAGGCTTTCTTTGAAAGCTGGGGAATTGCTCCACGTGGGCTCCGCCGGTGCTGACTTCACCCATAAGTGAGGACTGACTTCCTGCTTGTTCTTGGAGAATGAAAAATTCAAGAAGAAACTTGGGGTGCGTGTGGAGCACGACCCTGTGATTATTGAACCTCGTGTAGGATGAATCCATCACCAACGCCTGGAGCTTACTGACCCTGCGAGCTGACATGAGTGCCACCAAGAACACGACCTTCCAGGAAAGGTACCGTAGGTGGCAGATAGCCATGGGCTCAAATGGTGGGCGAGTGAGCTGTGACAGCACCACGTTGTGGTCCCACTCCATCGCCGGTGGGCAGATGGTAGGCTTGGACAACGGAGCCTGCAAGAAGCAGATCCCGAGAGATTAGACAGAGAGAGAGATGCCCGTGATAAGATGATGGTACGCTGCGAGTACACTCAGGCAGACCTGGACAGAGTTGGACTTCAGTCCTGCCTCAGACAGGTGAAGCAAATATTGCAGCATGAGCTGCACAGAGCATGAGAACGGGCTGACCCAGTGCTCCGTGCACCACACTGAGAATCTGCACCATTTGAAGGCGTAAGCCCTTCTTGTGGAAGTCCTATGGTAGGCCAGGAGGACCTCCTCCACCTCCCCTGAAAGGGGCCATGACTACCCTTTCAGCTGTCAGGCTGTTAGCTTCAGAAACCCCAAGTTGGGGTGTAGGAGGGAGCCCTCCTCCTGTGACAGCAGCCCTGGGGCACTCCCCAAGGGGACGGGGGGCACTGTGGATAAGTGAAGGAGCAGTGGGAGCCACGGTTGCCTGGGCCAAGAGGGTTACTAGTATTAGCAATGCCTTTTTGTGCTGAACCTTGAAGAAGATCTTGGCAATCAGTGGCGCGGGTGAGAAGGCGTAGAGAAGGCCCTCCATCCATGGCATGAGAAAGGCATCTGCTGCCACCCGGGATGGGCATGGCTGCCTAGAGAAGCGGGGCAGCTGGGTGTTGGCTGGACTGGCGAACAGGTCCATCCATGGAGTCCCCCAAAGCTGGAAGAGCAGATAGGCCACTCTGGGGTCTAGCTGCCACTCGTGCGGCTGGAGGACCCTACTCAGTCTGTCCTCCAGGGCATTGTCCTGGCCCAGCAGATACACCACCCACAGTAGCATCCTGTGGTGGTTTGCATACAGAGAGCTAACGCCTCTTCGCTAAGGGTGTACGATTCCGCGTCTCCCTGCTTGTTGATGTAGAACATTCCCATTTGATTGTCTGTCTGGCCAGCTCTGATTGGTATTGCAGGTGGTGATGGAAGGCTCGGAGGGCCAGGAATATGGCCTGAAGCTCCAAGAGGTTGATCTGCTGCAGACTGTCCTGAGTGCAGAGGTTGTTGCAATGGGCTCCCCAGTCTAAGAAGGAGGTATCTGTGGTGAGGACCCTCTGGGGGGCGGGGGCCTGAAAGGGCATCCCGGCCCGAAAGTGCTGGAGATCTTGCCACCATGAGAGGGAGTTGGCCAGTTGGCGGGTCACCACCACCACCATGTCCTGCAGCTGACTTGTGTTCTAGGTTCACTGGGAATGGAGGCCCCACTGAACTGCCCTCATGTGAAGGAGGGCGCCCATGGTAACATGAACTGTGGACACCATGCCATCCAACAGGTGGAGCAGAAGGTGGGCGGACACCATGTGTCGGCGCTGCACTGCAGTGGCCAGCACCCTGAGGTAATCAGCCCTGTCCTGAGGGAGGAAAGCTCTGGCCTGAATGGTATCCAGCTTTGCCCTATAAACTCCAGATATCCTGTCTTGCTTCGAGGGGGAGTATGTGTAGGTCTTTCAGAATTGGAGTGATGTGGTCGGTTTTCTTTGCGCACTGAATGATTCTTGCAGTGGTGTTCAATGCTGTTCGGAGAGGGTTGGTCTGTGTGGCTGGAAGGCCATGGTAGATGATGTTGCAGTAGTCCAGATGGGGGAGTGTCATAGCTTGCATTACCGTCCTGAAGTCTTGATGTTCGAGAAGGGGTCTGAGACGTTGCACTGTTCTTGCTTTGTGAAATATAATTCCAGAGGTTTTAGTGATTTGTTGTTTTAAGGTGAGGGCTTGGTCAATAATAATGCCCAGGTATCTTATTTGTGGCTGTATTTGAATGCTTGTGGTTCCCACACTAAGGTGAGTAGGTGGTGTGAAGTCCGGGTCTTTTGTCACTATTAGGGCTTCAGTTTTCTTTATGTTGATGGATAGGTTATTTGCTTGTAACCAGTTGGACACCTCGGAGAAGCATGCTGATAGATGGGTGTTTGTTGGGTTTGTGGTCGTGATAGGGGCATAGAGCATGATATCATCAGCATATATGTGGAAGCTGACGTTGTGAGTGCGTATGACTGAGCATAGCGGTTGAAGATAAATGTTGAAGAGCATGGCTGACAGTGTGGATCCTTGAGGTACTCCCTGGTGTTGCTGGAAGGGGGGGGGGAGGTCAAGGTGCTGGTACGGATTAATTGTTGTCTGTTAGTTAGGTAGGATTGGAACCACTTCAGTACGGTGTCTTTGATCCCAATTGTCTGTAGTCTGTATATGAGGATGTTGTGGGAGATGGTGTTGAAAGCTGCAGATATATCTAGGAAGATCATGGCATATCCAGAGTGTTTTTCTTGTGTTCCTATGAGGAGGGTGTTCATCAGTGTGGTCATGAGGGTCTCAACTCCATGTAGTGGACGGAAGCCGTGCTGCTGTGGGTCGAGTATATTGTTGATATCCAGGTGTTCTTGAAGCTGCTGTTGCACGATCTTTTCTATTATCTTGGCCGTGAAAGGTAGGCTTGCTATGGGTCGGTAGGATGCTGGGTCTAGAGGATCGAGGTTCTGCTTTTTTAAGGATGGTCGGATGATTGTAGTTTTGAGGGCGTCTGGCATGTGCCCTTGGGAGAATGATTCATTGATGATATGGGTTAGTGGGGTGCTTAGTTCGTCTTTGGATTTCTTTATCCAGTCGGTGGGGCAGGGGTCCAGCGGGGAGGTGGTGGTGTTTAGGTGGGAGATGGTGGATGATGTTTCATCTGTAGAGGTTATTTTGAAGGTGGTCCAGTCGCTGTGTAAGTTGGGGTGGTGGTTTATTGTAGTTGTCTCTATGTTCAGCTGTGGGTTTTGTGGTCGTTGTAGCTGTTTGTACTGACGGGCCAGTAGCTCCGGCGGGATCTGCGGTAGTTGGTCAGAGGTATTGGGTGTTTTTGTCAGTTTTTTGACAATTTGAAAGAGTTCACGAGGTTTATTTATGGATGTGTTTATGGTTTTCATGTGGTAGGTTTTCTTCGCTTTGTCGGTCTCGTAGTGATATGCATTGAGTTCTTTTAGGCATTTTATTTTGTCATTGTCGTCTTTGGTTTTTCTCCATTTTCGTTCGGTTCTTCTGAGTTTTAATTTTAGCTTACGGAGGCTAGGAGTAAACCATCTGGCTTTTGTGGAAGGGGGTCTGGTGATGGCTTTGTTTGTCGATGCTTTGGATGCTGCGGAGATCGTGGTGTTCCACTTGAGTATTAGGTCATTGATGTTACTGGAGTTTTCTTGCAGTTTGGGTAGAGTTTGTTCTAAGAAGTCCACTTTGTTAAAAGTTTTAAATCTTCTTATATGGTGTCGATCTTCCTTGTTGGTCATATGTTGGTAGGTGTAGGATATGGTGATAAGATGGTGGTCAGACCAGGGTACTGGCGAGATCTGCAGGGACTTTCCTGAGGAGGCAGTTATTGAGTTTAGGAATATGAGGTCTAGCGTGTTGCCTTTTTCATGTGTGGGTTCTTGTATGATCTGTATAAGATTCATTGCAGTCATGGCGGTGCGGAAGGTTGCTGCTTGTTCATCTTGAAGTGATGGGAGGTTGAAGTCTCCTAGAATGATTTGTTCCTTTGTCGAACTGGTGCTCTCTGATATGAATTGCAGTAGCCTTGGTAGATCAGTGGTTGTGGTAGGTGTACGGTAGATTAAACATATTGAGAGGTGCTTGTTGGTGAGGGTGAGGAGATCAGCTTCATTGGTGGTTTCTGAAGAGAGGATCCTGAGGTGGAGGTCGGTTTTTGCTATGATGGCAACGCCCCCTCCTTTGGAGTGTGCCCGGGAGCAGTGGTGGAGGGTGTATCCTTCTGGGGTTAGCTGGTTCATTAGGACTGTGTCGGTGTCTGTCAGCCAGGTTTCTGTTACACATAGGAGGTCTATCTGTTCCTTTGTGATCAGGTCTTGGAGCATGTGGTATTTATTTCTAACAGAGCGTGCGTTTATTAGTGAGATGGTGATGTGGTGGTAGGTTGGGGGGTTGGGGGTGTGGGTAGGCGTATGCTGTGCATGGGAGTGGTTTTGTTTCAGTCTGGAGGTGTGTGTGGGTTGTGCTGCTGTGGAGGTAGGCCAGAGTAGGTTATTAAGTGTGGCGGGAGGGGGAGGGTAGAGGGTCAGGAGGGGGGTGAGGAGGTAGATGTGGGTTAAGAAAGGTGGCATGATTAGTGTGAGTACCTGTTGTTTCAGGGGCCAAGCTAGGTTTCAGTGTCGATTTGTCAGAGCGGTGAGGTCTTTGGTTGCCGTTATTGTGTCCTTACTGTTGCAGTAGGTCGTAGTATTTTCCGTTTGTGGATGTTGGTGTGATGTTTCTTCGTCGTTCCTGTGCTTTGATGTTCCTGTCATTCGTTTTGGTTCTTTTGTTTGCGCCTCTGTGCCGCGCCTAAGGGCCACGCCAAAGGGCCCTCTGGCGAGGCCCTCAGGCGCGAGCCCGCCAGACGTGGGCGCACCCTGCAGGGACGCCGCTTATGTGGGGTTTGGGCTGCCGCGGGTCGGACTCCCACTGCCCCGATTGGGCAGGAGTTAGCTGGTGGGCGGGCAGGCAGGCAAGCGGCTCCCTCGGTGCAGGGACGCCGCTTATGTGGGGTTTGGGCTGCTGCGGGTCGGACTCCCACTGCCCCGATTGGGCAGGAGATAGCTGGTGGGCGGGCAGGCAGGCAAGCGGCTCCCTCGGTGCAGGGACGCCGCTTATGTGGGGTTTGGGCTGCCGCGGGTCGGACTCCCACTGCCCCGATTGGGCAGGAGTTAGCTGGTGGGTGGGCAGGCAGGCAAGCGGCTCCCTCGGTGCAGGGACGCCGCTTATGTGGGGTTTGGGCTGCCGCGGGTCGGACTTCCACTGCCCCGATGGGGCAGGAGTTAGCTGGTGGGTGGGCAGGCAAGCGGCTCCCTCGGTGCAGGGATGCCGCTTATGTGGGGTTTGGGCTTCCGTGGGTCGGACTCCCACTGCCCCGATTGGGCAGGAGTTAGCTGGTGGGCGGGCAGGCAGGCAAGCGGCTCCCTCGGTGCAGGGACGCCGCTTATGTAGGGTTTGGGCTGCTGCGGGTCGGACTCCCACTGCCCCGATTGGGCAGGAGTTAGCTGGTGGGCGGGCAGGCAGGCAAGCGGCTCCTTCGGTGCAGGGACGACGCTTATGTGGGGTTTGGGCTGCCGCGGGTCGGACTCCCACTGCCCCGATTGGGCAGGAGTTAGCTGGTGGGCGGGCAGGCAGGCAAGCGGCTCCCTCGGTGCAGGGACGCCGCTTATGTGGGGTTTGGGCTGCCGCGGGTCTGACTCCCACTGCCCCGATTGGGTAGGAGTTAGCTGGTGGGCGGTGTGACATAGTGGGTCCTTCCAGCTCTCTACAGGACAAAGCCTGCAATTCGGAGACGCGGCGGGCCGAAGAGATTGCTACCAGGAAAACTACCTTGAGCGTAAGATCCTTGAGGGACGCCTGCGCTAGGGGCTCAAAAGGGCCGCGCTCTAGAGCGTCCAGCACGAATGGGAGATGCCATTTAGGGACGATCTGTCTGCATGGAGGCCACAAGAGAGACACCGTTCTCAAAAAGCGCTTGACGTCCCTTTGGCTCCCAATCGCCTGTCCGCCCACTCTGCCCCTATAACAAGACACCGCTGCGACCTGCACCCGCAGCGACGACGACGCTAATCCCTTGTCAAAACCATCCTGCAAGAAGGCTAATATCTGAGGGATGGTGGCCCTCAAGGCTGGGCACCCCTTGTCCGCGCACCAACCCTCGAAAATTCTCCAGATGCGCACATATGCTAACGAGGTAGACCTCCTCCTGGTCTTCAACAAGGTAGAGATGACTGCCCCCGAGTAGCCACGGGACGTCAGCCGCGCCCTCTCAAGAGCCAGGCCGTAAGCGAGAATTGAGCCACGTGGGGCATGAACAGGGGCCCCTGAGACAACAGGTCCAGTCTGGCCGGAAGTCGCCAAGGCTTCGCCACCAGGAGCCGGACGAGATCCCCGTACCAGGGATGGCACGGCCAATCTGGAGCTATCAGAAATCACCTGTCCGCTGAAGCTTTCCACCCATTGCACCACTCTTCCGATGAGGACCCACGGAGGAAACACATAGAGCAGCTGCCCCTCCGGCCAGTCCTGAATGAGGGCATCCAAGCCCTCCGACATCCTCTCTCTTCGCCTGCTGAAAAACCGGCTCGCCTTTGCCGAGTCGAAGGTTGCCATGAGGTCCATGACTGGAGTGCCCCACCTGCAGGCCACCATCTGAAAAACTTCGGGATGAAGGATCCATTCCCCCGGATCCACCCTCACCCGACTGAGGAAATCGGCTTGAACATTGTCTACCCCGGCCACGTGCGCCGCCGAGAGATCCAGAAGATTCGCTTCTGCCCAGTCGCATAACCCCGCGGCTTCCGCCTCGAGCGCTATGCTGCTGGTTCCTCCTTGCTTGTTGACATAGGCCACTGTGGTCGCATTGTCGGAGAATACCCGGACTGCCTTTCCTCCGAGGACCGAGTGAAACCCCTGCAACGCAAGAGCCACCGCTCGTAGCTCCAACTGGTTGATCGGCCACCCCTGCTACTGAGCATTCCACCGGCCTTGGGTGAACCTGCCTTGGCAGTGGGCACCCCAGCCCAGCAGAGAAGCATCTGTCATCAGTGACACCCAGGCCAGAGTCTCCAGCGATTTCCCGCGCCCCAGTGATTCGGGAACCAGCCACCACTGCAGACTTCGACGGACGTCCTCCGGGCAGGGCAGACGTTGGGTCAGCGGGTCCTGCTGGTGCGACCATCTGCGAAGCAGCGCTCCCTGCAAGGGCCGCATGTGAGCCCTTGCCCACGCCACCATCTTTATGGTCGCTGCCATGGTACCCAGCAGTTGCAGGTAACGCCACGCTGAAGGTGCCTTGCAGTCCAGAAATCTCCTGACTAGGCGCCGCAAGCCCTGCGCCCGCTTGTCTGTTAGGAAAATCTTCCCCACGCTCGTCTCGAATCATGCACCGAGATATTCCAGATTTTGTGAAGGCACCAAGTGGCTCTTGGACAGATTGACTATCCACCTGAGACTTTCCAGAAAAGCCACTACTTGAGCCGTGGCTGACACGCTTTCCGCCTGAGACTTCGCCCTGATCAATCAATCGTCTAGATAGGGATGAACTAGGATTCCTTCCTTCCTCAATGCCGCCGCCACCACCACCATGACTTTCGTGAACACTCTTGGGGCCGTCGCCAGCCCGAACGGTAACGCTCGGAATTGAAAATGCCCGAACGGCACCGCAAATCTGAGAAATCGGTGGTGATCTGGCCTTATGGGGATGTGCAGGTAAGCTTCTGACTGAGGAACTCTCCTTTCTGCACTGCCACCGACACAGAGCGCAGCGTTTCCATGTGGAAATGAGATACCCGAAGACAACGATTCACACCCTTTAAATCCAGAATCGGACGAACCCCGCCGTCCTTCTTGGGAACGATGAAGTAGATAGTGTATCGACCGCTGCCGTGTTGGTCTGGTGGAACCGGGACAACCGTTCCGAGGTCTAACAGTCTTTGAACGGTCTCCCGCAAGGCCGAGAGCTTGGCGGCCGACTTGCCGGGGGACTGCACGAAGGAGTCCCTCACTGGCCTGAGAAACTCCAGTGTGTAGCCCTCTCGAATAAACTCCAGCACCCATTGATCTGAAGTGACTTGGACCCAGGCAGGATAAAACTCCTGCAAATGTCCCCCCACGGGAACAAGGGGCGCCTGGGCCCTCCTTATCTCATTGTGACTTTTTGGGAGCGAAGGAGGATGCGGAAGAGGATCCGAAGCCTCTCCCCGCGCCTCGAAACCCACGGAAACCTTGACTCCTATTGGAAAATCGCCCCCGCTGGAAGGAATTATATCTCTGGGACCTGAACCAGCAAAAATCCCGCTGCTGCCCCCGCCCCGCCGGGATTGTATGCCCTGGCTTAGGCTTGTCCTCTGGTAACCGGCCACCCTTGGACTCACCCAGGTCTTTGACCAGCTTCTCCAAATCCTCCCCAAAGAGCAGGCGACCTTTGAAGGGGAGCTTACTTAACCGCGCCTAGGAAGAGGTATCCGCCGCCCAATTGCGCAACCACAGGTAACGTCTCACTGCCACAGCCGAGGCCATGCTCTTGGACAACCCGCGCATCAGATCGTAATGGATATCAGCTAGGTAGGCTGACCCAGATTCCAATCTGGAGGCTTCATCGGCCAACTCCGCATCCTGCCCTGCGCGCACCACTTGCGACCAGCGTAGACAGGCTCTGGCTACCCAAGCGCCGCAAATAGCCGCCTGGAGCGAGAGGGCATTAATCTCAAACACTTGTCTCAATAACACATCCAACTTCTTATCCTGTGAGTCCTTAAGGGCCGCCCCACCTTCTACCGGAATTGTAGTCTTTTTTGTGACCGCAGAAACGGCGGCGTCCACCCTGGGTGACTTAAAGACCTCCTTGTCTGCATCTGACAATGGATACAAGCGGCCCATGATTCGGGAGCCTTTGAGAGGAGCCTCCGGGGTATTCCATTCCTCTTGAATCATTTCGTGAAAAACTCTGTGAACCGGGAACACCCGTTGACTCTTTCTGAAGACTTGCAACAAAGGATCCTTGAGGCTTTCGTCCTCCATGGCCCCCGGGACCGGCATGTTGAGCACCTTCAAGGTCTCCGCGATGAGGGCCGGTAACTCCTCTCTTTGGAAGACCCGCACCACCCTGGCTTGGTCTTCCCCTTCGGTAAGCTCGCCTTCCTCAAGCTCCTCCTCCAAATCTAAGTTAAGGCCTTCCTCATCCGACAAGGGACCCTCTGAGGACGGAGTTGGCTCCCCTACGAAACCTTCTGCCCGGGCGCGCTTGGCCCCTCGAGAAAGGGCGTCCAAGTGAGCGGGAGGGGAGGGCCGCTTTACTACGCCTCCGCGTGCCCCACTTTCCAACTGCTGGGGGCTGCCCAAAGCCGAGCACTGCAGTAAGGAAAGAAACTCTTGCAAAAATATGGAGGCCAGGGAAGGAGCCCACGAGGTGTGAGGAGAAGGGAGGCCAACAGCAGAGGACGGTCCTGCCACTGGCTCCTCCTCCGGCCCCCCAGCTACGGGCAAGGCCGAGATCTCTGGTAATGGCATGGAAGCTCCGTCTTTCCCCTGCTCTGAGCTAGGAGCGTCACTCACACAACGTTTACAGACCCCCATGTCCGTGGTCTTCTTAGACCCGTACACCATGCACGGGGTCTTGGAGGTCATTGCAGAGAGCCCAGACCGCACGGCCACCCTGCAGCCTCTTAACCTGCCAGCAACAGTCCCCCGCTGAAACGGGAAACGGCTCTGCCCCAAGACGCGCGCCCCCGCTGGAGTACAACCATCGGCTTTTTTTTTTTTTAAGCTTAGACCGTTGCCAAGGATGCTTTTCCTGCTCCCCGGAGCGCTAAAATCCCTCCGAAGGGCTCCTGCCACCCCCCGAAGCACTTGCCGATGGACTGCACTAGGCCGGAGACCCTAACCGCGATCTCTGCATGCGCGGGGACTAAGGGCCACGTTCGCGCCAAAAATCACGCTGCCGCGGAAAACCCCCCAGCAGCCTGCGGCCTTACCACTGTCAGGAGAAAAACGAGGAAATCGGGATCCAGCCACCGAACTCGTCCTCCGCAGATCTCCGAAGCGCTGCACTATGCCTTAGGCGGCTGCCCCTGGAAGCAAAGCCGACGGCCACGTGCAAGCGCTGCGGGCCGACCGGGCGCACTGGCAGGCAACACTTCTGCACGGCGCCGGTCTGACCCCCGGGCAACAATTTCTTCCAAGAAGCTCTTTTCACCCTCCAGCACTTGCCTGTCCTCCACTGACCCAAGCTGAAAGCAAGACAGAGGAGCGGGAGGAGGGGGCCCGGAGAAGGAGACAAGGTCTGACAAGTCTTAAAGACACAGGCCCTCAGACCCTGCACTACTATGCAAGATAGAGAATTTAAATGGAATTTAAATGGAACCAAGAAAAAAAACCCTTAATCTCAAAGTTATTCCTAATTGTTTCTCCAGTGGACCCGGAGTACCGGGCTCACCATCCATCCAGCTGCTTGGAGACTGAGGTAACTGGTGACAGGAGGCGGATCTGGGATGGATATACCAGTGAAAAAGAGGAGTTTCTCAGTCTCCAAGCTGCTGTATGAGATGGGGAACCCAGAGGTTTCGGGACTAGACTGGGGACACGATCAGGAACAATGCTTTCTCCAAGAACAAGCAGGAAGTCAGTCCTCACTTATGGAACTCCCCAGCTACAGACTACCGAACCTGTAACCCAAAAACGCCTCCGGAGGCCATGAGCAGAAGCCATTGCCCGAAGGAGCCCGAGTCCTGTCCCCGGGGCTAAGCTCTTGGTAATTGCCAAAGAAGGGTCGGGGGCAGGAGTTGCTTATACCCCGAACAGATTACGGAGTACAGCCTGGCCAAAGACGCTGTCCTGGCGGGACTCCCTCTCCAGGCAGTAGTGCGAAGTGAAAGTGTTCGCTGAATACCAGGTCGCAGTCTGGCAAATGTCCGCCAGCAGCACTGACTTCACCCATAAGTGAGGACTGACTTCCTGCTTGTTCCTGGAGAATGAAAAATTCAAGAGAAAAAACTAACACTTTTTCTGGGGAAAATGGACACACGCCCGGTGGGCTCCGCAGAAAAAAGGAGACTGAGGCAAGATTACCCCAGTATCATTTGGGCCAGAACTTCAAGGGTAGCATTCTCTGAAATACTTCCCGTTTCACGTGCAGGACCCAAAAGGCAGGCAGCGCTCCAGAATTTCAATACATGGATAAGACAATGGTGCAAGGAAGAGGGTTTTGAATTTGTTAGAAACTGGGCAACATACTGGGGAAAGTAGGGCTTTTCTGAAGGAATGAGTTCCTCCTTAACCAGGATGGAACCAGGCTGCTGGCATTAACCTTTAAAAGGAGATAGAGCACCTTTTAAAGTAGATAATAGGGGAAAGCCAACAGTCACCCAAGGGCGCATGGTTCAGAAGGATGTATCCTTGAAGGATACTAGCAAAAGACTGAAGTTAGGGCATATCAAAATAGAGATTCCACTAAAGACAAAAGTGACCCAAATGCCCTTAAGAACAGAGCACACAGAGCTTAAAGATTCCAAATTACCCCTGCCTACCGATAACCAGAATAATATGAATAAAATACATAGAAGTCTAAAAAATAAGACGGGAGAATTCGAATATATAGCACTAAATGAGAGGTTAGATATGATCTGTATCTCTGAGACATGGTAGAAGGAGGACAACCAGTGGGACACTGTGATACCTGGGTACAAACTATATCGCAATGATAGAATAGATCAAATTGGTGGAGGGATTGTGCTCTATGTTAGAGAGGGCATTGTGTCACACAGGATTAAAGTTTTAACTTTCAAAAGGAAGACTATGATAAAATGAGGAAAATAGTTAAGATAAAACTAAAAGGAGCAGCAGCAAAGGTTAAAGATTTACATCGAGCATGGGTGTTGTTTAAAAATACTATCTTGGAAGCCCAAACCAGCTGTATTCCACGCTTTAAGAAAAGTGGAATGAAGTCCAAAAAACTGCCAGCATGGTTTAAAGGTGAGATCAGAGAGGCTGTTGTTGCCAAAAAAGCATCTTTCAGGAAAGGGAAAAAGGAGCCAAATGACGAAAACTGGAAACAAGCACTGACAAGTTAGATGCAAGGCACTGATAAGGCAGGCAAAGAGAGAATTTGAGAAGAAACTTGCTGTGGAAGCAAAAACGCATAATGAAGACTTTTTCAAGTACATTCGTAGCAAAAAATATGTGAGAGAGTCAGTGGACCATTAAATGATAGAGAGATAAAAGAGGCACTAAGAGGAGACAAGGCCATAGCGGAGAGACTGAATTCTTTGCTTCCGTCTTTACTGAGGAAGATGTAGGGATTCTACTCATGACTGAAATGGTATTTAAAGGTGATGCTGCAGAAAAATTGAAGAAATATCAATAAACCAGGAAGATGTATTACAACTATTTAATAAACTGAAGAGTAGCAAGTCACCTGGACTGGACGGTATACATCTGAGGGTGTTGAAAGAATTGAAATATGAGATTTCAGACTTACTATTAGTAATCTGTGAACTATCATTAAAATTACCTCTAATACCTGAAGATTGGAGGATGGCCAATGTAACGCCAATTTTTAAAAGGCTTCCAAGGGTGATCTGGGAAACTAGACTGGTGAGCCAGACGTCAGTACTGGGAAAAATGATAGAAACCATCATAAAGAACAAAATTACTGAACATGTAGATAATCATGGCTTAATGGGAGACAGCCAACATGGCTTTAGCCAAGGAAGGTCTTGTCTTATTGTTATGTTTTTTTGAAGGCATGAACAAACAGGTAGGCAAAGGTGAGTCAGTTGATATAGTGTATCTGGATTTTCAGAAAGCCTTTGACAAGATCCCTTATCACAGACTCCTGGTGAAATTAAAAAGTCATGGGATATGAGGCAGTGTACTATTAAGATCAGGAACTGGTTAAAAGATAGAAAGCAGAGGGTTGGGCTAAATGGTCAATTTTCCCAATGGAGAAAGGTGAATAGTGGAGTACCCCAGGGATCTGTGCTGGGTCCGCTGCTTTTTAACGTATTTGTAAATGACCTAGAAATAGGAATAATGAGTGAGGTAATCAAATCTGCAAATGACACAAAATTATTCAATGTTGTTAAAACCCAAGAGGATTCTGAAAAATTGCAAGAGGTCCTTGATATACTGGAAGATTGGACATTTAAATGGCAGATGAAATTTAATGTGGACAAGCGCAAAATTATGCACCTAGGAAAGAAGAACCCAAACTATGGTTACACAATGCAAGGTTCCAAATTAGGAACCACCACCCAGGGAAAAAGATTTAGGTGTCATTGTGGATAACACGTTGAAACCTTCCACCCAGTGTGCAGTGGTAGCCAAGAAAGTAAATCGAATGCTAGGAATCATAAGGAAAGGGATGGAGAATAAAAACAAAGAATATTATAATGCCTCTGTATCGTTCTATGGTGCGACTGCATCTTGAATATTGTGTGCAATTCTGGTCGTCTTATCTTAAAAAGGATATAGCAGAATTAGAAAAGGTACAGAGAAGAGCCACTAAAATGGTAAAGGGGATGGAAGGATACCCCTATGTGGAAAGGCTAAAAAGGTTAGGACTCTTCAACCTGGAAAATAGAGGGCTGAGGGGAGATATGACTGAGGTCTATAAATTAATGAACGGAGTGGAATGGGTAAAAGTAGATCGATTGTTTACACCATCAAAATATAGAAAGACTAGGGGACATGCAATGAAGCTACGGTGTAACCCGTTTAAGACTAATAAGAGAAATATTTTTTCACTCAACACGTAATCAAACTCTGGAATTCGTTACCGGAGGATGTAGTAAAAGCTGTTAGTGTAGCTGGGTTTAAGAAAGGTTTGTACAAGTTCCTGGAGAAAAGGTCTATAAGCAATTATTAAAG
Organism: Ichthyophis bannanicus; assembly: GCA_033557465.1. Lineage (NCBI taxonomy): Eukaryota > Metazoa > Chordata > Amphibia > Gymnophiona > Ichthyophiidae > Ichthyophis > Ichthyophis bannanicus. The sequence goes on from CM066033.1 coordinate 1,227,224,784, forward strand.
AGGACCTGGGAAATCCACTGCTTGCCCCAATACAGGCATTGTGGAACCTGTATGTCTTTTGGGAAAACTGCTAGGTACTTGTGACCTAGATTGGCCACTGTTGGAAACAGGATATTGGGCTTGATGGACCTTGTTCTGACCCAGTATGGCATATCTTATGTTCTTAAGATGGCACCCTTGGGTGGGAAGGGGACCGCCATGCGTGGTGCATCTCCTAAAGGCTTTCTTTGAAAGCTGGGGAGATACTACCAAGTGGGCTCCATCGGCACAGACATCACCCATATGTGAGGATTGACTTCCTGCTTGTTCCCAGAGAACTAAATACATCACATTATCTCGTATGCAGTTAATGTGTGGTAAGGACATTTTCTCTACATTAACTGAAAGTGAAATGCTGGAGATGCCTCCAACAGTTAAAACTGAGATTTTGCCTTTACCACACATTAAATTTGGCTATTACTGCACAGTAAAGGCAAAACTTTACCACATTTTAGTAAAAGACCCATTGTGTGTTTTTAAATTGTTGAAATTGATTAATATATACCTTGTTCCATATGATGAAGTATAAGTCTGGCTAGAACCACCTTCATAATGCTCTCCCCGTGTCCTGTAGTAGATGTGGCACCAACCAGATTATCGGCATACCCTCCACATCCTGCTCAAAGAAAATAAGCAAATAACATTTCTTTAAGTTCATTATTCAGTCAAAATTCTAATCGGCAATGAATTATTTCCAGCTATATAACAGAACGAAAGTGAAACTGCATACGTGTAATGGGAGTTCTCAATGGAGAGCAGGATCCTACAGCCACACAGTAGATGATGCAATCTGTAATGGAGCCGATTAGGTCTAGTCTCCCAGAGCTAAGAAAAACTTCTGGAAAATTTTTCTGAGCATGTGTATTGCTTTCAGTTTTTTCTTAGCAAACTACAATATTGGGATGGGAAGTATGGCTGTAGGATCGTGCTATCCATTACAGGTTGCAACTTTTTTCTCTATGGACAACAAGGATCACTACAGCCACAGGGTTGATTACTCCCAAGCTAAGGATCGCAGTATTATTTTTTTTAATTTAAAATTATTTTAATGGAATACAACAAGTTAAGTTCACCCAATCACATTATAAATCTTCCTCCGAAACCCTTCCTGCTTCTCTCCCCTCCCCCACCTTCCTACCCCATCAACAGCAAGTCAACCCCATAAATCAAAGCAAATAATCATCCCCCTTCATCCCTCCCCTTCTCACGTCTCCTTTTTACCTCTATTGTAGCTCCAAAAACCTCCCTCCCATCGCCACATCCATCCAGTACTCTTCAATGGGCCAGTTGTTTCTGCTACCAAATCTCATATGCAGTCCACTGGTCCTGGAATTCATGAGTCCTCAGATGCGCAGTCAACTCCATCATTCAGTAAATCCACTCCAGTTGTCTTCGGACACGATTCATGTCTGGTGCCAGTCTGCTTTTCCAGAGTATGACTATCTCCATCCTTGCTGACGCAATACACATTCTTGTTGTACAACAACTATGTGTGGTCTGTTCTTTGAGCGGTGTTAATGTTAACCAAAAGATCATGTATCCACTCAATATACAAGTAGAGAATAAAGATGTACTTTTTGTATTACATATAAGCATATATCTCAAATCATAAATTCCTTTCTTCAACGGGGTAGGTCTCAGACTATACGGCACTGATCTTGACTATAAAATCGTCAATCAAAAAAGTGCCTATTCGCATCAACGACCTTCTCCAAAGGTTGCTTCATTCTTAAGCTGATGTCATTCCACACGAATCCTTTCTTCCACTATTTTAATCTTATTATAAAGAAGTTGTTCAATGGATTTTCCAAACTATTCAGCTTATTTCATCCAGATAGAGACATTGCTTATCTTAGCTGATCACCTGAGTCATTTAATTCTAAACCCGAGATCATCAGCTTATTTCATTAAAATAGCTTAGCTGATCTTCCAAGTCGTTTAGCTCTAAACCCAGTACAAGCATTGTGGAACCTGTGTCTTTGGGGAAACTGCTAGGTACATATGATCTAGATTGGCCACTGTTGGAAACAGGATACTGGGCTTGATGGACCTTGGTCTGACCCAGCATGGCATATCTTATGTTCTTAAAACACAAAGCAACAGTCTACTCAGGGCAAAAACACAAAACACGGCATTTACAATCTAGACAAGACAAAAGACAGAAGTCAAGATCTGAAAGCAACAGTGAAGAGATAGGTTTTCAACCTGGATTTGAAGAGGGCTAGGGAGGGTGCCTTGCGTATAGATACAGGTAGGTTGTTCCAGGCGTAAGGTGCTGCAAGGTGAAAGGAGCGAAGTCTGGAGTTAGCAGTGCGAGTGGATAGCCTAGATAGAAGTAGTTTGTTAGAAGAGCGAAGTTCCAGAGAGGGGTTGTAAGGAGAGATAAGAGATGAAAGGTATTGAGGGGCCGCAGAGTGAATGCATTTACAGGTCAGGAGGAGAAGTTTGAACTGGATGCGGAAACAGGTAGGGAGCCAGTGAAGTGACTTGAGGAGAAGAGTAATGTGGGCATGGCGAGGCTGGCGGAAAATTAGTCAAGCAGCAGAATGTTGAATAGATTGAAGGGGAAAGCACAGTTACTTACTTGTAACAGGTGATCTCTGGGAACAGCAGAAATAAGTCTTCACATATGGGTATCATCGGTACCGACGGAGCCTGTGCGGGAACGCTCCCCAGCGTCCAGTAAGAAAGCTTTTGGGAGCATCCCACAGCGCCTGCGCGCTGCCTTCCCGCCTTTCCCAACCGCCTCTCTCCAGTTCGAGTTTTAAAGCTGAGACAAAGAGAGAGAGAGGAAAGGAAAGATAGATAGAGAGATACAACTCCTAGGGAAGGTGGGTGGGTTGTGAAGACTTATTCCTGCTGTTCCCAGAGATCACCTGTTACAGGTAAGTAACTGTGTAATCTCCAGGAACAAGCAGGAATGAGTCTTCACATATGGGGACTCCCTAGCTGCAGATGCCAGGGGAAGACCCCAGGTTGTATGTCCTTGGAAAGGACTCTACCTCCCCCCATGGATCTCTGGCATCCAACCAGGGTAGGTGGGTAGGAGTTGATTAGGAATGGAACAGGTGTTTGAGAACAGCCTGACCAAACGAGGCATCCCGGCGGGAGTCCTTGTCCAAACAGTAATGGGCTGTGAAGGTATGAACCGAGGCCCAGGTGGCTGCTCGACAGATTTGGTCGATGGACACAGAGTTTAGATGAGCCATTGAGGCTGCCATGGCTCTCACATTGTGAGCTGTGACATGGCCCTCCAGAGAAATGTTCCTACTCTGGTAGGCGAAAGAAATACACTGAGCAATCCAGTTGGACAGTGTTCTCTTAGAGACTGGAAGTCCTAAATGAGAAGGATCAAAAGCAACAAAGAGTTGAGAAGACTTTCTATGTTGCTGTGTTCTTTGTAAGTAAAAGGCGAGAGCTCTCTTACAATCCAAGGTATGAAGATTCCTCTCTGCACTTGACGCATGAGGTCCTGGAAAAAAGACAGGTAAATATATCTCTTGGTTCAGATGAAAAGGCGAGACCACTTTGGGCATAAAGTGTGGATTGGTCCTGAGGACTACCTTATCATGATGGAACCTTGTATAAGGTAGATTAGCCACCAAAGCTTGCAATTCACTCACTTATGTGGCGTGCTGAGGTGACTGCACTGAGAAAAATAACTTTCCAAGAAAGAAATTTCAAGGAGGTGGTGGCTAAAGGTTCAAAAGGTGGCTTCATAAGCTGGCCAAGAACCAGATTTAAGTCCCATGCCACTGGAGGTGGTCTAATGGGAGGTTTAGTTAGAAGAAGGCCTCTCATGAATCTTGCTATAAGAGGAAGAGAGGAAATAGGCTGTCCATTGAGAGGCTTGAGGGACGCTGCAATAGCACTCAAATGGACTCTTACTGAATTTGTTTTCAGACCTGCATGGGATAGATGCAGGAGATACTCTAGTAAAGAATTCAAAGGTATTGCAAGAGGGTTAAGACCCTTCTCTGAACACCAAATGGTAAATCTTTTCCATTTGAAAGCATAGGAACGTCTAGTAGAAGGCTTTCTAGAGGCATGAATAGCATCTCTGACTTGCTGAGAGAGATGAAAATCTTGAAGGTCTAGGCCCTCAGCAACCAATCCCTGAGATGGAGAGACTGAGGGTTTGGGTGCCATAACGTTCCTCCTTCCTGGGATAGAAGGTCTGGTGCGGAGCCCAAGTCCAGGGAAGGAGCTTGACAGAGATGCAGAAGTAGAGGGTACCACACTTGGCGTGGCCAATGTGGTGCTATGAGGATCATGGTCCCTCGATCTCTCTGAAGCTTGAAAAGAGTTTTGGGAATTAGGGGAATGGGTGGAAAGGCATAAAGGAAGTCTTGACCCCAGTGAAGGAGGAAGGCATCCTTGGCCTGAACTCCCTGACACGAAATTCTGGAACTGAACCGGGGAAGTTTGGCATTCCACGAACTTGCAAAGAGGTCTATGTCCGGGGTTCCCCAAATTCGAAAAATCCTGGCTACCTGGTCCATGTGGAGGGACCACTCGTGTGGAAGCAGAACTCGACTGAGTCTGTCCGCCCAAGAGTTTTGAACGCCTGGAAGATATACTGCCAGAAGATAAATGTGATGCTCTCTGGCGAAGGCCCACAGTCGCAAAGCTTTGTTGCAAAGCGACAGAGAGCCAGTCCTGCCCTGCTTGTTTACATAGAACATGGCTACTTGGTTGTCCGTATGGATGAGGACTGTCCTGTAGCTGAGCAGGGAATGGAACACTCTGAGAGCTAAGAATATTGCTCTGAGTTCCAAGAGACTGATATGTAGAGAAGTCTCCTGTGGAGACCAGATGCCCTGGGTGGAGAGATCCTGCAGATGAGCTCCCCAACCCATTGGAGAAGCATCTGTTGTAAGAGTTGCTTGGGGTAGCGACTGCTGAAAAGGGGACCCCAGCAACAGATTTGGAGAGGACTTCCACCACTGGAGAGACCAAAAAAGGCGACTGGAGTTTGCTATTTTGTCTGACAGGTAACCTGATGCCTGAGTCCATTGGGTGGACAAAGTCCATTGAGCTGCCCTCATGTGAAGGCGAGCATATGGAACTACATGCACGGTGGATGCCATGTGGACTAAGAGTTGTAACATCTCTCGAGCAGTTAAATGGGACTTTAACTGTATCTGGGAGGCTAACTGCACCAAGCGTAGGCAACGGGCCTGAGGAAGATAGGCCCTTGCAGTTGTGGTATCCAGCAAGGCCCCTATAAACTCCAGAGACTGAGTAGGGGTGAGATTGGATTTTGGGATGTTTATTATCAGTCCCAAATACTGAAGGACACGCATTGTGCAGGTTAGACAAGTCTGGGCCTCTGACTGGGATGGAGCTCGAATGAGCCAGTCGTCCAGATATGGGAATACAAATATTCCTAGAGTGCGTAGAAATGCAGCTACTACTGCCATGCATTTCGTGAACACCCTTGGTGCAGAGGCCAGACCGAAAGGAAGCACCCTGTATTGATAGTGCTTTCCTTGAAAAAGGAACCGAAGGAACCTTCTGTGTGATGGATGGATGAGGACATGGGTGTACACATCCTTGAGATCTAGAGAACAAAGCCAGTCCTGACTCTGAAGGTATGGAAGCAGAGCACCCAGAGAAATCATCTTGAATTTCTCTTTGAATAGAAACTTGTTCAATTCTCTGAGATCTAGTATGGGTCTGTAGCCCTCTGTCTTCTTTGGAATAAGAAAATAAGGGGAGTAGAATCCTGAGCCCTGTTGAAGAAGAGGTACTTCTTCTATTGCCCCTTGGGCAAGAAGGGTAGCAAACTCCTGACCCAGAAGGTTGAGGAGAGATGTTGGAGAATTGAACTGTTTCACCATGGTGTGAGGAGGAAGGCTTAAGAAATGAAGCTTGTACCCTTCCCTTATGATGGAGAGGGTCCATCGCTCTTCTGTGATTTGCTCCCATCTGGGAGCAAAGTAAGCCAACATTCCTGGAATGGTGAGGGGCTCTGGTTCTTCCAGAGCTAGAAAGGCTAAGTTCTCTAGTTGCAAGTCAAAGGCCCTGAGGAGGCTGAGGCTGCTGGGCCGTGGGAGGGCCTGGCAGCCTTTGACTTGGCCTGTTTAGGTGGTTGCTGACGCTTTGCAGCAAAACGACCGGCAGAAGATGCCTGCTGACCATAATCAGGATAATATCTTCCCTTTTTAGAAAAAGATGTCTTTTTGAACAATCTTTTCTTAACAGGAGCAGAGGTAGACTTTGAAAGTCGATCCAAAGCAGAGTTCTCAGCATCCATCTGAGTGGCCTTTGCTTGCCAATCCTTGCCAAAAAGGGTTTCACCTGTACAAGGAAGATTTCCCAATTCATCTTGGACCCAGAGTTCCAAATCAGAGGCTTGTAACCAAGCAATTCTGCGTGCACCTATGGCAATAGCCGAGGCTCTGCTTACACACTCAAAAGAGTCAAAGGCTGCACGGTTGGAAAATTTGGAAACATCCTGGGCATGTTTGAGCCAAGTGAGAAATTCCTGTCTTTTATCTTCTGAAATAAAAAGAGCTAAAGTCTGCAGATGATCTGTGACTTCTTTTAGAAACATCCCCATATAGAGACTATAGGAGCTGATTCTGGCAGCAAGCATATTAGCTTGGAAAACCCTTCGGCCAAAAGCATCTAGGGTCCTGCATTCACGTCCTGGAGGATTAGATGAGTGTCTCTTTGCACTCTTTATTTTCCTCATGGCAGACTCTACCACAATACAGTGGTGAGGAAGCTGAGTCTTATGAAAGCCAGGACAAGGAGGGACACGGTACATGGTGTCTAACCTACGAGAATGAGGAGAAGTGGTAAGAGGAGTCTCCCACATGCTCAACATGAGATCATAGAGAATCTCATGAATAGGTTAGGTAGCTGCCTCTTTAGGAGCCTTAGGATATTGCAAAATATCTAATTGCTTGGCTCTAGGCTCTGACTCAGGGGCCACTGTAATGGAGAGGCCCCTAGCCACTTCCCTAATGAAGTCTTGAAAAGACAAGTCTTCTGGAGGAGACATTCTTCGTTTTGGAGAAGAAGACTCCTGAGGAAGAAGTACCGATGCCTCGACAGATGCCTCCGACTCGTCAGAGTCTTCGGAGGAATCTAAGTATCGCCTGTCTGGATGCTCTTGTAAAGCCCAATATGCGTACCGAGTGGGATCGACATCGGGAGTAAGCGGTACCGGTTCGGTACCGATGGGCATCATAGGACAGGGTACCGTTGCAGTCGACACCGAAGCCAGGAATTGGTTACCTGATATTTGCCCTTCGAGGACCGGCTAGATTTATGCTTGGTTACCTGAGATCCATGGGAGGAAGAAGAAGCCCTGGAAGACGTCGATGCCACCGAAGCTGCATCAGAGGGAAACAGGTTACTGAGCTTAGCTGCTCAGTTCTGCCGACCTCTTTTAGACATCATGGTACAGGACACACAATCCGTGATGGAATGGTCAGGACCCAAACATTTTAGACACCAATCATGGGTGTCGGTGACAGAAATAGTACCGCCACATTTTGTGCACTATTTAAACCCGGAGGCGGGCTTCTCCATGAGGAGAAGATTTTTAGGCCTAAGGCCCAAAAACTAAAATGCACAGTGAAGAAAGAATAAGTTGGGGGTTTTTTGGTTTTTTTTAAAGAAAGAAAAGAAAAGACCAGCGGTACCGGTCTGACGTCGAAGAAGGCAGACGCGACACAAAAGAATAAAGAAAAAATAAAGAACTTCTTCTGCGGTGACAGGAACACGACCTGCTGGCTCCGCGGAAAAGAAGAACTGGAGAGAGGCGGTTGGGAAAGGCGGGAAGGCAGCGCGCAGGCACTGTGGGATGCTCCCAAAAGCTTTCTTACTGGACGCTGGGGAGCGTTCCCGCGCAGGCTCCGTCAGTACCGACGATACCCATATGTGAAGACTCATTCCTGCTTGTTCCTGGAGATAGAGATGGCTCACAGGGAGACCAGCAAGGAGTAGGTTGCAGTAGTCGAGGCGAGAGGTGATTAAGGAGTGGATAAGCGTTTTAGTAGTGTGTTCAGAGAAAGGAAGGGGCGGATTTTGCTAATGTTGCAGAGAAAGAAACGGCAGGTCTTAGCTACGAGCTGGATATGTGTGGAGAAGGAGAAAGAGGAGTCAACGATAACCCCCAGATTGCGGGCCGAGGAAACAGGAAGGATTACAGAGTTATCCACAGAGACTGAGAAAGGAGGGAGAGGAGGAGAGGTTTTGGGGGGAAAGATAAGGAGTTCAGTTTTGGCCATGTTCAATTTCAAGCGGCGTAAGACATCCAGGCAGCAATGTCAGAGATCTTGGTCTGGATTGCTGGAGAGATTTCAGGCATAGAGAGGTTGATTTGGGAGTCATCGGCATAGAGATGGTACTGAAAGCCATGGGAAGAAATAAGAGCACCAAGGTATTGGATATAGAGAGAGAAGAGGAGTGAACCCAGGACGGATCCCTGGGGTACACCAACTGGAAGCAGGCTAGGAGAGGATGAGGAACCACCAGAGCATACACTGAAAGAGCAATGGGAGAGGTAGGAGGAGAACCAGGATAGTACCGAGCCCTTAAAACCAAGCAAGGAGAGGGTATCGACTCCCTAGCTACAGGCTACCAAACCTGTAACCAAAAAACGCCTCCGCAAGGCCATAAGCAGAAGCAGAAGCCCAAAAGAGCCCGAGTCCTCGGGGCGAAGCCCTTAGCAGCCGTAAAGAAGGGTTGGAGGGAAGGAGTTGTTTATACCCCAAATAGGTTACGGAGTACAGCCTGGCCGAAGGCGCTGTCCCAGTGGGACTCCCTCTCCAGGCAGTAGTGGGCAGCAAAGGTGTTCTTGGAAAACCAGGTCGCCACCCGGCAGATGTCCATCAGGGGCACGGAGCGCAGCGAGGCCACCGAGGCCGCTTTGGCTCGGACCCCGTGTGCGGTGACTCGATGATCCAGAGGGACGCCCGCCTTAGCATGGGCAAAAACGATGCAGTCCGCCACCCAAACTGAGAGGGTACACCTGGTGACTGCTTGCCACGGTCTATTGGGATCGTAGGTCACGAAAAGCCTGTCAGACTTGCGATGAGTCTGGGTACGCTGCAAATAAAAGGCGAGGGCCCATTTGCAGTCAAGGGTGTGGAGAGCCATTGACGCCTGGTCAGCGTGGGGCCTCGGGAAGAAAGTAGGCAGCACTATCTCTTGGTTGAGATGGAAGTCCTAAACGACCTTAGGCAGGAATTTAGGGTGGGTAGGAAGGACTACCCTGTTCCGATAAAACCTGGTGTAAGGGGCGCCAGCCATGAAAGCCTGGAGCTCACTGACTCGGCAGGCCAAGGTCAGCGCCACCAGGAAGGCCACCTTCCAGGACAAGTGCCGGAGCGAACACGTCACCATCGGCTCGAAGGGTGGATGGGTGAGCTGCGTGAGTACCACATTTAAGTCCCATTCTGCTGGAGGAGGGCGAATGGGCAGCTTGGATAGCAGAAGACCCCGCATGAAGCGGGAGACTAACAGCTGCCCTGAGAGGGGTTTTCCCTCGATAGGGAGATGATTAGCCGAGATGGTGCTCAAATGAACTCTGACCGAGTTTGACTTCAGCCCTTCCCTTGAGAGGTGGAGGAGGTACTGGAGAACCCACCGAACTGGACACGAGAAGGGGTCGAACTGGTGTACCGAGCACCAGACGGAGAAGCGTTTCCACTTAAAGGCGTAAGCCCGCCTAGTGGAGTCCTTCCTCGAGGCAAGGAGGATTTCCTCGACCTCCTCCAGAAGGGCCAGAGAGGCTAGGGAGATCTGTTCAGCTGCCAGGCCATAAGGGATAGGGAGGTTAGGTTCGGGTGCAGCACCCTACCCTCCTCCTGCATTAGCAAACCCCTGGCAGAGCCCAGGGGAACCGGAGGCTCCGTTGACAGCCGGAGCAGGAGCGGGAACCAAGACTGCCGAGGCCATGAGGAGGCCACGAGAATCAACAATGCCCCGTCCCGTTGAGCCTTGAACAGAGTCCTCTCAATGAGGGGGAAGGAGGTAATGCATAGAGAAAACTGGAGGACCAGTCCAGGAGAAATGCATCGGGGCCATCCCTGTTCGGGTGCGGCACTAGGCCGCAAAAGCAGGGGAGCTGCGTGTTCTGGGGAATGGCAATGAGATCTATCGCCGGAGTCCCCCTGAGGATAAACAGCCAGTCTGCTACTCTGGGATCCAGCCGCCATTCATGGGGGCGAAGGATTCTGCTGAGTCTGTCCAGCAAACCATTCTCCTGACCCGGGAGGTACTTCGCCCTGAGAGATATCCTCCATCCGCTAGCGAAAGAACAGATAAGGACCGCTTCCTGGCAGATGGAGAGCTATCCCATGCCCCCCTCCTTGTTGATGTAGAACATCGCTACACAGTTGTCGGTCTGTACTAGAACCGACTTCCCACTGAGGTGTTTCTCGAAGGCCCTCAGGGCCCGGAGTTCGAGCAGGTTCAATCAGGGGTGACCATTACCCCTGCGTGCAGAGAGGTCTGCAATGTGCTCCCCACCCTAACAGGGAAGCGTCTGTCATCAGCACCGCATCGTGCCATGGGGCCTGAAAGGGCAATCCCCACAGGAGGTTGCGGGGGTTTTCCAACCAGCTCAGGGACAAGCGGAGGTCGGGAGGAACCCTGATGGGGTTCCTGAGGTGTCCGATAGACTGGTTCCATTGGGCATTGAGACACCACTGAGCCGTCCGCATGTGCAGATGGGCGTGAGGAACTACATGTACAGTCGAGGCCATGTGGCCCAGGAGACGTAGCATGGACTGAGTGGTGACTTGGTGAATGCTTTGGATGCGAGCCGCCAGAGCTCGGAGGCGTGTGAAGCGATCCATCGGCAAGAAGGAAATGGCCTGCTGAGTATCAAGGCACGCCCCGATGAACTCGAGAGCCTGCACTGGCTCGAGGTGAGACTTCGGGTATTTGACCAAGAACTCCAAACTCTCCAAGAGGACAGTGCGTGACATTGCTTGCCGAACCTCCTCGGCCGAGGAGCTCGTAACGAGCCAGTCATCGAGGTATGGAAAGACCGGTACACCCTGGCCCCGAAGGTAAGCGGCGACCACGACGAGGCACTTTGTGAAGACCCGTGGGGCGGACGCAAGGCTGAAGGGGAGCACTCTATACTGGAAGTGCTCTCCCTGCCCCCTCAAACACAGATACTGCCTGTGTTGGGGGTGGATTAAGATGTGGGCGTAAGCGTCCTTTAGATCCAAGGAGCATAGCCAGTCGCCCTGCTGGAAGAAGGGCAGCAGCACGCCAAGAGATAACATCTTGCATTTCTCCCGCACCAGGAACTTGTTTAGCCTGCGGAGGTTGAGGATGGGCCACAGACCCCCCCCGTCTCTTTCGGGATGAGGAAGTACCGGGAATAGAAGCCCCGACCTCGAAGGTGGGGAGGGACCTTCTCGATTGCCCATTGGGCAAGGACTGAGTGCAATTCCCATTGCAGCAGAAGTTGGTGTGCGGGGAATCGAGGAGGCTCTGCCGGGGAGAAAGGAGGTGGAAGCCTGTCGAAATGAAGGCGATAGCCATCCTAGACGACTTGGAGGACCCAAGTGTCTGAGGTGATGGGAGCCCATGATGGGGTGAAGCAGGACAGGCGTCCCCCCACTGGCTGCTGCATCGCTGGAAGGCGAGGGGCTATGCCAATGGCGCCAAAACCCCTGAATTGGTTGCGTGGGAGCTAGCGTTTGGGTCTTCGGTCCCTTTGGCTTACGATGCCCCTGGCCAGACTTTCCCTGCGCCAGAGTGGTCGGTGTGGGGGTAGCTGGATATGGTGGATAGCCTCGATACTGGATACCCTTTCTAGGGAAGAAGGGCTTCTTGGTTGCCTGCTTCTTCCGAGGCAGGGTAGAAGTTTTGCGGGAGAGACGGGTCCTGGTGATGAACTCAGTCTCAATTTCCGCAGCCTTCTCCTCCATCGGCTTGCCAAAGAGCTGCTTGCTGAGGCAGGGCACGTCCAGGAGCTTCTCCTGCACCCATTGCTCCAAATCTGAGGATTGGAGCCATGCCTGGCGGTGGGCCCCAAGGCTCGCGGCCGTCACCTGAGCTGATGTCTCGAAGCCTTCATAGGAGGCTCGAGAGAGGTACTTGGAGCAGTCGGCGACAGACATTAGCAGGGCATGGAATCTGTCAAGGGGCTCTTCTTCGAGGCCCGCAGAGAACCCCCCGAGTTCCTTAGCCAAATCGTGCAGGAACATACTAATGTACAGTTGATATGCCTGGATGCGACAAGAGAGCATGGAACCTTGTAGGCCTTGCAGCCCAGGGCATCAAGGGCTCTCGACTCTCAGCTTGGTGGTACCGATGAGTGGGATTTCGGGCTCTTTTGCTTCCTCATGGCCAATTCAACCACCATCGAGGTGTGTGGGAGCTGGGTCTTTTGGAAGCCTCGCCCACACTGCACCTTGTACATCGTGTCAAGGCGCTTGCTCACGATGGGGACCGAGGCTGGGGCCTCCCACACGCGGAGCAGCAGCCAAGATAGAATCGGCGGTATAGGCACAGTGAGGGATTCCCTGGGCAGGGACTTGTATTGAAGAAAGTCGAATTCTTCAGCACAAGGATCCTCCTCAGCCTGGGTGACCAGGTTAAGGGCCCGTGCCATGTCACAAATGAACACCAGGAAGGTGTCTTCGGGTGCCGAGAAGTCGGTCGAGGAGTCCGAGCCGGGCAGGTCGCCCTGTCCAATGGCCGGTGGCCTGGTGCCAGAGATCCTGGACGATCTCACCTCCGAGGAATGGGAGGGCGAGCAAGACCGACGACGAGGACCCTCACGAAGCCTGTGGCTCTCGGGGGTTTCCTGGACGAATGTGGGTGTCCCACATGAAGGACCCGCGGTCTCTGAGCGCAAATCAGCAAAGCTGGCCATGAGCGCCTGCTGGGAAGCAATGAACACAGAAATACTGCGTTCCAGCGCCAGCATGCGGGACTCCCACATGGGCGTGGGGCCCTGCGATGCCAATATTGGGGTCACTGGATTGGGCATCGAGGAGGAGAGGGGAGTCCTCACCAGGACGACCCTCAGGAGACCGGGCGCCTTCGCTGGAGGTCTCTGCTTCCGTGCGGGGTACCTTGCGGGGCCGCTCCTTGTCCGACTCAGGAACGCCAAAGGAGGCTAAGTGACTGGGTGTGGGAACGCTCACGCTTGTCAGGAGCCCTGGACAGTGACTTTGAGGCCTTCTTCTTTTTGCATTGCTCCACCTGGGGGACCCCTGGTCGGAGTGCCGCCGAGAGCGCGGGGCCACAGGAGGAGAACCTACCGGAGGAGAGATGACTGAGGGCATGATCGGGGACTCCGAGTTGGCCTTTCGGAAAATGTCTTCGGACTTCTGCTTATGACTGAGCAGGGCGTTAGAGGACATTTTCTTGCAGAGCGAATAGAGCTCTGGGTCATGGTCGGCTCCCAGGCACCACAGACAACAGTCATGAGTGTCCGTAAGTGACATGTTCCTAGAGCATTTATCACATTTTTTGAATCCGGTGGCCATCAGGGCAAAAATGGCCCCTGCGAGATCGAAGACCCACGCGGCCAGCGGTTAGAGAAATAAAAAGGGCGTGAAGCCCGTAATGAAAAAATAAGAAAAGAGTATCTCCGATAGCTCTAAAAAAGTAGAGCAGGGGAAGGACAGGTAGAGGACCAGTGTAACTGGAAATAAGAGAGCCTGTTAAGGCAAAAAAACAAAACTTCTCCCGAGGGACAAGGACGTGCGTCCGAAGGGCTCCATGGAAAAAGGGGGACTGAGCAAGATGGCACCCTTGGGCGGGAAGAGGACCACACATGCGTGGTAGCAATCCCAAAGGCTTTCTTTGAAAGCTGGGGAATTACTCCATGTGGGCTCTGCCAGTGCCGACGTCACCCATAAGTGAGGACTGACTTCCTGCTTGTTCCTGGAGAAGGTATTTTTAGTGCTTTCTTTCAATTCCTTCAGAATGAGATTTCTTGGATTATTTCTATTAGGTCCTATACAGATTGTGCTTTCTGAAATTGGTGGGCTGCTTTTCTTGCATTCACCATCATGTTTTGGATCATCCTTTTTCCAATGGTATCCAACAGCCTTGGATCTTTACAAGGAGGAGTGTTGGAATGCGCTCTCAAACTTTTATATTTCTTCGGGAGCAGTGGGTTCACCCCTAAACAAAGACATGGGGAGGGGTGACCTGCATGGAGCGGCAGGTGCACCTTTTCTTGCCATCTTACTGGGCAGACTAGATGGACCATACTGGTCTTTATCTGCCGTCATTTACTATGTTACTATGACCGATTCTACCACTACTAAATAGTGAGGTATTTGACATTTGTCATGCCCCTTTATGGAATTAACCATTGATTTGGACGTGGGTTTGTTGAGATGGAGTTTGTCATAATTTGGCATGTAAATTAGCAGTGGCAGTAAGAGGAAATTAGACTTACCTGCTAATTGTAGTTCCTGAAGGAACTCCAGTCTAGTCCCGGAAACTGGGTTGTGCTCCTCTTCCAGCAGCTTGGAGAATGAGAAACGTCATTCTTTGACACTGGTATAAGGACACAGGCACCGCCTCCTCACTCCAGTAACCTATTGACAAAGCAGACTCACCAGAGCAAGAATTAACTAAGTAACATTTAGAAACTAACAATAAACCTAACAAGCTAAAACTAGCAGTATAACTTTCCGCTGAGAAGTTATACTCATTGCCTCTGAGAAGGTAACCTAACTGTGGAGTCCCTTTCTCCCCCTCCAGAAAAAGAGACTCGATCGCTATTTAAACTGTAATCTCAAAAATACCCCATCTGGACCCAAAGCCCCCACCGTTTACTTCTTCTCTTACCTGTGAGGTGTCCTGCTTCAGTCCTCATTCCTTTCCAAGGACCAGGACGGGATCCGGGACTAGACTGGAGTTCCTTCAGGAACTACAATTAGCAGGTAAGTCTAATTTACTCTTCCTTATCGTCCCTCCAGTCTAGTCCCGGAAACTCTGGGGATGTAACACAGCAGTGAAAGAATTCAACTGGCGGGACCTGCTAGACCAGCCTGAAGCACCACTGCCCCAAAACAGGTATCCCTCTTCGCCTGTACATCCAGATGGTAATGCTTGACAAAGGAATTTAACGAGGACCACGTTGCCGCCTTGCAAATCTCTATCGGCGGGACAAACTGGAACTCAGCCCACGAAGCTGCTTGCGCTCTAGTCGAATGCACCCTTAAGCCATCTGGAATCCATTTACCCTTCACCAGGTAAGCCCACGCTATTCCCCCTTTAATCCATCTGGCAATTGACGCTTTCGAAGCAGCCTCGCCTTTCGGAGGGCCCCCAAACAACACAAATAACCTCTCAGATTTTCTGAACTCTGCTGTCCGTCGAAGATACTTCTTCAAGGCCCTATGGACATCCAAGAGATGCAGCCGATGTGTGGAAGAATTCTCTGAAATGTGCCAGAACACCGGTAACGATACCACCTGATTAACATGGAAAGGTGACATCACCTTCGGCAAAAACGATGGCACCGGCCTCAATACCACCTTAGACTCGTGAAAAGATAGGAAAGGTTCCTTACATGATAAGGCTTGCAACTCCGAAATTCTCCTTGCCGATGCAATCGCCACTAAGAAAACTACCTTCAAGGTAAGGTCCTTCAAGGAAGCCTCAGCCAAGGGCTCAAATGGTCGGCCTCCTAACACTCCCAAAACCAATTGCAGATCCCACGGAGGAACTACCTGCCTCGTTGGTGGCCTTAGCAGCCCACCGCTCTTAAAAACCTTTTAACATCTGCATGAGCGCCCAGTGCTTGCCCCTTGACCTTTCCCCTATAACAAGAGAGCACTGCCAACTGTACTCTCAAGGAAGAAGCCGCTAAATCTTTCTGAAAACCATCCTGCAAGAAAGCCAAAACCTGCGACACCGACGCCCGCATAGCCTGCCACTTCCTGTCCACACACCAAGCCTCAAATATGCGCCACACTCGAACATACGCTAGAGACGTGGACCTTCTACGAGCACTCAACAAGGTACCTATGACCGCCTCCGAGTACCCCCTAGCTCTTAACCTTGCCCTTTCAAGAGCCATGCCGTAAGCGAGAACCGAGCCACCTGCGGCATAAGCACTGGACCTTGCGACAACAGATCCTCCTGGACCTGTAGCCTCCACGGCTTCTCTACCACCAGCCTCCTGAGATCCGCGTACCAAGGCCGCCTTGGCCAGTCCGGCGCGACCAGAATCACTAGACCGTTGTGCCGCTCTGTGTCGCACTACCCGGCCTATTAACACCCACGGAGGGAACACATATAGGAGATGCCCGGCCGGCCAGTTCTGAATGAGGGCATCGATTCCCTCCGACATTCTCTCTCTCCTTCTGCTGAAAAACCGACCTACCTTTGCTGAAGTGAATGTTGCCATGAGATCCATTATCGGAGACCCCCAACGCTCACCACCATGTAATACACTTCCAGATGAAGCGTCCACTCTCCGGGATCTATTTTCACTCAACTCAAAAAATCAGCCTCCACATTGTCCACGCCCGCAATATGTGCTGCCGATAGAGCCTGAAGGTTTCGCTGTACCCATTCGAATAACTGATCCGCTTCGGTCTCCAAGGGAGCACTGCTGGTGCCTCCCTGCCTGTTGATGTAGGCCACTGTGGTCGCATTGTCTGAAAACACTCGGATTGCTCTGCCCTGCAGATAGGGCTGAAAACTCCGTAGTGCACACGCTACCACCCGCAGCTCCAACCTGTTTATGGACCACATTCTCTCCTGTTCGGTCCACTGACCCTGTGCAAACCTTCCTTGAAAATGAGCTCCCCAGCCCAGGAGACTCGTATCTGTCGTCAGCGGCAACCACCTTGGTGCCTCCAAGGGCATGCCCTCTTCTAGTGAACCCAGAAGCAACCACCACTGCAAAGCTCTCCGCGCTTCCTCTAGACATAGCAGCCTGTGGGACAGCTGATCGTTCTGGTGAGACCAGCGTCTGAGTAACGCTCTTTGCAATGGCCTCATATGTGCCCTTGCCCAGGACACCAACTCGATTGTCGTCGCCATCGTACCATTGAGCTGGAGATAATGCCACGCCGACGGACGCGGTGTGCTGAGAAACCACTGAATCTACCGTCGCAAGCCGATCGCGCGGTGCGTTGGAAGAAAAACCTTGCCCACCGCCGTATCGAAGCGGGCTCCAAAATACTCTAGGTCCTGAAATGGCACTAACCTGCTCTTGGACATATTGACCACCCAACCTAGGCTTTGCAGGCAGCTGACTACCCTGGCCGTAGCCTCCGCGGTCTCTGCTCGCAACTTTGCTTGAATTAACCAGTCATCCAAGTAAGGATGAACCCATATGCCTTCCTTCCTCAGCGCCGCAGCCACCGCTACCATGACCTTGGTAAACGTCCTCGGAGCCGTCGCTAGCCCGAACGGCAATGCTTGAAACTGAAAATGCCCCATGGGCACAGCGAATATGAGAAACGTCTGATGCTCCCGACGAATCGGAATGTGCAGATATGCTTCCGACAAATCGAGGGACGTCACAAACTCTCCTCTTCTGACGGCTAAAATAACCAATCTTAACGTCTTCATATGAAAATGAGACCTGGGGTGGCTCCACCGTCGCCTGCCCTGGAGGCGTCTCTCTCCCCAGAGGAACGTGTTCCGCCTACACAGGGGTCAGGCCCGTTGTCTCTTCTCGCGAGAGGAGAGGCTGTCCTGTCCGAAGTTGTCGGTGCAGCGTCTGGTGAGCGGGCCTCGCTAGGAGAAAGCTTCGGAGACCAGCCTTCTGCTGTGAGGGCTGGAGATACGGCCCCTGTTTCATCTTTGGAGACGGATACTTTGTTTCACCGAGGGGATAGAGCTGATGTGAAGATTCCACCTCCTTCTTCTTCTTCAATGGGTCTCCTTAAAGGTATTTTTTTGAAGCGCCCCAAAGTGATTTCTCTGGAGACAATTTGGGATGCGATATCGCAGCTTTCTTCTGTAGTTAGCCAACAATTGGAAATATCATCTTCACGGCTGGAGAATTTAGAGAGTATTTCCTCTGGAGTTCAGCGAGAACTGGTTGACCTTCGTTCAAAGATTGAAAATGGAGAACAGAAAGTGTCTCAGGTTTCCTCTATAACTGAAGCTGTTATGAAAGATAATATTGCAATGAAAATGAAGCTGGAAAATTTGGAAAATGTTGTGAGAGCATCAAATCTACGTCTGTTAAATTTTCCAGTAGTTTCTGAGTTATCTCCGGTTGAATTGTTTAAAAAATATCTTCAGGAAGCCTTAATGATACCAGCTGATATGATTCCTCCAGTGGTTAAGGCATATTTTTTGCCTAAGGGAAAAAAGGAGGGTAAAATATCTGTGGCTGCTTTAGAGATGGATATCTTGGATGTTTCAGCCTTACTACAGTCACCTAAGAAAGATAGTTTAGCAGTTTCTACGATGTTGGTGACTTTTGCGATTCCTTCGGATAGGGATTGGTTATTAAAAGTATACTTTAAGAAGCGATCTATTTTATTTATGGGGAGGAGGGTTGTGATGTTTCCTGATGTCTCCAGAGAGACTCAGAGGCGGCAGAGAGCCTTTTTGCTATTAAGACCAGGAGTCCTTCAGATAGGGGCTTCATTTATACTTCGTTTTCCCTGTAAATGTGTTATTTTCTTTAAATCTCATAAGTATATATTTTTTCAACCAGAGGAGTTATCTTTATTTGTCAGCTCTCAATTGTTAACATCATCTCCTCTGAAATGTTCCTTAAGGATTGTCAATTCTCTGTTCTCCGCCTTTATTTACTTCTAGTTTGAATTATTTCTTGTATGTTGAATATTGGGGAGCCACCTCTCCTTATATTCTTTCTATGCCATTCTCCCTATTATTGTGGGCTACCTATACTCTTGTGAGTTGTATTTCTTGGTATAAATGTTTTTGATTATTATTCCACAAGTAGTTGTTTGCTGTACAAGCATTTGCTTGATTAATTTTTGTAAAATTGCATAAATAATAAATAAAAAAAAAAAAAATGAGACACCCGTAGACACCTGTTCACACTTTTAAAATCTAGAATTGGCCAATAAGACCCCTCTTTTTTTGGAACCACAAAATAAATGGAGTATCGACCGCCGCCACTACTGCCCTGAGAGCTATCAATCTTTCTAAGGTCTGCCTGACCGCCTTGCACTTGCGATGCACCTTGCAAGGGGACTGCACGAATGAGTCGGTCACCGGTCGCTGCAACTCCAACACATAGCCTCTTCGAATCACCTCCAACACCCACTGGTCTGACGTAATCTGGACCCAGGCGGGATAAAAATCCTGTAAGCGACCTCCTACTGGTACCTCCACCTGGGTCTCCCTGGCTTCATTGCGGCTTCCTGGCGCCCGCAGAGGCAGCCGTGAAACCTCTGCTCGTACCCCGGAACCCTCTAAAACTCTGGTTCCTATAGGAAAAATGCCCCCTCTGATTCTGCGTGAACCTTGAGGAACGAAAATGACGAAAATCTCTCTGCAGTCCCCTCGCCATCGGAGGGAATCTGCCTTGTTTCTGCTTATCCTCTGGAAGCCGTCCTCCCTTGGAATCTCCCAGATCCTTAACAAGTTTGTCCAAATCATCTCCGAACAGCAGCTTGCCCTTAAAAGGAAGCTTACTTAACCTGGCCTTAGAAGATGCATCTGCTGCCCAATTGCGCAGCCACAGATATCTCCTTGCTGCTACCACCGAAGCCATACTGTTCGAAAGCCCCCTAATGAGATCATAATGAATATCTGTGAGATACGCCGCTCCTGACTCCAGGCGAGCTGCTTCACCTACCGACTCATCAATCCGCACTCCCTGAAGCCGCTGAGACCAGCGCAAACAGGCTCTTGCCACCCACGCCCCACAAATAGACGCCTGAATGGAAAGAGCGTTCACTTCAAATACCTGCTTCAATAAGCCATCCAGCTTCCTATCCTGTGCATCCTTGAGAGCCGCACTCCCCTCAACCGGAATGGTCGTCTTCTTAGTTACCACCGAAACGGCGGCGTCCACTCTTGGTGCCTTAAAGAGCTCCTTATCTTGTTCCATAAGCGGATAAAGACAAGACATAACCCTCAAACCCTTTCATGTCACCTTGGGCATGTCCCACTCCCCTTGGATCATTTCCTTTATTACTCTGTGCATGGGAAAGGCCCTCTGATTCTTCCGAAATGCTTGCAACAGCGGATCCTCTAACGTAGCCTCTTCCACCGGCCCCGACATATTAAGCGCCTTAAGAGATTCCGAAATAAGAGCCGGTAACTCTTCCTTCCTAAAAATCTGCACCACTCTAGCGTGGTCCTCCTGCTCCGCGATCTCTCCTTCCTCTAATTCTTCCTCTATCTCTGGATCTTGCTCCCCCTCCTCCAAGAGCAAGTCGTCCGAAACCTCGAACATCTCCTGCTGCTCTTTCTGCATATGCGGTCTCTTCACCAATGCCGCCGACGTCCCCCAGCAGAAAGGAGTACCTGGCCTCTTTTGTCCCACAACTGCCCCGCAGGGACCAGAAGGAGAAGAAGACGCTGCCTCTCTTGGAGAGCCACCGAATGCCCTTTGGATAAGAATCACGAAATCTGGCGAAAAGATGGAAGATAAATCTCCCGGGAAAGATGCCTGAGTGAGCGGGACATCTGGAGCAGAGGAAGGCCCAGGCAAGGGCTCCGCCGACTCTACCACTGGAGGCAGAGGCCCCTGTGCTGCCGTCACCTGCTCCTCTACCTCTTCCAACCGCTGTTGCTCTGCCACGGAAGTTTGACTACAATTCTTGCAGATTCCCGTGTCCGAGACTGAAGATCTCTTCACCTCACAGAGCAAAGATAAGGTTTTTGCAGGCATCGTTGAGAAACCTAACCACGGTCCAACAGCCCCAAAAATTTCTCCCTCAGAAGATATCCTCAACCCAAAAAGGCCCCCTACACAGCCTCCCCGCTGCAACGGGCTGTTAAAATCTGTGGGTTATTTTTTTTTTTTTTTCAACCAAACTGAAGCAGTAATGTGCAGGAGATGTGCAGACCTAAACACTGAAGAAATTAACTGAAAACGAAGCTTTCCCTGGGAGATACACAAGATTGTTTCCCCTTAACCGCCAGCAAGCTTTCCCGCTCAAATCGCACGCGGCGCGGGAGCGCTGCCGGATCGGGTATCACTAAACAGAAAACTCTGCCACTGCTGGTTGTGACTTACTTACTCCCGGTCAGCTAATTTTGGCAGTCTCTGCACTCTGGCCGCAAAGCAGAGTTGTCTGACTGTCCCCCCCGGGCCGTTTCCTGCCAGCAGATCCAACCGGGAAAGAAACACCGTGCTGCACTGCGGCCTGGACTCCCCCCCCCCCCCCCCGTCTCGGCACCCGAGCGCTGACAGGCAAGCCTTCTGTGAGGCGCTCGGGATGCCTTCACCGCACCAATTTCATCCCGGGCCCCCGGACCGTCACCGAGGCCTGCTGCTGCTGACTCACACAGACTACTAAAGAGCCGCAGGGGGAGGGGGAAAGAGGTCTCCAACTAACCAAATTTAAAGTAACAGTCCCTTTCAAAAGAAACTCTAACCAATTGCAAAAATAGCCCAAATCAAAATAAAATCTAAGTACTAAACCCAGACAATCAAATTTAAACAAAGTCCTTAATTGTTCCTCTAGTGAGCCGGGAACTCCAGGCTCACATCCTCCAGCTGCTTGGAGACTGAGCAAACTGGAGTGAGGAGGCGGTGCCTGTGTCCTTATACCAGTGTCAACAAAGAATGACGTTTCTCAGTCTCCAAGCTGCTGGAAGAGGAGCACAACCCAGAGTTTCTGGGATTAGACTGGTGGGACGATAAGGAAGTTCTTCTGGTATGTCAAGAAATTTCAGGGTTCCTCTTAATTCAGTTCTGGCATCAGGCTCGTCTTGGGTGTCTAATGACTGTTCTTATATTTTGGGGGGAAACTTTGGGTAAAAGATATCTAATGCCTGGGAATCATTCTTTGGTTGCAATGGAGAGGAGTCTAAAGAAAGACCTGGGAGTCATTATATTAAAGGATCAGAAGGCAAGCTCCTCATTAAAGATGGTGAAGAGGAGCATGAAGGGATTTATGCACCAGTGAAGGTGGTTTAGATTTGTCAGCTCCATAGCATTTTCTGAAGAATTCCCTCTACAGTTCCATTATTACTGAATCAGACTGTGAAGGAGACTTGGAAGATATCTTCCTGGTGTGTCTAAAGGTGATGGCGATGGGCCGTGAGCCTATACCTTGGAAGCAGAACTGTACTCTGGATTGAAATTGTTACTGCAGTGGTATTTTTCCATCTTTTTGTCTTTAATCTGGGCTTTGTCTTTGGGTGATTTGTTTCATTTTGGTGCACAGAAATCTGAATACAATCAATGCCATTTCTGAGGGAAATGATGTGGGCTGTCAGCACAGAGTTTCCTTTCACTGTCAGAGTTACAGGGAGAGGAGTCTTTGGCATGATAGGTCTATGCCATAAAATCTCCTTCCTTCTTTGGGCTTGCTGATGTCACAGAGAGGGAGTTGACGGTGCCTGCCAAGGAATGCAATGTGGAAGATCACCGATGCCACGAAACTACAAGAAAGACCTTACTGCTGATGTCCCACTTGTGCTATGTATCAGAATTTGAATGTTTCAAATGTGAGTATATACTGGAATTTTTGTACACCTTTATCTTCTTTAAGTGATTTTATGTCACTTGTACTTAAATGGTACCGCTGCCTTTTCTCTTCACTCTTTAATTTATACTCACACATCTGGCAGGTTTTTCTTTTAAATTGAAAAAGCGCTGAAAGCTTTGTTGGAGTCCAGAACCTCTTATCACCTGAGGCAGAGCTTTTGATGGCTCAAAAC
Organism: Ichthyophis bannanicus; assembly: GCA_033557465.1. Classification (NCBI taxonomy): domain Eukaryota; kingdom Metazoa; phylum Chordata; class Amphibia; order Gymnophiona; family Ichthyophiidae; genus Ichthyophis; species Ichthyophis bannanicus. Next base: position 1,227,247,617 of record CM066033.1, read on the forward strand.
ATGATGCACGTTATGGTTGGTTTCCCTTGTCAACTTTTCCTATGAGCGCTTACTTACAAGATAAGTCACGATTTTGTTGAATAAAAATGATCAAAAGGAGACACTGCTTTGAGGGAGTGGACCTCTTTCCCTCCCCTTGATGGTCTCTCTGACACTCTTAAATGAAAAAAATTTCTACCTGCTTGTTGGGTGGGGTTGGGGTCTCTTATATGAATCTTGGTATTTGACCACCAACGTTTTGGGGGTTTTCACTGTTGAGCAGTAGATTTCAGTACTGTCCAAATTAATTTCAAGTTTAAAGATTGGAGCTATTTAGGTCACTCTGGAAAAGATTATTCAAAGGGATTTTTAAGAAAAATTTCTGTAATGCAGAATTCAAATGATCAAATCAAACTTGGAGAACGCAGGATTCCTTGTATGTTGTGATAACATTTATTTGACCAACATAAGAATAACAAAAAAATACTATATCAGCTTTCAAGACCACATAGAACTTTTTCTAAAAGCTGAAGAAGGGACCCATTATACATTTTAAATACACATATGAAGGTCCCATTAAAGTTCGCACATCCAGAAAATAATCTAGGTCTTTTTGTTTTCATTTTAACATTTCTAATTGTCGCAGCAACATTCCTCGTACTCCTCTGGATTTCTGGCCCTTTCAATATCTTCTTTGGTTAAATATGAAAGTATTTCTTGAGCCCAAGACCAAATAAGGATCTCCCACAAACAAATCTGAATTTATAAAAAACATTTAAATCTCAGAACCAGGTTGACTTGGAAGCGTTTACTTAGCCAATAAATCAGAAATAGGAATAAAGAAGTCTGGGGAGGGATTTATTTATTTTAATTTATTCTCTTCAAGAAAACAAAGAAATAAAAAAACAAACACAAAACAAAACAAAACAAACTTACCTATGCATGCCGTGTCCCCAACACGGCCAATCATTTTATTCATGATTCCTCCAGTAGATGTAGCACAAGCTACATTGCCTTCATTGTCAATAGCAACTGCACCGACTGTTCCAAAACCTCTGCAAAAGTAAAAACAGCACAAATACATTTGGGGAAACTTTAACCAAGACTTAGGGGCTTGTTTACAAAGCCGTGGTAGCGGTTTCCGTTCGTTATCGGAGCTGCGGCCCCATTGATTTCAATGGGGCCGCGGCTCCAATAACGACCGGAAACCGCTACCGCGGCTTTGTAAACAAGCCCCTTAGAGAGGTGGAAGATAATTTTATAAAGTCTTTGCTGCACTTATGTGGCCACATGCAAGCATAAATATCCCTGAAGGACTACAAAAAGGGACTGCTACTTCTGGAGAGAGATCTGCAAATGTAAGTATTTACTTCTGGGAATTTTTCTAAATCTTGGAGAAAAGGGAATTCTTTAGATTAAAGCTGATTAATCTGTGTAACTTAGAATCCAGTGTATTTGCTAAATCAGTCAGGGTCTAGTATCAGCAAAGAGTTTTTAGTTAAATTAAAAGCTCAACAGGTAGCTTTCAGCTTCAGTTTAAAACACAGCAGAGAGCTTTCAATTTTAATTTAAAACCCAGCAGAGGGCTTTCGGTTTAAATTCTAGTTTAAATTTAATACTCAGTCAGGGTCTAGTATCAGCAAAGAGCTTTAATTTAAATCAGAGTATAACTTAGCATAAAAGGAAAAACAGGGTCAGTATTCTTTGCACAATAAATTGTTTCTTAGACCTTTACAAAGAAGCCTTGTAAATAGGGGGAAAGAGACCTGTGAAATTGTTTTAAATAGGTGTTAAAGCCAAGTGAGAGATCAAAGGGGCATTTTGAAAGACTCCCTCTATCAAAGCAAGGGCTGTCTGAATCATCCAGGAAATTGGTCACAGATTACATTAGAAGCATAGGACAGGGTACCATGTAGCAGCCAGCTTTTAATACGTCTTCTTTCCCAACCTCCCTCCCCAACTCCCACTTACCCTGGGATAATCATACGTTTATAGGTGCTTATATCTCTTAAAGGAAAGGAGGTGCCATATTCACTCTCAGGTGCAGGTGTTTATCCTCATCAGGCATACATTAAGGACTTGAGATTAATTAATCTTGAGGTAAACAAAGTCCATTAAACATATTAGGTATACTTTTATTAGTATAAGTATCCCCAGCAAACCTAAGTAAGTAAACAACTTAAATACCTAAACACAGCCTTAAAACTAAAATGCAGACGGCAGTTCAGCAGTGAGATGGGGGCTTTCCAGTCTTTTGCATTGAGTGTCACATGTATGATTTTCTCCCAGTTGTTGAGAGGTCTAACATGTCCACTAGGTGCAAGGAGTTCTTTGTTCTCAGGGAATGAGTCCAGTCTCTGGAGGACAAAGCAGCAGACTTGGAGGACATAAGAAAGAGAGAAAGGTACATAGATGAGACCTACAGCAAACGGTAATAGTTAGTCACCACTGTGCCATTGGTAGTATCCAAAGCACTGTTGTAAGTAATACTCCCTTGCAAATCAACCGCTTTACTGTTGTCAGTAGCCAGTCTCTATACTGTTGTCAGTAGCCAGTAATATTCCATTGCCAGTAACATTCCATTGCAAATCAGCCACTATACTGTTGTCAGTAGCCAGTCTCTATACTGTGGTCAGTAGCCAGTAATATTCCATTGCCAGTAACATTCCATTGCAAATCAGCCACTATACTGTTGTCAGTAGCCAGTCTCTATACTGTGGTCAGTAGCCAGTAATATTCCATTGCCAGTAACATTCCATTGCAAATCAGCCACTATACTGTTGTCAGTAGCCAGTCTCTATACTGTGGTCAGTAGCCAGTAATATTCCATTGCCAGTTACATCCCATTGCAAATCAAACTCTATACTGTTGTCAGTAGCCTTATTAACTCCAGTCACCATCGTAGTGCTAACAATAACCTACTATTGTCAACAATCTACTGTACTGTTATCAGTAGTCTCACCAGTTCCAGTCATCAAGTTATTGTACTAGTTAGCTAACTAACCATTGCCTGCGATCATAGTGTCTGCTGTCACACAGTATACTACACTAAGTACCAAGAGTTTGTCAATAACTACACTAAGTACCAAGAGTTTGTCAATAACTTCCTGTTAGTCTAACCAGATTGACCCGCTCCCATTCACATAGTGCTCTGACAAGATGGGTTCCCTCATTACCACCATAATAGGATGCTATTTCGTCCTTTCAGGCTGGTTCTCCAACTCTCTAGCCTCAACCACAGCACCCAACCAGATTCCAATATTACTGAGCCATGGGAGAAGGTGGTCTAGTGCTTCCCATAACAACATAACTTGGGACTCTCGCTCACACCACCCCCATCTGTTACACATTGCTCTTCAACACAATATGAAATCTAAACAAATTCAAAACTCCTACCCTCACAGCCTAAAATGTGCCCTCATCAATGCCCGTTCTATCCGGAAGAAGTGGCCAGCCGTCACTGACCTAATTGCCAGCCACGGCCTTGATATACTCATGGTCACTGAGACGTGGTTATCTGCTGAAGACAACGTAATACTCAACCAGCTCCTCCCTCAGAATTTCACCATACATTCAAGTCATAGGCAAGAAAAAAGAGGAGGTGGCGTGCTCATCCTCACCAGGACAGACCTCCAGTTTCGAACAGTGCACACCACCAATACAAACTACCTTGAGACCGTCACCATCTCCAACAAACGCTGCATAATCAACCTGCTTTACAGAGCACCTTCAGCTTCCCCAGATGATCTCGCGGCTATCATTGATCTGGCATCCAACACTCATAACCCAGGCCTCCCAAATTGGATCCTAGGCGACTTCAACCTGCCTACATTGCAAGATCATCAAGCAACAGCCTTCTTGGACGCCCTGGAAAATCTTGGCTTCAAGCAACTAGTTAATGATTCTACCCATATTAAGGGAAATATCTTGGACCTTGTATTCGCCCCGCAAACCTCTCTTAACCCAGCCCAGGATCCCATAACCTCCATAACTTCTGTTCCTTGGTCAGATCACAAACTGATCATCATTCAGATTCCCTCTTACAAAGCCTACACAAAAACCAACAAAATCCAAAGCAACACCGCAAGACCGCCCTCTCGATCTTTCAAGCCTTTCAACAGAGATCTTATCCTTGCTGAAACGCAGCAACTCATCTCTGAATCCACCCAGAACCTTGACGACCTAATTTCTCAATGGAACAATTGCCTCAGCTCAATTGCCCTACGTACAACATCCAACAAGCCTTCAGGTAAAAGAGTAAGTGCCCCATGGTACTCAGCTGATCTTAAAGCATCACTTAGCCACTTACGGAAGCTGGAGAAACGCTGGCGCCGATCTCACTCTTTAAATGACCTGTCAGCATACAACTGTCATCTGGCTGCACATCGCAACACAATCACCAACACGATGAAGCAGTACTACTCTGACACCTTAATGAGATCACTTAATAAACCACATGACCTCTTCGACCTGGTCAAGACTTTATCCAAGGAACCATCCTCTGGACCTCCATTTGAGCTACACCCACAAGATTTTGCAACCTATTTACAATCCAAGATATGTCAGACCAACAAAACCTCTACTATAGCCTCTACCACAGAGCAAAACTGCCAAACAATCCTAACCATGTTTTCTACCCCCTCCAAGAGAGGAATTGAAGACACTATTGCAGCCCTTAACACCAGTACTGCTCAGACCGATCCATGCCCAGCCTTCTGGATCAAGGAGCTTCGCAGTCACTTCAGCTCAGTACTGGCCAAAATAATGAATCTCTCCTTCTCAACTGGCTCCTTCCCTTCAGCCCTTAAGCACACCTCTATCAGACCTCTGCTAAAAAACTGCAAGCTTGACTCCCAACAGGTGGAATCCTATAGACCCATATCTAGTATTCCACTACTCGCGAAGATCATCGAAAAGGAGGCCCAAAAGCAACTGCAGGATCACATTGACTCCGCTGCACCATTAGACCCCTGCCAACATGGTTTTAGGGAATTCCATGGAGTGGAAACCCTCCTTACCACCCTCTTCTGCAAAATAATCACTGGCATTGACGACATTCGTCAAGGATTTGCACTCATCTTTCTGGACATCGCTGCAGCTTTTGACTCAGTAAATCATGAGCTTCTACTAGGACGTCTGATTGACAAAGGCATTAATGGAAAAGCGCTTGAATGGTGCAGATCCTACCTGTCCGAAAGATGGCAGCATGTTCGTTCTGGAGGGATAAAGTCTGAACCTTTCCACCAAAGCCAAGGAGTCCCTCAAGGATCCTCCCTTTCTGCGCTCCTTTTCAATATTTACATGCAGCCAATTTGTAATATCATCCGGTCTTTCAAGGTTGACTGCATGTTATATGCAGACGATGTCCTGCTTTACATTCCCTTCTCTACCGAGCATCTGGACCTCTCCCCATTGACGAGTTGCTTCAATGCAATATCTGACTGGCTCCTGTCTCAAAACCTCAGAATACAACATAAGAAAACTGAAGTACTCTTCATAACAAGGAATCCCAATTTTACCCCCCCACAATATCTTAAAGTAAAAGAAGCGGAGTTGCAATCTAAATCCTCAATACGATATTTGGGAGTCACACTAGATCAACGCCTAGACATGAAAGCCCACGTAGGAAACATAGTCAGATCAGTGTACTACAAGATCCGCTCACTTAGACACCTACGTTCCATGCTTGATCCAACCGATTTCCGGACAATCTTCCAGGCGTTGGTTATACCCCATTTCGACTATGCCAACGTCATATTACAAGGTCTTCCCCAATCTACATTAAACCCGCTTCAGCTAGCCATGACCGCGGCAGCAAGAGTCATCCATGGAGCCTCCAGGTACGACCACGTTACGCCCCTGCTGATACAGTTGCATTGGCTTCCTATTCAAGCTAGAATAGTTTTCAAGACCTTGACAATTACTTTTAAAGCTGTCAATAATCTCACATCGGCATCCTTATCCTCACTCATCCATAGCACATCTCCAGATAGAGCAAGGAGATCCATGGCTATAAACTCCCTCAAAATCCCGAAGGAACTTACTACTTGCACTAAATCGACAGCCAACAGAGCCTTCAGTCTCAGTGCCCCAATATGCTGGAATGCACTACCCCCTGATATCCGGGCTATTAGGAGCCTGACACAGTTTAGGAAAGCCCTCAAATGCCACCTCTTCAACAAATACCTTTTAGAACCCAATGAAATCACCTAGAGCCCAATAACACCCACTGATACCAGTCCCAGATAAATCTAGGGTATATCAACAACTCACCAAGTGTGATATTCATTGCTATAGTGGACTGGTTTTTCTATGTATCTTCTGTGTATATGATTCCATGTAGTATGTTTTGTAAATAGTTACCCCGGTTATCCAAGTTATTTATACCCTGTTACCTGTAAACTCATACGTGTTAAATGTACTGAGCATTTTGTTCCATGTAAACCGCGCTGATGATGAATAGTGCGGTATATAAGAGACTGTAAATAAATAAATAAATAAATGTAGTACTGATGTCCCACCTCCCGTCTGGCATCATTCCTGTTGCCAGGGCAGAGAGAGGTCACGTTGCAGGAGAGCTGATCACTCTGGTGTGGCAGTAAGGGATCTTGTAGATAGGACATGTCCTCCATGTGATGTAAAACCCTCTTGCACAGAGGAGGTTTCTTCAGGGCCATGTGCCCACGAGGGCAGGGTTAGGACAGCTGTTATAGTTGGTGATTATAAGGCATGTAGATAGCTGGGTGGCTGGTGGACGTGAGGATCGTCTGGTAACATGCCTGTCTGGTGCAAAGGTAGCAGACCTCATGCGCCACACCTAGACAAGGTCTTAGATAGTGCTGCTGTCTTGGTACATGTCAGTACCAATGACATATAAAGGTGTGGTAGGGAGGTTCTGGAGGCCAAATTTAGGCTTTTAGGTAGGAAGTTGAAATTCAGAACTTCCAAAATGCTTCCCGTTCCACACACAGGACCCAAAAGGCAGGCAGAGCTCTGGAGTCTCAATGCGTGGTTGAGACGATGGTGCAAGGAAGAGGGTTTTGGATTTGTTAGAAACCGGGGAACATTCAGGGGAAAGGAGGGGCTTTTCTGAAGGGATAGGCTCCACGTTAACTGGGATGGAACCAGGCTGCTGGCATTAACCTTCAAAAAGGAGATAGAGCAGCTTTTAAACTAGATAATAGGGGAAAGCGGACAGTCACCCAAGAGCACATGGTTTGGAACAATGTATCCTTGAAGGATACTACCAAAAAAATGAAGTTAGGGCACATCAGCATGCAAGACTCCAGGCATTAGGAACCACCATCCAGGAAAAAGATTCAGGCGTCATTGTGGATAACATATTGAAACCCTACGCCCAGTGTGCAGCGGCGACCAAGAAAGCAAATAGAATCCTAGGAATCATAAGGAAAGAAATGGAGAATAAAAGTATATTATAATGCCTCTGTATTAAAGTTGATTAATCAGCGACCGCATCTTGAGCGACCACACCTTGAATAACGGGTGCAATTCTGGTCGCCGTATCTTAAAAAGGATATAGAGTTATTAGAAAAAGTACAGAGAAGAGCCCCCAAAATGGTAAAAGGGATGGAAGGATACCCCTATGAAGAGAGGCTAAAGAGGTTAGGGCTTTTCAACATGGAAAAGATACGGCTGAGGGGAGATATGATAGAGGTCTATAAATTAATGAATGGTGTGGAACGGGTAAACGTAGATTGATGTTTTACGCCATCAATATATAGAAAGACTAGGGGACATATAATGAAGCTACAGTGTATTTAAGACTTAGACTCAATGTGTAATCAAGCTCTGGAATTTGTTACCAGAGAATGTAGTAAAAGCTGTTAGTGTAGTCGGGTTTAAAAAAGGTTTGGACATGTTCCTGGAGGAAAGATCCATAAACTATTATAAAAGGGGACACGGGAAATCCACTGCTTGCCCCAAGGCAAGCATTGTGGAACCTGTGTCTTTTAGGGAAACTGCTAGGTACTTGTGACCTAGATTGGCGACTGTTGGAAACAGGATACTGGGCTTGATGGACCTTGGTCTGACCCAGTATAGCATATCTTAAGTTCTTATAAAATACTGACGGGCAAAAAAGTATGTGCTTTAGTATAAAATTGCATGTACTTTGTCTGTACTTGTAGTCAGGGGCATGATCTGGGCAGGGCATAGACAAGAGTTTTCACATACATGCGTAATTATAAAATACCTTAAATATTCATGTATAGGCACATATAGTACATGCAAATATTTACACTTGCTCTCAAGCAGGTATAAATGATCATGCCTACATTCAAGGTGTGTACTCTGCAACATACACTAGTATTTTATGAAGACAGGTAAGTGCCTACTTGTCTTTTCAAAATAACACCTATATAGGGCACCTCTATAGACATTTACCCATGGTGCCCTGTTATAAAATTACCATAAAATTATAAAATTAATATGCATTAAGGGAATAACACATGATTTTGCCATTTAACAAGATTTAAATGGCAAAATTGTGCATAATTTGTCCCAGCATATTAGCTAACCAAAACGTGACATAAATAATGAGATGCAAAGCATGTAAATACATGCTAAAGACCTCATTATTATGCCAATCAAATAGTGCAGCTTGTGTTAAACTTTGCAAGCTGTGTTATTCGTGGAAAAGTAAACTCTTTCAAGACAAGATATACCTCTGCTTGTAACTTGTCTGTCTTTTTATTGCTATACTGAGGTGCACTAAAACTTTAAAATATTTCATTTTAATTATCCACGCTATCACAACAGCAAATTCCCCAAAAACATATATCTAGAAAACAATTCTCAATACTTCAAAGACCATGTTTGTACTGAGGAGGGCTTTAAACTAGGATCATCAGGGATGAATGAACAAAGCTACCACGTAAATAAAAGCTCTCAGGTACTGTAAGTAAAACATTAAAAAGATAATATATAAAAGAGTAAAAGGGCAACATCTGGATAGCTGCATATACTAATGTCCATAGTATGTGAAATAAAGTTCCAGATTTAGAAGATTTAATGGAAGAGGCTGACTTGAATATACTGGCAATCATGGAGTTATGGTACACAAAAACAGTGAATGGGATATAATTATACCATGCTATAAATTATTAAAGAAAGACAGGATATGAAGAAAGGGTAGAGAGGCATGACATGTAAATAATTTTACAGCCACAGAACTGCAGGGTTACAAGGGAAGGAAGCAGAACTATGGATTAGTCAGGAAAGAGGGAATGGAAAATCTATTTACATTGGTGTGATACACAGACACCCTCACAGACAAAAGAAATAGATTTAAATTGAAGACATTCACAATATTGTTATGAAAGGGAAGTACTATTAATAGGAGATTTCAATTGGTCAGATATTGACTGGGATATTCCTGCTGCAGTGTCATCTAGAAGTTGGAAGATCCTATTATTACTAATCATTTGTATAGCGCTACAAGGCGTACATAGCACTGTACACATAGATGTAAGAGACAATCCCTGTTCATCAGAATTTACAATCTAGTCAAGACAAAGAATATCACAAAACTAAGACTAGAGTAAATTAAGATACACATACATGGTGAACAAGAGAATGAGGTGCATTAGGATCCAAAAGAATCCTGGATTCTCTAAAGAGAAAACTGTTCCAGCAACTGGTAATGGAACCCACACAGGAGGGGGTAATACTGGATTTGCTGCTTATAAATGGGGAGAGCATTTATAATGTTGTAGTAGGTGATCATCTGGCATGCAGTGATCACCAGATGGTGAGCTTCAATATTAGGACTCTGGTGAAGATGGTTCATTCAAAAGAGAGGGTCCTAGACCTCAGGAAATTAACTTAGCAAAGATGGGAGAATACCTCGAGGAATCATTAGTTGGATGGGAAGATGTGGGGGAAGTAGAACAGTAGTGGGCAAAACTGAAAGGAGATATTTTAAAGAGCAACAAGCCTCTCTGTTAGGAAAGTAAATAAAAGTAAGAGGAAAAGGAGGCTGGTATGGTTTTCAAAAGTAGTAACTGAAAAAGTAAAGAAAACTACTACTGCTATTAAACATCTGTACAGTGCTACAAGAGGTACACAGAGATGCACAGACACATGTAAAAGACAGTCCCTGCTATTATCATAGCTTACAATTTCATCAAGACAGACAACACAGTAGCTGTAGACATGAGTACATCTAGGGGGAATGGGAAGGAAACACAAAGAAGATCAGGTGAGTCAAGATCCGAAAGCTGCAGCGAAGAGGTGGGTTTTCAGTCTGGATCTGGAAAGGGCCAGAGAAGGCACTTGATATACAGACTCCATAGTTTATTCCAGGCATAAGGAGCAGCAACGTGAAAGGAGTGAAGTCTGGGGTTAGCAATAGAAGAGATGGGCACAGATAGAAGAAATTTGCCAGATTAGCGGAGTTCACAAGAAGGGGTGTAGGGAGAGAAGAAAGGTAGTGAGGAGCTGCAGAGTGAATGCGCTTATAGTTCAGCAGAAGTTTGAACTGGATGCAGAAATGGATAGGGAGCCAAGAAGTGACTTGAGAAGAGGGATAACATGAGCTAAACAAGGCTGGAGGAAGATTAGCCGTGCAGCAGAGTGCTGAACAGATTGAAAGGGAGAGAGATGATTCAGAGGGAGACCAGCAAGGATTAGGTTACAATAGTCTAGATGGGAGGTGACTAAGAATGCATAAGTGTCTTAGTAGTGTGTTCAGAAGGGAATGGGCAAATTTTGTTGATGTTATAGAGAAAGAAATGGTAGGTTGTAGTTATCAGTTGGATGTGCATGGAGAAGAAGAGAGAGGAGTCAAAGACGTCCCCAAGGTTGCGATCTGAGGAAACAGGGAGGCGTAGAGAGTTATCCACAGAGACTGAGAATGGAGATAGGGGAGAAATGGGTTTGGGGGAAAAATAAGCAGCTCAGTTTTGGCCATGTTCAATTTCAAGTGGTGGTGACACATCCAAGCAGCAATGTCAGAAAGGCAGGAAGACATCTGGGCATGTATTGCCGGAGAGATTTCAGGTATAGAGAGATAGATCTAGGAGTCATCAGCATAGAGACGGTAAAGCGTAGTTACTCACCTGTAACAGGTGATCTCTGGGAACAGCAGGAATTTAGTCTTCACATATGGGGTATCGTCGGTACTGACGGATCCTGTGTGGGAACGCTCCCCAGCGTCCAATAGGAACGCTTTTGGGAGCATCCCTCAGCACATGCGCGCTGCCTTCCTGCCTTTCCAACTGTCCCTCTTCAGTTAAGTTTGTAGCTGAGTGAAAGGACAGAGGGAGAGAGGAAAGAGACAAAGAGATATAGAGACAACTCCTAGGGGAGGTGGGTGGGTTGTGAAGACTAAATTCCTGCTGTTCCCGGAGATCACCTGTTACAGGTGAGTAACCTGATGAACATCACTCTTCCAGTCAAATCTGAAGTTAAATATCTTGGAGTTACTCTGGACAAAACACTAAGCATGACACACCACATAAAACAGACCGCTAAAACTATATTCTTCAAACTCAGAACTATCCAGCAACTCAGACCCCTCACTGACATCAATGATTTCAGAACAGTTGTCCAGGCTCTTATTATGCCACATTTAGATTTCTGTAACGGCATACTCCAAGGTACAGCTAAAAAGAATCTGCACATTCTTCAAGGAGCCCAGAATGTCACTGCTCGGATCATTTTTAAAGCCAAACTAAGCGACCACATCTTCCCCATCCTATACACTCTCCACTGGCTACCAATCACGAGTAGGATTCAATATAAAACCCTTGTCACCATCTTTAAACTCATTAATGACTCAGCCCCTTCACATCTAGCATCTTTACTTCAGACCCCTCCAGAAAACAGAAGAAGAAGAAGAGCAAACCTCAACATACTATTAATTCCTGATGCTGTGAGGAAATTGAAGCAAATAACCACTAACACTGCCTTCTCATATTATGCACCCAGCCAATGGAACAAGCTACCACTAAACCTTAGAGAAATTAAGGACCTTACCTCTTTCAGGAAGGAACTTAAAACTTATCTGTTTAGTCAACATTACTGCAACCTACAACCCACAATCAATCTTACTTCACAACTAAACTATCACAAGTCTACCCTACCTAACTCATGACTCACTCCCTGTGAGTATAGACTGAACCCTAATCAGTCCTATAATGGCTATTATAAATAGTCCCTCTGCCACATTAGAACTCCACACTTCTAGTTTCTACTATAATTTTTTTTTTTTATAAATTCTTGTAAATATTTTTTGCTCGGTCTATTATAACTTTTACATGCTATATACTTTCATTTGTAAATAAGCAGTAATTTACCCACCATGTAAATAGTTAAAGTATTTTTTTCCCTGTAATATAGTTACTATGTGCCATTAATGTTCTATGTAATACAATATTCCAATGTTATTTTGTTATATTGTTTTAAAAGTTCTCTGTAAACCGCCCCTGATCTCTGGAAGGGGCGGTATAGAAAAGCACACAAATAAATAAATAAATAACTACACTATCTCCAGGAACAAGCAGGAATGTAGTCTTCACATATGGGGACTCCCTAGCTGAAGATGCCAGGGAGATAGCCCCAGGAAGGTGCCACCCTAGAAAGGTGGGAATCCTTCCTCCCATGGATCTCTGGCATTCTACCAGGGTTGGTGGGTAGGAGTTGAATTAGGTCTGAAAGAGATTTTGAAGAACAGCTTGGCCAAAGAAGGCATCCCGATGGGAGGCTTTATCCAGGCAGTAGTGGGCTGTGAAGGTGTGTACCGAAGCCCAGGTGGCTGCTCGACAAATGTCATCGATAGACACAGAGTGGAGATTAGCCATGGAAGTTGCCATGGCTCTCACTTTATGAGCTGTGACATGGCCTTGAAGACCCTTACTCTCATTAGTAAAGGATATGTATTGGGCAATCCATTTAGATAAAGTTCTTTTGGAGACTGGAAGTCCCAAATGGCTAGGATCAAAAGCTATAAAAAGCTGCGAGGACTTTCTATGTTGCTGTGTTCTCTGTAGGTAAAAGGCTAAGGCTCTTTTACAATCCAAACTATGAAGGTTTCTTTCTGCATTAGAGGCGTGAGGCCTCGGAAAAAATACAGGAAGATAAATTGATTGATTTAAATGAAAAGGCGAAACCACCTTTGGCATAAAGTGTGGATGAGTTCTAAGAACAACCTTATCATGATGAAACCTAGTATAAGGAGGATCAGCCACTAAAACAGTGGTTCTCAACCTTTTTTGTACCGTGACCCCTTTTACCATTGGTCAACTTGTGATGACCCCCAATGATAAAATCAAATGTGCCTCTCTTCCTTTACCGTTAACGCACTGTCGCTGTAATCATTTGTTGAATTATTAATACATTATAGGCCTTTGCATTATGTTTTTATTTATAAAATTTACTTATTTAAACCACAATAATTAATCCCAATAACAAGTAACAATATTTAATTTCAAAATTATTATGATTTTGTAGTCAAATCACTAATATGAAATAAAATTATTTTTTCTACCTTTGTTGTTTGACCAATTTATTCTCTGATCTTGCTGGTCCCGATCTGAGGCTTCTGCTTTCCTGTCTTCTCTTAGCTCTCTCTCTATGGTCTATGGTCCATCTGCCATTTCTTATCTCTTCTTTCGTTTTCTTCACTTCTTTCCATCAGCCTATTTCCAGTCCCAGTAACCCTCCCCAGTATCAGCCCCTTTCCCTCACTCCCAGTACCTTCCAATGTCAACTTGCATTCCCATGACTGCCACTGGTGTCCATTCCCTTCCAGTCCCCCTCCTTCCCCACTGACCAGTCCCTTCTAGTACAAATACCATGGCAGCCCCTCTCAGATCCACTCCCAGTTTCATTCTCCCATCCCCTCGTAACAGCCCATTTGTAGCCTTAGCCCCCAGTTTTCTTCCAGGGCCAGCAGCTCTATCCTCCCCTCCCCCCAATCAGCCCATCCCCAGTCGAAGCTCCCCAATCAGGTCACTTCAAGTGCTAGTCCCCCCTCAACCCCATTCCCAGTCCTAGCCTTCCCTAATCAACCCATTAACAGTCCTAGCCCCCCCATCTGCCCATTACCAGTGCTAGTTCCATCAGCCCATTATAATCCTAACACGCACTGTCTCTTCCCTCTGTCCAGCATTTATCCCGTCTGTCCAGTATGTCCCCTGTTTCTCCCCTTTGTCCATGTCAGCCCCCTTTCCCCCTCCCTCCCTCAATCCCTCCATGTCAGCCCCTCTCTGTCTATGTCAGCCCCCCTCCATCCTTCCATATCAGCCCCCCTCCCTCCATATCAGTCCCCCTCTGTCCATGTCAGCCCCCTCCCTCCCTCCCTGTCAGTCCCCTCCCTCCATATCAGTCCCCCTCTGTCCATGTCAGCCCCCTCTCTCCATGTCAGCCCCCCTCTCTCCCTCCATCCATCCATATCAGCCCCCTCCCTCCCTCCCTCCATATCAGCCCCCCTCTGTACATGTCAGCCCCCCTCTGTCCATGTCAGCCCCCCTCCCTCCCTCCATGTCAACCCCCCCTCTGTCCATGTTAGCCCCGTTGCAGGTTTCCTGCCCCCGCCTCCCCTCTCCCCATGTCTGCTTCTTCTGCAGCCACGGCTCCCTGTCTCTTAGGGAACCACGGCTGTGCCTGTGAAGCTGTTGCAGAGCTTTTCTGTCTCGAAACGGACTCCGTGCAGCATTGTCCTGCCTCCAATGGAAGTGGTAAACAACTTCCTTTGGATGCGGGACAATGCTGCACAGAGCTCGTCGAGAGACGGGAAGGCTCCGCAATGGTTTTACAGGCATAGCTGCGGTTCCCTAAGAGGCAGAGAGCCGCAGCTGCATTAGAAGAGAGGTGGTGAGTTTGCCGCTGCCGAGAAGCGGACTCAGCAGCGGCAAAAACGTATGCACCTTTATTTATTTATTTTTAACTAGGTGGAGTGAGGCGACCCCCGCTAAATCCTATGGCGACCCCCGTGGGGGTCGCGACCCACAGGTTGAGAACCGCTGCACTAAAGCTTGCAGTTCACTAATGCGACGTGACTGCAATTAGGAAGATGACCTTCCAGGTCAAAAACATAAGGGTTGTAGTGGCTAAAGGCTCAAAAGGCGGCTTCATGAGCTGCCCGAGAACTAGATTTAGATCCCATGCCACTGGTGGTGGCTTAATGGGAGGTTTGGTTAATAGAAGACCTCTCATAAATCTGGATATGAGTGGATGAGAGGAAATTGGTTGTCCACTCAGAGGCTTATAAGAAGCTGCAATTGCACACAGATGGACTCTTACTGAATTGGTCTTTAGACCAGAATTTGATAAGTGAAGGAGATACTCTAGTATCAATTCCAAAGGTATGAGACAAGGGGGTTTAATCCCTTCTTGGAGCACCATATAGTAAAACGTTTCCACTTGAAGGCATAAGATCTTCTTGTGGAAAGTTTTCTAGAAGCCTGAAGGATATCCTTTACCTGTTGGGACAGGTTGAGATCCTGGAGGTTTAAGCCTTCAGCAACCAGGCCGTGAGATGCAGGGACTGGGGATTCGGGTGCCATAGCGTCCCGTTCTCTTGGGAAAGACAATCTGGAGCATGCCCGAACTCCAGAGGTGCAGCTTGAGAGAGATGCAGAAGCAGGGAATACCACGCTTGGCGTGGCCATCGTGGCGCTATGAGAATCATGCGACCCATGTCTCTCTGAAGCTTGAAGAGTGTTCTGGGGATGAGGGGAATGGGTGGGAAGGCATAAAGGAATTCCTGATCCCAGTGAAGGAGGAAGGCATCCCTTGCCTGAAAACTGTGAGCCGGAATCCTGGAACAGAACCGGGGAAGTTTGGCATTCAATGGACTTGCAAAGAGGTCTATATTTGGAGTGCCCCAGAGATGAAATATCTTTGCCACCTGGTCTAGGTGGAGGGACAAGTGATGAGGCAACAATACTCGACTGAGTTTGTATGCCCAAAGGTTTTGAATGCCTGGAAGATATACCACTAGAAGGTGAATTTGATACTCTCTGGCGAGGGCTCACAGTCGCAAAGCTTCGTTGCATAACAACAGAGAGCCTGTCCTGCCCTGCTTGTTCACATAGAACATGGCTACTTGATTGTCCGTCTGGACTAGGACTGTCTTGTAGCTGAGTTGGGTGTGGAATACTCGAAGAGCTAAATAGATTGCTCTTAATTCCAGGAGGTTTATGTGTAGACCAGCCTCCTGTGGAGTCCAGGTGCCCTGGGTAGAGAGATGATTCAGGTGTGCTCCCCAACCCACCTGTGATGCATCTGTTGTTAGGGTGGCCTGAAAGATGGGTTGATGAAAAGGAGACCCCACTGTCAGATTTTCTAGTGATTGCCACCACTGGAGAGACAAAATTAGTCGATGAGAGTTTATTATTTTGTCTGATAAATGACCTGTGGCCTGTGTCCACTGTGTGGATAGGGTCCACTGAGCTGCTCGCATGTGGAGGCGAGCATATGGTACTACATGAACTGTGGATGCCATATGTCCCAGCAACTGTAGTAGCTCTTGAGCAGTTAGGGAGGATTTCCCCGCTGCTTGAGAAGCTAGTTGCATTATGCGAAGACACCGGGCCTGTGGAAGGAAAGCCTTTGCCTGTCTGGTATCTGGATAGGCCCCTATGAATTCCAGGCATTGGGAAGGAACAAGTTGGGATTTTGGGAAGTTTATTACCAACCCCAAGTATTGGAGGATTCACATTGTGCGAGACAGTGCAGTGCTGGCCTCTGCAACTGTAGGGGCTCGAATGAGCCAGTCATCTAAGTAAGGGAAGACGAATATTCCCAGGGTTCGCAGAAATGCTGCTACTACTGCCATGCATTTCGTGAATACCCTTGGTGCTGAAGCCAGACCAAAGGGAATAACCCTGTATTGGAAATGTTTTCCTTTGAAAAGGAATTGTAAGAATTTCCTGTGATCTGGATGGATCAGAATGTGAGTGTATGCATCCTTTAAGTCTAGAGAGCAGAGCCAATCCTGGCTTTGAAGGTATCGCAGAAGAGTTCCTAGAGAAATCATTTTGAACTTCTTTCGAAACAGGTATTTGTTCAATTCTCTGAGGTCTAAAATGGGTCTGTATCCTTCTGTTTTTTTTGGAATAAGAAAGTAGGGGGAGTAGAACCCTGCATCCCATTGAAGAATGGGTACCTCCTCTATTGCCCCTTGGGCAAGAAGTGTTGAGACCTCGTGATCTAGCAGATTGTCTGCGGAGGTTTGAGAATTGAATTGCTTTAGAATTGAATTGCTTTAGAACTGTAGGAGGGGGCATGCTGTGAAAATGAAGCTTGTACCCTTCTCCTACAATTGACAAAGTCCCATCTTCTGCTGTTATCTGATGCCATCTGTTGGCAAAGTGGCATAATCTACCTGGGATATTGGGGTTTGGGGACCCGTCAGAGGCAGGAAGGCTAAGTTCTCTAGGAAGGAGTCAAAGCCCTTGAGGGGGCTGAACCTGCGGAGCTGGTTGGGCTCTGGGCCTTTTGGCTTCTTTTGCCGTCTAGTTTGTCCCTTTTGGGCAACCTGACCCTGAGTCTGACTCTGTTGGGTATAGGAAGGATAAAGTTACCTCTTTTTGCTGAAAGAGGGTTTTTTATAAGGCTTCTTTTTGGCTGGAGTGGCTGTAGATTTTGACAATCTATCTAGAGTAGCATTGTCAGCATCTAACTCGTTAGCCTTCTCCTGCCAGTTCTTGCCGAAGAGATTCTCTCCCGTGCAAGGAATGTTGCCTAACTTGTCCTGTACCCAAGTCTCCAAGTCTGATGCCTGAAGCCAGGCAATCCGTTGTGCGCCAATGGCAATAGCAGAGGTTCTGCTGATACATTCAAAGCAGTCAAAGGCTGCACGATTTACAAACATGGAGACATCTTGAGCATGCTTAACTAGAGCAAGAAAGTCTTGTCTTTTGTCATCTGTGAGAAATAGGCTCATAAGCTCCAAGTCTCCTGTAACTTCCTTTATGAACATTCCCATATATAGTATATATGAACTGATCCTAGCTGAAAGCATGGAAGCCTGAAACGTTCGGCGCTCAAAAGCATCCTGAGTACTCCATTCACGACCTGGGGGATTGGATGCATGCCTCTTTGCACTTTTCATCCTACGCATAGCTGACTCTACCACCATTGAGTGGTGAGGCAGCTGAGTCTTTTGAAATCCTGGACATGGCAGAACTCGATACATAGTATCAAGTCTCCTAGAATGAGAAGATGTAGTCAGAGGTGTCTCCCACATCCTGAGCATTAAGTTATGCAGAATTTCATGGATGGGCAAAGTGGCTGCCTCCTTTGGAGCTTTAGGATATTGGAGAATTTCCAATTCCTTTGCTCTGGGTTCATCTTCAGGAGCCACTGTGATTGAAAGGCCCTTGGCCATATCACAAATAAAATCCTGAAAGGACATGCCCTCTGGAGGTGACATTCTGTGTTGGGGAGAAGAGGGATCTTCTGGGAGAAACCCTCTAGTACCAGCAGAATTGTCAGAGTCTTCGGAATCAGAGGATTCAAAGTATTCTTGACCACGATGCTCATGCAAAGCACGGTCCCGGTATCGATCGAAGTCGGTACCGAGTTGATCCGGTGCCGATCTGTCGATTCCAGCCAAAGATGGCATGTGAAGAATTCCCACCGGGGCCGGTACAGTCGGTACCGGTATCGTCAGTACCGGTATCCATATCGATGTCGGTACCGGTGCCCGTTGGACCAACGGTATCGCAGCTGAGAGAAGAGCTGCAATGCTGCGTTCGATAGCGAGGAACCTCTGGTCTATCGACGCTGCCGATGCCTGGGTGTCGGTACCGGTGAAAACAGCCGGGACCCCTGAGAATGGCACAGGTAGTTCTTGCGAGGTCGAGGCCTCGAGAACATCCTGAAGCCCCATTGATGCTTTGGAAGCTGAAGCCTCCCGCCGGGGCTGCTTTGCCGGTGTGGTTCCCTCAAAGGCAATGCCAATGGCCTCTCAATGCTTAGCAAGAGAGCTACCCTTTGAGAACCGGCTTTTATGCTTAGTTACCTGAGATCCATGGGAGGAAGAGGAGGCCCTTGAAGATGTCGATGCAATGGATCTGGCTTCCGAAGAAAAGAGGGTACCGAGCTTTGCAGCCCGGTTCTGTCTGCCTCTTTTAGTAATCCCCATACAGGAGAGACATTCAGATGGAGAATGTTCCGGCCTTAAACATTTAAGACACCAATCATGGGTGTCAGTGACGGAAATGGTACCGCCACACTTAGTACATTTTTTAAAACCACTAGTTGTTTTTTCCATGTTTTAGGAATATGGGGCCTAGTGCCCAAAATGGCACCTAGCACCAAAAAAGAAAAGTTTCTGAAGAGAAACAGTTCAAAGTATGAGTATTTCTTTTTTTTTAGAAAAGAAAAGAACCGGCGGTACCGGTAAGTGTCGTGCGGAGGCAAACGCGACCACAAGAAAACAATTTTAAAGACGGAATTTTCTGCGGTCACAGGTTATGGATCCTGTCAGCTCCGCGGAAAACTAAGAACTGAAGAGGGACAGTTGGAAAGGCGGGAAGGCAACGTGCATGTGCTGAGGGATGCTCCCAAAAGCGTTCCTATTGGACGCTGGGAAGCATTCTCGTGCAGGCTTCGTCGGTACCGACGATACCCAATATGTGAAGACTACATTCCTGCTTGTTCCTGGAGATTGAAAGCCATGGGAATGGATAAGTGCACCAAGGGTCTGTGTATAGAGAGAGAAAAGGAGTGGAACCAAGACAGATCCTTAGGGTACACTAACTGGGAGTGGGACAGCTGTAGAGGAGGATCCATCAGAACAAACACTGAAAGAGCAATGGGAGAGATAAGAAGAGAACCAGGAAAGCACAGAGCCCTTAAAACTAAGCAAGGACAAGCTATAAGAACATAAGAACATAAGATATGCCATAATGGGTCAGACCAAGGTCCATCAAGCCTAGTATCCTGTTTCCAACAGTGGCCAATCTAGGTCATACGTACCTAGCAGTTTCCCCAAAAGGCACAGGTTCCACAATGCTTGAACTGGGTCAAACATTGATATCCTGTGTCCTCCAATCATGTAAGCATACCAAAAGACTTTGCCAAGACCCGGAAAGACACCACACAACGAGCACTCTCGCTGGCCGCTCCATCCATCTGGAACACCCTCCCAGATGAACTGAGACTAAACACAGACATCAAGGACTTCCGAAAACAGCTGAAAACAACTCTATTCATCGAACATTATGGTCTCACCCCTTGAACTCCCACCCAAGACAGACCACAGTCCCCTCCCCACACCCTAAGTCAGTAAAACTGAATGTATTATAGTTCACGATGTATATAGCGCACTAGGTAGAGATCACCCCTAATCTTCCCCCCACCACCAACACTCAAACTCCCACCACTGCATGATAACACATGACCACCCCTTGATTGTTTGCTGTGAGACCGCTTTGATTGTAGGATAAGGCGGTATATAAATGACGTTAAATAAATAAATAAATAAATCCTGGGTCCCTTTATAATAATGGTTTATGAAACTTTCCTCCAGGAACTTCTCCAAACTTTTTTAAACCCAGCTACACTAACAGCCTTTACTACATCCTCCGGTAACAAATTCCAGAGTTTGATTACACATTGAGTGAAAAAAATATTTTCTCTTATTTGTCTTAAATAGTTTACCCTGTAGCTTCATTGCATATCCCCCTAGTCTTTCTATATTCTGATAACGTAAACGATCGATCTACGTTTACCCATTCCACTCCATTCATTAATTTATAGACTTCTATCATATCTCCCCTCAGCCGTCTCTTTTCCAGGTTGAAGAGCCCTAACCTTTTTAGCCTCTCTTCACAGGAGTAGCCTTCCATCCTCTTTACCATTTTGGTGGCTATTCTCTGTCCCTTTTCTAATAAAGCTATATACTTTTAAAGATACGGTGACCAGAATTGCACACAATATTCAAGGTGCGGTCGCACCATAGAATGATACAGAGGCATTATAATATCCTTTGTTCTATTTTCCATTCCTTTCCTTATGATACCTAGCATTCTATTTGCTTTCTTGGCCACTGCTGCACACTGGGCAGAGGGTTTTAACATGTTATCCAGACAAGTCCTAAATCTTTTTCCTGGGTGGTTGTTCCCAATGTGGAACCTTGCATTGCGTAACCATAGGTTGGGTTGTTCTTTCCAAGGGGCATAACTTTGCACTTGTCTACATTAAATTTCATCTGCCATTTGGATACCCAGTCTTCCAATTTATCAAGATCCTCTTGCAATTTTCCACAATCCTCTTGGGTTTAACAACTTTAAATAGTTTTGTGTCATCTGCAAATTTGATAACCTCACTCGTTATTCCCTTTTCCAGGTCATTTATGAATATGTCAAAAAGCAGCGGACCCAGCACAGATCCCTGGGGTACACCACTATTCACTTTTTGCCATTAGGAAAATTGGCCATTTAGCCCTACCCTCTGCTTTCTATTTTTTAACCAGTTCCTGATCCACAGTAGTACACTGCCTCCTATCCCATGACTTTTTAGTTTTGCCAAAAGTCTCTGATGAGGGATCTTGTCAAAGGCTTTCTGAAAGTCCAGATACACTATATCAACTGACTCCCCTTTGTCCACCTGTTTATTCACACCTTCAAAAAAACATAACAGATTAGTAAGACAAGATCTTCCTTGTCTAAAGCCATGTTGGCTGTCTCCCATTAGGCCATGACTATCTATATGCTGAGTAATTTTGTTCTTTATGATTGTTTCTACCATTTTTCCCAGTACTGACGTCAGGCTCACCGGTCTGTAGTTTCCAGGATCACCCCTGGAACCCTTTTTAAAAATTTGCGTTACATTGGCGATCCTCCAATCTTCAGGTATTACAGATGATTTTAATGATAGTTCACAGATTACTGATAGCAGGTCTGCAATCTCATATTTCAGTTCTTTCAACACCCTTGGATGTATACCATCCAGTCCAGGTGATTTGCTACTCTTCAATTTATCAAATAGTTGTAATACATCTTCCCAGTATATCAATATTTTTTTTAATTCTACTGCGGCATCACCTTTAAATAGCATTTCAGTCATGGGTAACAGCCCTATATCTTCCTCAGTAAAGACCGAAGCAAAGAATTCATTCATTCTCTCCGCTATGGCCTTGTCCCCTCTTAGTGCCCCTTTAACCCCTCTATCATCTAATGGTCCAACTGACTCTCACAGGTTTTTTACTATGAATGTACTTGAAAAAGTCCTTATCATGCGTTTTTGCTTCCGCAGCAAGTTTCTTCTCAAATTCTCTCTTTGCCTGCCTTATCAATGCCTTGCATTTAACTTGTCAGTGCTTGTGCTGTTTCCAGTTTTCTTCATTTGGCTCTTTTTTCCATTTCCTGAAAGATGCTTTTTTGGCAACAACAGCCTCTCTGACCTCACCTTTAAACCATGCTGGCAGTTTCTGGCCAAAGAAGGCATCCCGACGGGAGGCTTTATTCAGGCAGTAGTGGGCTGTAAAGGTGTGTACCGAAGCTCAGGTGACTGCTCGACAAATGTCATCGATAGACACAGAGTGGAGATTAGCCATAGAAGCTGCCATGGCTCTCAGATTATGAGCTATGACATGGTCCTGAAGAGGAAGATCCTTACTCTCATAAGCAAAGGATATGCATTGGGCAATCCATTTAGATAAAGTTCTTTTGGAGACTGGAAGTCCCAAATGACTAGGGACAAAAGCTATAAAATGCTGTGAGGACTTTCTATGTTGCTGTGTTCTTTGTATGTAAAAGGCTAAGGCCCTTTTACAATCCAAAGTATGAAGGTTTCTTTCTGCATTAGAGGCGTGAGGCCTCGGAAAAAATACAGGAAGATAAATTGATTGATTTAAATGAAAAGGCGAAACCACCTTTGGCATAAAGTGTGGGTGATTTCGAAGAAAAACCTTATCATGATGAAACCTAGTATAAGGAGGATCAGCCACTAAAGCTTGCAATTCACTAATGCGACGGGCAGAGGTGATTGCAATTAGGAAGATGACCTTCCAGGTCAAAAACTTAAGGACTGTAGTGGCCAAAGGTTCAAAAGGCGGCTTCATGAGCTGCCCGAGAACTAGATTTAGATCCCACGCCACCGGTGGTGGCTTGATGGGAGGTTTAATTATTAAAAGGTCTCTCATAAATCTTGATAGGAGTGGATGAGAGGAAATTGGTTGTCCATTCAGAGGCTTATAAGAAGCTGCAATTGCACTAAGATGGACTCTTACCGAATTGATCTTTAGACTAGAATTCGATAAGTGAAGGAGATACGCTAGTATCGATTCTAAGGGTATGACCAGGGGGTTTAATCCCTTCTTGGAGCACCATATAGTAAATCATTTCCACTTGAAGGCATAAGATCTTCTTGTGGAAAGTTTCCTAGAAGCCTGAAGGATATCTTTTACCTGTTGGTAAAGGTTGAAATCTTGGAGGTCTAAGCCTTCAGCAACCAGGCCGGGAGGTGCACGGACTGGGGATTCGGGTGCCACAGCATCCTGTTCTCTTGGGAAAGGAGATCTGGAGCATGCCCTAACTCCAGAGGTGCCGGTTGAGAGAGATGTAGAATCAGGGAATACCACGTTTGGCATGGCCATCGTGGTGCTATGAGAATCATGCGACCCCTGTCTCTCTGAAGCTTGAAGAGTGTTTTGGGGATGAGGGGAATGGGTGGAAAGGCATAAAGGAAGTCCTGACCCCAGTGATGGAGGAAGGCATCCCTTGCCTGACAGTTGTCAGCCGTAATCCTGGAACAGAACCGGGGAAGTCTGGCATTCAGTGGACTTGCAAAGAGGTCTATGTCTGGAGTGCCCCAGAGATGAAATACCTTTGCCACCTGGTCTAGGTGGAGAGACCACTCGTGAGGCAGCAGTACTCGACTGAGTTTGTCTGCCCAAAGGTTTTGAATGCCTGGAAGATATACCACTAGAAGGTGAATTTGATGCTCTCTGGTGAG
Organism: Ichthyophis bannanicus; assembly: GCA_033557465.1. NCBI lineage: Eukaryota > Metazoa > Chordata > Amphibia > Gymnophiona > Ichthyophiidae > Ichthyophis > Ichthyophis bannanicus. Next base: position 1,227,271,527 of record CM066033.1, read on the forward strand.
GGCCCATAGTCGTAAAGCTTCGTTTCACACAGAACATGGCTACTTGATTGTCCATCTGGACTAGGACTGTCTTGTAGCTGAGCTGGGCGTGGAATACTCGAAGAGCTAAATAGATTGCTCTTAATTTGAGGAGGTTTATGTGTAAACCAACCTCCTGCGGAGTCCAGGTGCCCTGGGTAGAGAGATGATTCAGGTGTGCTCCCCAACCCACCTGTGATGCATCTGTTGTTAGGGTGGCCTGAAAGAGGGGTTGATGGAAAGGAGACCCCACTGTCAGATTTTCTAGTGACTGCCACCATTGGAGGGACAAAATTAGTCATTGAGAGATTATTATTTTGTCCGACAAATGACCTGTGGCCTGTGTCCACTGTGTGGAGAGGGTCCACTGAGCTGCTCGCATGTGGAGACGAGCATATGGGACTACATGAAATGTGGATGCCATATCGCCCAGTAACTGCAGTAGCTCTCAAGCAGTGAGGGAGGATTTGCCTGCTGCTTGAGAAGTTAGTTGCATTATTCGAAGACACCGGGCTTGTGGAAGGAAAGCCCTTGCCTGTCTGGTATCTAGACAGGCTCCTATGAATTCTAGGCATTGCGAAGGAACTAGTTGAGATTTTGGGAAGTTTATTACCAATCCCAAGTACTGGAGGATTCGCATTGTATGGGACAGTGCAGTGCAAGCCTCTGCAACTGTAGGGGCTCGAATGAGCCAATCGTCTAAGTAAGGGAAGACGAAAATCCCAGGGTTCGTAGAAATGCAGCTACTACTGCCATGCATTTCGTGAATACCCTTGGTGCTGAAGCCAGACCAAAGGGAAGAACCCTGTACTGGAAATGTTTTCCCCTGAAAAGGAAACGTAAGAATTTCCTGTGATCTGGATGCATGAGAATGTGAGTGTATGCATCCTTTAAGTCTAGAGAGCAAAGCCAATCCTGGCTTTGAAGGTATGGCAGAAGAGTTCCTAGAGAAATCATTTTGAATTTCTCTTGAAACAGACATTTGTTCAATTCTCTGAGGTCTAGAATGCGTCTGTGTCCTCTTGTTTTCTTTGGAATAAGAAAATAGGGGGAGTAGAACCCTGCACCCCGTTGAAGAATGGGTACTTCCTCTATTGCCCCTTGGGCAAGAAGTGTGGAGACCTCGTGATCTAAAAGATTGTCTGCAGAGGTTTGTGAATTGAATTGCTTTAGAATTGTAGGAGGGGGCATGCTGTGAAAATGAAGCTTGTACCCCTCTCCTACAATGGACAAAGTCCAATCTTCTGCTGTTATCTGATGCCATCTGTTGACAAAGTGGCATAACCTGCCCGGAATATTGGGGGTTTCGGGACCCCTCAGAGGCAGGGAGGCAAAGCTCTCTAGGAAGGAGTCAAAGCCCTTGAGGGGGCTGAACCTGGAGAGCTGGTTGGGCTCTCGGACCTTTTGGCTTCTTTTGCTCTTTAGTTTGTCCCTTTTCGGCAACCTGACCTGGAGTTTGACTCTGCTGGGTATAGGAAGGATAAAACTTCCTCTTTTTGCTAAAAGAGGGTTTTTATAAGGCTTCCATTTGGATGGAGTGGCTGTAGACTTTGACAATCTATCTAAGGTAGAATTGTCAGCATCTAACTCGTTAGCCGTTTCCTGCCAGTTCTTGCCGAAGAGATTCTCCCCCGTGCAAAGAATGTTGCCTAACTTGTCCTGTACCCAAGTCTCCAAGTCTGATGCCTGTAGCCAGGCAATCGGTCGTGCGCCAATGGCAATAGCAGAGGTTCTGCTGATGCATTCGAAGCAGTCAAAGGCTGCACAATTAACAAACCTGGAGACATCTTGAGCATGCTTAACTAGAGCAAGAAAATCGTGTCTCTTGTCATCTGGGAGAAATGGGCTCATAAGTTCCAAGTCTCCTGTGACTTCCTTAAGGAACATTCCCATATATAGAATATATGAACTGATCCTAGCTGAAAGCATGGAAGCTTGAAAAGTTCTGCGCCAAAAAGCATCCAGAGTCCTGCATTCGCGACCTGGAGGATTGGATGCATGCCTCTTTGCACTTTTCATCCTATGCATGGCTGATTCCACTACCATTGAATGGTGTGGCAGCTGAATTTTCTGAAATCCAGGACATGGCAGAACCTGATACATAGTATCAAGTCTCCTAGAGTGAGGAGAAGTAGTCAGAAGTATCTCCCACATTCTGAGCATCAAGCTATGCAGAATTTCATGGACAGGCAGAGTGGCTGCCTCCTTTGGAGCTTTAGGATATTGGAGAATTTCCAATTCCTTTGCTCTGGGTTAATCTTCAGGAGCTACTGTGATTGAAAGACCTTTGGCCATATCATGTCCTCTGGAGGTGACATTCTGCGTTGGGGAGAAGAGGGTCTTCTAGGAGAAACCCTCCAGTGCCAGCAGAATTGTCAGTGTCTTCGGAATCGGAGGAATCAAAGTATTCCTGACCCCGATGCTCTTGCAAAGCACGATCCCGGTACCGATCGAAGTCGGTACCAAGCTGACCCGGTACCGCTTTGTCAATTCCAGCCAGAGATGGCATGGGAAGAGTTCCCACCGGGGCCGGTACCGTTGATACCGGTATCGTCGGTGTCGGTACCGGTGTTTGTACCGGTGTCGGTACTGGCATCGGTGTTGATGTCGGTACCGGTGACCATGGGACCACTGGTACTGCAGCTGAAAGAAGAGCTGCGATGCTGCGCGCGATATCGAGGAACCTCTGGTCTATCGACGCTGCCAATGCCTGGGTGTCGGTACCGTTAGGACGGCCTGAACCCCTGAGCATGGCACAGGTAGTTCTTGCGAGGTTGAGGCCTCGAGAACATCCTGAAGCTCCATCGATGCTTTCGAAGCCGAAGCCTCCCGCCGGGGCTGTTTTGCTGGTGTGGTTCCCTCAAGGGCAACGCCAATGGCCTCTCGATGCTTAGCAGGAGAGCTACCCTTTGAGGACCGGCTTTTATGTTTAGTTACCTGAGATCCATGGGAGGAAGAAGAAGCCCTTGATGATGTCGATGCAATGGATCTGGCATCTGAAGAAAAGAAGGTACCGAGCTTTGCAGCCCGGTTCTGTCTTCCTCTTTTAGTCATCCCCATACAGGAGAGACATTCAGTTGGAGAATGTTGAGGTCCTAAACATTTCAGACACCAAACATGGGTGTCAGTGACGGAAATGGTACCGCCACACTTTATACATTTTTTAAAACCACTAGTTGGCTTTTCCATGTTTTAGGAATATGAGGCCTAGTGCCCAAAATGGCGCCTAGCACCAAAGAGAAAAGTTTCTGAAAAGAAACAGTCTAAAGCCTAAGGTTTGTTTTTTTTTGTATGAAAAGAAAAGAAAAGAACCGGCGGTACAGGTAGGCATCGTGCGGTAGGCAAACGCGACCACAAGAAAAGAAATTTAAAGACGGAATTTTCTGTGGTGACAGGGAATAGATCCTGTTGGCTCCATGGAAAACGAAGAACTGAAGAGGGACAGTTGGAAAGGTGGGAAGGCAGCGCGCATGTGCTGAGGGATGCTTCCAAAAGCGTTCCTATTGGACGCTGGGGAGCGTTCCGCGCAGGCTCCGTCGGTACCGACGATACCCATATGTGAAGACTACATTCCTGCTTGTTCCTGGAGATATACTTTTTCACTGAAAGGGTGGTGGATGCTTGAAATGCCCTCCCGATGGAGGTGGTTGGGGCAAATAATGATGGAATTCAAAATGGCATGGGACAGACACACTAGAAACTTTATAGCAAGAGGATGAAATCAAACTTAAATATCTTTTATACTTTAATAACTAGAGGGGGGGACTGACCTGCATGGAGCAGCAGATACAAACCTAAACACAGGCATAGAGGGTGGGTGCTGTAGTTATAACCACTCTAATCACCTTACTGAGCAGACTAGATTGATCATACTGGTCTTCATCTGCCGTCATATACTATGTTATTCTTAATGCTGGACATTTTTCTTTATTTTTTGGAGAACATCTATTATTCTCTAGCATATAGATATCCACTGAAGTACTCCACACTGGGATTTAAATCGTGTATCCTATATCCGTCAGCACAGAGCAGAAACATACTGTATGCATTCCAATCCCCCCTTCTTCTGGCAGAGAAACATTTTTGTCATAAAACTTGAGTGATGGATGTCTGATTAAACATCTGTCAACATAATTCAATGCATACCAATCTCAGAAGCACATTTGGTAAAGTAAGACATTACATCACAGTAGATACCACAGATCTAAAAGAAACTCAGGACTGACTCAATATGGCCCACCCTATTGGTTTGGTGTTACCAACAAAGCAGAATTAAAATCTCCAAATTCTCCAAGAATGGGAGTTTAAAACCAGAACTAGCTCAGATTCTGTGTGTTATAACCAGAGATTACTAGGAAGGTCCAGTAGCATCTAAACAATTTTTGCTTGATGTAGACCTACAATTGCATTGCTACAGGATTTGAATTTGGTTTCAGGTTTTCCTTCCATCTCTCTCTGGACCTGTCTGTCACCAGCATTTCTCCTTGAACTTCAGGAACGCCTTGTGCTTTGGCAAAAAGGTTTGCACCCCAATCGGTCAGCAGCATGTGATCAGTCTGAGGAATAGAATAAAGATAATACGTAAAGCTTTCAATTTCACCATGACATGCAATCTTTTTTTTTTAACAGCTTTATTTTCATTTTCAGAATAAGACAACACACTACAGAAACACCAAACTTTCAACAACAAAACTAAACCACCCATCCCCCTCCTGCCCACTCCTCCAGGATACGTCACGTGCACTAGAAAACACTGTACAGCTGTTATCTAGCAAAAGCTAGGCCCTCTTGAGCATAGGCACATATCTATATTTAAATCAGAACACTTAATCTTACTTTTCATTTGGCTACATTCACAAAATCATTTAACATTTTCCACTTAAAGCTGCTGCCGCTTGCCTGTGGCAGGGCTTTCCAGGACATCTGTTCATACTTGCTATATAGACATACATGATTCCACCATTCCTGTATGTTAAGGTTAGCTGTGCACTTCCAGTTGCGCACGATTAAGTATATTGCTAGCCCCATCATAAAGTCCAGTAAGAAGTACCCCTCTTTGTGTAAAGAAGGGAGCCTTGCCGCCGATCTAAGGCCAATGATCCGCCAGGTAAGGGGTTCCTGGAACTTAAGGATCCTTTGTATCTGCGCCCAGACCTTCGTCTAAAAGGTTTGTATCCCCGGGCATTCGTATACAATGTGGGCCAAAGTACCAATCTGGCTACTGCATGTCCAACAGAGGGCACTAGCGCTCCTGTCCCATTTTGCCACTTTAACAGGTGTATAGAAGCATTGGTGCGCAAAAAAGAAAAGAGTCTGAGTGACCGAGGCCGATTTCGAGACTCTTACTTGCTTACACCAAAACTTCCTCCACTGCTGCTCGGACATAGTCATCCCAGTATCCCGCTCCCAGACTTTCTGAATACCCTGTGCCTGTGGGTTACAATTCTGACTCAGCTTCTTATAAAAGAGCGCCGCCACGCCCGTTGCTTGTGCTATCTCTTGAGCAGCCTCTACCACCCCTCCCTCTCCTATCCCTTTCCGTGGATCCACCTTGGAGCTTTCAATACAGTGCAGGAGCTGCAACCATTGAAAGTATAACTTGGGCGGAAGGCCAAATTCCCGCTGTAATTCGCTATAGTCTTTCCATCTATTATCTTTGATGAGCTGATTAACAGTCCATACTCCCTTTAGATACCATTGGCTCCAAGCAATGGACTTCCTCTGGACTTTGAATTGGGGATTATGCCACAACGGCAGCCGGGCTGGCGGACACAGATCTGGGCCGCAGACTTGGATAAAAACCCCAAAAACCTTAAGTGTGTCAACTATCATACTGGGACATTGTGCACACTGTGAAAACTGCATACCCGGAAGAGACCCCATTGGTATCAGGGCAAGTAATTTCTCCTCAATGTCCAACCAGACAGGTCTATCAGCTAATCGGCTCTCTAGCCATCTTGACCCCTGCTTTAAGAGGAATGCTCTATGATAGGATTGGAAATCAGGGAACCGAACACCGCCCTCCTCGCGACTAAGCTTAAGCTTTCGCAGCACAATTCTCGAGACTTTGTTCTGCCACAAGAACTGACTCAGTGTGCGCTCCACCATCTGATATGTTTGCAACGGCATTAGGGTAGGTATCATCTCTAGGATATAGTTGATCTTCGGGACAATCATCATTTTGATGGTCTCTAGCCGCCCCCACCAGGACAGCACTAGAGGGGACCATTTGGCGGTCGTATCCTGGGCGATTGATACTATCGCATCGGCGTTAAAGCGGACGGTTTCCTCGAGGGGATAGCGATAATGGACTCCCAGGTATTTTACCATGTTGGGTTCCCAAACAAACAGAAAGTCCTTCATATCCTCCTGGAACAGCCAGCGATTTAACGGAAAAGCAACGAATTTCGTCCAATTAATTTTATATCCCGAGAGTAACAAATAGCGATCTATCTGCTCCAATACCTTGGGAACCGAGTCTGGGGAAACAAACAAAAGGAGATCGTCCGCATAAGCCGACAACTTAACTTCTATTCCCACAATCAAAGCTCCTCGAATCTCCGGGCATTGCCGGATAATAAGGGCTAATGGCACTAGTGCTAGGTTGAATAGCAGGGGAGATAAAGGGCAGCCCTGGCGCATACCTCGGTGTAATTTGACTTGCTGGGATTTTGTTCCATTTACACAAATACTTGCAGTGGGCTGAGCGTACATTACCTCCAGAAAGCTGAGGAAACCGGCCCCAAAGCCGAACCACTTAAGAGTGGAAAACAAGAAAGACCACTCCAGCCGGTCAAAAGCCTTTTCGGCATCCAGAGAAAGACCAACTAGGGGCTGCACCGTATTTTTGGAGCTCGCAAGGATATGACATAAAAGTCGTGCATTGTCGGCAGTGGACCTGCCTTCGGTAAAGCCACATTGATCTGGATGGATCAATGAGGGCATTTTCCCTGACAGTCGGGAAGTCAAAACAGTCGCATAAATCTTGTAATCCATGTTTAACAGGGATATGGGTCAGTAATTAGCCGCCAATTGTGGATCTCTACCTGCTTTTTCAAAGACTACCACATTCGCTGTGGCGAATGCGCCGACTTGCGGCTTCACCTCCACTAGCATCTGAAAATATTGGCTGAGATATGGGACCAGCTCTTTGGAAAATGTCTTAAAAAATTCAGCAGGGAGTCCGTCAGGGCCCGCTGCCTTACCAGTGACTAACGAGGTTATCGCCTGCTTAATCTCATCACCCGAGAAGGGCCTATCCATCTCCTCCCTCGCCTCTTCGCTCAAAATCGGCCTTTGTATTCCCGAAACCAGCTGCTCAAAATTCTCTTGTGAAAATTCCCGCTCTGACTTATATAACTGGGTATAGAAACCTCTGAAAATTTCGGCAATCTCCAAGTCCCTCACCACCACACCTTGCCCTTGCGGGTCTTGGAGAGCCGCTACCCTTTTAGCCTCCCGTTTACCTTTTAACGCATTGGCCAACAGCCTACCAGCCTTATTTCCTTCCTGGTAGTAGGCGCCCTATTGCACTTTGATGCTTTGGGAGGCCTCTGTGGTCATAATCGCATTGAATCTAAACCTGAGCCACTGAAGCCTCAACAGGACACACGGATCTGCCCGCTGGGTTAGCACACGTTCCCCAGCTTTGATTTGTTGCTCTAAAGCGACCATCTGTTGCTTATGCTGCCTCGCCAGACAAATACTAAAGCTGGTGATAACTTCTCTAATCGTGGCTTTAAATCCCTCCCACCAGGCCTGTGGAGAGTTAAATTGAAAATATTCTCCAATAGCCGCTTTGACTTCTATACAAAAATCCGGGTTGTCAAGTAGAGCTGTATCGAAGAACCATTCAATGGGATTTGCACTTATCCGGTTGTCCCGTACCACCAGCGAAATGGCCGCATGATCGGACACATGTGCTGGGTGTATGTATGCCGCCTCTACATTTGGAATGAACTCTTTGGATACTAAGAAAAAATCTATTCTCGACTGAGATAGATGTGGGGGCGAGAAAAAAGTGAACTCCAACTCCGAGGGATGATATAGCCTCCATATATCTACAAGTGCCATCTCTCTAATCAAGGAGGCAAGCACAAGATGCCCTTTAGAAGGTTTGGAGGTCCGCGGTGGCTGCCTATCAACCAGTGGATCAAGTGTCTGATTGAAGTCCCCCCCTATAATCAGTGGCATTCCTGCATTCAAATGTATTTCTTTTGCGAATGCAGCAAAAAATTCTGAGCAGTCTGTATTGGGGGCATATAAACATATAACAACCATCTCCAGTCCCCCCACTTTGAGTAGAACCCTGGATCATCTTCCTTTGGTATCAGAGCTAGTGTGCACAATGCTAGCATTCAAGGACTTTCTCACCAATATGGCCACCCCATTCCTTTTCTTGGTTGCTGCAGAGTATACAGCTACTGCATATGGTTTTATACTAAGTTTTAATGACTCCCGCTGATTTAGATGGCTTTCCTGCAGTAGCAAAATATCAGCTTTCTCATGCCGAGCATATTCAATAATTTTTTTTCTCTTGATCGGGCTGTTTATCCCCTTAATATTCAGTGACAAAACCTTATAAGGGGTCATTTTCATGTTCAGTAGCACTGTAGATTATGGGGTCGGTTGTATTTACCCTATTTTGCCTATGATGGAGAATGTAGCCTATGAGAGACCCACAATTACCGTCTATAACGCATTGACACTTTTGCATATTCATGCTTAACATTCTCAACCCTTTTATTTTTGCGTACCCTAGAGGAGAAGCATTACCCCAAAAATCGATTGGCGAGCTTGTCCCAAACAGGGCAGGCTAGAGAGACCCGCCAATAATTATCAGTACGTTACATGCACCACGCCTTACATGCCACGAATTGCCCACCACTGTATAAACTCCCTTTCTCCCACCCAAAATTCTAAAACCTGGAAACACATCCAGCTTTAAAACATTCTGTCTCCATGGTACACTACGATGTTATACCTTACAGTTTAAGCTCTACACCATAACTCTGCACTTCAATAAACACCAATGTTCATATTTCTCCGCTTGTGATGTTCCCAACCAGCGGTCCACAATGAGCTGATGTTCCATTGTCTTTCCAGCGTCCCTCAACGCATCTGCGCCACTTCTTTTTCTTCCAGATAGGCCACAAGAGCTTCAGGATCATCGAATGACCTGGTCTGATTATGCAAAGTTACTTGCATCTTAGCCGGATACAGAATACCATAACGCGCTTGAAGCTGTTGAAGGCGCGGTCTTAGCGCCAAGAATCTTCTCCTCCGATCGACGGTGGTCTTAGCCAGATCAGGGTAGAAAGACAACTTATGGCCCTCAAATTCCAGGGGCGCCCGCACCCGTGCCGCTTCCATAATCTGTGCAACTTGCGGGTATCGGAGAATCCGGAAAATAATAGGTCTCGGCATCCTGCCGTGTGGTGTAGAGTATGAAAGAACCCGATGGGCACGGTCAATTTCTAAGTCTTTCTCAAAAGTGAGCTTAAGCGTCGAGGGGATCAACTTCCCCAAAAAGGTTATCATGTCCTTGCCCTCGGCCCCCTCCGGGATTCTGAGCAGCCTCACATTGTTCCGACAGGCACGGTTATTACCATCTTCTACATCCCTCTGCAGCGCCCGGAGCTGTTTCTCCAATTTGCCCATTTTCTCTAAGCGGGCACTGTGCACGGCCAGGATACCTTCAACTTTTTCTTGTCGAAGAGAGATCCCTTCGATTTTGCTCTGTAGCACGGTGATTTCCTCGTGCACTGTGTTCAAATTTATTTATTTATTCATTTATTTATTTGTATTTATATCCCGCTTTTCACTGGGTCAAAGCATTCAATTGGGGGATACATTTAACACGAGGGGATATAAGACACATACGATAATACTTACAGGGAACATGGGCAATGGAGGGTTAAGTGGCTTGCCCAAGACCACAAGGAGTGCCTATAGGACTAGAAATCCCAGTCCCTCCGGCCTGAGATTGCTGTCCCCAGGTGGGACTTGAACCCCTGGCCCTCCGGCCTGAAGTACCTTGTCCTAACCACTAGACCACTCCTCCCACTCCTGTTCAAAGACTCGCCATTGGCTTTGACCAGCTCCTTCACGCCACGAATCTCTGCTAGGAGCTCTTGGAAGGCCTCAGGCCCTTCATGTGCCACCGCCATCTTTTGCGGAGAGAGGGGTTCAGTTTTGGACCTCTTCCCGCTACTATTCAGCATGCCCGAATAATTCGAGCCGCACCAGTTTAGGTCCCGCCATCCCCTGGGCTCACCGTGGCTCGACCAGGTATTCTCACTTCGTGGTGCACTGCAATTTCTGTCAGGATTCTTGACGGGCCTCTACTGAGCCTCCGCGCTATGCGACCGACCTGCTCGGCATCAGGCTCCGCCCCCCATGACATGCAATCTTATCATTTAATACAACAGATGAAAACCATTTGGTCAATCCAGTCTGCTCAATTACCACTACTACTACTACTAATACTGAGCATTTGTATAGCGCTACAAGTCGTATGCAGCACTGCACAGACATGTAAGAGACAGTCCCTGCTCATCAGAGCTTACAATCTAGTCAAGACAGACAACACAGAAGGTGTAGAGAGGGATAAAGCAAGGGGGAAAGGTAAAGAAACAAGATCAGGTGAGTCAAGATCCAAAAGCAGCAACGAAGAAGTGAGTTTTCAGCCTGGATTTGAAAAGGGTCAGAGAAGGTGCCTGGCATACAGACACAGGTAGTTTGTTCCAGGCATAAGGTGCAGCAAGATGAAAGGAGCGAAGTCGGGAGTTGGAATAGAAGGGTACAGATAGAAGCAGTTTGCCAGAAGAGCGGAGATCCCGAGGGGAGGTATAAGGAGAGATAAGAGAAGAGAGGAAGTGAGGAGCTGCAGTGTGAATGCATTTATAGGTCAGCAGGAGAATTTAGAACGGATAGGGAGCCAATGAAGCGACTTGAGAAGAGGGGTAATATGGACATGACGAGGCTGGCGGAAGATTAACTGCGCAGCACAGTGTTGAACAGATTGAAGGGGAGAGAGATGATTCAAAGGGAGACCAGCAAGGAGTAGGTTACAGTAGTCAAGACGGGAGGTGATTTAAGGAGTGCATAAGCGTCTTAGTAGTGTGTTCAGAAAGGAATGGGCGGATTTGCCCCTAACTACACTACTCCAGGAATGGGCGGATTACCCCTAACTACACTCCTTCAGCTCCGACCATCACTCTTTACCTTTACTGCTGCCATCTGGTTTAAGGAGATCTTCCATCTGTCAATCGTACAATCTTGGTCATCTATAGGAGAATCCTTATCCTTTCTGACAAACTATGGAGTGTACAGAGCACTTTGGCACTTCAGAAGCTAAAGAAGAACTATTCCCCACTTAGTCCCAAACATATTCCCTTCTATCTCAATACATTCCCCTGAATAATAACACCAACACCTCATATGATAAACACGCCTCATAATATATAGAAGACAGAATAATCCCTACATAGATATTACTAATGACAACCTCACTAAATACTCTAGTTAATACTACAGCTCTCATGATTATACAAATGTACCTAACAGAATGCATTAACAATGCAACATGTAACACTCTCGAAAGATGAATATGTAAATGTATAAATATAAAATCTGTAAATATGTTGAGTATCTAATCCTTGTAAATATGTTGATTATTATTTAATCCTTCATCACCCATGTAAAAAGTTGAAGACATCGTACCCTACGTACGGATGCTGATAAGTTACCCGTTTGAATAAGTTGTAATGTAACGGTCCAGTTTTTGTTCGATGTAAACCGCTTTGATTCTGCTGAAAGGCGGTATACAAAACAGTCCAATAAATAAATAAATAAATAAGCCAACATTCCATCTCTCTCCCTCCGATTAAGCCATATGATTGTTGTAATGACAAATGCTGGGAAACCATAAACAAATCCAGTTTAACTGAAAAATTCCTCTTGAGAGCTGCATATAAGTCTGATTTTCAGAATAACTAGCTATGTAAATTAGTCTAATTAAATTAAATATATGCAAATTCAACAGATAAATATTCAGGATATCTACAATGAAATCCAAGGGGAAGTGCAGCATAAAACTCACCAGCTGTGGTTGGTGAATTGCTGTGCTTCTCTTATGGGGTGAGAATATAGTACTCCCCCCAAGTCTTGCTGGGTACCTTCATGTGGTGACCCTGTTGTACAAAAGCTATACTGAATCCCAGCAAGGCAACACTACAATTGAAGTATGGTAGAAACGAAAAAGAAAAATATACACTGGCCACACGTCGCCCAGGATAAAAAGGTGCCCACCCACAGCTTACACAGTAGGGCTAACAATGGTGGTTGCGATAGTGCAAGTGCTGCAGATGTAGGTAACATCCCTGCCACAGATAAAGGCCATGGTAAGCCTGTTCATGGATCCATTGTGGCAGGAGATAAACCACAGAAATTAATGAAAAAGTTAAGAGGATTAACTACGGTTAAGTGGAATTCTACAGATAAAGAGGAGATAATGTACTGCTATTTTTATGCTACAAACCTTATATTTAAATTAAGAGGGTATCCAAAGAGAATCCACCAAAACTGGAAGAAAAAGGAAAATTGCCACTAGAAAAACTGCAAAAGGCAACAGATGCAAATTTAAGATCTTGAATTTTGCAGATCAAAGCAAAGAAGTATGTGAATGATAACATCTGGAAGCAACTAAGGGCTTCCCTAGAAAAAGAAATACAGGGCGCAGGAGGAGATCTGGGTGAGAGTACCAGAAGAAAGAAATGCACAGAAACAGAAAGAGCAGTTGGGGGGGGGGGGGGGGGAGGAGATGGAGTGTGGAGATCTGGAACTGCAGGACAGTGAGATAACTACAGGACAGATCAAATATCAACTGCAGAGGAGGAAAAAAAGAGAGGAGAAAGACCCAGAGGTGGAGGAATTCAAGATCAAACTCCTTGTCCACATAAAAAAAAATTAATATGCTGGATTTTAGGCAAAGGAAATATTACTCAAGTTAAATTTAACACCTAAGGTTCAGGCAGTATGTGGACAGGCATTCAAACTAGGGAAAGGGGGTGAAGGATGGAGAAGGACAAGTTCAGTATGTCACTCCCAGCAAAAGCAAAACAACATTGGAAACAACCACACTTTTGAACCACACATCAATGACAAGATGGAAGGGGTGTGTAGAACAAAATCCATGCAAAATGCAGGCAAGCCAATCAAAAAATGCTGGAAAGCAAGCCTAGTCAACAAAGTTCCTGATCTGGAAGCCCTAATGTTGGAAATAGACTTGGACACTGTGGCCATTACAGAAACATGATTTAATGAGTCACATGAATGGGATATAGCCATAGCTGGCTATAATCTATTTAGAAGAGATAGAGAGGGTAGAAAAGGAGGAGGAGTAGTCCTATATGTCAAAAGCAATATTAAAGCTGCTGAAATGCAGGGGATGTGGGGAAAAGAAGAAGCGCTGTAGATTGTGTTGGAAAGAGGAGATGGCACCGTCATCCATACTGGTGTGGTCTACAGGCCTCCAAATAAAACCGAAGACATGGATAGCGAATTGACTGTTGGTATTGCAAAGATAGCCATGATGGTAAAAGTGATCATATTGGGTGACTTTAATCTACTCAATGTGGATTGGAGTATTCTTTCTGCAAATCTGGAAAGAAGTAAAAAAAAATTGTGGATGCCTTCCAAGATGCATTACTTAAACAAATGATGATGGAACCGACCAAGAAGAGCTCAGTGCTGGATTTCGTGTTCACCAACGGAGATAGCGTGTCAAATTTAGGTGGGTGCTCATGTGAGCAGCAGCAATCATGAGATAAAAGCCAAGGGATCCGATCACAACAAGCTCAAAGTCCTAGAATTCGAATTGGGGATCCAAGATGGCGCCTTAACAGGATGTGGTGCGAGCTGCTCCGCTAAATTTGCCTCTTTTGTCTTTTTGGAGTTGTTTTTCCTATTTGCCTATGCAGAAACAGAAGGCAAAGGGTAAGGGAGGATTACCTACAGGGCAGCGCACCATGGAGACCTACGCAGCAGCGAAGGAATCGGGCGTCCCATTGGCCGTGGCAGAGGAGAAACATAGAAACATGATGACAGAAAAAGACCACAAGGCCCATCTAGTCTGTCCTTCCATAACAACAACTACAACAGTCCACTTTTTACCTTTAGAGATCCTCTGTGTTGGTCCCATGCTTTTTTGAATTCAGTTACTGTCCTCATCTCTACCACCTCCACTGGGAGACTATTCCACGGATCCACTACTCTTTCCGTAAAGAAATATTTCCGCATATCACTCCTGAATCTATCTCCCTTCACCCTCATCCCATGTCCCCTCGTCGCAGAACTTGCTTTCAATTGAAAGAGGCTCTCTCCCTGAACATTTATGCCACGGAGGTATTTAAACATCTCAATCATATCACCTCTATCCCGCCTTTCCTCTAAGGTGTACATATTAAGATCCTTAAGTCTGTCCTCATATGCTTTATAATGAAGACCACTAATCATCTTAGTAGCAACCCTCTGCACCGACTCCATCCTGTTCACATCCTTTTGAAGGTGCGGTCTCCAGAATTGCACACCATACTCCAAATGAGGTCGCACCAAAAACTTATACAGAGGCATTATCACCTCCTTTTTTCTGCTAGCCATTCCTCTCCGTATGCACCCAAGCATCCTTCTAGCTTTTGCCGTCGCCTTTTCTACCTGTTTAGCTACTTTAAGATCATCGGACACAACTACGCCTAGGTCCCGCTCTTCTTTAGTGGACAAAAGTACTTCACCTCCTATACTGTATTGCTCCCTTGGATTGCTGCAGCCCAAATGCATGACCTTACATTTTTTAACATTAAATCCCAGTTGCCAAATTCTAGACCATTCTTCAAGCTTAGCTAGATCCCTCCTCATGTTATCTACACCTTCGTGCGTGCCTACTCTATTGCAGATTTTGGTATCATCCGCAAAGAGGCAAACCTTACCCGACAGCCCTTCCGCTATATCACTAACAAAGATGTTAAAAAGAATCGGACCAAGGACAGATCCCTGGGGTACACCACTGGTAACATCCTTCTCCTCAGAGTGAGCTCCATTTACTTGTACTCTTTGTCGCCTCCCACCCAACCAATTTCTAACCCAAGCAGTAACTTTAGGGTCCATCCCTAGGGTGCTCAGTTTGTTTATAAGTCGCCTGTGAGGAACAGTGTCAAAGGCTTTACTGAAATCTAAATACACCACATCTAGAGCTCTCCCGCGGTCCAACTCCCTGGTCACCCAGTCAAAGAAATCAATCAGATTTGTCTGACAAGACCTGCCTCTGGGGAATCCATGCTGCCTCGGATCCTGTAATCCGCTGGACTCCAGAAACCTCACTAATTTCTCTTTCAACAGCGTTTCCATTAATTTACTTACCACTGAAGTTAAACTAACCGGCCTGTAGTTTTCAACCACATCCTTACTACCGCTTTTGTGTAAAGGCACCACATGAGCCTCTCTCCAGTCCTTTGGCACCACTCCCGACTCCAATGAGGCATTGAAAAGGTCAGTCAGTGGAGTTGCTAGAACGTCCCCAAGTTCCCTCAGTATTCTAGGGTGTATCCCATCCGGTCCCATCGCTTTGTCTACTTTAAGTTGAGCTAGTTTCTCACGAACACAGTCTTCTGAAAATTGTTCAAGATGTCCCTCGCTTCTGTTCTTATTTGTGGGTGTTTTCTGAGGTCCTGCTCCTGGTTCTTCATCTGTGAACACAGAACAAAAATATTTGTTAAGCAATTCTGCTTTATCCTTATCAGCTTCTACATATTCCCCCCCTGCACCCTTGAGTCTGACAATACCACTTTTGCCCTTCCTCTTCTAACTAATATATCTGAAAAATGTCTTATCCCCCATTTTATTGCATTGGCTATTTCCTCCTCCTTTTGAATCTTTGCCTTCTTGACTACTTTGCTAGCTTCTCTAAGTTTTTCCAAATACAGATGCCTGTCTTCCTCTCTCTGTGATCTCTTGTATTTCATGAAGGCCTCCCTCTTTTTCTTCACTTTTTCAGCTACTTCCTTTGAAAACCATAGCGGTCTCCTGTTCCTTTTGCCTTTATTTACCTTTTTAACAAAAAGGTTGGTTGCCTTTAAAATACCCCCTTTCAGTTTTGCCCACTGTTTTTCTACATCCCCAGCTGTTCCCATCCCACTAACAACTCCCTGAGGTATTGGCCCATCTTCGCAAAGTTAGTCTTCCTAAAGTCTAAGATCTTCACCTTGGAATGGATTCTAACAGCCCTAGTCCTAATACTGAACCACACCATCTGGTGATCACTGGATGCAAAATGATCTCCCACTACAACATCAGAAACACTTTCACCATTGGTAAGCAGCAAGTCCAGTATGGACCCTTCTCATGTGGGGTCTGTTACCAATTGCCTGAATAGTTCTCCCTGTAGAGAATCCAGGATCTCCTTACTCCTAGATGATACTGCAGCAGGAATGTGCCAATCAACATCTGGCATATTGAAATCTCCTAGCAGTAGCACTTCCCCTTACCTAGCAATGCTGCGTATGTCTTCAATTAACTCTCTGTCCACCTCTTCCTCTTGTGAGGGAGGTCTGTATAGCACACCAATGCAAATAGATTTCTCTTTCCCTCTTTCTAGTTTAACCCACAATGCCTCCTCTCTCCCTTTTAAGCTCTGTAATTCCAAAGCTTTAATAGTAGTTTTTACATATAGTGCCACTCCTCCTCCCCTTCTTCCTACCCTGTCCTTTCTGAATAAAGTATAGCCAGGTATAGTTACATCCCAGTCATGGTTTTCTGTGAACCATGTTTCTGTAACTGCCACTAAATCCAAGTCAGACACTCCCACCAAAGCTTCAACTTCAGAGATCTTATTTCCCATGCTACGGGCATTAATACACACTGCTTTCCATATGTTACCCCTGTTACCCATTTCCATAAAGGTATTTAATGTATCACTTACCTGGGGGCTTTCTTCACCCATCCCCAACGAATCTAGTTTAAAGCCCTCTTCAGTAGATTAGCCAGTCTACTACCAAAGATGCGTTGACCTTTCTTGGACAGATGGATGCCATCTCTGCTCTGCAACCCTTGGAACAGCATCCCATGGTCTAGGAAACCAAAACGCTCTCAAAGACACCATCCACGCAGCCATGCATTAATCTCCAGGATGCGAGCCTCTCTGCCTTGGCCTTTACCCTCAACAGGGAGGATTGAAGAGAACACCACCTGTGCACCTACCTGCTTCACCCTCTGTCCCAGAGCCATGAAGTCACTTTTGATACGTTCCGAGGTATACCTGGCAGTATCATTTGTTCCAACATGGATTAGCAACATTGGGTAATAGTCAGTGGGCTTGATGAGTCTCGGCAAACTCTCCGTAACATTTTGGATCTTGGCACCAGGCAGACAGCATACCTCTCTGGACATCAAGTCTGGTCGGCAGATGGACGCCTCAGTACCCCTCAGAAGAGAGTCTCCAACCACCACTACCCTTCGTTTCCTTCTGGTCACTGATTCCGCAACTATGGGGTACTTGAACTCTGGTTCTTCCCTTTCCAGGGATGCTTTCACCTCCTCCACTTCCAGGGCTGCATAATGGTTCTTCAATTCAAGGGCTGGAGAAGTTGGATTGGTGATTTTGCAGGCTCTGGTGACTTTTGTCCAACCATCGACATTCTGTTGGCACCCATCTTCTCCTGTGCTGGAGAGCCTGGTTGCTGCAAGAAGCATCTCATCAATGTACTTCTCACTGTCTTGAATGCTCCTCAGCCTCGCCACCTCCTCTGTGAGTTCCTCCACTTGTTTCCTCAGAGCTTCAGCATGCAGGCACCCTGCACATGGAACCGGTTCTTCAACTGGCAATAGGACCTCTGTCTGGACCGAGGCAGAAGCTGTAACGGGGGCAACAGCTTTAGCAATACGATTTTTCCCAGCCATTGTTCTGTTTGTGGAGCTTAGGTATCTGTTAAAGCAAAAGAGAGAGATCTACCAAGTACCAGCTGGTTTCGCAGCTGTCCTTTCAAAGAAAAAGCAGTTAAATCTCTTTAATTATATTCAAAATGTGCTGGTCCAATTCACTGTGATTTGTTAAAGGGGGAGGTGCCCTATAAAGCAAGACTGCTCACTAGGGGTGGGTGGGAGTCGGGGTGGGTAGGGAGGGAACTAACACCTGATTAGGTGTTAGCAGTTCCTGAACCTGAGGAGGTTACAGAGTTCAGCAATCTACTGTGCTCAAGTAATGTTCCCCTAAAACAGCAAAAATGAAATTAACCCTGCTTTAAAAAATATACACAAAACCCTTTTAAGAGCTCCCAGTCAGAGAGCTAGCAATGTAACAAAAGTAAAACCAAACAAAGAAACCCTCAAATCCTTACTTACTGTTTGATGTGTGGAGCCCTGGTTAAGAAAGCCTCAAAGAGGCAGGGCAAAGGAGCCTTTTAATGCAGGCTTCAACTGCACTCAGGAAACAGGCCCACTAACTCCTGATTAGGTGTTAGCAGTTCCTGAACCTGAGGAGGTTACAGAGTTCAGCAATCTACTGTGCTCAAGTAATGTTCCCCTAAAACAGCAAAAATGAAATTAACCCTGCTTTAAAAAATATACACAAAACCCTTTTAAGAGCTCCCAGTCAGAGAGCTAGCAATGTAACAAAAGAAAAACCAAACAAAGAAACCCTCAAATCCTTACTTACTGTTTGATGTGTGGAGCCCTTGGTCTGGGCAGCGATGTTTCGCTGAGCCCCGCTGGCACCTCTATTCCTCCTGCGCCTGGTGTGATGGACGCTACTGCAGTGTCGGTAAGCTGGGACGTCCTCTCTTCTGGGAGTGCAAAGGCGGCTGCTGTTTTGTCGATTTCTGATGAAACTCAGTTGCCGGGTCCGCAGGAGGGTGCAGCTGACCGGAGGAGTTTGGTGCCCCCAGATTCCAGTCCTGACTTTCAGATTATTTTTCCTCTTTTACGGCATCCTCAAGAAGTAACGCCGGATTCAATTTGGCCTGCCCTGCAGTCGGTGCACCAACTGTGTGCTGTGGCGTTCCAAGCCCTGACTCCACTCCCAAATCTATTGGAGAGCGTGGAGAAAAGATTGGAAGCCCAGCAAGGGCTAATTACTGTGCTAAATGAGAAATTCCAAAGGGTTCAAGATCAGCAGGCGGTGTTCTCGAAGGATAGATTGTTGTTTCAGTGGAAGATTGAAAATCTGGAGAACGCTTACAGGTCTTTGAACCTTAGGGTTTTGAATTTTCCTCGCGTTTCTGGCTCTCTGGCCAGGAACCTGTTTCACAAGTTCCTGAAAGAAGTTTTTGGATATCCTGAGGCTGGCTTTCCTCCTTTACAGAAGATTTATTATTTAGGATCTGGACTCACTAAGGACTCTTTTGCTTCAGTTCCTGCTCCTAAAGCCTGTGTTTCATTGGATTCTCTTGACCTTGGGAACCATAGGCAGCTCTATAATGAGGCCAAGTGAGGCGGTGGCCTCAGGCGGCAGCTTTTTGGGCTTTTTTGGGGCGGTAAAATTGCCCCCAAAAAGACCGCCGTCACCCCCTCACTCAGCCTTCAAAATAAAAGAAAAAAACAAAACTCCAGCGCAAGAAGCAGGTGCCGCTGCTGCTCCAGCAGTGGCAGCAGCAGAATGAGGAGCCCCGCGGCCACCCACCCGCCCCCTCCCCCGCTCTGCTTTGCAGAGCCATGGCGAAGGGACAGTGTTTCCCTTAACCGCAGCTCTGTTAAAGCTGAGCCCGAGGTGCTGATGCTCAGGAAATACTGTTTCCCATCAGCACCTCGGGCTCAGCTTTAACAGAGCCGCGGTTAAGGGAAACACTGTCCCTTTGCTGCGGCTCTGCAAAGCAGAGCCGGGGAAACCAGCAGGCTCTCCGGGGGGGTGGGCGGGCGGCCGCAGGGCTCCTCAATCTGCCGCCACCGCTGCTCGAGCAGCAGCAGCAGCTGCTTCTTACGCCAGAGTTTTGTGTTTTTTTTTCAATTTCCCTGGGTTGGGGGTGAGGGGTCTAGGACTGGAACTGGGCTGATAGGGGGGGGGGGTAGGACAGGAACTGGACTGATTGGGGGGTTTAGAACTGGAAATGGGCTGATGGGGGTTAGGAATGGCAATAGGCTATGGGGGGGTTAGAAGGAAATGGGCTGATGGGGGTTAGTATTGGAAATGGGCTGATCGGGAGGTGGCTAGGACTGGTAATGATCTATGGGGAGGTTACAATTGGAAATGGGCTGATGGGGGGTTAGGACTGGAAGTCGACTGATGGGGGTTTAGAACTGGAAATGGACTGATCAGAAGGGGGCTAGGACTGGTAATGGGCTATCGGAGAGGGGTAAAACTGGAAATGGGCTGATAGAGGGGTTAGGACTGGTAATGGGTTATTGGGGGGTTAGAACTGGAAATAGGCTGATGGGGGGTTAGTACTGGAAATGGGCTGATCGGGAGGGGGGCTAGGACTGTTAATGGGCTATGGGGGGGTTAGAACTGGAAATGGGCTGATGGGGGGGTTAGGACTGGAAATCAACTGATGGTAAACTACTTAACAAATAGAATGCAACAGGTACGCTTCAATAACGAGCAAGCAAAGCCTTCCCCCCAAACCCAAGGAATACCTCAGGGCTCAGATATCTCCTCCCTGCTATTCAACGTTTACATCCAGCCAGTTTGTACGATTTTCCAAAAGCACAGCATCAGCTACCACTTATACGCAGATGACATCATGATGTACACACAACTTGATATAAACAATCCTAATTTCAACCAAATAGAAGAATGCCTACGTGAAATGCCTACGTGAAAATTGGCTCCAATGCAATATGTCGATAAACCACAAAAAAACTGAAGTGATGTTCATATCAGGAAAACAAGACTTCAAACCTCCTGCTACAATCACCCTGAACAGCAACACCTATCACTCTAAAAATGAGATCAAATATCTAGGAGTACTAATTGATGCTAACATAAAAATGGACAAACACCTCCGGATAACCAACAGAGCAATATTTCACAAGCTGAGAGTTCTACAACCCCTACGCAGCATAATTGACCACACGGACTTCAGAACAGTAGCTCAGGCGCTCATCATTCCCCACTTTGACTACTGTAATGCCATCTTGCAAGGTCTACCGAAAAAAACCTTAAACATCCTACAAATGGCACAAAATGTATCAGCCAGGATTATCATGAATAAGAAACTGATAGATCACATTACACCAGTCCTGACTGAGCTTCACTGGCTCCCCATCCCTGCATGAATAATATACAAAATACTGGTAACAACATTCAAAATCATTCACAAAATATCCCCCTTATTCCTCGATAACCTCATCACCACTCAGCCCCCCAACAGATGCCGGCGGACTGCTAACCTGAACACACTCTGCGTTCCTAGCAGTATAAGAGCAGTCAAAGAACGGACGAACAACCGGGCATACACGTACGCTGCACCCATGCTTTGGAACCAGCTGCCTCATGAGATACGCCTGATCAATGACCTACAGGACTTCAGAAAAAAGCTTAAAACCCACCTGTTCCAATCACATTACGGCATCACCTAGGCAGATTCAACCATTATCTTTGCCCACGTTGCCTACCTACCTCCTTAGCACATGGGACATAGAAATCTATTTCACCGATCTCACATCTATTGTGATTTAAAATGTTTATACGTATATATTCACTGTTAATACGACTGCATATTTGGCGATGTAATGTATAACTGTAATTTATGTTGTTGATCAAACTGTAATTTATCTGGTTGCTCAAATGTATAATTGTAATTTATGTGGTTGATGTGCACCCCTCCCTCAAATCAGACTGTAATCTTAAATTGTTCTGTACATACTCCCTTGTTTTTTCCACCAACAGACCGCTGCTGATCGCTGGAAGTAGCGGCATACAAATATATACCAAATAAATAAATAAAATAAATGGGGGTTTAGAACTGGAAATGGACTGATCAGGAGGGGGGTTAGGACTGATAATGGGCTATCGGGGGGGGGGGGTAGAACTGGAAATGGGCTGATGGGGGCTTAGGACTGGAAATGAGCTGATCGTAGGGGGCTAGCACTGGTAATGGGCTGTAGGGGGAGGGCTAGGTATGGAAATGGACTGATAGGGGTTTAGAACTGGAAATGGGCTGATGGGGGGGGGGGGTTAGGACGGGTAATGGGCTGATTGGGGTGCTAGGACTGAAAATGGACTTATTGGAGGGTTACGACTGGTAATGGGCTGATTGGGGGGCTAGGACTGGGGTGGGCTGATAAAGGGGATAGGACTAGAAATGGGCTGGGACAGGAAATGGGCTAATAGGGGAGGGGAGGAGAGTGCTGCTGGCCCTGAAAGAAAACTAGGGGCTAGGGCTACAAATGGGCTGATGCGGGGGGGGGGGGGGGGATGGTAGAATAGGACTGGAAGGGAGCAGATACTGAGAGGGTCTGCCAGGGGAAGGATGGAGCAGGAAAAGAAGGAGGGGGCTGGAAAGCAGCTGACACCTGGAATGTACCGAAGGGGGACTGGAAAGGAGCTGACACTTGGGGATGGGAGTGGTAGGTAGCTGGGTAATAGGGAGGAGGCTGGAAGGGAGCTGACATGTGAATGGCACTGGAAGAGAGATGGACAGAGGGTAGGGTGGCTGGAAGGGAGCTGACTGGGGGGTGGCACTGAGAGTGAACCTGAGCTGATACCTGGGATGGTATTTGGACTAGAAGGGGCTGGACAGTGGGAAAGGAGGGGGACTGGAAGGGAATGGACACAAGTGGCAGTCATGGGAATGCAAGGTGGTTGACATTGGAAGGTACTGGGAGGGGAGGACTGGAAAGGGGACTGATACTGGGGAGGGTTACTGAAACTGGAAATGGGCTGATGGAAGGAAGTGAAGAAAACAAAAGAAGAGATAAGAAATGGCAGATGGACCATGGAGCATAGACCACAGAAAGAGAGCTAAGAGAAGACAGGAAAGCAGAAGCCTCAGATCGGGACCAGCATGATCAGAGAATAAAATGGTCAGACAACAAAGGTAGAAAAAATAATTTTATTTAATTTTGGTGATTGGACTTTGTGCTATTTTTATATTTTACACAGCATTGGGGAACTGCATCTCTTATTTATCTGATGTTGCACTGCATGTGGACTGGTTTCTTAGGGTTTAAATTTAAATTTTGTCTACATATTTTTATTTTTACTTTAGATTGTGGTTACTTATTCTGTACTTGGTGAAGGTCGATGTTGTGCGTGTGTGACCGAGGTGTTCTGTTAACATGCAGTTTGTATATAAAGATCTATACTATACTGTAGTAATTTATTTATTTAACAGTATTTCTATACCGCCTTCTCCTTCAATCAAGGCGGTTTCCACGGCAAACAATCAAGGAGTGTTCGTGTGTTATCATGCAGTGGTGTGTGTAGCATGTTAGTGGTGACGAGTATTTGATTTGGGTTGTGTATTCTACTTTGTGCGCTATTATACATCGTGAGCTAATATACATTCATATATACAAGCTTAGGATGGGGGGGAGGGTCCAATGTTCTGGTTTGGTTGGTAGCTCATGTGACATGTCCATAATTTGACTTGTTCAGCTTTTCAAATAGGTGCATGGATGTTCCAAGGCCCACTGTAGTATTTACAGTGACGCTTTTTTTTGGATGGGCTCCTTATGTGACTTTTGGAAGTTTGTGCTAATATGGTATGGTATGGTATGGTATGGTAGGTTTGATTTTTGTTGTAAGGGGAACTTGTCTGCATTATTGGAACAGTCATCTAAAACAGTAGTGACTAAAGTGACATTATTCATTTCTTTTGTTTTCCCTGAAGACAGAGATGCTTTATTACGTTTGTTTCTTAAGAAAACTGATATTGCCTTTATTGGGGGTAATATTCAGATATTTACGGATATGTCCCGTTGGACACAAGTCCGAAGGAAGACGTTTTTGGAGCTGCAAACTGAAGTGGTTGCAGTGGGTGCAAAGTTCCAACTTAGATTTCCTTGTAAATGTATACTTCATTATCAAAATTCTGTATATCATTTCTTTGAGCCTTCTCAATTACATTTCTTTTTGGATGCTAAGAAATTGTAGGGCTGAGCTGAGTTAGAGGGTTTAATTGCTGTCTTTTTAATGTATATGTTTTGCCGTACTGTTTTGTTTATTTTGGTTTTATATTTCTTTTTTTTCCTGCTCCTCAGGGTTGTGATCCTTGGATTTCTCTAAATTGTGGTCTACTACATTTGGTTTTGTAGTCCTTTAGGGGTCTGGTTTTATTCCTTCTTTATGAAATTTCCCTTGTATTATTGTGTTAATTGAATGTTTTTTCCTACTTCCAAGTTTGGCTTGGTTTATGATTGTAAAATTTGATAAATATAAAATAAAATTTTTAAAAAGTCACAGAATTCAAGAACACTGACGTCAGTAAAATGGCCAAGTACCTGAAGGAGAAGTTGGCAGAGTGGGAGGGGATTAGGGAAGTGGAATTGCAATCGGCTAAACTAAAGGAGGCAATAAAAGGTGCAACAGATACATATGAAAGGAAAGTAAATAAAAACAAGAGGAAGAGGAAAAGAAGTAGCTGCACAAATAAAGGCAAAAAACAGGCTTTCACAAAATTCAGAAGCTCGCAAACAGAGGAACACAGAAAAGAATACAAACTAAAAGAGAAATAAGGATAGCAAAATCTAAGGCAGAAGAAAAGATGGCTAAAGATGTGCAGTGTGGCGACAAAACATTTTTCAGGTATATTCGGGAGAGGAGAAAAATCAGAGTTGGAACTACAGGACTCAAAAGTGCTGGGAACGGATTCGTGGAAAGTAACATTGAAAAAGCGAAAATGCTAAACAAATAATTCTGCTCTGTTTTTACTAAAGAAAATCCTGGAGAAGGGCCACCTGTGATTCCCAAATGGGAATGGAGTAGATACCACACCATTCACAGAAGATGACGTGTTAGAACAGCTTGCAAAAATGAACGTGGACAAAGCTATGGGACCAAATGGGATACATCCCAGGATACTGAAAGAGCTCAGAGAGGTTCTTGCAGGGCTGTTAACAGATGTTTTTAATAGATCCTTGGAGACAGGAGATGTTCCACGGGATTGGAAAAGGGCTGATGTGGTACCTCTTCACAAAAGTGGTAGTTGGGAAGAAGTGACAAACTACAGGCCAGTAAGAACATAAGATATGTCATACTGGGTCAGACCAAGGTCCATCAAGCCCAGGATCCTGTTTCCAACAGTGGCCAATCTAGGTCATACGTTTCTAGCAGTTTCCACAAAAGACACAGGTTCCACAGTGCTTGTATTGGGTCAAGCAGTGATATCCTGGGTTCCTTTTAATAATGGTTTATGGAACTTTCATCCAGGAACTTGTCCAAATCTTTTTTAAACCCAGCTACACTAAAAGCTTTTGCTACATCCTCTGGTAACAAATTCCAGAGTTTGATTACACATTGAGTGAAAAAATATTTCCTCTTATTAATCTTAAATAGGTTACCATGTAGCTTCACTGCATGTCCCCTAGTCTTTCTATATTCTGATGATGTAAAGAATCGATCAACGTTTATCCGTTCCACTCCATTCATTAATTTATAGACCTCTATCATATCTCCCCTCAGCCATCTCTTTTCCAGGTTGAAGAGCCCTAACCTTTTTAGCCTCTCTTCATAGGGGTATCCTTCCATCTCCTTTACCATTTTGGAGGCTCTTCTCTATACCTTTTCTAATAATGCTATATCCTTTTTAAGATACGGCGACCAGAATTTCACACAATACTCAAGGAGCGGTTGCACCATGGAACGATACAGAGGCATTATAATATCCTTTGTTTTATTTTCCATTCCTTTCTTTATGATACCTAGCATTCTATTTGCTCTCTTGGCCACCACTGTACACTGGGTGGAGGGTTTCAACACGTTATCCATGGTGACAACTAAATCTTTTTCCTGGGTGGTGGTTCCTAATGTGGAACCTTGCATCGTGTAGCCATAGTTTAGGTTGTTCTTTCCTAGATGCATAACTTTGCATTTGTCCACATTAAATTTAATCTGCCATTTGGATGCTCAGTGTTCCAATTTATCAAGATCCTCTTGCAATTTTCCACAATCCCCATGGGTTTTAACAACTTTAAATAGTTTTGTGTCATCTGCAAATTTGATAACCTCACTTGTTATTCCCTTTTCCAGGTCATTTATGAATATGTTAAAAAGAAGCACAGATCCCTGGGGTACTCCACTATTCACCTTTCTCCATTGGGAAAATTGGCCATTTAGCTCTAAGAACCTTCTGCTTTCTATATTTTAACCAGTTCCTGATCCACAAAAGTACACTGACTTTTTAGTTTTGTCAAAAGTCTCTGATGAGGGACCTTGTCAAAGGCTTTCTGAAAGTCCAGATATCAACCGACTCAACACCTTCAAAAAAACATAACAGATTAGTAAGGCAAGATCTTCCTTGTCTAAAGCCATGGTGGCTCTCTCCCATTAAGCCATGACTATCTACATATTCAATAATTTTGTTCTTTATGATGGTTTGTACTATTTTCCCCAGTACTGATGTCAGGCTCATCAGTCTGTAGTTTCCCGGATCACCCCTGGAATCCTTTTTAAATTGGCATTACAGTGGTCGTCCTCCAATCTTTAGGACCATTGGATCTTTAGAGGAGGAGTGGCCTAGTGGTTGGGGCAAGGTACCACAAGCCAGAAGGTCAGTGGTTCAAATCCTACTAGAGGACAGCAACCTTGGGCCAGAAGGACTGGGGTTTCTAGTCCCACACATACTCCTTGTGGTCTTGGGCAAGCCACTTAACCCTCCATTGCCCATGATCCCTGTAAGTATTAGTGTATGTGTCTCATATCCTTCATGTTAAATGTATCCTCCAACCACTTTGACCCAGTGAAAAGCAGGATATGAATGTACCTAAATAAATTACAGATGATTTTAATGATAGCTCACAGATTACTAATAGCAGGTCTACAATCTCATATTTCAGTTCTTTCAACACGCTTGGATGTATACCTTCCGGTCCAGGTGATTTTCTACTCTTCAATTTATCAAAAAGTTTATTTATTTATTTAACATTTCTTCTATACCGCGCTATTATAATCAGCGCGGTGTACATCTAACAAAAACATACTACAATGCATACAGGCAACATTGAGTTGTAATACATCTTCCCAGTGTATCGATATTTCTTTCAATTCTTCCGCAGTATCACCTTTAAATACCACTTCAGTCATGGGTAACATCCCTACATCTTTCTCAATAAAGACCGAAGCAAAGAATTCATTCAGTCTCTCCGCTATGGCCTTGTCGCCTCTTAGTGCCCCTTTTACCTCTCTAACATCCAATGGTCCAACTGACTCTCACAGGTTTTTGCTATGAATGTACTCAAAAAAGTCTTTATTACTGTTTTTGCTTCCACAGCAGGCTTCTTCTCAAATTCTCTCTTTGCCTGCCTTATCAATGCCTTGCATTTAACTTGCCAGTGCTTGTGCTGTTTCCAGTTTTCGTCATTTGGCTCTTTTTCCATTTCCTGAAAGATGCTTTTTTGGCAACAACAGCCTCTCTGACCTCACCTTTAAACCATACTGGCAGTTGTTGGGACTTCCTTTCTCGTTTTTTAAAGCGTGGAATACAGCTGGTCTGGGCTTCCAAGATAGTATTTTTAAACACCCAAGCTTGATGTAAGTCTTTAACCTTTGCAACTGCTCCTTTAAGTTTTTTCTTAATTATTTTACTCATTTTATCATAGTCTCCCTTTCGAAAGTTAAAAGGTAGAACTGTGGATTTATTTACCATCCCTCCTCCAATATTAAATCAAACGCGATCATGCTATGATCAGTATTGCCAAGTGGCCCCAACACCCTTGTCTCTTGCCCCAGATCTGGTGTTCTACTAAGGACTAGGTCCAAAATTGCTTCCCCTCTGGTCGGTTCAAGAAGCAGTCATTTATTTCATCTAGAAACTTTATCTCCCTAGCATGTCCTGCCATGACACTGACCCAGTCAATACTGGGGTAATTGAAATAGCCTAGTTACTTACCTGTAACAGGTGTTCTCTTGGTGCCAACGGAGCCCACACGGAGCAAATCCCCAGCTTTCAAAGAAAGCATTTGTGAGTTGCCACCACGCATGCCTGGTCCGCTTCCTGCCCAAAAGAGCCATCTTGCTCTGTCAAATGACATAGCTAAAGACAGCAAAAAGAACAAAACAGTAATATAGGAGGACTACAACTCCAAGGCAAGGAGGAATGGTTGTGAGATCTGATTCCTGCTGTCCCTGGAGAACACCTTTTACAGGTGAGTAACTACGCTTTCTCCGGGAACAAGCAGGAAGTTAGTCCTCACATACTGTATGGGACTCCCCAGCTACAGGCTACCATGAACCCATAGCCAAAAAAAAGGCTCCCTCATCGAAAGCCGTGAGAGCCGCGAGCAGCTGCAGTGGAAAAAACTCTCAACTGACAAGGAATTAGCACTCCGGTAGCCTGAACACAGAAGGGTCGGAGGGCAGGAGCTGCCTAGACATCAGAAAGGTTATGGAGTACAGCCTAGCCGAAGTCACTGTCTCGTCGAGATTCCCTATCCAGGCAGGAGTGACCTGCGAAAGTATGAACCGAAGACTAGGTGGCGGCCCGGCAGATGTCTGCCAGAGGAACGGAGTGCAGAAGAGCGACAGAGGTTGCCATGGCCTTGACCTTGTGAGCTGTGAAACGGCCTTCCAAGGGAAGCTGTGCTTCCTCATAGGCCCAGGCAATACAGTCTGCCACCCATGTGGACAGCGTATGCTTGGTCACCGCCTGCCCCAGCTTGCTGGGGTCATAGGAAACGAAAAGCTGAGATGCTTTCCGGTGGCCTTGAGTACGTTGAATGTAGAAAGATAAGGCCCTCCTACAGTCTAGGGTATGGAGGACAGCCTCAGCATTACCAGTGTGCAATCTGGGAAAGAATTGTAGGAAGGACCACCTCCTGATTGAGGTGGAATGAGGACACCACCTTCGGAAGAAACTTAGGGTGTGTGCGAAGCACGATCGTATTCTTGTAGAACCTGTTATAAGGCCTCTCCGCCACGAGGGCCTGGAGCTTGCTCACCCTTGGGGCGGAGGTGAGTGTGACGAGGAACACCACCTTCCAGGAGAGATAGCGGAGATGACAGGTAGCCATCGGTTCAAAAGGCAGTAGGGTGAGTCGCCCCAACACTACATTGAGATCCCATTCGGCCGCCGGAGGACAGACTGGGGGCTTAGACAGGAGAAGGCCCTTAAGGAACCGGGAGACCGTCAAGTGCGCCAAGAGGGGCTTCCCATCTTCCAGATGGTGGTTGGCCGCAAGGGCACTGAGATGTACTCTGACAGAGTTGGACTTGAGCCCCGAGTCAGAGAGGTGGAGAAGGTATAGCAACACCATAACCACCGGGCAGGAAAAAGGGTCGGCTCCCCAAGCCGCACACCAGAGAGTAAATCTGCACCACTTAAAGGCGTAAGCCCATCTGGTAGACATTCTGCGTGAAGCTAGTAGAACATCCTCCACTTCTCTCAGAAGTAGGAGTGGAGCTAGTGAGACCCTTTCAGCAGCCACACCATGAGCAAAAGGGAGCTGGGGTTGGGGTGCAGGAGAGAGCCCTCCCTCCTGGGAGAGAAGCCATGGGTCTGTCCCCAAGGGGATAGGAGTAACCACCGCTAACTGCAGGAGGAGTGGAAAGACAGTAGCCGGGGCCACCATAGGGCTATCAGAATGACTGAAGCTCTGTCGCGAAGAATCTTGAACAGGGTTTTGGCGATCAGAGGTGTTGGGGGAAACACACACAGAAGACCCACCAACCATGAGATTTCAAAGGCGTCGGCAGCTACCCTGGCAGGATGTGGTTGCCGGGAACAGAAACGGGGTAACTGGTGGTTGTCCAGGCTGGCGAACAGGTCCATCATTGGCTCCCCCTAAATTTGGAAGAGCCCACAGGCCACCTTCGGATGCAGCTGCCACTCGTGTGGCTAGAGCAGTCTGCTGAGTCTGTCGGCCAGCCAATTGTCTTGACCTGGCACGTACACTGCCCTGAGGAAAATGTGTTGTCGGGTTGCGAATGAGCACAATTCCATAGCCTCCCAACAAAGGACGCGGGACCCCGTGCCCCCTTGCTTGTTCACGTAGGACATGGCAATCTTGTTGTCCGTCTGGACTAGGACAGATCTGTGACTCAGGGGTCTCCGGAACGCCCTTAGGGCAAGGCGGATCGCATGCAATTCCAACATATTGATCTGTTGGGCACTCTCGTCTGGGGACCAGACACCCTGGGTGCGATACCTCTGGCAATGGGCTCCCCAGCCCAGCAGGGAGGCATCTGTAGTGAGGACCCTCGAGTGATGAGGAGCCTGAAAAGGCATCCCCGCTTGCAAGTGGTGGGGTGACTGCCACCAGTTCAGGGACTGTGCCAGGCACCTGATGACTTTGATTCTGTCCCGGAGATGCCCCATTGCCTGGGACCACTGGTCCCTGAGGCACTACTGTGCAATTCGCATGTGTAGGCGGATATCTGGCGTGACATGGACTGTGGAGGCCATGTGCCCAAGGAGGCGCAACAGGTGTCTTGCTGGCACCGAGGGACAGTGCTGTACATTTCTGGCCATCGCCATAAGCCTGCTGACCCTGTCTGTAGGTAGGAAGGCCTTGGCTGGGAGGGTATTGATCCTTGTCCCGATAAATTCCAGCACTTGAGCCAGACACAGGCCGGACTTGGGATAATTGATAATGAAGCCCAAGTGCTGAAGGACCTGGATAGTGTGTGCTGTGGCCTGCTGCAACTCGGGGGCCGTGGTGCCCCTGATGAGCCAGTCGTCGAGATAGAGGAAGAAGAAAATCCCCTGAAGCCTGAGAAAGGCGGCAACTACTGCTAGGCACTTCGTGAATTTTATTTTTTTATTGATTTTATTTATTTAACATTTCTTATATACCACTATACTACCTTTCATGATATCAAGGCGGTTTACATTGAACAAACTGAAATTACATTGAACAGGGTATTATAACTTGGAGATAACTATTTACAGGGAACATGGGCAATGGAGGGTTAAGTGGCTTGCCCAAGACGACAAGGAGTACCTGTGGGACTAGAAACCCCTGTCCTTCTGGCCCAAGGTTGCTGTCCTCTAATGAATACCCTGGGGGCCGAGGCAAGGCCGAAGGGCAGCACCCTATATTGAAAATGATGGCCCCCCACCACAAAGCGTAGGTATTGCCTGTGGTTTGGGTGGATTAGGATGTGTGTATAAGCATCCTTTAGGTCTAAGAAGCATAGCCAGTCTCCCTGGTGGAGGTAAGGCAGCAATGTTCCAAGGGAGAGCATATTGAACTTCTCACACACCAGGAATCTGTTGAGGTTGCGCAGGTCGAGGATGGGCCTTAGGCCCCCTGTCCTCTTTGGCATGGGAAAATATCTGGAGTAGAACCCCTTGCCCTTGAGGTGGAGGGGCACTGGTTCCACCACTCGGTCCTCGAGAAGGCCTACCAACTCTTTCAACAGAAGGTGCCTGTGAAGGGGAGGCCGAAGAGGCTCTTCGGGGAAATAATGCGGGGGTGCTTCGGCTAGGCGGAGGAGGTAACCTTCCTTGACCACCTGCAATGTCCATGCATCGGTGGTGATAACTGGGCGTACAAGGAGAGCCGACCTCCTGTGGACTGCCCAGCCTCGCTTGGGAGAGGGGCCATGCTGTAAGAGTCAAAGGTTTCCCCCGGGCTGAGCCAGGGTTGAAGCCTGGGGCTTGGGAGCCTTCTGCTTAAGCAAACCATGTCCTTGCCCTTTGGCCTGTTGCCCCTGCTTGGGCGCTGGGGAGGCCTGATAAGGGGAGTAACTTCGGTAAGCAGTGGACTTCCTCGGTTAGAAGGGCTTTTTCCCTGAGCCCTTCTTTCGGGAAGAGGCCGCGGTCTTCTTAGAGAGCCTAGCCCTCATCATGAAATCGGTCTCCAGGTTCAGCAGCCTTTGCTGTCATGGGTTTGCCAAATAGGTTCTCCCCACGGCATGGGACATCGACCAACTTGTCTTGTACCCGTTGTTCGAGGTCTGACGACTGTAGCCAGACTTGGCAGCGTGCACCAATGCCCACCGCGGCTACTCTGGCCGCTGACTCGAACCTGTCGTAGGCCGCTCGAGATATAAATTTGGAGCATACATCGATGGCTCTGGATAAGCCCTTGAAACGCTGTAATGGCTCCTCGGAGAGACCAGCCGAGAATCTGGTGATCTCCTTTGCCAGGTCTTTCAGGTACATGCAGATGTACAGCTGATAGACTTGGATCCGGCAATTCAGCATTGCGCCCTGGTAACATTTTCTGCTGAGGGCCTCCCTGCTGTGTGGTACCGAGGAATGCGTCTTCTGACTTTTTAGTCGACGCATGGCCGATTCCACGACCATGGAATTATGCGGCAGTTGTGACTTTTGAAAACTGGAGCTTCGGCGGACCCAATACATAGAGTAGAGCTGCTTGCTGATCACCTGCATCGACGCCAGTGTCTACCACATGCAGAGCATAAGGCTTTCCAGGATAGGTGGAATGGGCACCGTGAGGGTTTCCCGAGGAGGGGCCTCATATTGGAGGATCTTGAGTTCATCTGCTTGAGGATCCTCGTCGGACTCCATTGGGAAAGCCAAGGCTTTGGACTTATCTTGAACGAAGTCCCAAAAAGCAATGTCCTCCGGAGGAGATCTTCTCCGAGGCTCCGATACTTGGGAATTGGACGGAACATCTCGGTGAAGGCGAGTGTCTGGAGACACCTCTTCTTCAGACTCCCAGACGGAGGCATCCGAGGAAGACAGGTGGCATTCCTTGGGCCCCGAGGGGTCAGGCCACTCCGGGGCTTGCTGGCTTGCCGGTGATGATTTCCGTCCCGAAGAACAGGAGACCGAGTGGGACCACGGCCGAGGATCTACTCGGGCCCGTAGGATCGTCGCAGACTCTGAGGTCGACTTCATCATCGAACCTCTGGTGGTCTGGGCAGAGGAACCGGACATACCGGATACTAGTGCCCGTTGCTGTTTCAGGAAGGCAGTGATCCTGCGTTCCAAGGACACCATCCTGGACATGAGTTCGGGAGGTTCCGCAGCATCCGGCTCAGGCACCAATGTACTAGCGCCCGAAGCCAGTTCCCTTGGAGGGGAGTCCTCGACTAGGATAGGATGCGCTTACCAGGGCTGATCTGTGGCCAGATCCTTCCGGGAGAGTTTGATCGGGCGCTCCTTCCCCGACGCCTCAGGCTGGTGCTCGGGGCTCTGTGACCTACCCCGAGAGGGCCCTGGCCGTTCTGAACCATCCAGAGACGCAGCCGTCAAAAATGTTCTCCTTCTTTTTGGTTCTCTAGAGGTGGGCCCCCTCTCTGAGGTCCCCCAACGTCACTTGGGTTCGGAGCGTTCCTCCCGAGGCGTGGAGGCCTCAGAAGAGGTCCTGGCTTTCAGAGGCATGGGGGAATCAGGGAAAATTTTTCCATGCTGCTGCTGCTGTTCAAGGCCTTCGAGGACATAAGTTTGCAAAGGCCACAAACAGCCGGGTCGTGGTCCGGGCCGAGGCACCGGAGGCAGCAATCATGCGTATCGGTGAGGGACTTAATTTTACTGGTAGCCATGGGGAAAAAAGCACCACAGCAAAGTCAAAGAGCTTTCGGGCTGCCAGCAAGGGAAAACAGGGGCAGAAACGCTCAAAAAGAAAAAAGTAAAAGAGAAAAGAAAAAAGAGAGCCAACCCGATACC
Source organism: Ichthyophis bannanicus (assembly GCA_033557465.1). Taxonomy (NCBI): domain Eukaryota; kingdom Metazoa; phylum Chordata; class Amphibia; order Gymnophiona; family Ichthyophiidae; genus Ichthyophis; species Ichthyophis bannanicus. Next base: position 1,227,305,267 of record CM066033.1, read on the forward strand.
AGGAGCGGGTGGGAAGGGTACCGGTGCTAGCTGGAAAGAAAAAACAACAGCCAAAAAGGCAAGAAGAAAATCACTTTTTCCGGGACAGAGAATAAACTATGTCAGAAGGGCTCCGCGGAAAAAAGAAGACTGAGCAAGATGACTCCTTTGGGCGGGAAGTGGACCATGCATGCATGGTGGCAACTCTCCAAGGCTTTTTTGAAAGCTGGGGATTTGCTCCGCGCAGGCTCTGTCGGTGCCGAAGTAACCCTTATGTGAGGGCTGACTTCCTGCTTGTTCCCGGAGAACACCCATTATTATTACTGTGCTGTAACTTTTGTTAGCTTCCCTGATTTTTTTGAGCATTTCATCATCCATTTGTTCATTCTGGCCAGGCAGGCGATAGTACACCCCCACTGCCATCGCCTTCCCCTTCTCCTTTTTACATGGAATTTCAATCCATAGAGATTCTACAGCAAATACTGTTTCCTGCAAAACTTTAATCCTTTGTGATTCAATACCCTCTCTAAAATAGAGCGCAACCCCTCCACCAATTTTATCAGCTCTGTGATTACGATATAGTTTATACCCAGGTATCACAGTGTCCCACTGGTTGCCCTCCTTCCACCATGTCTCTGAGATACCAATCATATCTAACACCTCATTTAGTGCTATATATTCTAACTCTCCCATCTTATCTTTTGTACTTCTAGCATTTGCATAGAAGCATTTTAGAGACTGTATTTTATTCATATTAATCTGGCTATCGGTAAGCAGGGATAATTTGGAATCTTTAAGCTCTATCTGCTCCGTATTCAAGGGCATTTGGGCTACTTTTGTCTTTATTGGAACCTCTCTGTTGATGTGCCTTAATTTCATTCTTTTAGGAGCATCCTTCAAGCATACATTGTTCTAAATAATGCGCTCTTGGGCGACTGTTGGCTCTCCCCTATTATCTAGTTTAAAAGCTGCTCTATCTCCTTTTTAAAGGTTAATGCCAGCAGCCTGATTCCATCCCAGTTAAGATGAAGCCCATCCCTTCGGAAGAGCCCCTCCTTTCCCCAGAATGTTCCCCAGTTCCTAACAAATCCTCATCCACGCATTGAGACTCTGGAGCTCTGCCTGCCTTTTGGGTCATGCGCGTGAAACGGGAAGCATTTCGGAGAACGCTACCCTGGAAGTTCTGGATTTCAACTTCCTATCTAAAAGCCTAAATTTAGCCTCCAAAACCTGCCTACCACATTTTCCTATGTCATTGGTACCGACATGTATCAAGACAGCAGACTCCTCCCCAGCACTATCTAAGACCTTGTCTAGGTGGCGCGTGAGGTCCGCTACCTTCGCACCAGGCAGGCTGGCTACCTGGCGATCCTCACGTCCACCAGCCACCCAGCTATCTACATGCCTAATGTTCGAATCACCAACTATAACAGCTGTCCTAACCTTTCCCTCATGGGCACATGGCCCTGGAGAAACTTCCTTGGTGAGAGAGGGTTTTACATCACCTGGAGGACAGCTCCTAGCTACAGGATCACTTCATGACACACCAGCTGAGTGAAAGGATAGAGGGAGAGAGGAAAGAGACAAAGAGATAGAAAGACAGCTCCTAGGGGAGGTGGGTGGGTTGTGAAGACTAAATTCCTGCTGTTCCCGGAGATCACCTGTTACAGGTGAGTAACTACGCTATCTCCAGGAACAAGCAGGAATGTAGTCCTCACATATGGGTACTCCCTAGCTGAAGATGCCAGGGAGATAGCCCCAGGGAGGTGCCACCATCGAAGGTGAGAATCCTTCCTCCCATGGATCTCTGACATCCCACCAGGGTTGGTGGGCAGGAGTTGGTTTAGGTTTGAAAGAGATTTTGAAGAACAGCTTGGCCAAAGCAGGCATCCCGACGGGAGTCTTTATCTAGGCAGTAGTTTGCTGTGAAGGTGTGTACCGAACCCAGGTGGCTGCTCGACAAATGTCATCGATAGACACAGAGTGGAGATTAGCCATAGAAGCTGCCATGGCTCTCACATTATGAACTGTGACATGGTCCTGAAGAGGAAGACCCTTACTCTCATAAGCAAAGGATATGCATTGGGCAATCCATTTAGATAAAGTCCTTTTAGAGACTGGAAGTCCCAAATGACTAGGGTCAAAAGCTATAAAAAGTTGTGAGGACTTTCTATGTTGCTGTGTTCTTTGTATGTAAAAGGCCAAGGCCCTTTTACAATCCAAAGTATGAAGCTTTCTTTCTGCATTAGAGGCGTGAGGCCTTGGAAAAAATACAGGAAGGTAAATTGATTGATTTAAATGAAAAGGTGAAACCACCTTTGGCATAGAATGTGGGTGAGTTCGAAGAACAACCTTATGATGAAACCTAGTATAAGGAGGATCAGCCACTAAAGCTTGCAATTCACTAATGCGACGGGCAGAGATGATTGCAATTAGGAAGATGACCTTCCAGGTCAAAAACCTAAGGGCTGCAGTGGCTAAAGGCTCAAAAGGCGGCTTCATGAGCTGCTCAAGAACTAGATTTAGATCCCATGCCACCGGTGGTGGCTTGATGGGAGGTTTAGTTAATAAAAGGCCTCTCATAAATCTTGATAGGAGTGGATGAGAGGAAATTGGTTGTCCATTTAGAGGCTTATAAGAAGCTGCAATTGCACTAAGATGGACTCTTACCGAATTGGTCTTTAACCCAGAATTCGATAAGTGAAGGAGATACTCTAGTATCGATTCTAAGGGTATGAGCAGGGGGTTTAATCCTCTCTTGAAGCACCATATAGTAAAACGTTTCCACGTGAAGGCATAAGATCTTCTTGTGGAAAGTTTCCTAGAAGCCTGAAGGATATCTTTTACCTGCTGGGACAGGTTGAAATCCTGGAGGCTAAGCCTTCAGCAACCAGGCCGTGAGGTGCTGAGACTGGGGATTCGGGTGCCATAATGTCCCGTTCTGAGAAAGGAGATCTGCAGCATGCCCTAACTCCAGAGGTGCCGCCTGAGAGAGATGCAGAAGCAGGGAATACCACGTTTGGCATGGCCATTGTGGTGCTATGAGAATCATGCGACCCCTGTCTCTCTGAAGAGTGTTTTGGGAATGGGTGGGAAGGCATAAAGGAAGTCCTGACCCCAGTGAAGGAGGAAGGCATCCCTTGCCTGCCAGTTGTGCACTGGAATCCTGGAACAGAACCAGGGAAGTTTGGCATTCAGTGGACTTGCAAAGAGATCTATGTCTGGAGTGCCCCAGAGATGAAATATCTTTGCCACCTGGTCCAGGTGGAGTGACCACTCGTGAAGTAGCAGTACTCGACTGAGTTTGTCTGCCCAAAGGTTTCGAATGCCTGGAAGATATACCACTAGAAGGTGAATTTGATGCTCTCTGGCGAGGGCCCATAGTCGTAAAGCTTCTTTGCATAATGAACAGAGAGCCTGTTCCGCCCTGCTTGTTCACATAGAACATGGCTACCTGATTGTCCGTCTGGACTAAGACTGTCTTGTAGCTGAGCTGGGCGTGGAACACTCGAAGAGCTAAATAAATTTCTCTTAATTCCAGGAGGTTTATGTGTAAACCAACCTCCTGTGGAGTCCAGGTGCCCTGGGTAAAGAGATGATTCAGGTATGCTCCCCAACCCACCTGTGATGCATCTGTTGTTAGGGTGGCCTGAAAGAGGGGTTGATGGAAAGGAGACCCCACTGTCAGATTTTCTAGTGACTGCCACCATTGGAGGGACAAAATTAGTCATTGAGAGATTGTTATTTGGTCCGACAAATGACCCATGGCCTGTGTCCACTGTGTGGAGAGGGTCCACTGAGCTGCTCGCATGTGGAGGCGAGCATATGGGACTACATGAACTGTGGATTTCATGTGTCCCATTAACTTCAGTAGCTCCTGAGCAGTGAGGGAGGACTTGCCTGCTGCTTGGGAAGCTAGCTGCATTATGCGAAGACACCGGGCTTATGGAAGGAAAGCCCTTGCCTGTCTGGTATCCAGACAGGCTCCTATGAATTCTAGGCATTGGGAAGGAACTAATTGAGATTTCGGGAAGTTTATTACTAATCCCAAGTATTGGAGGATTCGCATTGTACGGGACAGTGAAGTGCTGGCTTCTGCAACTGTGGAGGCTCGAATGAGCCAGTTGTCTAAGTAAGGGAAGACGAAAATCCCCAGGGTTCGTAGAAATGCAGCTACTAGTGCCATGCATTTCGTGAATACCCTTGATACTGAAGCCAGACAAAAAGGAAGAACCCTGTACTGAAAATGTCTTCCCCTGAAAAGGAAACGTAAAAATTTCCTGTGATCTGGATGGATGAGAATGTGAGTGCATGCATCCTTTAAGTCTAGAGAGCAAAGCCAGTCCTAGCTTTGAAGATATGGCAGAAGAGTTCCTAGAGAAATCATTTCGAATTTCTCTCGAAACAGATATTTGTTCAATTCTCTGAGGTCTAGAATGGGTCTGTGTCCTCCTGTTTTCTTTGGAATAAGAAAATAGGGGGAGTAGAATCCTGCACCCTGCTGAAGAATGGGTACTTTCTCTATTGCCCCTTGGGCAAGAAGTGTGGAGACCTCGTGATCTAGCAGATTGTCTGCAGAGGTTTGTGAATTGAATTGCTTTAGAATTGTAGGAGGGGGTAAGCTGTGAAAATGAAGTTTGTACACCTCTCCTACAATGGACAAAGTCCAATCTTCTGCTGTTATCTGATGCCATCTGTTTATTTATTTATTTTTATTTATTATGGTTTCTTATATACCGAGCTATTCGGTATCAGCGCGGTTTACATCACAACACAACGACCATAACAACAAGCTGTCTGGTTTTACATCGAACAGGAGTACAAACTTGGACAACAGGGTTAACTATATACATAAGCTATTTACACTGCAAGGATAGGTAAAAATCAGATACTGAATGTAAGGGCCTTTCTAGAGTGGGTCATTTCTTGAGAGGGATATCTAGGTTCAATTGCTGGTTGGGTAGTATTGGAGGAAAAGGTGGGATTTGACAATCTGTTGACAAATTGGCATAACCTGCCCGGAATATTGGGGGGTTGGGGACCCCTCAGAGGCAGGAAGGCAAAGCTCTCTAGGAAGGAGTCAAAGCCTTTGAGGGGGCTGAACCTGGAGAGCTGGTTGGGCTCTCGGGCCGTTTGGTTTCTTTTGTTGTCTAGTTTGTCCCTTTTGGGCAACCTGACCTGGAGTCTGACTCTGCTGGGTATAGGAAGGATAAAACTTCCTCTTTTTGCTAAAAGAGGGTTTTTTATAAGGCTTCCTTTTGGCTGGAGTGGCTGTAGACTTTGACAATCTATCTAAGGTAGAATTGTCAGTATCTAACTCGTTAGCCTTTTCCTGCCAGTTCTTGCCAAAGAGATTCTCCCCCATGCAAGGAATGTTGCCTATCCTGTCCTGCACCTAAGTCTCCAAGTCTGATGCCTGTAGCCAGGCAATCCGTCGTGCGCCAATGGCAATAGCAGAGGTTCTGCTGATGAATTCGAAGCAGTCAAAGGCTGCACGATTGACAAACTTGGAGACATCCTGAGCATGCTTAACTAGAGCAAGAAAATCTTGTCTCTTATCATCTGGGAGAAATGGGCTCATAAGTTCCAAGTCTCCTGTGACTTCTTTGAGGAACATTCCCATAAATAGAATATATGAACTGATCCTAGCTGAAAGCATGGAAGCTTGAAAAGTTCTGCATCCAAAAGCATCCAGAGTCCTGCATTCACGACCTGGAGGATTGGATGCATGCCTCTTTGCACTTTTCATCCTACGTATGGCTGATTCCACTACCATTGAATGGTATGGCAGCTGAGTTTTCTGAAATCCAGGACATGGTGGAACTCGATACATAGTATCAAGTCTCCTAGAGTGAGGAGAAGTAGTCAGAGGTGTCTCCCACATTCTGAGCATCAAGCTATGCAGAATTTCATGGATAGGCAGAATGGCTGCCTCCTTAGGAGCTTTAGGATGTTGGAGAATTTCCAATTCCTTTGCTCTGGGTTCCTCTTCAGGAGCTACTGTGATTAAAAGACCTTTGGGCATATCACGGATGAAATCCTGAAATGACATGTCTTCTGGAGGTGACATTCTGCATTGGGGAGAAGAGGGATCTTCTAGGAGAAACCCTCTAGTGCCAGCAGAATTGTCAGAGTCTTCGGAATCAGAGGAATCGAAGTATTCCTGACCCCGATGCTCTTGCAAAGCACGATCCCGGTACCAATCTAAATCGGTACCGAGGTGACCCGGTACCGCTTTATCCACTCCAGCCAGAGATGGCATGGGAAGAGTTCCCACCGGGGCTGGTACTGTCAGTACCGGCATCGTCGGTGTCGGTACCGGTGTCTGTACAGGAATCAGTGTCGATGTCGTCACTGGTGCCCTTGGGACCACCGGTACCGCAGCTGAAAGAAGAGCTGCGATACTGCGCTCGATAGCAAGAAACCTCTGTCTATCGATGCTGCCGATGCCTGGGAGTCGGTACCAGTAAGAACGGCCGGAACCCCCGAGCATGGCACAGGTAGTTCTTGCTCGGTTGAGGCTTCGAGAACATCCTGAAGCCCCATCGATGCTTTGGAAGCCAAAACCTCCCGCCGGGGCTGTTTTGCCGGTGTGGTTCCCTCAAGGGCAACGCTAATGGCCTCTCGATGCTCAGCAGGAGAGCTACCCTTTGAGGACCGGCTTTTATGTTTAGTTACCTGAGATCCATGGGAGGAAGAAGAGGCCCTTGATGATGTCGACGCAATGGATCTGACATCTGAAGAAAAGAGGGTACCGAGCTTTGCGGCCCGGTTCTGTCTTCCTTTTTTGGTCATCCCCATGCAGGAGAGACATTCAGTTGGAGAATGATCAGGTCCTAAACATTTTAGACACCAGTCATGGGTGTCAGTGGCAGAAATGGTACTGCCACATTTAGTACATTTTTTAAAACCACTAGTTGGCTTTTCCATGATTTAGGAAAAAATGGGGCCTAATGCCCAAAATGGCGCCTAGCACCAAAGAGGAAAGTTTCTGAAAAGAAGCAGTCTAAGTTTAAGGGTTTTTGGGGTTTTTTTAAAAGAAAAGAACCAGCGGTACCGGTAGGCGTCGTGCAAACGCGACCACAAGAAAGAAATTTAAAGACGGAATTTTCTGCGGTGACAGGGAATAGGTCCTGTCGGCTCCGCGGAAAACGATGAACTGAAGAGGGACAGTTGGAAAGGCGGGAAGGCAGCGCGCATGTGCTGAGGGATGCTCCCAAAAGCGTTCCTAATGGACGCTGGGGAGCGTTCCCGCGCAGGCTCCGTCGGTACCGATGATACCCATATGTGAGGACTACATTCCTTCTTGTTCCTGGAGATATCAAAAGACACACTAGAAAACTCCACTCAGCCACATAGTACTCCGCCGATCTCAGAAACATTAAGTGCTCACTCCGACAGCTGGAAAGAAAATGGAAGCACTCAAACACAACAACGGGCTGAGATAGCTATATGGTACTGCTATAGCAATACCAACTCAACATCAATAGAAACAAAAAAGAATACCACTCCAAGCTCCTTGAGTTGACCTTGAGAACTATTTAGCATAGTTAAATCAGTACTACAAAATCCTTCTCTAAACATCAAACATGAGACTCCGTCGCCACAACTCATAGCCAATCACCTCAAAGATAAAATGAGCAACAAGGGAAATACACCAACCACTGCCATACCATTACCACACCACAACCTCCACACATGACACACCTTTCATCACATCATCCTGGACCGCCTAGAAAACATCACTGCTAACACTACAACCGCCCCTTTGGATCCCTGCTGGAATATTTATAATTTATTTATTTGGTTGCTTTTTTATACTGCTTATTCAGGGAATCTAAGCTATTTACTTAGAACCGATAACTTTAACTTTGCATAGAATGAATAACTTCGTATAACATCGAGGATACTGTAATGTCGACTTACAGTTTAAGAACTTATATACAGATGTGAAGAGAATATTGAGTTATTTTTGTGGGAGTGAAGTATTAGTCCTTGAAGTGGTCTTTGAATAGATGAGTTTAGCTTCTTGCAGAAATCTCTGTAGAGTTTCTTAACTCTGTGGGGAGTGAGTTCCAGAGGTCTGGGGAATACACTGAGAATGCTCTCTTTTGTGTTTCTTAATTGCACTTTAACGCAGTTGGTAGGGCTAACATGCTTTGCATACTCTTCCTTGTTTCTCTGTTCCTGGTGACTGTTTGTATTGTAGGTGTCAGGCATTGTGAATTATTTTGAATATTAATTATTATTGCTTTGTATCTTATCTGGCTTGCTAGTGGAAGCCAGTGTAATTGCTTTAGTAAAGATGTATTATTGGATTTTTTTGTTCCCATTGCAATTCTGGTTTCTGTATTCTGTGCTAGCTGAAGCTGATGTAGCGCATTTTTGGAGAGTCCTTTAATATGTTGTTGCAAGTCTAGATGCAGAAATATCATGGACCGGTATACTGTTCTGAAGTATTCTTCTCTAAGGAGAGGGCAGAGGTTCTTTAGACTTCTTATTTTATTGTAAATTGCTCTTGAGATTCTGTTGATGTGTGTCGTGAAGTTTAATTGTTGGTCTAGTGTTACGCCTAGGTATCTTACTTCGCTTTTGGTTTCCAGCTCTGCATTCTTGACTCTGATAGTTTTAGGCAGAGTGAATAGAAACACAGAAATATGATGGCAGAAAAAGACCACATGGCCTATCTAATCTGCCCTTCCATATCAACTACAATAGTCCCCTTTTTACCTTTAAAGATCTTCTGTGTTTGCCCCATGGTTTTTTGAATTCAGATACAATCCTCGTGTCCACCACCTCCACCAGTAGACTATTCCACTCATCTACCACTCTTTCCGTAAAGAAATATTTCCGCATATTACTCCTGAGTATCCCTTTTCACTCTCATCCTATGTCCTCTCATAGCAGACCTTGCCTTCAATTGAAAGAGACCCTCCTGAGCATTTATGCCACAGAATTATTTAAATGTCTGTATCACATCGCCCCATCCCGCCTATCCTCTAAAGTATACATATTAAGATCTTTAAGTCTGTCCTCATATGCTTCATAACGAAGACCACTAACCATTTTAGTGGCCACCATCTGCACTGACTCCAACCTGCCTATATCCTTCTGAAGGTGCGGTCTCCAGAATTTCACACAATACTCCAAATGAGGTCACACCAGAGACCTATACAGAGGCATTATCACCTCCTTTTTTCTGCTGGCCATTCCTCTCCCTCTATACCCAAGCATCCTTCTGGCTTTCGCAGTTGCCTTTTCTACCTGTTTAGCTACTTTAAGATCATCAGACACAAACATGCCCAGGTCCCGCTCTTCTTTTGTGGACAGAAGTACCTCACCCCCTACACTGTACAGCTTCTTTGGAATTTTGAATTCCAAATGCATGACGCTGAATTTTTAAGCATTAAATTTCAGCTGCCATATTCTAGACCAAGTTTAGCTAGATCCCTCATGTTGTCGACTCCTTCCTGTGTGTCTACTCTATTGCAGATTTTGGTATCATCTGCAAACAAGCAAGCAAGCCTTACTTGACAGTCCTTCTGCAGTATCACTAACAAATATGTTAAACAGAATTAGACCAAGGACTGATCCCTGCGGCACCACCACTGGTAACCTCCTTCTCCTCAGAGTGAGCTCCATTTACTTATACCCTTTGTCGCCTCCCACTTAACCAATTTCTACCCATTCAGTAACTTTAGGGTCCATCCCTAGGGTGTTCAGTTTGTTTATAAGTCGCCTGTGTGGAACGGTGTCAAAGGCTTTAATGAAATCTAAATATACCACATCTAGGGCTCTCCCTTAGTCCAACTCCCTGGTCATCCAGGCAAAGAAATCTATCAGATTTGTCTTACAAGATCTGCCTCTGGTAAATCCACATTGCCTCGCATCCTGCAATCCATTGGACTCCAGTAAGCTCACTATTCTCTCCTTTAGTAGTCTTTCCAATAATTTACTAACCTTAGAGGTCAGACTAACCGGCCTGTAGTTCTCAATGTCATCCTTATGTCCGCTTTTGTTTCTGAAAACATAGAGTACGTCGGTCTTATTGAGGTTGATTTTGAGCATTTGGTTGTTAGCCATTGAACTATTTTGTTGAAACAATTTATTATTTTACTCTGATTTAAGTTGGACAGGTTGTGTGGAGCGTATAGCATAACGTCATCTACATATATGTGAAAGTTTATCTTGTGTTTCTGGAATATACTTCATATGGGCTGGATGTATATGTTGAATACTAATGCTGATAATGACGATCCCTGTGGTACTCCATGGTGCAGATATTCTGGTGCCTTGTTTTACTTGTTGATGATGTTGGAGAGGTAAGACTGAAGCCGTTTGAGGGGTGTACCTCTGATTTGAATGGATCTGAGTCTGTCTAGGAGCAAGTTATGAGGGATGGAGTCGAATGCTGATGATATATAGATGAATATGAGGATGAAACATTGGTTGGGGTTAGCTGTTCCCTTTATGAGGGTGTCCAAGAGTGGTCATTAGTATTTTGACGCCAGGATGTTGTTTGAATCTATGTTGTTGGTTGTCTAGTGGGCATGTTTGTCAAGATGGTTCTGTAGCTGTTGCTGTACTACCTTCTCAATGACTTTTGATAGGAAGGGTAGGCTACTTATAGGTCTGTAGGAAGCCCGGTCTTTTTTGTCTGCAGTATTGTTTTTTAGTATTGATTGTACAGATGCAGTTTTTAGTTGTTCTGGTAGGTACCCCTGCTCGAGGGATAATTTTGTTAGCTTGTGTATTAGTGATGACAGCTCAGTTCTGCTTAGCTTTAATCAAGTTACTGGACAAGGGTCAAGTGGAGACGTGGTGATGTTCAAGCTATTTATTGTGTGTTCAATATTATTGATTGTTATTAAAATAGCTTATGCCAAACTTACACCTATACTGTTAAAAATCACTCAGCTATCCTTCACCCAAGGCTACATAGTTAAATCAGTAATACAAAATCCTGCTCTAAACACATGACTCCATCTAAACAATTCATGGTCAACCATCTCAAGGATAAAATGAGCAGCAAGGGAAATACACCAACCACTGCCATACCATTTCCACACCACAAAACCTACCTCAAACATGGCACACCTTTTACCACATCACCCTGGAATACCTAGAAAACATCACTGCTAACAAACACTACGACCTCCCCTTTGGATCCCTGCCCAGTGAGCTAGATTAAAATAGCTTTCTCCAAACTTGCACCTATAATGTTAAAAATCACTCTGCTATCCTCCACCCAAGGCTACATGCCATCTATCCTCAAGCAAGCCTCTATCCGCCCAGTACTCAGAAACAACCATCTGGACCCAACCATACCAAGTTCCTCTCACCCCATCTCCAGCCTGCTATTTTCTTGTGAAGGTCATCGAAAAAGTGGTACAACAGCCATGCACCCCTCGACATATCATTAAAATCATCTCTAATACCTGAAGATTGGAGGATCGCCAATGTAACACCAATTTTTAAAAAGGGTTCCAGGGGTGATCCGGGAAACTACAGACCGGTGAGCCTGACGTCAGTACCGGGAAAAATGGTAGAAACCATCATAAAGAATAAAATTACTCAGCATGTAGATAGTCACAACCTAATGGGAGACAGCCAACATGGCTTTAGACAAGGAAGATCTTGTCTTACTAATCTGTTATGTTTTTTTGAAGGAGTGAATAAACAGGTGGACAAAGGTGAGTCGGTTGATATTGTGTATCTGGACTTTCAGAAAGCCTTTGACAAGGTCCCTCATCAGAGACTTTTGGCAAAACTAAAGAGTCATGGGATAGGAGGCAGTGTACTATTGTGGATCAGGAACTGGTTAAAAGATAGAAAGCAGAGGGTAGGGCTAAATGGCCAATTTTCCCAATGGAGAAAGGTGAATAGTGGTGTACCCCAGGGATCTGTGCTGGGTCCGCTGCTTTTTGACATATTCATAAATGACCTGGAAAGTGGAATAACGAGTGAGGTTATCAAATTTGCAGATGACACAAAACTATTTAAAGTTGTTAAAACCCAAGAGGATTGTGAAAAATTGCAAGAGGATCTTGATAAATTGGAAGACTGGGCATCAAAATGGCAGATGAAATTTAATGTGGACAAGTGCAAGGTTATGCACCTAGGGAAGAACAACCCAAACTATGGTTACACGATGCAAGGTTCCACATTAGGAACCACCACCCAGGAAAAAGATTTAGGCGTCATTGTGGATACCATGTTAAAACCCTCGGCCCAGTGTGCAGCGGCGGCCAAGAGAGCAAATAGAATGCTAGGTATGATAAGGAATGGAAAATAAAACAAAAGATATTATAATGCCTCTATATCGTTCCATGGTGAGACTGCACCTTGAATATTGTGTGCAATTCTGGTCGCCGTATCTTAAAAAGGATATAGCAATTTTAGAAAAGGTTCAGAGAAGAGCCACCAAAATGGTAAAGGGGATGGAAGGATACTCCTATGAAGAAAGGCTAAAAAGGTTAGGGCTCTTTAACCTGGAAAAGAGACGGCTGAGGGGAGATATGATAGAAGTCTATAAATTAATGAACGGAGCGGAACGGGTAAACGTAGATCGATTGTTTACGTTATCAGAATATAGAAAGACTAGGGGACATGCAATGAAGCTACAGGGTAAACTATTTAAGACTAATAAAAGAAAATATTTTTTCACTCAACGTGTAATCAAACTCTGGAATTTGTTACCGGAGGATGTAGTAAAGGCTGTTAGTGTAGCTGGGTTTAAAAAAGGTTTGGACAAGTTCCTGGAGGAAAAGTCCATAAACCATTATTAAGAAGTGACCGAAGATATCAATGCTTGACCCAGTACAAGCATTGTGGAACTTGTGTCTCTTGGGAAACTGCTAGGTACATATGACCTAGATTGGCCACTGCTGGAAACAGAATACTGGGCTTGATGGACCTTGGTCTGACCCAGTATGGCATATCTTATGTTCTTATACAACATGGTTTCAGACCCAACCATCGGGTAGAAACACTTCTAACAACCTTCATGGACAGATTAACCCAAGGCATTCAAAAACCCACCAAGGTGTTATACTGATCTTCCTCAACATTACTGCAGCCTTTGATTCTGTACCCTATGAAGCTTTACTACACTGCCTACAAGAAATAGGCCTACGAGGCACAATTATAAAATGGTTCAAATCTTACCTAACCAAGTGCCAACAGCAGGTACGATCAGCGGACATCACTTCTGCACCATTTAAACTGCAGCAAGGCATACCTCAAGGATCCACACTATCCTCTCTCCTGTTCAATCTATACATACAGCCCATCTGCACTATCATACAATCACACAGGATACTTATACCACGTCTACTTCGTTGACCTAATGATTAATATCTCATTCAACACACTATGCCATGACTGGCTAACAAACCACCACTTATCCGTAAACCTCCAGAAGACAGAGGTCCTCCATATTACCAAAGATACAAACTTCACATCGCTTACGCACTTAAATACACCAGACGCACAACTCCAAATAAAATCTCTAGTGCACTACCTGAGAGTCATACTAGACCAAGGCCCAATATTGCAGCCAGAGCCGGTTCGTCCACTATTCAAGCTGGGCGGCGAGCCCAGGTGGGCAGCAGCAGCAGCAGCACACATGACCGGCCACACCGCCCCCTCCAACTGCTGCTGATTCCATTTGGGTGGGGGGAGGCAGCAGCAGTATTTCCAAGAGTAGCTTCTTTTTGCCTCCGCATTCTTGCCTGTGACAGGACGTGTGTGCTGAAAGACATAGACTGCTGCGGGCAAGAAAGTGGTGGCAAGAAGCTGCCACTTTTTGAAATACTGCTGCTGCTGCTGCCCGCCTCTCCCTCCTGAGACAGAATTGGCAGCAGCTGGGGGGGCTGGCAGAAACCCTTGGGCCAGCCCTAGTTGCAGTCACACATTAGTACCGTTCTCAAACTAACCTACCATACAATAAAGACAGCTCGTGGTCTTCAACCCATACTTGACAGGCATGATTCTACCAGCATCCGTAACCCACCCCTTGCAAGTGGCTCAGAACACCACTGTCCGAGTACTATTTGGTGCCTCCAGTCATGAACACATAACACAGATACTCCAAAACCTCCACTGGCTTCCTATTACATCACACACCAAATACAAAGCCCTCCCCATCACAACCTTCAAAGCATACCACAACCTCTCCTCAGAATACCTGAATTCACTAATCCAAAAGATAGCAAACAGGCCAAGGAGAACCAATGCACGATTCACTCTGACCATCCCTCCAGCACACAGAAAGAGCAGCCATGCAACATCAAACAGAGCATTCTTGCTTTACACTCCACATCTATGGAATATGCTACCTTCCAAAATCCTATCCACAAGAGCCAATGAAGACTTCAAAGAAAACTGAAGACACATATATTTATGGAGCACTTCGGTGAAACCCTCATTTAATCACAAACCCATCCTCCCCCTGTGATCTATCCCCCCCCACCCCTACTTCCCCTCCATCTTACCCACATACCCAGCATACTGGGTTATACACACCTACAACTAACTAACTAACTCTGCTGTTCATTACTTCTGCTTCTGTTGTTACTATTATAATTTTAATATGATCGTATGACTCTGTTCCATGTAAAGTTAAGTTCAAACTGTTCCATGTAAATCGTTTTGTCACTTTGATAAGGTGATATATAATAAATATGGTCTCCAAAACTGAACACCATATTCCAAGAGAGGCCTCACCAATGACTTGTACAGGGGCATTAATACCTCCTCCTTTCTGCTGGTTATTCCTCTCTGTATGCAGTGCAGCATCCTTCTAGCTTTAGCTACCGCCTTGACACATTGTTTCACCACCTTGAGATCCTTAGACACTAGCACTCTGAGGTCCCTCTCCTGGTCCATGCACACCAACCTCTCACCCCTATCGTATATAATTCCTTTGGATTTCTGCATCCCAAGTGCATGACTGCATGTCTTTGCATTAAATCTTAACTGTCAAGCATTAGACCATTCTTCCAGGATTTGTAGATCTTTCCTCATGTTGTCCACTCCCTCAAAGTGTCCACTCTGTTGTAAATTTTCATGTCATCTGCAAAAAGGCAGATTTTTCCATTCAATCCTTCTGCAATATCACTCACAAATACATTGAACAGTAACGGTCCCAGGACTGATCCCTGAGGCATGCCACTATGCACCTACTTTTTGTCTGAGTGATTTCCGTTTACTACCACCTTCTGATGAGTGTCAGTCAATCAATTTCTGATCCAGTTCACCACCTTGTGACCTATCTCCAGGCTGCTCAGTTTATTGATAAGCCTCCTATAAGGAGCAGTATCAAAGGGTTTGCTTAAATCTAGGTTTATCGCATCCATTGCATGACCTTGGATCTAATACCCAGCCAAAGAACGCAATTAAATGTGTTTGGCATGATCTTCCCCTGGTAAAACTATGTTGTTTTGGATCATGTAATCCATTGGTTTCCAGAAAGTCCACTATTCTTTCTTTCAAGAACTTCTCCATTACTTTTCCCACCATAGAGATAAAGCTTACCGGCCTAAAGTATGTCACTTCTTCCCTATTACCACTTTTGCGAAGAGATAACTACATCAGCCCTTCTCCAGTCTTGTGGAACCTCTCCCGTTTCCAAGGATCTATTAAAAATATCCTTTAAAGGCCCTACCAGAACCTCTCTGAGTTTTTTCAGTATCCTGGGATGTATCCCATCCAGTCCTATGGTCTTGTCTCAGTTTTGCAAGCTGTTCAAAAACATCATCATCTGTGAATGGTGTGCAATCAACTCCATTCTCATTCATATATTTGTCAATCATACGTGGTCATTCTCCAGAATTTTCTTTCGTGAATACAGACCAGAAGTATTTGTTTAGCATTTTCGCTTTTTCAATGTTACTTTCCACAAATCTGTCCTTGGCACTTTTGAGTCTTGCAGTTCCACCTCTGATGTTCCTCTTTTCCCGCATATACCTGAAAAAAGTTTTATCTCCACGCTTCACATCTTAGACATCTTTTCTTCTGCCTTTGCTATCCTTATTTTTCTCTTTTAGTTTTTATCCTGTATTCTTTTCTGTGTTCTTCTGAATTTTGTGAAAGCTGTGTTTTTTTGCCTTGATTTGTGCGGCCACTTCTTTGGTGGACCATATAGGTTTCCTTTTCCTATTTTTATTTACTTTCCTTATAAATATATCTGTTGCCCCTTTTATTGCCTCTTTTAGTTTAGCCCACTGCAATTTCACTTTCCTTATCTCCTCCCACCCTGCCAACTTCTCCTTCAGGTACTTTCCCATTTTACTGAAGTCAGCGTTTTTGAAGTCCAGGACTTTGAGTTTGCTGTCATTGGACTCTGCCTTGGCTTTTAACTCAAACTATACTGTGTGTTGATCACTGCTGCTCAAAAAGGCACTCACTCAGACATTTGACATGCTATCTCCATTGGTGAGTATTAAAGCCAGCATCAAACTTTCCCTGATTGGTTCAATCAACAGTTGTCTGACCAATGCTGTAGGAGATATTATCAGAGGCAGAAAAATACACATATATAAACTCTCAGTTTGTCTAAGGGGTTCTGCTGCACTCCTTCTCCCAGGATTCCATCTGGCAAACAAATCACGTGATAACACAAGAACATGCTCTGTTTGTATAAAATTAGACTTTATTTTCTGATATCAAAAAGAGTGGAAATTTTAGAATAAATTAGCTTTCTGAGGTAGTATATTATTCAGCTCTATGTTACAATACCAAGATACCTAATCTCTTTCTTTATAACCAATGTCATTGATTCGCATGCACTCTGACGTATGCAAATTATCTGTCTGTCTAAGCTAGCCCCAACCTCAGGGTAATTAAAGACCAGTATCTTAGCTTATACAAATACACCTGTGGCTGTGGTCTGAGTCTCAAGAATGGAACAAAGTCAGGGTATGGCAGAGGTCCAATGTCAGCTGAAATGACCTGTGTAGCAACACACTGAGCTGCCGGTCTGTGGGAGAAATTCACTCCAGCTTGAGGCTTTGGCCTTGAACACTACCTGACATTCGAGCCAGAGAGAAAAGGCAAACGGACAGTCTGTATCAGAAGTTAACGTTCTCAGGTGTTCTTTCTCAGTTCTTTCCTTTTAAGTGTTCTGAATCTTCGTCTGTCTGAGCTCTCGGTTCCAATGGACAGCCGTATAATTCTTTGTCCAGAAGACCTGGTGATTGGCTGGACTCAATCCCTGTATGTCATCTTTAGCAAATCCGATAACAGCTAATAGGTAGTCCTTCTGCAAACAAAGGTCCATCGTGCTGGTATGCAGATTCATACATTGTTGCCAAAACCAGGCACAGTGAAGGTTTCAGCCATGTTCTTCTGCACATAGTCAGCTGGAAAAAAAAAACTTTTACTGTGAAGTATCATAAACTAGCAGCCTTGCTGGATCTGCAAGTTTTAAGGCAGAGTTATAACAAAACAGGATTCCATTTTGTTTAATTCAGTATTTGGTTCAGAGCAGGCCCCATGGTTCAGGCTTTGGTTTCTGAACAGGCCCTATCTTGTAACAGGAAGCCATGCTAGTGGTTCAAACATTAGTTTCTGAACAGGTACTAGCCCTACAATGCTACTTGGAAAGCATCCATAATCTTTTTACTTCTTTCCAGATTTGCAAAAGAAATACTCTAATCCACATCTGGTAGATTAAAGTCACCCAAAATGACCATTTCTCCCTTCATAGCTATCTTTGCAATACCAATGATCAAGTCTTTATCCATTTCTTCAGTTTGAGTTGGAGGCCTGTAGATTACACTAGTGTTGCTGATAGTGCCATCTCCTCTTTTTAGCACAATCCACAGCGTTTCTTCTTTTCTCCATATCCCTGCATTTCAGCAGCTTTAATATTGCTTTTCACATATAGGGCTACGCCTCATCCTTTTCTACCTTCCCTATTTCTTGGTTTGCAGCCTGTCACCCTGCGAGGGCTTGTGTGTATTAGTGATGCTGAGGGCTAAGCTATCAGTAGCTTAACTACTGGCAGGGTCTCCCAAGATGGACAGGTCTCAGCTGAGGTGACAGCCAAGACAAACCACCCATTTGGGTAGCAGCAGAATGGGATGGTGGCGGCGGCGGAGGATCACATTTCTGTGACAACAGCAACAACACTAAACTTAAACTGTGCAGGTCTGGCAATCTGCTTCCGTATCTTGCCACAAAAACCCAATGGATAGTCACAACAAAACAAATTGCACTATAGTGCTGGAAGATAACAATGAGTAGCCTGACTGAAGACTGAAAACAGTTTAGGACAACTATCCAGAAGGTCTCCCATGAGTCGACACCAACTCGACGGCACTTAACAACAAAAACATGGCTATATCCCATTCATGTGATTTGTGAAAACACGTTTCTGTAATGGCCACAATGTCCAAGTCCATTTCCACCATCAGGGTTTCCAGGACAGGAACTTTGTTGGCTAGACTTTGAGCTTTGTGCTCACTGCCCTCCAGAACTTGTTGCTTGTATTTTGGATGGATTTTATTCCAGACTCCTCTTTCCTCTTGTCATTGATGTATGGATTAATAAGATGACTATTACCAATGTTATTATGTTTTTGCTGGGAGTGACGTACAAAACTTGTTTTTTCCCCATCCGTCACCCCCTTTCCCTAGTTTAAATGCTTGCCCACATATTGCCTGAATTTTTCACTTGGGATCCTTTTTCCTGCTACAGAGAGATGCAGTCCATCAACAAAGGATAGCCTCATGTTGTTCCATCTATTGTCCCAGCTGCCTGTATATCTAAATCCTCATTTACACCAGGTTTGGAGCCACATATTAGAGTTGGTTATGTGATGTAGCCTCTCTACCACCTTATCATGAACATGTAGAACTTCTGAGAATGCTATAATGCTGACAGTGGGTTTAAGTTTCCAGTGTAAAACTCAGAGAGAGAAATAATCAACTTTTTCCGGGGACAAACCAGACAGTGTCTGAAAGGCTCCGCGGAAAAAAGGAGGCTGAGCAAGATGACACCCTTGGGCGGGAAGGGGACCACGCATGCGTGGTGGCATCTCCCAAAGGCTTTCTTTGAAAGCTGGGGGGATGCTTCCGCGAGGGCTTCATCGGCACCAAAGTCACCCATACGTGAGGACTGACTTCCTGCTTGTTCCTGGAGAATGCTATAATGCTGACAGTGGGTTTAAGTTTCCCTCCCAAAATCTGGAAGCCCCTTTGTACTATAGAGAAACCGTTTCTAGCTAGGTCATTTGTACCCAAGTGCATAACTATATCAATTTTGGAATGCTTATTTTCCGTTCTGACTATGCTAACAATTTGGTTTGCGTTCCTTCTGGCTGAAGAAGCTGGGAGGCATTTGACCATCTTCTGTCCCTTGGATTGTGTTCCCAAGTTAATCCCTCTGATAATGGAGTCTCCAAGTAATAACAGTTTCCGGTTTTGTGTTTTTTTGTTCATATTTGGGGCACTACCAGTAGATTGGGTGTTAACCTCATTTAAGGTCACTTCCGTTTCCACTAGTTGGGCACTCTCATTTTCCAAGGCGGAGAGGGCTAATCATTATGCAGGGATATCTCTTGATGGAAAGGGTGTCTCTGCGTTACACGTCACGACCTACCAGAGCTCACCATGATCCATTTGTTCATGGGATGTTTGATTCTTTCTGGGAGTGGTGGTGAGTTGTTTTCAATTTGTACCCTAAGGGAAGTGTGTTTCATTTCAGCTAATCTTCCCTTAATAGAGTTAATTCTTTATTCATAACAGATAGCTTGAGACATATAGGGCAAGCTCTAAGGCGCCAAAGATTCTTATTAGAATGAAAGCACCACGGATATTGCATTGAATACACGACATGTGGATTGAGAGTTATAAAGCAGTTTTAGCAAAATGAGAAAGGCGGGTGTTCCACTTAATTGGAGTTGTTAAGACAAGTTAA
Source organism: Ichthyophis bannanicus (assembly GCA_033557465.1). NCBI lineage: Eukaryota > Metazoa > Chordata > Amphibia > Gymnophiona > Ichthyophiidae > Ichthyophis > Ichthyophis bannanicus. Next base: position 1,227,325,169 of record CM066033.1, read on the forward strand.
ATACGTTCAACTGAAACAAATTGTGGAAAATTTAGGTTTACTACCCTGCTTCTTATAGACGTACAAGCACCACAGTTGGCAAAAGGTCTCAGACGAAACATGGCACCCACCTCAGACTTACGTCTTATTCTTGTGGTGCCTGGTAGCATCAACGACCTTTTATAGATTCAATGTATAACTGCGGGTCACACATTTACGTCCATTAAGAGTGAGAATACGTGAGCATCGAAGTAAGCTAAAGTGTAGGAGGTTAGAGGCACCAATAATTCAACATTGTATAACTGCGGGTCACACATTTGATCAGTTATGTTGCTTCTGCATTGACAGAGTAATAAAAGCAAGGGTAGGAAAGTCACTAGATAAAACTCTATTGATTAGGGAGCAAAAGTGGATTTATAAATTAAGATCAACTATACCAACGGGACTTAATACTGCCATTGATTGGGCGGTATGCGTGTAAAGCCATGAATGCATGATATCGTAACAACTAATGAATTCGGATTAAGAATATTCAATTGATATAATTGTAGAAATTAGAGATAGTGATTGTATCATTATACCATCAACGGATTCCGTAAAATAATGAATTACGAACTAGTAAAAGCAACAAAGTATTGAGCGGAAGCTCTAGAAATAACAACATAAAAAAAAGGGAGGGTAGGAGGAAACTGTCCACTTTTCCTCTATTAAGTAAGATATGGTTGGGATTGATTGTGAAAGGCTACATAGTGGTTGAGAGGGATTGGATGGAGACTCCATGAGTTTGAGTGAAACGGTCTACAACACAGGTGAAATCTATTAGAATGATGAGTCAGAGTACAAAGTCAGCCTAATGTGAGTATTCCGCATGCGCGGCGTCTGAAGTAAGATCGGGAGAACCCCGTTAGAACAGTAAATTAACTATAAAGAATAAGAAAGACGTGGGCAGCATCCATATACATGCTGCCCACGGGATGCTGCCCATGTCTTTCTTATTCTTTATAGTTAATTTACTGTTCTAACGGGGTTCTCCCGATCTTACTTCAGACGCCGCGCATGCGGAATACTCACATTGGGCTGACTTTGTACTCTGACTCATCATTCTAATAGATTTGGTAGGATTTTTAAGTTTTAAATGGTAGGATTTTTAAGTTTTAAATTTTAAATTCTCTATTTACGTTAGGTAGGTAGTATTGTTTTGGGAAAGGGGTTCAAATATTGACGTTGATTTTGTATTCACATAGAGCACAAGAAAATATGGAACACGCTAGAATTAAGAAGTGATCTCCTGACGAAACTGCGGCAGTGAAACGCCTCAGTGGTACCCAGGGAGAGCGTCGAGATCATCAAAAAGGTAGTAGAAGCTCCTAGACAAAAAGAAAAGTTAAGTAAAACAAGTTACCCAACACAATTGTATGCATAGCAGCGGTAACAGACAGGAAAGCTGACTTGCATGCTAGGTTCCGCTTTTGTGAAATAAACGGAAATTCGATAAGGAATTGAAAGTATAACAGTTTCCACTAGGAGCAAACCCTAAAAATTAGTACAGTGGCATTGAATCTATAAAAGGTCATTGATGCTACCAGGCACCACAAGAATAAGACGGAAGTCTGAGGTGGGTGCCGTGTTTAGTCTGAGACCTTTTGCCAACTGTGGTGCTTGTACGTCATTAAGAAGCAGGGTAGTAAACCTAAATTTTCCACAATTTATTTCAGTTGAACGTATTTAACTTGTCTTAACAGTAGTGAACGTTCAGAAAGTGACCAAACAGTGGTGTGATTCCACTTAATTGGAGGACAAATGACTATCTATGATATGGAGACTATACAGGCAAGTGCAACTCTGGGGTGAGTGGGGTAAGCAGTGGGGTGGGTGTGTATTTATGTGTCCCAGGCTAGTAGGCCTTACATGAATTGAAGGCACACTTAAATTTCTAATTAAAAAAAGCTAGGCAAGGAATATAGACTAGCTAGATTTTCTCAAGCTTCTAATCATAATTTAGGTTGTTTACCACTAGACTGTAAGTCTAGAGGGTGCTATGGACAGGTAGAAATTTGCAAGAAAAAGTTTAACCTTTGCAGAAATTTGGGCATCTGAATGCAATTACAGTAAAAGATGCAATATGGTCATCCATCCATACCTTCACATCCCTCTACTTTCTAGACAACATATCAGGAAGGGACAGTTCATACGGACAAGCAGTTGTACAAGATCTATTTAATTAACAAATCAACTCCCTCAAAAGGCTATCTATCCAGGATGCCCTACAAAATCCATCATCAAAACACAATTATGGCAACCTTCAGCTATGAGATTCCCTACTTGTGGGGTTGACTCATCCTGCTGTCAACAGAGAAAGTTAAGTTGCTTACCAATAATGGGGTGTTCTCCATAAACAGCAGTGAACTGTAAATCAGACATTCTCCCACCTTCCTTGGGAGCTGCCTTCTACTCAGAAACAAACTGAGGGGACTCGATAGTGGTTATGCAAGAAGTCTGACACATGCTCAGAAGAAATCTTTTCAGCTTTTATGCATCATGCCAAGCACCTTGATTCTAACACCTAGGACACTTAAAATAGTGGAACAGAAAAATATCAGTCATAAAAAATGCATTTTATGAGTTAGTATTCTTCATTGGTGTCATGTCTATGACATTCTCTTCCCTTCTTAATCAAGCTTTGCCTTCCCACCCCAGCCTATAACTGTTTATAAAAAGAGATTTATGACCAAATACATATGATTTACACTTCCTGTGTAAGTGTACATTTTGCATACCTTTTCCATGACGAGACGAGCAAGCTTTATTGGGTTAGCTATACATCTGACGGCAGATACTGCTCCTGAAGCTAGATTTTTCCCATCCATGATTATAGCATCCATTTGTACATCACCCTTTTCATTAAGAACTGATCCATAACCTGGGGAAACAAAAAGGAAAAATATTAAAAGCAAAATACAGATTCACTTCTATCAATTTTTGTTTTTGTAGCCAAATCTTTTCAGTATGAGCGCAGCTTATAAGTTACTGCCCACAGTACTAAAACGTCAAAAAAGTGTACAATACAAAAAAAAAAAAAATAAAATAAAATAAAAAAAAAAATAAAAAAGTGTACAATACCATTATTTTAATTTATTTATTTTATTTATTTACCAACTTTTTTATACCGCTGTATCTACTAGTCACAGAGGTTTACAGGGAACAATTCAAACAAGAACATTACATGGAACTAAGGTAACAATGTAAACAATACCAGATACAATTAACAAAAACTAAAATTAAAACACAAGTTTGCTGCTAACCACATACACAATATAGCAATGCCAGAGGATGAAGACAGTCACTGGACACTGGGGTTAACTTTGTACTGGAATTTGTGTAGTGGATGTATAGGGCGAAAGGTCCGTTTGATGGGTGAGCTGCGGAAGAGGTAGTGAGGGACCTTGTAGGAGCTTCAGAGTATGCCACTAGTAGATGGGCAGCTAAGTGTCTGAGCCAAAATATTCCAGGAAGAGGAAGGTTTTTAGCTTGCAGTGTAGTTGTTTTAGTATGAGTATTATGTGTGAATGCTGTTACCAGTTATTATTCTGGTTGCTGCATTCTATGCGAGCTGCAGGGGGAGTAGGGTGGATTTAGGGAGTCCTGTAGGGCTGGTACCACTAAGGCCTGCTCAGAAACTAAAGCCTGAACCATGCAGCATGGCTTCCTGTTACAAGATGGAACTCTTTTCTGCTGTGCAAACACTAAACCTGCAGATCAAGCAATTCTGTAAAGTTATGTACTTTATAGTAGGACCATGGTTTCCAACTATGACAATGTGCAAGAGGCCCACTCTCAACTAGCATTTGCAACAATGTATGAACCTGCATACCAGCATCTTTCTCTCACTATAGACCTTGGTTTGGAGAAGGACCACCTAACAACTGTCATCCGATTCGCTGAAGATGATATACAGGATCTGAGACTAGCCAATCACCATGCCATGACGAAGAAGTCAGGATGAAGAATTATACGCTGGACATAGAAGGATGCAGACACATTTACTTTTTGAACACTTTTTGGGAACTTTAACTTAGCTCCCTGATACTGGCAGTTTTGCTCTCTATGGTCTCTAGCCCTACTGCCTGCCTGGCTCCAGCTGGAAAGTCAGGCAGTGTGCAAGGGCAAGGACTAACCTCAGGAAGGAGTGAATCTCTCCAACAAACCTGAAGCTCTGTGCTATCACGCAGCTTGCCTGGACTGGCTGCAGCCTGCATTGGACCACTGCCATCCTTTGGACTTGTGCCATTCCTGAGACGACTTCTCGGACTCAGCCACAATCATTCTGGCAAAAGCTAAGGTACTGGTCTGAATTCTCCCATGGGTGTGGGCCTAGCCTAGCCTAGCCAAACAGCTAATTTTCTGTACATCTGAGTACAAAGCGAATCAATGACGCTGGTTGCTAAAACAGTGATTTATTATCTTAGTAATTCTAATCATAGGGCTATATATCTTGCTACATCATAACTCTAATTTATTCTATATCTGCACTATATTTTTTATCAGCAATAAAGTCTAATTTATATATAAACACAGGTTTGGTTCCCTTTATCTCACATGGTTCATTTGCTAGATAGTGTCATAATGCCTCTTATTATCAAGCCTAGACCCAGCCCAGAGCCTTGCTTGGCCTTCTGGGATATGTAGTTGAATAAACAGTTGTGGCACCGAGGTAAGGCTTCAAAAGGTTTTATTTCCCCTTCCAAGAGGTTTCTTTTGGATGAGTCAAACAAAACATAAACAGCTCCACTTGGGCAAAAACAAAGCAAGAACAGGAACAAAAATTGCTTACTTTCAGCTTTTAAACAAGTAAATGAAAAGGGCTCAAAAATAGCTCTCTTCAGCAAACAAAGGCATTTTCTTTGTGGCTTTCAAGCTTTGGCAATTCTACACACTTATCTTAGAGATAACACGTTATCTGAGACAGAGAGCGTACAGTCCATGTAATCACCGCTTACATTATCCCCCTGTAACTCATATTGCATCTCTTCAGGCCCTTCTGTTAAGAGGTCATCTCTTGCAGCAGGTGAAACGTTGCTAAACAGTCTCCCCTTGCTCTGCAGGAAGTATCTTTCCCTCTGGGTAAGAATGTTAGCTAAGCTGCTACCGTATTCTTTGGAGTGCCTTTCTTGGGAGCTTCTTAAATGTGGTGGGAGATAGAGAGAATTCTTAGTTTCACTTTTCCCTCTACTAGGAACATTAGGGTTGGGCTTGAACAGTCTCTGCCTCGAGCTATGCTCAGTTGCTATCGACGCTGGAATAGGATCACGTAAAAACTTTTCCTGGCTCCTGCCTTTAAAACCTCTTCCAGATACAGGCTTATGCTCAGGTATAAAAGCTTTACTGTTTTTCTGCCAGTTGTTTGTATAAAAACTATCCTCTGGCTTCCTCCAGCTAACTTCACCATTAAATGTTTGGTTACCTTTTTGATAGCATTTGCTGGGCTTTGACGCTCTCAGAGTTCTGCTCTCAGCTCCCTTCCAATTAGAATTTCTCCGTTCGTATCTCTGGCTTCCAGCCTCACAGCTGCCTGCTCCCGTGCTCCAACCGGGTTCTATTTCACTCCTGCTGTGTCCTGCGTATGTCTTCTCTCTCTCACCTTCACTCTCACTTTCACTCCTGCTCCCACGCTCACTCCATCTGTTGCTTGTATTCTCAAGCTGGCTCCGTCTCTCTTGCACATGCTGGTTCTCTCCAACCCCACGTTGGCTCTGTCTAACCCCACGTTGGCTCTCTCTGGACTGACTCTCTTGCACACGCTGGCTCTCTTGCACACGCTGGCTCTGTCCAACCCCACGTGCAGTGAGCTTTTCTATGTGCGTGTCAGCTCCACCCACACCCAGCTGGCTTCCATTACCTCCTAATTCCTTAGGCTTTCTGTTGTTTGGGAGTGTTTCCTTTGCACGTGAGCTACTTTGTTTAGGTTGCCAATGGCAACATCCTACCCTGTGTTCCTCTGAACTGTCATGATCAGTCCTATTTCCTGCATTTCTGCTGGTTTTCAAGGGCTTTATTAAGGCTGCCCCGTGACAATAGACGTATAGAATCTTGGGAAAAGAGGGATGAAGCAATTACCCCTGGACCTATCAAGTATTTATATATATATATCTATATATATCTATATCTATATATATCTATATATATATATATATATATATAAATAAATATTATATATATATTCAATAATCCATATATTCATTTGCTACTGACAATAATCCTCACAGATTTGGGGCCTCATCATCCAGGATGAGTAATTCTGAATGAGTCACCCCTTAAAGTCCTTGGTATATTATGTTGGCATAGTCAAATATAGGGTGATAAGGGCTTGGCAGATGTTTCTAAAGTTTGCGTGGTGCAGAAGGGTTCATAAGTTCTGGAGTGTCTTCATGCGGAAGTATGCAGATCTGGTAACATGCTTGATGTGTGCGTGGAAGTCCAGGTTTTGGTTCGAGGTTATACACAGGTATTTGACTTGCTGTTTTACTTACAGTGTCAGGTTAGCTAGGTTCATTGTGGTTAGAGGAGAGAAGGTGGGGTGCTTAATTATGTGAAGGATCTCTGTTTTATTAGGGTTAATGAGCATGTTGTGGAGGTTGAGCCATTGGGTGACTGCTTCAAGGCATCGGCAGAGTACGGAGTAGTCTGGGCTGCTGATGGAGAATGGTGTGTAAATTAGGATGTCGTCAGGATACAGGTGGTAGAGGATCTTGTAGCTATTATTAAGACTTGCTACAAAATCTAATCCTGCTGAAAAGAAAGCATAGTTACTCACCTGTAACAGGTGATCTCCGGGAACAGCAGGAATTTAGTCTACACATCTGGGCGAGGTCGGCACCTGCACGGGAATGCTCCCCATTTTCCAATTGGAAAGCCTTTGGGAGCACTCCACTGCACCTGCGTGACTGCCTTCCCACCTTCCCAACTCCCTCTCTTCAGTTGAGTTTGTAGCTGAGAAAAGAGAGTAAATGAAACCCTATAACTCCTAGGGGAGGAGGGTGGGTTTTGAAGACTAAATTCCTGCTGTTCCCGGAGATCTTCTGTTACAGGTGAGTAACTACGCTAGCTCCAGATGCCAGATGAAGTGACCTCAGAACTGGTAGAGGTTCGCCTCGGAGTAGGCATGATGAGGTCATGGATCCCACATGGCTTTCTGGTATCTTCAATGTTTGGGACGAAGGGTAAGAGTTGCATCTAAGTCTGAAAGAGGTGGTGGAGTTCAACCTGACCAAACATGGCATCCCGACGGGAGTCCTTGTCCAGACAATAATGGACAGCAAAGGTATGGATGGAAGACCAAGCTGCTGCTTTGCAAATTTTGTCGATGGCTACTGAACATAGATTTGCCATTGAGGTGACCATGGCGTGAACGTTGTGAGCAGTGACATGCCCTTACAGGGAGAATCCTGTTTGGTCATAGGCAAATGAAATGCAGTCTGCTGTCCACCTGGAGAGCGTACCCTTAGAAACAGGTAATCCCAAGTGACTGAGTTCAAATGAGATAAACAACTATGAGGCTTTACGATGATCTTGAGTCCTTTGGAGATAGAAAGCCAATGCACGTTTGCAGTCAAGAGTGTGCAGAGTTGCTTCCGCTCTAGATGCATGCAGTTTAGGAAGGAAAACTGAAAGGTAAATTGACTGGTTTGAATGGAAGAGAGACACCATCTTTGACATAAAGTGTGTGTGGGTCAGAAGGACTACTTTGTCATAGTGGAAACGGGTATAGAGAGGATCTGCCACTAATGCCTGAAGCTCACTAATGCATCTAGCTGACATGAGAGCAATTAGGAAGATTACCGTCCAAGAGAGGAACTTAAGCGAGGTCATGGCTAATGGCTCAAATGGCGGCTTGAGAAGCTGCATTAGAACGACATTGAGGTCCCAAGCTACTTGAAGTGGCTTAATGGGCTGTGTGGACAGCAGGAGACCTCTCAGAAAACACGCTACTAGCGGTTGCATGGGGATGGGCTGTCCATCAAGTAGGTGGTGAGAGGCCGCAATGGCACTGAGGTGGACCCTCATGGAGTTTGTCTTTAGATCTGTCGAGGACAGGTGGAAGAGATACTGGAGAAGTGACTTCACTAGAGCAGAAAAGGGATTGAGATCCTTCTGGGAACACCAGACAGAGAAAGCGTAGTTACTCACCTGTTTAACAGGTGTTCTCTGGGAACAGCAGGAATCAGTCCCCACATATGGGTGACAGAGCCCACACGGAGCATTTCTCCAGCTTTCAAAGAAAGCCTTTGGGAATAATACTATGCATGCGTGGTCCCCTTCCCGCCCAAGGGTGTCATCTTGCTAAGATGACATAGCTAGGACAGCAATAAAAATAAAACAAGGTAGGGAGACAACTCCCAGGGGAGGAGGGAGGGTTGTGAGGACTGATTCCTGCTGTTCCTGGAGAACACCTGTTACAGGTGAGTAACTACGCTTTCTCCAGGAACAAGCAGGAAGTCAGTCCTCACATATGGGACTCCCTAGCTCCAGGCTGCCGAGGACTGAACCATGACAGCACCAACGGTGACCAGTCGGGTAGCCATGAGTTGCAGAAGGTCAGTCCCCACTGAGAGACTCTGCAAGACCCTAGTGTCCAGTGACACTATCACTCTGGTAGCCTGAACACAGAAGGGTCAGAGGGCAAGAGTTGCCTATATCCTGAGAATATTACGGAGTATCTCCTGGCCAAAGGCACTGTCCCTGCAGGACTCACTCTCCTGGCAGTAGTGAACTGCGAATGAATGAACTGAAGACCATATGGCAGCCTTACAGATTTCTGTCACCGGCACTGAGTGGAGGTTGGCCACCGACGCAGCCATCACCCTCATGTGATGTGCTGTGATCCAGTGCTCAAGGGGGAGGCCAGCTCAGTCGTCAGTGAGGGCAATACAGTCCGCCATCCAAGTGGACAGAGTTTGCTTAGTCATGGGGAGCCCCAGTCTATTGGGGTTATAAGACACGAAAAGCTGAGGAGCTTTCCAATGGCCCTGAGTCCACTTGAAATCTAGTGTATGAAATGTTAGTTCCTCCCTGCCGGCGTGAGGCTATGGGAAGAAGGTGGGGAGGACCACCTCTTGTTTGAGGTAGAAAGGAGATATCACCTTCAAGAGGAATTTGGGGTAAGTGTGGAGCACAACCCTGGTCTTATAGAACCTCGTATATGGTGGATCCGCCACCGCCACCATGTTGAGGCCCCACTCCACCGGCGGAAGGGGGGCTTGGATAACAGGAGGCCCCAGAGGAACCTAGAGACTAGGGACCAACTAGAGAGAGGTTTTCCCTCGACAGGGTGGTGATGCGTGACTATGGTGCTTAGATGCACCCTCACGAAGTTGGATTTCAGCCCAGTGTGCGACAGGTGCAGTAGGTACTGAAGAACCAGTTGTACGTGGCAGGAGAAGGGATTCTCCTCCTTCTCTGCACACCAGATGGAGAACCTTCTCCACTTAAAGGCATAAGCCTACCTGCTGGAGGGTTTTCGAGAGGCCAGTAGGACCTCCTCGACGTCCCCTGGTAGGTTAAAGGGGGCCAGTGCTACCCTTTCAGCAGCCACACCATTACCATTAGCGACCCCAGGTTGGGGTGAAGAAGGGAGCCCTCCTTGTGTGACAGGAGGTCCAGAGCCCGGCCCAGTGGGACTGGGAGTGCCACCGACAGGGATAGCAGCAAAGGGAACTAGGGTTGCCTGGGTTACCTGGTTGCGATCAGTATGACTGATGTCCCCTTGCTCTGGACCTTGAAGAGGGTCTTGGCGACCAGGGAGGTCAGTGGGAATGCACATAGTAGGCCCTCAGACCATGAGATTAGGAAGGCATCTGCCGCCACTCTCCACGGGTGTGGTTAGAGTGAACAGAAGCTTGGTAGCCGATCGTTGTCCAGGGAGGCAAAGAGGTCTATCACTGGCATGCCCCAGCGGTGGAAGAGCTGCTTCATTACCCTGAGGTTCAAGTGCTACTCGTGTGGGTGAAGGACTCTGCTCAGTCTGTATACTAAGCCATTGTCCTAGCCTGGCAGGTATACCACTCGCAGGAGCATGCTGTTGAGCACTGCAAAGGAGAGGAGAGCCATTGCCTCCTGACAGAGGGAGTATGAGCCCGTGCCCCCCAACGTGTTGATATAAAACATGGCCACCTGGCTGTCCATCTGGATCAGCACAGGCTGGTGCTGTAGGAAGTGTTGGAACACTCGCAGGGCCAGGAAGATTGCCCAGAGTTTGAGATTGATCTGCAAGAGTGACTCCTCCTGGGAGCAGCTGTTTTGTATGTGGCAGTTCCCGCAATGTGCCCCCCAACCCAGGAGGGAGGCATTCATTGTCAGGGTCGTCTGTGGTGCAGGTGCTTGAAATGACATTCCCGCCTGGAGGTGGTGCATGTTTTGCCACCAGATGAGGGATTCTGCCAGCTGGCGGGTGACTCTGACTCTGTCCTGTAGCCTTCCTGTGGCTTGAGTCAACTGTAAGCGGAGGCACCATTGGGCTGTCCGCATGTGTAGATGGTTTAGTGGTGTGACATGGACCATTGAAGCAATATGGCCCAACAGGAGAAGGAGGTGAGCTGGCACTGTCCGGCGGCATTGCATCTCTCCTACCAGCTGTATGAGGCGGTCTGCCATTTCTCTTGGAAGGACAGCTTTGACCTGTAGCATGTCCAACTGTGCCCCTATGAACTCCAGACTTTGGGTTGGAGTGAAATGGGACTTGGGGTAGTTGATGACGAACCCCAGGTGCTGCAGCAGGAGGGTTGTACGCTGTGCGGCCTGCCTGACCTTTGAGGCCATACTGCCTCTGATTAGTCAGTTGTCCAAGTAAGGGAAGACAAAATCCCCTTGAAGATGCAAGTGGGCGGCTACCACTGCCAAGCACTTGGTAAAGACCATTGGGGATGAGGCCAGGCCAAAGGGCAGCACTTTGTACTGGTAGTGCCCTCCTCCCATCACAAAACCGTAGGTACTGCCTATGGGAGGGGTGGATCAGGATGTGAGTGTACGCATCATTTAGGTCCAAGGAGCACAGCTAATCTCCCTGGTGGAGGTAGGGCAGCAGTGTTCCAAGGGAGAGCATCTTGAACGTCTCCCTCACCAGAAACTTTTTCAAGTTTTGCAGGTCTAGTATGAGCCTGAGGCCTCCTGTTCTTTTGGGGACAAGGAAGTACTTTGAGTAGAAGCCCTTCCGCTACAGATTCATAGGTATGGACTACACAGCATTGTCCCTAAGAAGACCTGCGAGCTCTGAGAGCAGCAGGGTCTGGTGAAGGAGAGGTCGTACAGGCTCTCCTGGAAAGAATCTGGGTGGTAGTTGTTGTATCCCTCCTTTACCACCTGCAGTACCCACTGGCCTGTCAAAAGCTCCCCCCTTGTTAGGTTGGAGCTGGATCTTGGGGATTCTGAGCCTTGGGTTTCTGAGCTCCTTGGCCCTGTCTTTTGGGGTGAGAACCTTGTTGCTGGCCCGAGAAGGAATGTTATTGGTGACTCTGCTGGAAGTGCTCCTTTTTCCTGGGGAATAGGGGCCTTTTCCCTGAGGGATTTTGCGGGGGAAAAAAGAGATCTTCTTTGAGAGCCTCTGGCAGGTCACCACTTCAGCCTCTGTCTCGGCCTCCTTGTTAGCCATGGTTTGCTGAACAAGTTCTCACCAGTGCAGGAGATGTTGAGCAGCTTGTCCTGGGCCCACTGCTCGAGGTCCGAAGACTGTAGCCAGGCTTGGCATTGAGCTCCAATGCCGGCTGCTGCTACTCGAGCCACTGACTCGAATCAGTCATAGGCCGCCCAGGAGAGGAACTTTAAGCAGTCCTTGATCCTGGAGGTCAGAGCTTGGAACCGATTGAGAGGATCCCTGGCCAGCCCTGCCAAGAACCCAGACAAATCCTGGGTCAGAGACTTCAAATACCCAGCATCCAGCCTTGGTAGCACTTCTGCCCCAGGGTGTTGAGGGCTCTAGCATCCCTGCCAGGGTGGGACAGAAGAGTAGACCTTCTAGCTTTTTAGTTTTTGCATGGTTGATTCGACAACCATGGAGTTATGTGGGAGTTGCGGCTTGTGGAACCCCGGCCCCTTCCTGACATGGTATATGGCATCGAGGCGTCGACTGACCACCAGCGCAGATGCTGGGGTCTCCCACATTTGTAGTAGTAGCCACTTGAGGATCAGCTGTACTGGCACTGTAAGAGTCTCCTTGGGTGGAGACTCGAACTGGAGGATCTCCAGCTCCTTGGTATGTGGGTCCTCCTCTACCTCAGTTTGCACCGAGGGCCCTGGCCATATCCCTGACAAAGGCATGGAAGGTCACATCCTCCAGAGGAGAATTGTGCCAGGGGAGACGGGTCTGAGGAAACATCTCGATGCCATCTGGTTTCCGGGAAGGCCTCATCGTCGGTCTCCCACTCAATCGAGTGGGGACAATGAGTCCGAGGCCCTGCAACTCCTTGGCTCAAGGCCAGCCTTGAAGGGCCAGGGCCCTCCCAAGGATCTGGGATCGGAGTTTCAGAAGCTGGCCAGATAGGATCGGGACCGAGACCTCGATTGGGGCTGAGGACTTATCAGAGGCCAGTGGCGCTTGGAGCTCGGCTCGGCGACTGGGGACTCCCCCACAGTCTGGGGCCCGTTTGTCAGAGCAGATGATGTGGACGAACCTGCCATCATTGCCTGCTACATGGCCAGGATAGCAGTGATGTTCTTCTCCATGGCAGCCATTCTGGATTCCAAGCCAAAAGGCTCCGCAGCTCTCTACATGGGCACCAAAGATCTCGGGCCTGGTGCCAGCACTCTCGCGAGTATGTCCTCGACAAAGATTACGGCCTCGAAGACCCTCGCACGGTCTCCGCCAGCCGAGGCATCCTTCTTGAGGACCTTGGTGGGACATTTCTTGGAGTCGTCCGAGTCCCTCCGGATGGTCTTACCAGGTTTCTCCAGTACAGGCTTGACAGACTTTGAGGATTTTTTCTTTTTCCGCTCAGGGTCCGAGGTCTTTTTGGAGCAGCCGCCCTCTCGGGAAGTGCTGGGCTTGGAGTTCGGTGCCGGGGAGGCCAGTGCCAAGTCGGACCTGGGGAACAGTTTCTCTTGCAACTCCGATCTTTTTCTATTGGTTTTAGGTGTCATGGCCTGGCACGGGTTATGGGAGGTGCTATCATGGTCCAGTCCCAGACAGCAGTCATAGCTGTCAGTGACAGATATGGTTTGACTGCAGCGGTCACATTTTTTGAACCCACTGGGAGACATGGTGGGGAAATACCCGGCCGGGGTCAATGACCCCAGGTGAAAAAGGGCACGAATGTCAGTCGAGGCAACAATCGATCAAAAAAAAGGGTAAAAGAGCCAAGAACGGCACCGAGCCCAGTGCCAGCTCGAGGTGGGAAGAGGAGCTGGTACGCAAACCGGGAACAGCTAAATATAAAGGAAATAGCAAGGATTTTTTTCCAGGGAAATTGGATCAACGTCCTTTGGGCTCCTCAGAAAAAATAAGACTGAGCAAGATGGCACCCGTGGGCGGGAATGGGACCACACATGCATGGTAGCATTCCCAAAGCTTTCTTTGAAAGCTGGGGAAATGCTCTCTGTGGGCTCCATCGGCACTGACGTCACCCATATGTGAGGGCTGACTTCCTGCTTGTTCCTGGAGAATTTAAGCTACTGAAAAAACATGAATGTCTGTTGGAGGGCTTTCTAGAAGCCAAAAGGATATCCTTAACCTCTTGAGTAAGGTCAAAGCCTTGTAAAGCTATGCTCTCAGCAGCCAAGCTGTGAGGCGGACAGACTGTGGATTGGGATGGAGTAGTGAGCCGTCGTCCTGGGAGAGGAGATTGGGTGCAGATCCCAATCGCAGAGGATGAGTCTGAGTCAGACGTAGTAGCAGTGGAAACCATGTTTGCCACAGCCAGTGAGGGGCTATGAGTATCATGGAGCCCTTGTTGGACTGAAGTTTGAAAAGCGTCTTGGGAATGAGGGGTATAGGAAGGAAAGCATAAAGCAGACCCTGACCCCAGTGTAGGTGGAAGGTATCCACATGTTGGTTGGTGGATGTCGGAGTTCTTGTGCAGAAGCGAGGAAGCTTGGTATTTTGCGGAGTTGCAAACAGATGTATGTCTGAAGTTTCCCCAGTTCTGGAAAATGTAGGACATTGTGTCTGGATGGAGTGACCATTTGTGGGGAAGAAGGATGCGACTCAGTCTGTCTGCCAAGACATTGAACTCCCCCGGGAAGTACACTGCTTGGAGATGTATTTGATGAGCAATGGCAAAGGACCACAGGTGTAGTGCAGAAGGCCTAGAGCCTGTTCCTCCTTGCTTGTTCACATAGAACATGGCAACTGGATTGTCCGTCCCTACTAGGATTTGTGCTCTGAGGTGGTGTTGAAACACCCCGAGGGCATTCGAGATAACACGAAGTTCCAGGAGACTACACAAACTTCAAGAGACTACACACTCAGTTAAGGCTTTCAAACTTTATCATTGCCTGTTTTTTTCTGATAAACTTAACCTGTTGCATATAGGTTTTTAGGGATCTTCAGCTTGCCTACGTTCCTTGCATAGTCTTTAAATCAGATATCTGAGTGAGCCCTCAGTTCATAGAAGGCCTACTGGCCAGGGACACTTGTGACATATGCTGCTACGAGGGGACATGGGATGAGGGTGAAGGGAGATAGATTCAGGAGCAGGGCCGGATTTACCTATACGCCATGTACGCCATGGCGTAGGGCCCACAGCCGGCAGGGGCCCACAAAAAAAGAACCAGGTAATTTTTTTAAAACTAAATTTAAAAAAAAAACCTGGTGGCTGCCGCCGCGGGGCCCCCTCTGCTGCCGCGGGGGCCCCGTCTACAAGCTGGTGCGGTCGGGTCGGGTCGGGTCTCTCTCTCCCTCCCTCCCTCCCTCCCTCGCTGCAGGCTGCGAGAGACGCAAAGATAGAGCGTCTCCTCGCGTCTGTGTTAAGCCCGCAGGGGCTGATGGGATTTCCCATCAGCCCCTGCCGGCTTAACACAGACGCGAGGAGACGCTCTCCCTTCGCGTCTCTCGCAGCCTGCAGCCTGCAGCGAGGGAGGGAGGGAGAGAGACCCGACCCGACCCGACCCGACCGCTTCAGCTTGTAGACGGGGCCCCTGCGGCAGCAGAGGGGGCCCCGCGGCGGCAGCCACCAGGTTTTTTTTTAAAATTAAATTTTACTTTAGGCCGGGGGGGGGGGGTAGGACTGGTAATGGGCTATGGGGGGGGTAGGACTGGTAATGGGCTATGGGGGGGTAGGGGCTTGTAATGGGCTATTGGGGGGGCTGGGGCTGGAAATGGACTGGGGGGGTAGGGCTGGTAATGGGCTATTGGGGGGCTGGGGCTGGAAATGGGCTGGGCTGGGGGGGGGGTTAAGGCTAGAGGTGGGCTGATGGGGTTAGGACTGGTAATGGACTGTGGGCTGTTGGGGGGGCTTAGAACTGGCAATGGGCGTTGGGGGGGGTTAAGACTGGTAATGGGCTGTGGGCTGATGGGGGATGTCTGGTAATGGGCTATGGGGGGGCTAGGACTGGAAATGGGCTGGGGGGTTAAGACTGGAGGTGGGCTGATGGGGTTAGGACTGGTAATGGGATGTAGGTTGGGTTAAAACTGGTAATGCGCTATGGTGGGGTTAAGACTGGTAAGGGGCTGTGGGCTGATGGGGGTTGTCTGGTAATGGGCTATGGGGGGCTAGGACTGGAAATGGGCTGGGGGGTTAGGACTTGAGGTGGGCTGAGGGGGTGAGGACTGGTAAGGGGCTGTGGGCGGATGGGGGGGGTAGGACTGGCAATGGGCTATGGGGGACTGACGGGAAATGGGTTGATGGGGTTAGGACTGGAAGTGGGCTGATGGGGGGTTAGGACTGGTAATGGGTTATAGGGGGGGCTTAAACTGAAGATGGGGTGATGGGGGGTTAAGGACTGAAAATGGGGTGATGGGGGGTTAAGGACTGTAAGTGGGGTGATGGGGGGCTAGGACTGGTATTGGGTTGGGGGGTTGCTAGGACTGGAAATGGGCTGATGGATGGCTAGGACTGGAAATGGGCTGATGCAGGGACTAGAAGGGAATGGATGCTGGGTGAGGCTGGAACTAGAAGGGAGCTGATGTTGGGGGAGGATTAGAATGGGATGGGGCTGGAAGAGTAAAATGGAGAAGGGAAAAATATTTTGTGTGGGAGGGATAAAAAATCTACAATTGGCCGGGTATTGGGAGAGTAAGTGGGGATTGAGGATGGAGGGGTAAAATTTGAGTGGATGAAATAGGAATGAGGAAAGAGCAAAAGGAGAAAGATTAGTATGTTAAAGCAGATGTAGAGAGAGAATGGAAAAAAAATCTAGAAGAGAGAAGAAAGGACAAATGGACAGCAGACGATGGAGAGTTAGCAGAAGACACGAAGAAACCAGAAGAAAGTGGCTGGAGCAATTGCAGCTGAAAAAAATGCACAAAAGGTAGAAAAATATCTCTTTATTTTGAATTTATTAATTGGAATATGTCAGCTCTGGTAAATGTGCATCATTAACATCTGCGCTTTGTTTAGTACAAGAGCAAATTAATGTATAGTTTTATTTCTACAGTGTTGTACATTCCAAGTTTGGCTTTTGGGATTCCCAGTTTAATTATTGTCTTCCTATTTCTAAATTGTGATTACTTGTTTGGTGATGGTCTATGTTCTGCATGTGTAACTGAGCTGAGGTGTTCTGTTTATATAATTCCTATTTGACATTGCCACTTGTTCTCTTTCCCCAGTAGGTCATGTATTGTTGTTCTCTGAAATGTATTGGTTTAATATTTGCAGTGTTGCCTTTTGATTGGTAGAGTATGGTGCTTTGTGAGTCCTGGTAGTGCTGTTAGGATACGGCGGGTTTACTAAGGGCAGTGTTTGTAGTAGTTCCTAATGTGTCTGGCAGTTGGCACTGGATTATAGTAATGTAGAAATCTTTTAGTCTTTCTTTATCCATACACTCATTAAGAGGCACGTTTACTAAAAGTTAGTATATGGTAACATTATGCAAATATTTATGCAAATGAGGCCACTTATGCAAATGAGGTCCGCACCCCCCTTGGGCCGCCCCTGCTGGGGGCCCACAATTTTTGTTGGCGTAGGGCCTCACTCAAGGTAAATCCGGCCCTGTTCAGGAGTGATATGCGGAAATATTTCTTTACAGAAAGAGTAGTGGATCCGTGGAATAGTCTCCCAGTGGAGGTGGTAGAGATGAGGACAGTAACTGAATTCAAAAAAGCATGGGACAAACACAGAGGATCTCTAAAGGTAAAAAGGGGACTGTTGTAGTTGTTGATATGGAAGGACAGACTAGACAGAAACATGACGACAGAAAAAGACCACATGGCCTATGTTTCTATATATATCTACTTGGAACAGAAATATACATTGCTTTTAGACTTGCAATTAGACCTGGTCTTCTACCTAGGTCTCCTACTTAACTTTGCAGCAAGGGTTTAATTTTAAGATTACAGGGACCTTTGCTTAGTAGGCTGATACATAGCAGTAAGATTTCGGTTTGAATTTTTAGTTTCCTTTGTCTGTTGCAAGCCTGCCTTACAGGGTGGGGCTAATTAAATTAAAGCTGCTCTACTACTGACCAAATACCTGAACCAGTTTGCTCATCAGAACTTCAAGAGACTACACACTCAACTAAGGCTTTCACACTTTATCATTGCCTGTTTTTTTTAATAAACCTTACCAGTTGCATATAGGTTTTTAGGGAACTTCAGCCTACCTATGTTTCTTGCATAGCCTTTAAATCAGATATCTGAGTGTACACTCAGTTCATAGAAGGCCTACTGGCCAGGGACACTTAGGTTTCCGACCACCCTACTCCTCACCCCACCCACCCCTGGGTTGCATTGCCTATATAATCATCATATACATTGACATCTGTCCTTTAATTAGGTGTTACACCAACTTTTTCTCCTTTTCTCCTTCTAGGACAGCTCAGTCAGAATGTTGTGTATTTAATGCAATAACTGTGGTGCTTTCATTCTAAGAAGAATCATTTGGATCCTAAAAGCTTGCCCTATATGCCTCAAGTTAGCTGCTATGCATAAAGAATTGACTCTACTAAGGGAAGAATTAGCTACAATTAAACATACTTCCTCTAGGTTACAAACTGAACAAAATCCATCACCACTTCCACAAAGAAAACAGACCAGGAACAAATGGATCACAGTGGGCTCTGGAAGGTTGCTGACTAGACTATTGCAACTCAGCTCTCGCCGGTCTCCCACAATACCAGCTACGGAACCTCCAGTTTTTTCAAAATACCGCTGCCTGTCTCATCACACACTCTTCCCCCTTTGATCATGTTACCCCTCATCTTCTTACCCTGCATTGGCTCCCTATCAAAGTTAGATTCATTTATAAGCTGCTCATTATCACCCATAGAGCCCTCCACACCAGCACGCCTCAGTACTTGGCTGATCTTATTCACCACCAGCTTGTCCCTCGTCTCCTTCGCTCTGCACATGGCAATCGCCTCTTCCTTCCCAGGCCCACCTCGAACTCACTCGCCGATCTTCTTTCTTTTTCCTAAACGCCGCCTTATGGAACTCACTCCTGCACCACCTTCGTACCAAATTGTCATTTCCTCGGTTCAAAGCTCTCCTTAAGACTTACCTTTTCTGTCAGGCCTTTGACCTTTCCCCCTCCTCAGACCACCTAGTCTTACCCTCGGTTGGATCCCCTCCTTGAGGCGCGAGTTTACGCCTGCCATTTAGGCCATCACCTCCCCCCCCCCGTCCTTTCCCACAATACTCATTTGACGGTTGTGTTCAGTGTCTCTTTATGTTCCTTTCTTTATTTCTCTCTCTCTCTCTCTCCTTTTCTGTCACTTTCCTATAAAATCAATGGCGTTCCTTTCAACTCTTGCTCTCCTCTAGTAGCCTATATTACTTTTATTGTACACCGCCCTTACGTCCCGGCAAGGGTGGTATATCAAGCAATGCAAATAAAATAAAGACAAGTAATAAACCTGTAATGCAGAGACACCCTATACATAAAGTGATATCCCTGCATAATGCCTTCTCTGCCTTGAATAATGAGGGTGCCCAATCGATGGAAACTGAAGTGCCCTTAAATGATAGACTTAATGCCAAATCTACTGATAATGTACCAAATAGGAAGAAAAAAATCGCTAAACAGAAAACTACTACTCTTTGGAGATTCCATCATCAGAGGCACCAACTTGGGAACACATCTCAAAGGAGAGAGGATGGCAAATGCCTCCCAGGCTCTTCAGCCAGCAGGAATACAAACCACCTCCAAAACTGATATTATCATCCACTTGGGTACAAATGACCTCGCTAGAAACAGTGCCTCTGCAGTTCAAAAGGATTTCCAGACTCAGGGAGAGAAGCCCATTGCTAACACTATAGCATTCTCAGAATTTCTAACTGTTCCTGGAAAGGAGGCAGAAAGGCTGCATCGCATAAACAACTTTAATAGATGGCTCCAAACCTGGTGAAAACAAGAAGGATTTAGATATATAGGCGACTGGGGAAACATATAGATCAACAAGAGACTATACTCTACTGATGGACTATATCTCTCTGCCGCAGGGAAAAGGATCCTAAGTGAAAAATTCAGGCAGTATGTGGAGAGGCATTTAAACTAGGAAAAGGGGGTGATGGATGGAGAAGAACAACTTCAGTACGTAACTCCCAGCAAAAGCAAAACAACATTGGAAACAGCCACACTTTTGAACCACACATCAATGACAAGCGGGAAGGGGTGTGTAAAACAAAACCCATGCAAAAGGCAGGAAAGCCATTCAACAAATGCTGGAAAGCAATGAGTACAAATGCTCGAAGCCTAGCCAACAAAGTTCCAGATCTGGAAGCCCTAATGGTGGAAATGGATTTGGACATTGTGGCCATTACAGAAACATGGTTTAATGAGTCACATGAATAGGATATAGCCATAGCTGGCTATAATCTATTCAGAATAGATAGAGAGGGTAGAAAAGGAGGAGTAGCCCTGTATGTCAAAAGCAATATTAATATAGGGGATTGGTGTTTAGAGGCACTGTACCTCACATGATCCTTCCCCGACTTAGTCTGAGACCTGTTCCCCAATTAATGTAGTATTTTTTGAGTTCGTTAGAGAGTGGAGCAATCTTTTGTATTTAGGTGGGACCCGAGTTCTGACTCCTACTATTTTTACAGATAAGCGTTTTTTGCTATTTAAATGGTTAAATGAGTCATGAAGATGCAAATGACTAAATGACGCATGGATAGTAATTTTATTACTGAGTTTCTAAGGGGAAATTTCAGGTCCTTGATGCAATATAGGGGATTGGTGTTTAGAGGCATTGTACCTCACATGATCCTTCCCCGACTTAGTCTGAGACCTGTTCCCCAATTAATGTAGTATTTTTTGAGTTCGTTAGAGAGTGGAGCAATCTTTTGTATTTAGGAGTTGAAAAGTAATATTAAAGCTGCTGAAATGCAGGAGACATGGAGAAAAGAAGAAGTGCTCTGGATTGTGTTGGAAAGAGGAGATGGCACTGTCATCCATACTGGTGTGTTCTGCAGGCCTCCAACTCAAACCGAAGAAATGGATAGCAAATTGACTGTTGATATTGCAAAGATAGCCATGAAGGGGGAAGTGATCATATTGGGTGACTTTATCTACCCACTGTGGATTGGAGTGTTCCTTCTGCAAATCTGGAAAGAAGTAAAAAATTGTGGATGCCTTTCAAGATGCGTTACTTAAACAAAATGGTGATGAAACCAATGAGGGAGAGCTCCATGCTGGATTTGGTGTTCACCAAAGGAGATAGCGTGTTGAATATCCAGGCAGATGCCCATGTGAGCAGCAGCGATCATCACACCGTGTGATCTGAGATAAAAGTCTAGGTGGAATCCAACCACAGCAATCTCAAAGTCTTAGACTTCAAAAACACTAACTTCAGTAAAATGGCCAAGTACCTGAAGGAGGAGCTTAAGGGTGGGAGGGTTTAAGGGAAGTGGTATTGCAATGGGCTAATCTAAAGAAAGCAATAAAAGGTGCAACAGATACATACGTAAGGAAAGTAAATACAAACAAGAGGAAAAGGAAACCTATTTAGTTCTCCAAAGAAGTAGCTGCACAAATAAAGGCAAAAAATCAAAGCTTTCACAAAATCTAGAAGCTCGCAAACAGAGGAACATAGAAAAGAATACAAGATCAAACTAAAAGAGACAAAAAGAGAAATAATGATAGCAAAATCAAAGACAGAAGAAAAGATGGATAAAGATGTGAAGTGTGCCAGCAAGACCTTTTCAGGTATATTCGGGAGAGGAGGAAAATCAGAGGTGGAATTGCAGGATTCAAAAGTGCTGGGAACAAATTTGTGGAAAGTGACATTGAAAAAGTGACAATGCTAAACAAATACTTCTGCTCTGTTTTCACTAGAGAAAAACCTGGAGAAGGACCACCTGTGATAGGATTTGAGGGTTTATTTTATTATATTAAATTGCTAGCTCTCTGACTGGGAGCTCTTAAAAGGGTTTTTTGTATATTTTTAAAGCAAGGTTACTTTCTTTTTGGTGCTTTAGTGGAACTTTCCTTGAGCACAGTAGGTTGCTGAACTCTAGTAACCTCCTCAGCTTTGGGAACTGCTGACACCTAATCAGGTGTTAGTTCCCTCCCTACCCACTCCGACTCCCACCCACCCCTAGTGAGCAGTCTTGCTTTGTAGAGCACCTCCCCATTTAACAAATCACAGAGAATTGGACCAGCACATTTTGAATATAATTAAAGAGATTTAACTGATTTTTCTCTGAAAGGACAGCTGGGAAACCGGCTGGTACTTGGTAGATCTCTCTCTTTTGGGATACCTAAGCTCCACGAACAGAACAATGGCTTGGAAAAATCGTATCGCTAAAGCTGTTGCCCCCGTTACAGCTTCTGCCTCGGTCCAGACAGAGGTCCTAATGCCAGTTGAAGGACCAGTTCCATGTGCAGGGTGCCTGCATGCTGAAGCTCTGAGGAAACAAGTGGAGGAACTCAGAGAGGAGGTAGCGAGGCTGAGGAGCATTCAAGACAGTGAAGTACATTGATGAGATGCTTCTTGCAGCAACCAAGCTCTCCAGCACAGGAGAAGATGGGTGCCAACAGAATGTCGATGGTTGGACACAAGTCACCAGGGCCTGCAAAATCACCAATCCAACTTCTCCAGCCCCTGAATTGAAGAACCATTATGCAGCCCTGGAAGTGAAGGAGGTGAAAGCATCCCTGGAAAGGGAAGAAACAGAGCTCAAGTACCCCAAAGTTGCAAAATCAGTGACCAGAAGGAAACGAAGGGTAGTGGTGGTTGGAGACTCTCTTCTGAGGGGTACTGAGGCGTCCATCTGCCAACCAGACTTGATGTCCAGAGTGGTGTGCTGTCTGCCTGGTGCCAAAATCCAAGATATTACGGAGAGTTTGCCGAGACTCATCAAGCCCACTGACTATTACCCAATGTTGCTAATCCATGTTGGAACAAATGATAATGTCAGGTATACCTCGGAACATATCAAAAGTGACTTCATAGCTCTGGGACAGAGAATGAAGCAGTTAGGTGCACAGGTGGTGTTCTCTTCAATCCTCCCTTTTAAGGGTAAAGGCCAAGGCAGAGAGGCTTGCATCCTGGAGATGAATGCATGGCTGTGTGGATGGTGTCATTGAGAGCGTTTTGGTTTCCTAGACCATGGGATGCTGTTACAAGGGTTGCAGAGCAGAGATGGCATCCATTTGTCCAAGAAAGGTCAACGCGTCTTTGGTAGTAGACTGGCTAATCTAATGAAGAGGGCTTTAAACTAGATTTGTTGGGGATGGGTAAGAAAGCCCCCAGGTAGGTGATACATTAAATACCATTATGGAAATGGGTAACAGGGGTAACATATGGAAAGCAGTGTGTATAAATACCCGTAGCATGGGAAATAAGATCCCTGATGAAGCTTTGGTGGGAGTGGCTGACTTGGATTTAGTGGCAGTTACAGAAACATAGTTCACAGAAAACCATGATTGGGATGTAACTATACCTGGCTATACGTTATTCAGAAAGGACAGGTAGGAAGAAGGTGAGGAGGAGTGGTACTATATGTAAAAACTACTATTAAAGCTTTGGAATTACAGAGCTTAAAAGGGAGAGAGGAGGCATTGTGGGTTAAACTAGAAAGAGGGAAAGAGAAATCTATTTGCATTGGTGTGATATACAGACCTCCCTCACAAGAGGAAGAGGTGGACAGAGAGTTAATTGAAGACATACGCAGCATTGCTAGGAAAGGGGAAGTGCTACTGATAGAAGATTTCAATATGCCAGATGTTGATTGGCACATTCCTGCTGCAGTATCATATAGAAGTAAGGAGATCCTGGATTCTCTACAGGGAGAACTATTCAGGCAATTGGTAACAGACCCACACGTGAAGGGGCCATACTGGACTTGGTGCTTACCAATGGTGAAAGTGTTTCTGATGTTGTAGTTGGAGATCATTTTGCATCCAATGATCACCAGATGATGTAGTTCAGTATTAGGACTAGGACTGTTAGAATTCATTCAAAGGTGAGGATCTTAGACTTTAGGAAAACTAACTTTGCCAAGATGGGCCAATACCTCAGGGAGTCGTTAGTGGGATGGGAACAGCTGGGGGATGTAGAAAAACAGTGGGCAAAACTGAAAGGGGATATTTTAAGGGCAACCAACCTTTTTGTTAAAATGGTAAATAAAGGTAAAAGGAAAAGGAGACCGCTATGGTTTTCGAAGAAGTAGCTGAAAAAGTGAAGAAAAAGAAGGAGGCCTTCATGAAATACAAGAGATCACAGAGAGAGGAAGACAGGCATCTCTATTTGGAAAAACCTAGAGAAGCTAGCAAAGTAGTCAGGAAGGCAAAGATTTAAAAGGAGGAGGAAATAGCCAATGCAATAAAATGGGGGGATAAGACATTTTTCAGATATATTAGTGAGAAGAGGAAGGGCAAAAGTGGTAATGTCAGACTCAAGGGTGCAGGGGAGGAATATGTAGAAGCTGATAAAGATAAAGCGGAATTGCTTAACAAATATTTTTGTTCTGTGTTCACAGATGAAGAACCAGGAGCAGGACCTCAAAAAACACCCACAAATAGGAAGAGAAGCAAGGGACATCTTGAACAATTTTCAGAAGACTGTGTTCATGAGAAACTAGCTCAACTTAAAGTAGACAAAGCGATGGGACCGGATGGGACACACCCTCGAATACTGAGGGAACTTGGGGACATTCTAGCAGCTCCATTGACTGACCTTTTCAATGCTTCATTGGAGTCAGGAGTGGTGCCAAAGGACTGGAGAGAGGCTCATGTGGTGCCTTTACACAAAAGCGGAAGTAAGGATGTGGTTGAAAACTACAGGCCGGTTAGTTTAACTTCGGTGGTGAGTAAATTGGAAACACTGCTGAAAGAGAAAATAGTGAGGTTTCTGGAGTCCAGCGGATTACAGGATCCGAGGCAGCATGGATTCACCAGAGGCAGGTCAGACAAATCTGATTGATTTCTTTGACTGGGTGACCAGGGAGTTGGACCGAGGGAGAGCCCTAGATGTGGTATATTTAGATTTCAGTAAAGCCTTTGACACTGTTCCTCACAGGCGACTTATAAACAAACTGAGCACCCTAGGGATGGACCCTAAAGTTACTGCTTGGGTTAGAAATTGGTTGGGTGGGAGGCGACAAAGAGTACAAGTAAATGGAGCTCACTCTGAGGAGGTTACCAGTGGTGTGCCCCAAGGATCTGTCCTTGGTCCGATTCTTTTTAACATCTTTGTTAGTGATATAGCGGAAGGGCTGTTGGGTAAGGTTTGCCTCTTTGCGGATGATACCAAAATCTGCAATAAAGTAGACACCCAGGAAGGAGTAGATAACATGAGGAGGGATCTAGCTAAGCTTGAAGAATGGTCTAGAATTTGGCAGCTGGGATTTAATGTTAAAAAATGTAAGGTCATTGCATTTGGGCTGCAGCAATCCAAGGGAGCAATATAGTATAGGGGGTGAAGTACTTTTGTCCACTAAAGAAGAGCGGGACCTAGGCGTGGTTGTGTCTGATGATCTTAAAGTAGCTAAACAGGTAGAAAAGGCGAAGGCAAAAGCTAAAAGGATGCTTGGGTGCATACGGAGAGGAATGGCTAGCAGAAAAAAGGAGGTGATAATGTCTCTGAATAAGTCTTTGGTGTGACCTCATTTGGAGTATAGTGTGCAATTCTGGAGACCGCACCTTCAAAAGGATGTGAACAGGATGGAGTCGGTGCAGAGGGTGGCTAATAAAATGATTAGTGGTCTTCATTATAAAGCATACGAGGACAGACTGAAGGATCTTAATATGTACACCTTAGAGGAAAGGCGGGATAGAGGTGATATGATTGAGATGTTTAAATACCTCTGGTCATAAATGTTCAGGGAGAGAGCCTCTTTCAATTGAAAGCAATTTCTGCTACGAGGGGACATGGGATGAGGGTGAAGGGAGATAGATTCAGGAGTGATATGCGGAAATATTTCTTTACGGAAAGAGTAGTGGATCCGTGGAATAGTCTCCCAGTGGAGGTGGTAGAGATGAGGACAGTAACTGAATTAAAAAAAGCATGGGACAAACACAGA
The DNA here is from genome assembly GCA_033557465.1 of Ichthyophis bannanicus. Lineage (NCBI taxonomy): Eukaryota > Metazoa > Chordata > Amphibia > Gymnophiona > Ichthyophiidae > Ichthyophis > Ichthyophis bannanicus. Next base: position 1,227,350,754 of record CM066033.1, read on the forward strand.
GGATCTCTAAAGGTAAAAAGGGGACTGTTGTAGTTGTTGATATGGAAGGACAGACTAGATAGGCCATGTGGTCTTGATAGGCCATGTGGTCTTTTTCTGTCATCATATTTCTATGTTTCTATGACAATATACAAATGGGAATGGAGTAGATACCACACCATTCACAAAAGATGATGTGTTAGAACAGCTTGCAAAACTGAAAGCGAACATGTCAATGGGACCTGATGGGATACACCCCAGGATACTGAAAGAGCTGAGAGGTTCTTGCAGGGCCTTTAAAGGATGTTTTTAATAGATCTTTGGAGACAGGAGAAGTTCCACAGGACTGGAGAAGGGCTGAAGTGGTAACTCTCCACAAAAGTGGTAATAGGGAAGAAGTGACAAACTACAGGCCAGTAAGCCTTACCTCAGTGGCGGGAAAAGTAATGGAGGCGCTCCTGAAAGAGCAAATAGTGGACTTCCTCGAAACCAACAGGTTGCATGATCTGAGGCAACATGGTTTTACCAAAGGACAATCTTGCCAAATAAATCTGATTGAGTTCTTTGACTGGGTGACCATAGAACTAGATCAAGGGCATGCGATGGATGTGATCTACCTAGATTTCAGCAAAGCCTTTGATACTGTTCCTCATAGGAGGCTTATCAATAAGCTCAACAGCTTGGTAATGGGTCCCAAGATGGTGAACTGGATCAGAAATTGGTTGGTTGACTGACAGATGACAGAAGGTGATAGCAAACGGAACTCACTCGAATGAAAGAAAGATGATTAGCGGTATGCACCAGAGTTTGGTCTTGGGACCGGTACTGTTCAATATATTTGTGAATGATATTGCCAAAGGGCTGAATGGAAAAGTATGTCTTTTTGAAGATGACACCAAAATTTGCAAGAGAGTGGACTCCTCTGAGGGAGTGGGGAACATGAGGAAAGATCTACAAAAGCTAGAAGAATGGTCTAATGCTTGGCAGTTAAGATTTAATGTGAAGAAGTGCAGTGCCATGCACTTGGGAAGCAGAAATCCAAGGGAATTGTATGTGATAGGGAGCGAGAGGTTGATGTGCACAGACCAAGAGAAGGACCTCGGTGTGACTGTTTTTGACTATCTCAAGGCGTGACAAGGCAGTGGCAAAATCCATAAGGATGCTGGGTTGCATACAGAGAGTAATTACCAGCAGAAAGGAAGAGGTACTAATGCCACTATACAAGTCGCTGCTGAGGCCTCACTTGGAATATTGTGTTCAGTTTTGGAGACCATTTCTCGCAAAGGACATAAAGAGGCCGGAAGCAGTTCAGAGGAAGGCAACCAAAATGATTTGGAGCCTGCGTCAGAGACTTATGAGAAGAGACTTGAAGACCTAAATATGTACACTCTGGAGAAGGGACAGGGGAGATATGATTCAGATCTTTAAATACTGAAAGAGTATTAATGAACAAGCAAACCTCTTCCAAAGACCTGGAAGCTGTAAAACTAGAGGACAAGCTGCAAGGGGGTAAACTGAAAGGCAATGTCAGGAAATACGCTTTAACTGAAAGGGTGGTGGATGCTTGGAATGCCCTCCTGATATAAGTGGTGGGGGCAAACACAGTGACAGAATTCAAAATGGCATTGGACAGACACAGTGGATCCCTTTTATAGCAACAGGATACAATCAAAATAAGCATAACTATCTCTTATATCTGAACAACTAGGGGTGACCTACATGGAGTGGTGGGTACACCCCTAAACAAAGGCAAAGGGTTGACCTGCAGGGAGCGGCAAGTGCACCTACTCTTTCCGCCTTGCTGGGCAGACTAGATGGACCATACTGGTCTTTATCTGCCGTCATATACTATGTTACTATGTGACTCTTTCGTTGTCTAGAGCCCTTGTGTAGTCAGGTTGCCCAGATGGGCTCCCTAACCCAGTTTGGAGGCATTCGTTGTCAGGGTGCATTGAAGTGAAGGTATCTGAAAAGGTGACCCTACGAGCAGATTTTCTGGAGAACACCTACACTGAAGGAATGTGGTTAGACAGACAGTGACTTGAATCCTGTCCCGGAGGCAGACAGAGGTCTGCTTCCACTGGGAGCAAGAGTCCACTGAGCTGTCCATGTATGTGATCGGGCATATGGAACGACATATACTATAGACGCCAGGTGCCCCAGAAGCTACAGCATCTCTCGGGCAGTCAGATGGTCTCGTAGGAGCGTCTGGGATGCTAGTTCAACTAGACAGGCACAATGGAGCTGGGACAGAAACACCCTGGACTGTTGGATGTCTAGTAGGGCTCCAATGAACTCTATTTTTTGAATTGGAATGAGCTGGGATTTGGGAAGTTTATCACAAATCCCAAGTCTTGTAGTACTGTGATAGTATGATGCAAGGAAAGTAGTACCTCTTGGGAGGTGTCTGCTTTTATTAGCCTGTCGTCTAAGTAAGGGAAGACGAATATCCCCAGAGATCTTAGATAAGCAGCTATGACCGCCATGCTCTTTGTGAAGACTCTTGGGGCAGAGGCTAGTCCGAAAGGAGGGACTCTATATTGATAATGTTTTCCTTAAAAGATGAAGCATAGATATTTCCTGTGTCCTGGATGGATGAAGATATGTGTGTCCGCTTCTTTTAGATCTAGAGAGAAGAGCCAGTTCAGACTCTGGAGATAGGGAAGAAGAGTCCCGAGAGAGATCATCTTGAACTTTTTGTGGACTAGAAACTTGTTGAGGTTTCTGAGGTCCAGAACGGGTCTGTACCCTCCAGTTTTCTTTGGAATGAGAAAGTGCGGAAAGAAGCCTATTCCCTGTTGGGATGTTGGGACATCTTCTATGGCACCCTGAGACAGAAAAAAGGACACCTCGTCCTGTAGGAGAGCAGTGAGTGGGGGTTGCGTTTGATATTCCTCTGTGAAAGTGGAGAGGGGCAGAGTTTATAGATGAAGCTTGCACTCTTCCTGGACTGTGGTGAGTGTCCACTGCTCTGAGGTGATAAGGTGCCATCTGTGGGTGAAGTGGCACAGCCTGCCTGTTATGTGGAGGGGTGGGGTCCTCCAGAGGCAGGGTGGCAATGTTCTCTAGGAAAGAGTCAAAAACTAGGTGGAGAATGTGGCTGCAGAGCTGGTTGAGATTTAGCTACCATGGAGTGGTGGGGAAGCTGTGGCTTTTGGAAGCCAGGACACTCCAGCACCCGATACATGGTATCGAGACATCAACTTTGAGGTGAGACCGTGAGAGACGTTTCCCACATCCAGAGCATAAGATCATGAAGGATGTGGTGCACTGGTAAGGTGGCTGTGTCTTTGGGTGCTGTTGGGTATTGGAGGATCTCTAATTTCTACACCCTTGGTTCCTTCCCCCATGTTGCTGTGATAGAGAGATCCTTGGCTAGGTCTCGAATGAATTTCTGGAAGGACATGTCTTCCAGAGGTGACATGCTTCACTGTTGAGGCGGGGATGGTTCCAAAGGTAGGTCCCAGGGCCCCTGAGAATCGAGTGACTCCGCATCTGAAACTATGGAATCGGAATCAGAAGACTCAAAGCATCATCAGGCATGGTGTTCGCCGGAAGCTAAATGCCGGTACTGATGCTCCGAGGTATCGGCCTCGGTGAGCTGCTTGGGTTTGGCACAGGTATTGAAAAGAGTTTCAAGGGAGGGCATGGGCGGGAGCGGGGCGGAAGCAATGTCGATGTCATGCCTGAAACCGGTGTCCATGTCGGTACCGTAATCGATATCAACGAGGCAGTCCTGTAGTCAAGGGTTTTATTGGTACTGAGGCTGCAAGGAGGGCCGCCAAGCTCAGCTCGATGGCCAGTATGCACTGGTCTATCGAGGTTGCTGATGCTTGAGTGTCAGTGATGGGTATTTATGCTACCGTCCCAGAGCATGACACCAGTAGCTCTCTAGAGGTCGAGGCCTCAGGAGCATCCTGGGGCCTCTCGATGGCTTTGGAGGTCAGAGTCCCGCCAGTGCTATTTAGCAGGCCGATCTGCCTCCGTGGCAAAACCTGAGGAGTCTCGATGCTTTGAGCGAGATCATCCCCTGGAGTTGTTATCAGACTTCGATGCGACCTTGTGCTTGGACTTTGAAGATACCTGAGATCCATAGGAGGATGATGAGGTCCTCGACAAAGTGGATGCCATCGATACCGCGTCCGAAGCAAAGAGTGCTCCAAATTTAGAAGCCTGGCTTTGTAGGTCTCTTCGTGTCATTTTCTGACAGAGAGTTATTTAATGTACCACCCTTCAAGCAAAAACTGACATCAAGGTGATTTACAATTTGTGAGAAACCAGAAGTTCTAGAAATATATATTAGCCATAATACAAGTGCAAAGCCATGAAGACCTACAAAGGACAGCAAAGATCTGAAAAGGGTGGGGGGAGAGGGGAAGAGCATAGCAGAACAATAGTAACCTGATCCATATTTATTTATTTTATTTTATTTACTTAACAGGTCTTTTATCCCACCTCATCTTCCATTCAAGGCAGTTTACATTAACAACAACTTTACAATGAACAGGGATAATATTAACTTGGAGAATTATACATGTGGAGGCCTATTCCCTACTGGACATCCAGCCCCTGTAAGGCCCCACAGATGTGGGATCAGAATCGGGTCTACCGGCTTGTACATACAGACCAGGCCACGATTACGAAGGGCCTCACGTCCAGCCACATCCACATCGAACTTCGCCTGGCTCTGTAATGAAGCCATAGTGCCCTTATGGAGCTTTAACTACCAGCCACCGCCGAGAATGTCCTTTCCCCACAGCCAGACACCCGATCCAGCCTCTCATGGCCAGGGTCCGGCTACGGGGAACCTCCTGCATGCCTCCATGCTTTCTCCCCACTGGCCGTCACTGCTACTCCACATCCAGGGGTCTTATTCTACCCCTGAGGTGGAATAAGTTCCCCGTCTAACCAGCATACCCCGGACGTACAAGGCCAACCTCAGAATCAGCCCTGTACGTCCAGGAAGATGGCCCGCCCACACATTGCCCTCGCTCTGCCTTCCGCCCACCCCTACCTGCCTCCTTCTAAGGCTCCCCATACAACTCCGCTGTTTGTACAGGGAGCCTTGCACAGGGATGGCAAGGGGACAAATAGCAGGGATGTATGTCCAGGCAGGGCGTACATCCCCACTATTCGTGGCTTGGAATGACCCCCATAACATTTTAGTACATAGGTATACTATTGGGCAATAACTTTATATCATTAGATTCTTAGTAGTTACATCGGGAGGGTCATACTAGAGTCTTAGTAGGGGGTTCAGGAGCTAGGGTAGGTGCTGTGTTTGGGGAGAGAGAGTGTATTGTACTTTAACAGAGAAACATAAAGGGAGAGAATAAACTTGCCTGCATATCAAAGCTTAATTTATAGCCATACCCTCATAATAGCAATAAAAGAGCTAGGTTTTCATACCCTTTGTGAACTTTTTTATTGATTTTGCCACAAAATATACAAGCAATACACCTGCAATAAAGAAAGCACCAAATAATTCATCCAAAAAGTAAACATTCAGTAATATGCAATTACATACAGCGCATATTATACCAAATATAAACAGTTTGAATGAAACAAGCAGAAGCAGAATGGTTTTAAGTCAGCAAAAGTGTACGACAAGGCTGCACTCTTTCCCCCTACCCGTTTACTTTATATTCAGAACAAATCATCAAAGAAGCAGGACTGTATGAAGCCAATTGAGGTATGAAGATTGGTAGAAGACTCAACAACAGTCTTAAATATGCTGATGATACCATATTACTGACTGAAAGTGAAAACAATCTGAAAAATTTACTTCTCAGGATCAAGGGAATATAAGCTTAAAATGGGCCTGTACCTTAACATGAAAAAGACAAAGATCCTGACAACTGGCCAAATTAATAAGTTCATCGTTCATCGACTTACATCAAGCTTGGGTGTTGTTGAAAAATACTATCTTGGAAGCCCAGGCCAGCTGTATTCCACGCTTTAAGAAAAGTGGAAGGAAGTCCATAAAAACTGCCAGCATTGTTTAAAGGTAAAGTCAGAGAGGCTGTTGTTGCCAAAAAAGCATCTTTCAGGAAAAGGAAAAAAGAGCCAAACGACGAAACCTGGAAACAGCACAAGCACTGGCAAGTCAAATGCAAGGCATTGATAAGGCAGGCAAAGGGAGAATTTGAGAAGAAGCTTGCTGCGGAAGCAAAAACGCGAAATAAAGACTTTTTCAAGTACATTCGTAGCAAAAAACCTGTAAGAGAGCCAGTTGGTCCATTAGATGATAAAGGGGTTAAAGGGGCACTAAGAGGCGACAAGGCGATAGCGGAGAGACTGAATTAATTCTTTGCTTCGGTCTTTACTGAGGAAGATGTAGGGATGTTACCCATGACTGAAGTGGTATTTAAAGGTGCGGAAGAATTGAAGGAAATATCGATACATCGGGAAGATGTATTACAACTATTTGATAAACTGAAGAGTAGCAAATCACCTGGGCCGGATGGTATACATCCAAGGGTGTTGAAGGAACTGAAATATGAGATTGCAGACCTGCTATTAGTAATCTGTGAACTATTATTAAAATCATCTCTAATACCTGAAGATTGGAGGATCGGCAATGTAACACCAATTTTTAAAAAAGGGTTCCAGGGGTGATCCGGGAAACTACAGACCGGTGAGCCTGACGTCAGTACCATGAAAAATGGTAGAAACCATCATAAAGAATAAAATTACTCAGCATGTAGATAGTCATGGCCTTATGGGAGACAGCCAACATGGCTTTAGACAAGGAAGATCTTGTGTTACTATTCTGTTATGGTTTTTTTGAAGGTGTGAATAAACAGGTGGACAAAGGTGAGTCAGTTGATATAGTGTATCTGGACTTTCAGAAAGCCTTTGACAAGGTCCCTCATCAGAGACTTTTGGCAAAACTAAAGAGTCATGGGATAGGAGGCAGTGTACTATTGTGGATCAGGACCTGGTTAAAAGATAGAAAGCAGAGGGTATGGCTAAATGGCCAATTTTCCCAATGGAGAAAGGTGAATAGTGGTGTACCCCAGGGATCTGTGCTGGGTCCGCTGCTTTTTGACATATTCATAAATGACTTGGAAAGTGGAATAACGAGTGAGGTTATCAAATTTGCAGATGACACAAAACTATTTAAAGTTGTTAAAACCCAAGAGGATTGTGGAGAATTGCAAGAGGATCTTGATAAATTGGAAGACTGGGCATCAAAATGGCAGATGAAATTTAATGTGGACAAGTGCAAAGTTATGCACCTAGGGAAGAACAACCCAAACTATGGTTACACGATGCAAGGTTCCACATTAGGAACCACCACCCAGGAAAAAGATTTAGGCGTCATTGTGGATACCATGTTAAAACCCTCGGCCCAGTGTGCAGCGGCAGCCAAGACAGCAAATAGAATGCTAGGTATCATAAGGAAAGGAATGGAAAATAAAACAAAAGATATTATAATGCCTCTATATCGTTCTATGGTGAGACCGCACCTTGAATATTGTGTGCAATTCTGGTCGCCGTATCTTAAAAAGGATATAGCGATATTAGAAAAGGTTCAGAGAAGAGCCACCAAAATGGTAAAGGGGATGGAAGGATACTCCTATGAAGAAAGGCTAAAAAAGTTAGGGCTCTTTAACCTAAAAAAGAGACGGCGGAGGGGAGATATGATAGAAGTCTATAAATTAATGAATGGAGTGGAACGGGTAAACATAGATTGGTTGTTTACTTTATCAGAATATAGAAAGACTAGGGGACATGCAATGAAGCTACAGGGTAAACTATTTAAGACTAATAAAAGAAAATATTTTTTCACTCAACGTGTAATCAAACTCTGGAATTTGTTACCGGAGGATGTAGTAAAGGCTGTTAGTGTAGCTGGGTTTAAAAAAGGATTGGACAAGTTCCTGGAGGAAAGGTCCACAAACCATTATTTATTTATTTATTTATTTAATTTTATTTAGCAAGCATTTGTAGCCCGCTCCTTCCAGCGATCAGAAGTGGGTAGGATTACTATTGTGAAACTGCCGAATCAAGGCAGGTACAAATTTTGTTTACATACAGATTGTCAGAAAAGCACATCATACAGAGTTAACACTTCTTAGCTATGGGGGAGTTCATTTACATATATACATAAATACATATATACAGGATAAGCTTTTTGGCCACAGTGGTCAGGGGCTGCTCCATCTGTGGATTTAGTTCAGGTTGAAATGAGAGTGGAAACTGGGCAGGTTGAGTTTCTTTCTGAAGTCTAGAAGGTCATTGCTAGCTCGTAGTTCTGGTGGGAGTTGGTTCCACAGTGTTGGTGCCACATATGAGAAAGCCCTGTGGCTGGTGTTAGCTTTGGCAGATCTTATATCTGTTGGAGTGTGAAGGATGTTGGAATTGTGGGTTCTTCTGTTTCGGGTAGGAGGTTGCGATCTTACTAGGTTGTTGAGGAAGGAAGGTGCTAAGTTGTGGATGAGTTTGAAGGTGGTTGTTAGTATTTTGTATTTTGTTCGAGCTGTTATGGGTAGCCAGTGTAATTGAATTAGCACTGGTGTGATGTGGTCACTTAGATTTTTCTTCATTATGACCCTGGCAGCTACATTTTGTGCCATTTGTAATATGTTTAGGGTTTTTTTTAGGTAAACCTTGTAGGATGGCGTTGCAGTAGTCAAAATGTGGCATGATGAGTGCTTGGGCCACTGTTCTGAAGTCTTGGGGATCAATAATATTCCGAATGGGTTGGAGCACTCTAAGCTTGTGGAAAACTGCTCTGTTGGTCTTTCGGAGGTGTTTTTCCATCTTTAGGTCACAGTCAAATGTGACTCCTAGATACTTTATTTCTTTTTTTGTTTGGTAAGTGTTGTTACATAGTGTTATTGATGTGGGTGGGTCAAAATTCGGTTCTTTGGAGATATACATTACTTCGGTTTTTTTGTGATTAATTGACATACTACTTTGTTGCAACCAGTCTTGCATCTCTCTGATACATGTCTCTAGTGGGTTGTAGTCTGGGTTTTTAGTGTCTAGTTGTGAGTACAGCATGATATCATCGGCATAGATGTGGTAATTAATTTCGTGTCGTGAGAAAATTTTGCATAGTGGCTGCATATATATGTTAAACAGAAGTGCTGAGAGAGCAGAGCCTTGGGGGATTCCCTGCGTTTGGGAGAAAGATTCTGCTTTAAGATTCTGCTTTAAGAAGGGACCCAGGATATCAATGCTTGACCCAGTACAAGCATTGTGGAACCTGTGTCTTTTGGGGAAACTGCTAGGTACATATGACCTAGCTTGGCCACTGTTGGAAACAGGATACTGGGCTTGATGGACCATGGTCTGACCCAGTATGGCATATCTTATGTTCTTATCCAGGCATCGGCTAACTATCGGCAGCAACACCGGTGTCTCCCTCATTCGAAGGAGGAATTGTCCTTGGTTGGAGGCTCATACTGGAGGATTTCGAGCTCCTCCGTGCGAGAGTCCTCCTCCTCTGTCGTGAGAGACAAGGCTTTCTCCATATCCTGGACAAACTCAAGGAACGAGGTGTTCTCGGGAGGGTACTGGCATCTTGAAACCAGGGGAGACTGATCTGAGGGGAGATTATGGTGTTTACATGTTTGCAGGGAAGTCTCGTCTTCGGACCCCAAGTCCGACTAGTCTGTTGAGGACTCTAGGCCTGAGGGCTCCTGAGGCGACTGGCTTGGATCAGGTCTTCAATGACCAACAACTGTTGTTTGGCCAGAGCCACAAGAACTTGCCAGGTAGGATCTCACTCCTGAGGACTGGGAGCAGGATCGAGACCCTCAATAAGGATCGGTTTGAGGCCTGGGGCTCAGGGCTCTCGAGGATTGTATCGGCGGACCAAGGGAGTCCTTGACATTGAGGTCCCTGTAGTCTCTGCGCAAGCACTGGCAAAGCCGGGCATTGAGCTTTGCTGCGAGGCAAAGAAGACAGTGATACTGCATTGCAACGCCATCATTCTGGCTTTCCACTCAGGAGTTGCAGCCTTCGATGTGGACGTCAGGGTGACCTGGTCTGGCGTCAGTGAGGAGAGGAAGTCATTGATGGGACAGGCCTCGGGGGTCTGTGATCCGTCGCTGGAGGCCTTGGCGTCTGTCTTGGGCATCTTTGCCAGCTGCTCCCGCTCCGACTTCTTGGATACCATCCAGGGACTGTGGGATCTTGCACATGACTTGCCATGTGCATCCGATTCCCAGGATGAGGTCTTTGAGGATTTCTTCTTCTTGCGCTCCCACTTTGGAGAACCCTTGTCAGAGTGTCCGCGGACTCAATCGGTCGCTGCGGGAGCTTTACGTGACTCCGAGGATCCCTGCAGGGCCTTAGAGTGCGAGGTTACCGGGGACACAGGAGCTGAATCTGACCTCTGGAGGATGTCATCCTGCTTCTGCCAATGGCTTTGGATGGCCTTAGCGGACATCTTTTTGCACAGGGTGCAGATCTCTGGGTCATGGTCGGCACCTAGACAATGGAGGCAGCAGTTGTGTCTATTGGTTAGAGGTATCTTCTTCATGCACCGATCACACTTTTTGAACCCACTAGTCATTGGGGCAAAAAGAACCCCTGTGAAGTCGAAGATCCTCGACATGGCCAGTTGTAGAAGAGCCGTGAAACCACACTGGAGAAAAGAACCTAACAATGGTTCCGAGACATGATGCCGAGGCTCAGAGGTGGGAAAGGGACCAGTGCTAACCGGAGAAGGAAAAAGTACTTAATGCACGAGAAAAGCAACTTTTTTCCAGGGGAAAAAGACGGATGGGAGACTGAATAAGATGGCACCCTTGGGCGGGAAGGGGACCACGCATGTGTGATGGCATCTCCCAAAGGCTTTTTTTGAAAGCTGGGGAGATGCTTCTGCAAGGCTCCGTCGGCGCCATCACCCAATGTGAGGACTCCCTGCTTGTTCCTGGAGAACTGATCACACATGCATCTAATTTTACAGCAATGGGAATGTGGTTCTTCTGTTCAAACTGATTTGAATTGTTTATAAGGGTGCCAGTAATCATGTAGTAGACAAATCCAAAAAATCACCAAACGACGTGAACCCTATTTACTATCATCATTGTCGGAACCTGCCGGAGGAGGGAGAAATGAATATCCACCCACACCAGACGGCCTGTTCCCTTTTAATTATTTTTATTCTATTTTTTAATCAAAATCTTATCTGTAATGGCTTTATCCTGTTGAAGCGTAGCCTCCAAAGCTGCACAGTGTTGTCTTCAAGCATATACACGACACGCACGTTTCGGGGCCACAGCCCTGTTTCAAGTGTTGACGTCCTTCAGCTAACAAAAACCATTCCATATGACCGGTTAAACTTCTCCACCGGTTTTAAAAGGGCCAAAAAAACAGTGATTGGCCAATACAATTTGTCAATCAATGGGGAACACCAATCTAATTAGGCATCTAATTGGTTGGTGTTCCCCATTGATTGACAAATTGTATTGGCCAATCACTGTTTTTCGGCCCTTTTTAAACTGGTGGAGATAATTAAAAGGGAACAGGCTGTCTGGTGTGGGTGGATATTCATTTCTCCCTCCTCCGGCAGGTTCCGACAATGATGATAGTAAATAGGGTTCACGTTGTTTGGTGATTTTTTGGATTTGTGTATATTTATTACCGAACGTAGGGGGTCAAGTCTTTGAATAATCATGTAGTGGCAATGTCCCAATTTTTATACTATTTCCTACTATTCCCTTTTAAAATTCATCTTTTTTAAAATCCTTTTATGTGTCAAATGCGTATGCATATATAGTCCAAAGCCATGTCACTTTTTTTTTTAGGAGATATTGGACATTAAGGGGTGGAACAGCAAGGATGACAATAATGTTAACCACAACTGTACTGAATGGGAGAATTGTCAATTTACAATGATGAACTGGTCAGAATGAGTTGATCAAAGGCACTGCCTGATAGTGAAGCTTGTTCAGGTAGAAATGTGATGTAGAAATATGAAGCAAAGACCATATAGCACAGTTACTCACCTGTAACAAGTGTTCTCCGAGGACAACAGGAATCAGTCCTCAGATATGGAGGATGTCGGCGCCGACAGAGCCCACACGGTAACCTCTTCCCAGCTTTCAAAGAAAGCATTTGGGAGATGTACCATGCATGCATGGTCCCTTTCCCGCCCAAGGGTCCCATCTTGCCTCAGTCTCCTTTTTTCTGCTGAGCCCATCGGATGTGTGTCTCTTCCCCTGGAAAAAATTGATGATTTTTGTCTTCTTTTTCGCCTTCTCCGGTAGAATACTGGTGCCTTTTCCCACTCTCGAGCCCACTTGCCTTGGCATCGCATCCTCTGGTTATTTTTTCTTTTCTTTTTCTTATTCATTCAGTTGGCGTGGGTTCATGCCTTTTTCCTGGCTGGGCCTGGTGAATTTGACCTCACGGGGGCTGTCTTCCCTGCCATGGCCTCGGCCAGTGGCTTCAAGCCGTGCGCCCACTGCGCTCATATATTGTGCACAGATCCGCACAACTGCTGCCTTTGATGCCTCAGGCTGGACCACAATGCCTTGGTCTGCAGTCTCTGTAAACAGATGACCCCTAAGGCCCTCAGGAAACATCAGCAGTAGTGAGAGTCGATTTTCAGAAGACTGACTCAGCCCCGGAGTTGTTCGCGAGAACCTGCTCCAAGACCCCTTCAAGGACCTTGAGCACCCAATTAGTCTGGGAAAGTGGGGAAATCCCATAGGCCTCAGTCCCGCAGCCCTCGACGAGAGGCCGAGGGTGATGGCAAGGAGTGGCCGGCCAAGTTGCCTGGCCGGGTGCTGTCGACGTCCCAGGACTGGTCAAAGACCCCCTCGATGGAGTCGGCACCGGACTCAAAGTCCTCGGTGCCTGTGCCGAAGGCTGCAGAGCCACCTGACCTCAATGCCAGGATGGTGGCCTTGGAGTGTAGTTTGTCTGCCTTCATGGCCCAGCAGCGGGCTCTGATGCCTGGTTCCTCAAGGTTATCACTCCCAGCCACCAGGCCCTCTACCTCAAAGGATTCCCCAGAAGTCGAGCTGATCCTCGAGTGCAACCAGCCTCGAGAGACACCTTGACCATGGTCCCAGTCCTCGGGGTTGCAGTTCTCACCACTCAGCACCCTCGGCTCAGAATGCTGGGCTGCCGCGACACCAAAGTCCTCAGGGTTGGGCCAGCACCTCGAGTCCCGAAGGACCCATGACTCCTCCTCCAAGCCAGATTTGGATTGGGACCATGGATGCCGAGTCCGTGGATACCAGCCGTCATTGCGATTTGCCCTTGGACTTGTTCCTATTGGAGTCAAAGCGCCGGTCCCCACCAGAGGACATGGCCTTCCTCGACTTTGTGCGGAACATGACCAAGGCTCTCGCCTTTGCTACCGAGTCACAGAAAGACCCTCATATGGAGGACCTTGAGATCCTCCAGTATGAGCCCCTCAAAAGAGGCGCTCATGATATCCGTTCTCCTTATCCTGGAACAGATGCTCCTCCACATGTGGGAGACCCCCGCATCAGTGCCCATAGTTAGCAGGCAGCTGGACGCGATGTATCGGGTCCACCGGAGCCCTGGCTTCCAAAAAGCCCAGCTGCCTCACAACTCCATGGTAGTGGGGTCAGCCATACAGAGGCTTAAGAGCCAGAAGACGCACTCCTCGGTACCCCCAGGCAGGGAGGCCCGCGCCATGGATGCCATCGGCAGAAAGTGCTTCCAGGGCTCAATGCTTATCAGCTGGATCCAGGCTTACCAGTTGTACATGGGCATGTTCCTTCGAGACCTGGCAAAGGAGCTCACTGGTTTCTTGGCTGAGCTCTCGGAGTAATCCCTACAGCCGTTCCGGACCCTGGCCTTGGCAGTGAAGGGGTGCTCCAAGTTTATCACTCAAGTGGCCTACCATGACTTTGAGTCGATAGCTAGAATAGCTGCAGTGGGCATGAGTGCCTGGCACCAGGCTTGGCTACAGCCCTCTGACCTGGAGCAATGGGTCTAGGACAAATTGGTTGATGTCCCTTGCCATGGAGAGAACTTCTTCAGCAAACCCATGACAGACAAGGCTGCCGAGCTGTAGTCCAAGTTCCTGACTAGGACAAGGCTCTCCAAGAAGACAGCTGACCTTTCCCGGAGGAAGGCCTTGGGTAGGAAGTTCTCATACCCAAAGAAGAGGAAGGCTTATGGAAACTAACCTCAATACCAGGCTTTCCCAGTTCTCCAGTAGGCCAAGGGATAGGGGCATCGCCCACATAAGCCTAAGACCCCCAAACTCCAGCCTGCACTCCTGGCACAACCTGGAGTAGGTTTTTGACTCCTTGGGCATAGCCTCTCTTCCCCCAGGAAGCACAGCCATGCAGCACACAGGGGGGCATCTGGTGCTCTTTGCCCACTGGTGGCCCTCCATTACCATCAACACATGGGCCCTTTTGAGTGGTGAGAGGGGGTTACCTCTGCCGCCACCACCACCAGACACCCCCACCATTCTTCACGGGAGAGGCCCCCTAGGACTCCCCTCCACCGGGACCTGCTCTGGCAGGAACCCGCAGGCCTTCTAGAGGGCCAGGCGGTGGAACCCATCCCAGCTCACCTCAGGAGTACAGGGTTCTACTCCTGCTACTTCCTGGTACAAAAAAAGACTGGAGGGTTCCACCCCATCCTCGACTTGCAGGACCTCAACAGATTCTTGGTGAGGGAAAAGTTCAAAAAGCTCTCTTGGAATATTGCTGCCATACCTCCATCATGAAGACTGGCTATGCTCCTTGGATCTAAAGGATGCACACACACACATCCTCATCAACCCCCTACATAGGCAGTACCTCCGCTTTGTGGTCGGGAGAGAACATTATCAGGACAGAGTGCTACCCTTTGGCCTGGTCTCTGCCCCAAGGGTACCAGGCAAAGAGCGGAGGGCACAAACACCACGGCCACACTGAAGTAGGTTGTCACGAAAATAGGGGGGGGGGGCCCTAAAAAACACACAAATAAAACAGCTAAAATTATACATAATAAAAATCACATAGAAAAGTGATAATAAAAACACAGACATAAAAATATACATTAAACATACAAATGTACATTACCAGGAGACTTAACAAAATGTTGTGGAGCCCTTCTCTTTCTTCCCCCGCCACTCCTTTCCCTTTCTTTTTTTTTTTTTTCTTTTTTTTTTTATTAGGGATTTTCAACCATACAAAATCCAACCAACACAGCACTCCATGAAACAGCAATGTATACAAATATGCAATGCAGAACAAACATGGTTTATAATACAACTACAAATCCCTCCCTCCCCCCCCCCCACCCGCCCTCTCTGACACCATCACAAAAATTGCTCATTCACCATCTGTGGACTTCTGCGACTCTGTCCAATGAATGTATTTGTCCCAAACCCTCCGGAAAGTGGTGGGATTACCCCTTTTTTGGGCGGTTAAGTTACTCATCAAATAAATCTGCGATAACATCTCTTGAAATTCAGAGACGGAGGGTGCGTCTACTTGCTTCCATTTCCTAGCAATAAGAAGCCGCATAGCTACACACCCCAGCTCCACAAACATTCCCTCAACCTTGGACAAATCAGGGATCTGAACCCCCAGAAGCACTGTCTCCGGCTGATAACTCAAGGGTCGTCCCAATATCCTCCCAAGCAACCCCATCACAGTCCCCCAAGCAGACTGCATCGCCCCACATTCCCACCAGATATGCAAGTACGTGCCCCTTCCCCCACAATTCCTCCAACACAGCTCCGATATGTCAGCATGTATCTGATGGAGCCGGGCCGGTGTGAGATGCCACCTATATAACACCTTATAGTTGTTTTCTAACAGGTTGGTAGCTAGGATACCCTTATATCTACTCACATAGATCTGATCCCACACCTCATCAGCCCATTGCAACCCCAAATCGACCGACCACGCCTTCTGGTAACTCGCCACTCGTTGCTCGCTCACCATGAGTCGGTAAAAAGTAGCTAATGCCCGCTTCGATTGACCCCCCAAAAAGAACCGCTCAACCTCAGTAAGGTCTGAGGTTAAATGCGGGAGCACCCTCAGCTGAAGATAGTGACGCAGTTGCATATAGCCAAAGATCGCTCTCTCATCCAGCTTGTACTCCCTTGCCACCGATGCAAAGGTCTTCACCTGTCTCCCCTCTAGCAATTGCCCCACCCGATACAAACCCTTACCGCACCAACTATCAAAAGTGGATTTCCCCAGGGCTGGCCGAAACTCAGGGTTCCCTTGAATCGGCAGGAGCCTGGATAGCCCATGTTCCCCCAGCCAAAGACATCTCCATTTATTCCAGACTCTCAAAGAGCCCAATACAGACGGGTTTATGGCCGGGGTATCCTCCAGAACACGTTCTCGGTCTCCAAACCCAGTCCCCCAAGCACCCCTCCACTAATTCCTTCCTCCGCTTCCATAGCCACCCACTCCTTCGGTTCTTCCGCCTGCCATTCCACAACCGCCCACATTTGTGCCGCCTCCCAATATTTCATCAAATTCGGAACCGCTAACCCTCCCCGCTCCATACGCTCCATCAAGATACGGGCAGCCACCCGGTTGCGCTTCCCCCCTCCCACAAATGTCATGATAATCCTCTGTAACCGGGCGATATAACTTTTGGGTAGCCCAATAGGTAGATTCATAAAAAGGTACAGCCACTTAGGTAAGGCCATCATTTTAATTGCCGCTATCCGCCCCATCCAAGATACTTGCCTATGTTTCCAGTCGACCAAATCTTTTTGAATGGCCCTCTCCACCCGTACATAGTTTTCCTTAAACAGATCAGCCTCCCGGGCAGTCAAATAAATCCCCAAGTATCTAATACTCGTTTCCGCCCAGCGAAACGGAAAGGATGCCTTCAGCATCTTTTGCACTTCCTCGCTCGCTGAGATATTCAAAAGTTCTGATTTGGTTTCATTAACCTTAAATCCCGAATAGGCTCCATATTCCTGTAAGACCCCCTGTAGCGCCCCTAAGGAAGCGGTCGGTTCTGTCAGCATAAACAAGAGATCATCAGCAAAAAGGGCAACCTTGCTTTCCCCGGACTTCCACTTGACCCCCTGGATCTCCACGGTGTCCCGCACTTTCTGGGCGAGTGGTTCCATAGATAGCACAAAAAGCAACGGGGACAGTGGACACCCCTGCCGCGTCCCTCTATGCAGAGCAAAGGAGCCAGAATACTCCCCATTAATCCGAATCCGTGCCAGCGGTTGTTTATAAATGGCCTTAACCCATGTTAAGAAATTTCCCGTAATCCCCATTTTTCCCGTAATCCCCATTTTTCTAAGACCTTAAATAGAAAAGGCCACGATACCCGATCGAACGCTTTTTCAGCATCGATGGCCAGCAGCACCATTTGATCCGTGCCCCTCTTTCCCTTCCACATTGCAGACAACACCTTGCGCAGATTATCCACTGTTTGACGCCCCGGAACAAACCCCGATTGGTTTTCATGGACCAGTCGTGGCATGTGCCGCAGCAACCGGTTAGCCAGGATCTTAGTGAAAATTTTAACGTCCGTGCCTAAAAGAGAGATAGGCCTATAAGAGCCACATAAGCTAGGATCCTTCCCTTCTTTAGGCAAAACAGTTATCCCCGCTGTACGTAAGGTTTCTGGTATAGTCTCTCCCTCTTTAAAGGCATTGAATAATCGCGCCAACGGCCCACATAACAGGTCCCGATAAACTTTATAAAACTTATTCGTAAAGCCGTCAAGCCCGGGCGCCTTGTGTGTCGGAAGACCCCGAATCACCTCCGCCACCTCGTCCTCTGCGATGGGTCGAGATAGCCGTTCCCCCTCCTCCTCTGACAAACATGGGAGGTTCAACTGCAAATATCGGTCCAAGTCCTCCTCCCTCGGACAGTGCTCAGCCGTATAGAGCTGCTTATAAAAATTTACAAAGCTCCTGTGAATTGAATCTATATCCCGCACCACCACCCCTTTGTTATCCCGTATTTTAGTGATAAAATTTCTAGTCCGGTGTTGTTTCAACCTTTGCGCTAACAATCTACTGGGCTTGTTACCAAATTCAAAGAATTGTTGTTTCAGGATATCTTGGGCATATTTAATCTCCGCTAACTCCAGTTCATTGAGTTCCCTACGCACTTTATTTAACTCTTGCGCTATCCCCTGATGCCCTCCCCTCTGCAGCACCAAACTTTCCAGCTCCCGAAGTTTCTCCCTGAGCTCCCCTTTCTGCCGCTCCTTCTGTTTTTTCACATATGCCCCCATCGAGATCAAATCTCCTCTAATTACCACTTTCATGCATTCCCACAATGTTCCAATCGCGCATCCATCCCAATCATTAAGCTCAAAGTATTGCGTAATTTTCACCCCCACCTTTTGCGCTATATCCACAGCATCCAGAAGGGACTCATTCAACATCCACTGCCTACCCTTCCTCTGTTCTCCCCCCACCCCCACCTCAACCCAAATGGGCGCATGATCTGACCAAGTCCGGTCCCCCACCTCACATTCGGTCACCTTAGGCGACAGGGGTTTCGACACCCAAAGCATGTCTATCCTGGAGAAGGAATGATGTACCGGGGAATAGAAGGTAAACCCCCTCGCTTTCCCCTTCATTTCCCTCCACGTGTCCACTAATCCCACGCTCCGCACCAACGCTTTCAGTTTCTTCCTCCCCGAGGCATGGCCCACCCCCTTCCCAGAAGAAGTATCCAAATCAGGGTTAATAGTGACATTAAAGTCCCCTCCCATAATAATATGGCCTTCCGCAAGTGTCTCCACCAACCCCTGGAGCTGCCCAAAGAAGGTCCCATGTCCCACATGTGGCCCATACACATTAATCAGTGTGAACATTTGGTCCTGAATGCGCAGTTTAACAATAAGGTATCTGCCCTCCTTATCCCGGTGTACCACACAATCTGAGTAGCCTATCGTCCCCCTTAGCAAAATCCCCACGCCCCCTTTTTTCAAATCTACCCTGTTAGAGGCAAACCATTTCTCTGAGAAGTGTTTATGTGCCACTCTCCACTCATCACCTTTTTTCAAGTGTGTTTCTTGAACAAAAATAATGTCTCCGTGAAGTCTATGAATTTCCTTAAACATTCTCTGCCGTTTCACCGGAGAATTTAGTCCCCGAACATTCATGGACACTACTTTAATCCTATCCACAGAACCAGTCCCTCCCCCCCCATCCTTGCCCACAGGCCCGGCTATCCAAAACCCCGCCCCTTCCCCCCCTCCCTCCCTACCCCTCCCCTCCTCCCCAAACTCCCTCCCTCCTCACCAAACCAATGAGTGCTCCCGCCATCCCGTTCTGACCAACACCCCCCCCACCCACCCTACCTAGACACCACCCATCTTCCCCCTATTCACACCCGCACCCCACCCTTCACTCTAACCCCCCCCCACAGCACACCTCCTTTCCACCCGTACTTTCCAGTAATCCACAACATAAGCACAATCTACATACGCATCAATTCAACATTTTCCCACCATTTTTCCCCAACATAAAACCACCCCCACATTATATATGCTTAACCGCCTAGTCCACCTTGCCATCTCATCCCACTGCCCGGCAAGTCCAGAACACAATAGACCATCCAGGCCCCTAAAGGGCTACTCAAAGCCTTCATTCTCCAGCCTCATCCAACCGCTCTTCGGTCCAGTCCCGGGCCTCCGGGCTTGCTGCCGTTTGTGTTCCACTTGTTGCCACTTAGGCCTCACCGCCTGTCTGCCCCCGCTGCTTACAGACTCTCCTTGCAGGCCCGTCATGCCCGCGGATCGCAACGCCTGCACCGCCTCTTCCCGGGTTTTCACCCGAATGCTTTGTCCTTGATAGGTAATGGATAGTCCAAAGGGAAAGGTCCACCCGTACCTGACTCTCTCTTCTCGCAGCTTAAGCACAATGTCCCTCATCGTGCGCTGCTTCTGTAGGGTAATCTGCGCCAAGTCCGTATATATGTCCACCTCACACGAGTTCCATTGTACGCTACCGCTCCCGCGGGCTGCTCGCTGTACTTTTTCTTTGGTTTGAAAGTCCTGGTAGCAAGCAATGATGTCCCGTGGCCGGTTCCCGCGCCCCACTCCTGCCGCCGCCACTCGATGTGCGCGTACAATGCGCCAGTCCAGATTTTCCACTGTTGCTCCTGCCTTTTCCAGTGCGGCCTTAGAGATAGCCTGCACCACTGCCGGACAGTCCAAATAGGGTTCCCCCTCCGGCACCCCTCGAAAGCGCAGGTTACACCGGCGGGACCTATTCTCAAGGTCTTCCATTTTCTCCTCCAGCACTTGGTGTTGTTGTTGCAGGAGCTGTACTTTGCTCTCCACAGACTCCAAACTTTCCCCCTGGCCCTCCACTCGGCCTTCGACTTCCTCCACTCTCCGTCCCAGGTCCGTGAGGTCCCCTCTCAAGCTGTCCACACTTACCACCACATCCGCTCTAATTTGCAAGATATCAGTCTTCAGCTCAGCAAACCACGTGCGGACCTCACGTTGAAAATCTCCGGACCCCCCTCCAGCATGTGCACCACTCTCCTCGGGTCCTTTCTCCGGTCGCTCCCGCATGCTCCATTTGCCGGTAGCATTTTCCGCGGTCTTTCCTTCAGCCCCCGCCATCTTGTCTTTGCCCTGCCGGGGTGGCGTGGTTTCCCCGTATGCAAACTCTTTTAAGTTCACCTTCTTCAGCTTTGCGGTCATTACAGCCCGTCCCGGCCGTTATCCCCTGCTACACCAGCAAAGTTGGGGTTACTCCAGCGCCACACTCCTTGCAACAATGCACTTTTCGATAGGGTCGGGTGGGAGCTCACCACTCAAGCGGCCATACTAGGTGATGACGTCACCGGCACTCCCTTTCCCTTTCTTTTTAAGTGTATAAGGTTGTATGCAATAATTCTTCATTTTGCTGTATGCCTTATCAGCATTTGCGCTCTTTTTAGATTGGGTAAGCGCTCTTCCAACGTCCTTTTAGGGACGGGCTCCACAACTTTTTGTTACAGTCTCCTGGTAATGTATATTTTTATGTCTGTTTTTATTATCACTTTTCTATGTGATTTTTATTATGTATGATTTTAGCTGTTTTGTTTGTGCGTTTTTTAGACCCCTGATGAAGGCTTAAAGCCGAAACCTTTTAAAGTTGGGTCCTCAATAAAATATTTTCGTGACAACCTACTTCAGTGTGGCCGTGGTGTTTGTGCCCTCCGCTCTTTGCCTGGTTCCTGTTTTCTGCGGAGGTTCTCCTCTCCCTTTTTTCCTCTGCCCCAAGGGTATTCACCAAGTGCCTAGCGGTGGTCGCAGTCCACCTCAGGCTCCAGGGGGTATTCGTCTTCCTATCTGGACGACTGGCTCGTAAAGGGCAGCATGTCTGTCAAGGTCTGTCAGGCAATGGCATGCACCATCCTCCTACTGGAGCACCTTAGCTTCATCATAAACTACCCAAAGTCCCATCTCCAGCTGACCCAGGACCTGGAGTTCATAGGGGCTCGGCTAGACACCGTCCAAACCAGGGCCTTTCTCTCTCAGGACAGGGCCCTAAGGTTGTGCGAGGTTTTGAAAAATCCTTTCCAAACTCCTTTTTCAATCTTTTGGCTGTTCAACAGGTCCTTAACAGAATAAAGATGTGAAGCTGAACCAATTCCCCATCCTTCTGATGGCATGCAAAAAGAGCACTGGTTTTAAGGGCATCTCTAGTGAAGCCTTCCATGTCACGCTCCAGTGAGAAAGTCATCATCAAGGGTGGTTGCTCACAAGCAAAATTCATCTTTCTTTTTTCAGTCTTTGTTTTTTCTAGATTTCATCAGAGATGAAAAACGCATCCACCATCTGTTGGAGACAGCGAAATACTGAATTATCCCCATAGAGTCACAGGTTGTTCATGGTATTGAAGGGCAGACTGGATAGGCCATATGGTCTTTTTCTACCATCATGTTTCTATGACAATGTCATAAGAAGCCTCTGGAACTTCTGTCTCCACATCTGCTGGTAGGGGAATACAACACACTAGTCTGGATTGGTCCAGCAGGACAATATGGAAAATCTGGTTTAAATAGGTGTGCCTTAAGTCATTTCCTAAATACAGGCATATGAGTTTCTAATCATTATTCCAAAGTTTTAGAGCTGTCAGGGAATACCCAGTCCTTAAGGGCATAGAAGTGAACCCACCAATATGAAGGTACTTCTAATAACTGTGCATCCTGTGATCTCAAAGTGCAGCAAGATCTATGGCGTTTCAAACCTGAACGGATACTGAGAGGTGCTTCATGACTTAATGCTTTGTTTATCAACATAAGGGTTTTATAGATGTCATTTTACAGGAAGCCAATGTAAATCGAATAGAACAGGAGTAATATGATTAATTTATTTGTACCGTGATTATTCAATAAATAAACATTCAAAATCTGGCCATACAAGTAATCTAAAATATTTGAGTGACATGGTTTATATGTTGAAATTCCAGCCTATTACAGTAATCCAGATGAGCTTACTAAAGCATGGACAACTGTACAAAAGGTTGTCCTCGGAAAGATAAGGTTTTAATCCACGAATAATGTTAAGCTTGAAAAAAAAAAAAGAGTTGTCTTTGATACAGTTTGAGTCTGGTATCAAAAAGTACACCCAAATTCCTTACCCAAGAGCTTATTGGTATGAGCCAGTCATTAATTTTCAAATGAATGGCATGAATGGAGGAACTGCCCAACTAAGATATATGATCTCTGTTTTTTTGTATATTCAGTCAATGTATTGTGATTCATCCATGTTTTGATAGTATTAACACAAAGGGGGATGTTTACTAAACTGCGTTAGTGTGATTCGCGTTAGGAGCCGCGGTAGAGACAAAAATCCCAAATAAGGACATGGGCGGTACACCGTTACCGATAACGTGTGTTACCAGGCGCCATAAATGAATGAGCGCTACATGGCACGTTACCGCACGTTAATCTTAAGAAGGCACGCAGGCATGCAAGCACAGCAACAGAGCTCTAGCACAATGGTTACAACACTGACTGAAAGTACAGGGGTCATGGGTTCGATTCCCCAGTGGGCCTAATGTATAAGGCTGGCTGAGGCATCACCCTTTACATTTAAGTAGTGATTGTTGAGGCATTTGACTTGTATTTTAATTAGTGCTGCCAGCAAACACACCCTCATGGTGGCATAACCTAAGGTGCCGCATAAGGCACCCCATAATGCACTCCATAGGGCACATTATAAAGTGTACTGCCCGCCAAGGCACCCTATAATGTCCCCTATAAGACACCTTATAAGGCTGTGCACAAAGCCCTGGCTGGCTGCAGAAGGACTGCACGTCTGCACATCACCACACAAACTGTCTGCTGTGGTTACCAGGATAGGGTTAACCCACCCGTACCCATGATGCACGGCACATGCAAATCAGCAGTCGAGAGATTGGCACAAGATTGGGTATGCACCCCCACAGCACCTCGGCCTGGTAGGGGGAACAGACCGTGTGTGGTACTGGCACAGAGTAGCCACAGACAGTCACATTGTGCGGGTACTGTGCCCACCCTGAGGTTGAGGTGGGGCGCCCAGCACCAGGTCCACAGCACCTTTCATGGCTGAAATACGCCATGCTGCAGGTCCCCATCAGTGTGTGATAGGTAGTTCCGTTAGACACACCTAGGATACATCTGTGTCCTTCTGTATTTCTCGGTCATGTCTAGTCCTTATGGGCGATGATGCACCCAGAATAGTGCATATCCTGTGTTGGTGCCATGGTTACCTGCTGTAGGTGAAGGGGGGGGGTGTATGGACCCACAGGGAGATTATGTACCACCACACAACCCACCCTCTGGGGCTCAGGGTGGAAAACAGGATCACCCACCAATAGATCCACATTCTACCTCCCTACAATGGTAGCAGTAGAGGGGACCATCAACCCCAGTCCTGCTGGGGAACAGACAGAGCGGTACACATCTACAATGCAATAGAAGACAGACAGCAGGCCTGGAAATGCTCAGCTGCCCCCCACCATTATCTGACATTCTCCAGCAGCAAGCCTCCAGCCGCTGCACCCTGCAAGATGTTCCAGCAAGACACATACTAGCTGCAGACAGTCTGCCAGCTAGTCCATAGTGCATGGTCCTGGAGGAGATGCATGTACCCAGAACAGGGATGTCAGCATACACACCAAGCAGATAAGTCAGTGATTGGGGCCCCAAAAGAAAACCCATAAATATCACATGAGAGAAATGCTATATAGCACTATGGGGGAACCTAGCCATGCCATGGTCACTGCTCAGTCAGGGTGAGAGTGACCTCCCAGCAGGACATGCTATGGCCATCCTGTCCGTGCAGGTGGTGGCCAGGCACTACAATGTCCGAGCCATTGCCCTATGCCGTGTGCAGATGCATCCAGGCCAGGCCACCCTATCCAGGCTATTCTCACGGTACCTTGCTCCTCATTATGCACATTGGCAGGCCAATACTGGCAACAGTGCTAGCAGTGTGGGCTGTAGACAAACACACACTCCCCACACCTATGCCAGCATTGTGCAACTATAGAGGTGTTGGGCAGCCCAGGCCACCACACCAGTCCTGGGCACAGTGCAGGCATGGCTATGGTAAGCAATACTGTAGGAGTCACTCCCCAGGTTGGTAAACACTGTCAGACACAAGACCTGTAGCACATTCCACAGACATCAGAAAGGTTGCTATGATGCAGCTCACTCAGAAAATTGTACTTAACTTAGGAATTGCTATCTGCCAGTAATCATAGCAACCTTTTGATAGATGTGTACCATATTCCCAGGTTGAGGGTGGCATTACTAAGGTATGCAAGTGCTAGTATTGGGAGATGCACGCAGAGCCCAAAGTCCTGCCTCTCCAGGAGGCTTTGGATAATGGGGCCTGTGGGTGCGGGTGTGTCTGCCCCTGTTGGCTGCTGCTTTACGGCAGAGGTTCCCAACTCCAGTCCTGCGGTGCCAAACACTGTTCGGGTTTTCATGCTGTCCCTCATGAATATGCATGAGATACATCTGCATACCATGGGGGTGGCGCATAGAGATGCAGCACAGGCATCTTTATTAGAGGCAGCATGAACCGGAATGGTGTTTGGCCCTCCAGGACTGCATTTAGGAGACTCTGCTCTAGGTAATGCGCCTGTTTATGGTGTCTGTGCTCTGTAGGGTAAAATGTAGGTGTTTTGTGCATGTTTACGTCATCTGCAATAAAGGTTCTGTCTGTATTAGCACGTTTTAGTAGTGGGTAAAATATGGGGACTGGGTTGGCAGGAACCACAGCTGGGACTTGAACCTGTGATCTTCTACTTCTGAATACACTGGTTTTGTGCACTGCACCACCGTGTCGTCACAGAGTATGTGCATTCCCTGGTGATACCATGACTGTTCGTCAGACATGGCCTGTCTGTTGCAGTGCATTGCACCCACCTACACAGGGCTAGGCCACGGTCTGCTCTGGGCAGCTGCCACTGCCCCCTCCACCACCAGTAACCCTCTGCCACCATGCTGACATGCCCTTCTGCTGGTGGTGCTGGTGGAGCGCAGTCTCAGGCCATCCAGTGTGAGGGTAGGCGGCTGCCTAAGGTGCAGGTTCTGGGATAGGGGTGCCTGCATAGGTGTCCACGCTTCCCCCCAGCACCGCCTGCCAATGTTCCGTGCCCTTGGGGGTAGCTGCTGGGTACTATCCCCTGTGACACTGTGGGAAACACAGTCGTGCCCATGTTGGGCCTTCAGCAGTTGCTGTCTGGCTGCTCTGCTGTTTAAGCATTCGTATGGGCTACCTAGGCATCACCCTAGTCCGCACTGTGGCCCAGCTGCAGCACAGCATGTGCCGCCTGCGGCCCTCTGTATCCCTTTTTCCAGCATCTGTCCAGTTGTCCATTCCGACATGCCCACCCTGCTGTTGCAGGACCTGTGCACGCCATAGGACACCTGTCAAATAACAAGGGAAGGTCATGCTCAGCGCTATTTCACTGTGGGCTCATTCACCTTGTATGGGGACGGAGCATAGACCCTTCCACGATTAATATCTTTTTTTTGAGCTTTCTCGGGCGGGGGGGGGGGGGGGTTTGATGTTCCCCATTAATATGACTATTGGCCAGCTTGGTTATGTTTTCTTTCCAGTTTGTTGAGGTCATTTTCAATGTTTATGTGCCCTTTTGTTCTGTTCACATGTATCACACGTATCACTTTTTTTAGGTTTCCCTGCCTATGCTGTACATTGCTGACACTTAAATGGTTTCTCTCCCCTACATATGTGCATCTAACGGCAGGTTTTCAATCGCGTTGGGATTCAGCTCTTCAGATCAGTGCATTGGTGTGCCTGGGGCCTCTCCCCGCCCACTCTCTGCCCATTGACCCCTTCTCTCCGCCCTCTCTCCACCTTCTGCGGTGTTTTACAGCGCCGCGGAGCTTTACGATCGTTACGTGCGGTTAACGTGTGTTCTGAGTCGTTAACGATCGTTAACGTCTCAGAACGTGCGTTAAACGCACGTAACGATCGTTAACGTTACATAACGCGCGTTATGTAACGTTAACGCAGTTTAATAAACATGCCCCAAAGAGTTAAATAGCAAAGGTGCCAGTCAATGACTGTGTAACAGAAAATGCAAACAGAATATCATTTGTGTAAAGGGGATAGTGGAGATTTAATCCTGTGCGTAGTCTACAGAGAGGAGCAATGTATATGTTAAATAGAGGAAAGAGCAGATCCTTGGGGAACACCTTTGCTAACCTTAAACCAAAATGAAAACTTACCATTCAAAAATGCTTGAGCTGTGTGATCAGTAAGACTGACATTTCCAGTAATGTTTGATAATTTCCATTTCATTTAATCTCTGAAATAACAAGAGTATGGCCGGCTGTACTGAAATCTGTAGAAACATCAAGTAAACGCAAAAAGAAAGACTTCCCCTGATCAATTTCTTGAAGAAAGTAATCCATGGAAGATAAGAGTAGTGCTTCAGTTCTATGGTGAGTTCTAAATCCAAACTGATAAGAATCTGATACTGCATGTCCATCTATGGATTGTTGAAGCTATTTGCTAATTGTTAAAGATACTGATGAAATTGACCAATAATTTAAGGGATTAATTCTATTAAGCAACAACATTTTAAGGATGGGATTAATCAAAGCTTCTTTTAGAACATCTGGGACAACTGCTTCAGAATTTAGTAATAATCCCAGTGATGAATGGGCAAATATTTATTTAACTATTTTTCTATACCGCTCTGTCCTTCTCTCAAAGTGGTTTACACTGAAACTCAACATTATACATAGAACAATTAAACAATATACAGGATATTTGAACATGGGTGGGGAGAAACAGGAGGTAACAGGATTAACTATGTATAAAGTCATGAGTGTATGACATAACTATATACAATTTAGTGCATGGTGTTCAATGGATTGCTAGTTCATGGTTATGGGACCACAATTGGTGGCTCGGATCATGTCATCGTTCAGGTAGTTAGGTGATATGTCCCAGCTGATTGGTGTAGAGAAAGGTCTTAAGCATCTTAAACAATTTTAATGGGGACGGGCTATGCCTTGTGAGCTGCCTACTGTGAGACTATGCCGGTCTTAGGCGGTTGCCTAGACCTGGGCATAGCCTGAAGTTGTGGAAATAATGACAATGCAGTCGTGTCCAGAGTGAAAATTAAGGTTGGGTTTTATTCCCTTTCCCTTGAGGATGTCTTCAAATAAGGACAATACAAAAGAAACGGTTGCTTCACCGGTGCAAAGGATTTTTAACAAATAATAATTATGCTTCTTTTCAGCAAATAAAGTCCATCACATTCAAAAATGTGTAAAACACAATTCTTTTCTTTCTCCTTTCTTAACAGAGAGACTCTATGTCATCAGCTATACCTAAAGCACATTCCATGGGCTCAGGGATGTTTTCTGGGCTATAGCTTTCCCACTGCATAGGGCCAGGACCTGGTCCTGTGTATGGGCACTGAGCCCCTGTGAAGCTGCTCTCCGAGCCTTGCCCTTGGGAAACTTCAGCTTCTGTGATTTGGAGCTGCTTTTGGGTGTCACAGATAGCAGGGGCTGTGCTGGGGATTGCCTCCCACGTCTTCTGCCAGTAAGGATTCTCTAGCCTGGTGTAAGCCTGGCTTCTCCCCCGGGGACCCACTTCTCTCCTTTTACCAAAGACAGGGTACTTATCTCTTTCCGTTGAGAAGATGGTTTCAAGCCCTTCTGCTTCCAGCCAAGGCTTTCTCTCTGCCTTGCACACTGCTTTCCTCTGTGAACACCGGTTACTGTGTTTAGCTGAATAAAACTCACTTCCTGCCTTCAGTGAGCTTCCCTGGATGCGACCTTTGCTCTCTGTTGGCTTGGCTGTTTGCCTCGGTACGAGGACCCCTCTGGCTGGGAAGACTTTGTCACTGTCTTTCTTAGCTCTCCCGGGTTTACCAGCCTGCCTTTCTTCAGCCCTGGTTCTCCAAGGCAACGTATCTTTCTGTAACTGCTTTGGAGTTCTTGTCTCACCTTCTCTCTGAGACTGACCTCTCAAACTCCTGGGCTGCACTTCAGTCCTAGCTCTCCAAGCCTGCCTGGAACTGCAGTCAGACTTCCTTTGGTCTCTGCTTTCCTCCTCAAACTCAAACTCCTGCTCCAGCCCTAGTCCAGGCTCCTGCTTGAACTCTCCGTCTCTCTCAAGTTCCAGCTTGAGCTCTCGCTCAATTTCCAGCCTGAGCTCTTGCTCGGTTTCCAGTCTGAGCTCTTGCTCGGTTTCCAGCCTGAGCTCTTGCTCGGTTTCCAGCCTGCTCTGTGGGCTTTCCCACCTGTTTTTATCTCTCTGCTCATCAAACGTAGAACGTGAGTCTGGCTCCAGGTGAGCCTAATTGGAACCCTGAATTCTTACTGCGTCACTAAAGCCATGAGGAAAGTTTGTTTCCCTTTTCCCTGCCTCTCTGCATTGTGAATGCTGCACCTGCCCACGTGGCTGTAAGGTAAGCTCTTCTTTTATATTACTCTCTAATATTTCAGGGTCTGTACTATCTACCTCATGACAGATAAGCTCTTCTTTTATGTTACTCTTTAATGTTTCAGGCTTAGTGCTGTCTAGCTCATGACAGGTAAGCTCTTCCTTTGCATTACTCTTCAATATTTCTGGCTTAGTGCTGTCTACCTCATGACATATACCCCGTCTTAAGCTATTTTGGGCTGGGGGACATATGTCCTTACAGCATGAAATACAGGCTACTGCATTCGCCTTGACCGGACGCTGTACCTGCAACTGCCCAACTGCTGCCGTCCGCTCTTGCCAGGGTTTCAGGACATTGACGTGATACACCTGACGGCGTCCCTTGTCCGTTTCTACAACGTAGGAGACTGGTCCCTTGCGAGCTACTACCGTGTAGGGCCCCCTCCACTGAGCTTCAAATTTCGGTCCAGGGTCCGCTACCATCACGACTACCTTATCCCCAATCGTGAGCTGACGGGGCTTTTTCCCCCGGTCATAATATTTTTTTCTGCTGCCGTTGACTATTCTGTAAATGTTGTTCAGCAGCTTGTGAGGCCCTCTGCAACCGCGATCTAAGTTCCTGTAGGAACTGCGGTACCCCTACTTCCTCTCCGTTTGGCTCCACCCACTGATCCCTTAAAATGTCAAGGATGCCCCTTGGAGCTCGGCCGAACATTAATTCATATGGGGAAACTCCTAACGAGGCCTGTGTGCGCTCCCTGCTTGCATACAAAGCAAATGGGAGCATAATGTCCCAATCGGCCATTTTCCCGTCCAATCCCCGCCTTAACAATTGTTTGAGGGTCTGATTAAACCGTTCTACCATCCCGTTGGTCTGGGGATGGTATGCTGATGTTTTCAGGTGACGGATCCCGAAGGCATCCCAGACTTGGGTCAAGTATCGGGATAGGAAATTGCTCCCCCTATCCGTTAGCATTTCCTTCGGGAACCCTACTTCACAAAATATCTTGATTAATTCCCCCGCTATTGTTCTTGCTGAAATGTTCCTCAGCGATATAGCCCAGGGGAACCGGGTGGCCTGATCCATTATGACTAGGATATATTGGAACCCTCTAGGGGTCTTTACTAAGGGACCTACGATGTCCATCGCCATCCGTCGTATCGGTTCGGATATTGTGGGTATTGATATCAAGGGCACCCCCTTAGGTTTTGCAGCAGAGACCCTCTGACACGCAGGGCATGCCTCACAGAAACGCTTGGTTTCCTGGAACACACCCGACCAATAGAAACGGGCCAGCACCTGGTCCAGGGTACCTACAACCCCTTTATGCGCTCCTACCGGGTGGTCATGGGCCAACCTCATTACCATTGCCTTAAAAGCGGTGGGTACTACTAGTTGTTTCCTCACAGCCCCAGTCTGTGGATCGTTACTCTCTCTATACAGTAACTCCTCTTCTAGAAAAAATCTGGGAAGAGCATCTCCATCGGACTGGGCATATTCAAAAGCGCGCCTTAATGCGGGATCCGCTTTTTGTTCCTTCGCAAATGAGGGAAACTTGTACTAGGTCTTCGGGTACCCAGGGAAAACCTATTCCCTCTCCTGCCCCTGCCCTTAGCTGGGCCCTATTGTGGCGCTCTCGCCTCTTATCACCCTTGCTTTTCCTATCTGCTTTCTTTGGATGGTTGATCAAACCTTCATGTCTGGGTAGTTCTCCTAGCCCCTCTTCTAGGGATTTATCCTCTTCTCCTCCCTGAGGTGCAGCTTCTTCCTCTGAAGGAGGGTCAATATCCTCCTCGGGTTCAAAGCTCTCCCGTGAACTGTGGGCCTGGGACCTTGTGGAAACTAGCCCCCTTTTCTCTTGCATGCCCTCCCCTATGCCCCTATAGAAATGTGGCCAATCTTGACCTAAAACTATGTCATAGGGTAAACGGGGAATTATTGCTACTAGGACCTTCCTATGTGTGCCTAGCGCTTTTACTAACACTCTAAATAGAGGATAAGAGGTGGGTGACCCGTGTATACAACGGATCTTGCTACTGCCTTCTGGCTGACTCAGGGGAACTGCCTCACTATCCTGTAGAAGGCCCCAAAATTTTTCTGACACCATTGTTTGTTCAGCCCCTGAATCCAATAAGGCCTTGACCAACACCCCCTGCACTTCCACCTCAAGGCGAAAACCTTCTTGCTTATATTTTGCTTTTTCACCCATTAGTGCTGTGCGCTCTTTGCATTCATACCTCTTGTGACCCCTCCTCCCACATTTAAAACACACTATGCGAGAGTCATTAGCTATACCTTTACTCCTACATTTTTCTGTAGCTGGTATGCTTAATCTCGGGTCTTTCATTACTCTGCCAAAGTTTGCCATGCCACGCGAGTCGCTAGCTCCTCCGTATGATCCATGGGCTACCTGAGCCGCCATGAATCTTTCTGTTAGGAGAGCCGCCTCGTCTGTCGTCTGGCAATTCTGTAGAGTGAGGAATGACCTTACCTCAGCTGGCACAGCTTCGCAGAACTGTTCCAACACGAGCATATCTAAAATGCTTTCTATGGTCTTCCCTTCTGTCATGAGCCACTTCCATACTAGGCTACGTATCCGTTGGCCTAGTGCCTTCAGAGTTTCACCTTGTTGGATTTTTGTAGCTCTCAGCATTCTACGATATACCATTGGTGACAGGCCTAGCCTATCTCGTATGGCTGCCTTTACATTCTTATATTCATTAGCCTGGGCGGCTGGCATCGCCTTGTATGCCGCCAGGGCTTCTCCCGTCAGGGAGGTAGCTAGGCGGACCACCCATTGTTGCTCGGGCCAGCCTGGACCACGAGCTACACGCTCAAAGGCTTCAAGGAAATCGTCAATATTGTCTTTTCCTGACCACTGTCCAAAAGACAAAATTCCACATGTCTGTGGGCCTACCCCACAAAAGTGTCCTTCAGTTCTTTTCTCAGCTTGCCGCTCCTGTAGTACCACCTGCAACAAGTCTGTCAGCGGCTTTTGCTGCATCTGCATTGCGGCCAGGGCTTGTTCTTGGCACTGCTGGGCGAGATCGCGTTGCTTCTCGAATTGGAGCCCCATCCATTTCAGGATAGCCGCTGGAGTCTCCATGTTGATAGCCTGTAATAAATCAAAGAAAAAAAAAAACAAGTGCGGAACCCCCTTTTTGTTTTTTTCAGTACTACCCCACTGGGATTTTCAGTCCCTCAGATACCTCCTCAGAATCCCACCCTGGCTGTACCCAGATACTATTACCTGAGTCAGGTGGTGATTCCGGCCTTGAGAAGGTTCTTGACTGCTCCTGATCCTGGAAATTGTCTGGGCGTGTTTCACCGCCGTCCTGGTTGCATCCTCTGGCGCTGGTAACTCCGTCCTTCTTGTACGGTGTCCTCTTTTCCTGGCATCCAAGAGTTACGCTATTTGTGAGACTATGCCGGTCTTAGGCGGTTGCCTAGACCTGGGCATAGCCTGAAGTTGTGGAAATAATGACACTGCAGTCGTGTCCAGAGTGAAAATTAAGGTTGGGTTTTATTCCCTTTCCCTTCAGGATGCCTTCAAATAAGGACAATACAAAAGAAACGGTTGCTTCACCTTTGCAAAGGATTTTTAACAAATAATAATTATGCTTCTTTCCAGCAAATAAAGTCCATCACATTCAAAAATGTGTAAAACACAATTCTTTTCTTTCTCCTTTCTTAACAGAGAGACTCTATGTCATCAGCTATACCTAAAGCACATTCCATGGGCTCAGGGATGTTTTCTGGGCTATAGCTTTCCCACTGCATAGGGCCAGGACCTGGTCCTGTGTATGGGCACTGAGCCCCTGTGAAGCTGCTCTCCGAGCCTTGCCCTTGGGAAACTTCAGCTGCTGTGATTTGGAGCTGCTTTTGGGTGTCACAGATAGCAGGGGCTGAGCTGGGGATTGCCTCCCACGTCTTCTGCCAGTAAGGATTCTCTAGCCTGGTGTAAGCCTGGCTTCTCCCCCGGGGACCCACTTCTCTCCTTTTACCAAAGACAGGGTACTTATCTCTTTCTGTTGAGAAGATGGTTTCAAGTCCTTCTGCTTCCAGCCAAGGCTTTCTCTCTGCCTTGCACACTGCTTTCCTCTGTGAACACCGGTTACTGTGTTTAGCTGAATAAAACTCACTTCCTGCCTTCAGTGAGCTTCCCTGGATGTGACCTTTGCTCTCTGTTGGCTTGGCTGTTTGCCTCGGTACGAGGACCCCTCTGGCTGGGAAGACTTTGTCACTGTCTTTCTTAGCTCTCCCGGGTTTACCAGCCTGCCTTTCTTCAGCCCTGGTTCTCCAAGGCAACGTGTCTTTCTGTAACTGCTTTGGAGTTCTTGTCTCACCTTCTCTCTGAGACTGACCTCTCAAACTCCTGGGCTGCACTTCAGTCCTAGCTCTCCAAGCCTGCCTGGAACTGCAGTCAGACTTCCTTTGGTCTCTGCTTTCCTCCTCAAACTCAAACTCCTGCTCCAGCCCTAGTCCAGGCTCCTGCTTGAGCTCTCCGTCTCTCTCAAGTTCCAGCTTGAGCTCTCGCTCAATTTCCAGCCTGAGCTCTTGCTCGGTTTTCCAGCCTGAGCTCTTGCTCGGTTTCCAGCCTGAGCTCTTGCTCGGTTTCCAGCCTGCTCTGTGGGCTTTCCCACCTGTTTTTATCTCTCTGCTCATCAAATGTAGAACGTGAGTCTGGCTCCAGGTGAGCCTGATTGGAACCCTGAATTCTTACTGCGTCACTAAAGCCATGAGGAAAGTTTGTTTCCCTTTTCCCTGCCTCTCTGCATTGTGAATGCTGCACCTGCCCACGTGGCTGTAAGGTAAGCTCTTCTTTTATATTACTCTCTAATATTTCAGGGTCTGTACTATCTACCTCATGACAGATAAGCTCTTCTTTTATGTTACTCTTTAATGTTTCAGGCTTAGTGCTGTCTAGCTCATGACAGGTAAGCTCTTCCTTTGCATTACTCTTCAATATTTCTGGCTTAGTGCTGTCTACCTCATGACATATACCCCGTCTTAAGCTATTTTGGGCTGGGGGACATATGTCCTTACAGCATGAAATACAGGCTACTGCATTCGCCTTGACCGGACGCTGTACCTGCAACTGCCCAACTGCTGCCGTCCGCTCTTGCCAGGGTTTCAGGACATTGACGTGATACACCTGACGGCGTCCCTTGTCCGTTTCTACAACGTAGGAGACTGGTCCCTTGCGAGCTACTACCGTGTAGGGCCCCCTCCACTGAGCTTCAAATTTCGGTCCAGGGTCCGCTACCATCACGACTACCTTATCCCCAATCGTGAGCTGACGGGGCTTTTTCCCCCGGTCATAATATTTTTTTCTGCTGCCGTTGACTATTCTGTAAATGTTGTTCAGCAGCTTGTGAGGCCCTCTGCAACCGCGATCTAAGTTCCTGTAGGAACTGCGGTACCCCTACTTCCTCTCCGTTTGGCTCCACCCACTGATCCCTTAAAATGTCAAGGATGCCCCTTGGAGCTCGGCCGAACATTAATTCATATGGGGAAACTCCTAACGAGGCCTGTGTGCGCTCCCTGCTTGCATACAAAGCAAATGGGAGCATAATGTCCCAATCGGCCATTTTCCCGTCCAATCCCCGCCTTAACAATTGTTTGAGGGTCTGATTAAACCGTTCTACCATCCCGTTGGTCTGGGGATGGTATGCTGATGTTTTCAGGTGACGGATCCCGAAGGCATCCCAGACTTGGGTCAAGTATCGGGATAGGAAATTGCTCCCCCTATCCGTTAGCATTTCCTTCGGGAACCCTACTTCACAAAATATCTTGATTAATTCCCCCGCTATTGTTCTTGCTGAAATGTTCCTCAGCGATATAGCCCAGGGGAACCGGGTGGCCTGATCCATTATGACTAGGATATATTGGAACCCTCTAGGGGTCTTTACTAAGGGACCTACGATGTCCATCGCCATCCGTCGTATCGGTTCGGATATTGTGGGTATTGATATCAAGGGCACCCCCTTAGGTTTTGCAGCAGAGACCCTCTGACACGCAGGGCATGCCTCACAGAAACGCTTGGTTTCCTGGAACACACCCGACCAATAGAAACGGGCCAGCACCTGGTCCAGGGTACCTACAACCCCTTTATGCGCTCCTACCGGTGGTCATGGGCCAACCTCATTACCATTGCCTTAAAAGCGGTGGGTACTACTAGTTGTTTCCTCACAGCCCCAGTCTGTGGATCGTTACTCTCTCTATACAGTAACTCCTCTTCTAGAAAAAATCTGGGAAGAGCATCTCCATCGGACTGGGCATATTCAAAAGCGCGCCTTAATGCGGGATCCGCTTTTTGTTCCTTCGCAAATGAGGGAAACTTGTACTAGGTCTTCGGGTACCCAGGGAAAACCTATTCCCTCTCCTGCCCCTGCCCTTAGCTGGGCCCTATTGTGGCGCTCTCGCCTCTTATCACCCTTGCTTTTCCTATCTGCTTTCTTTGGATGGTTGATCAAACCTTCATGTCTGGGTAGTTCTCCTAGCCCCTCTTCTA
The DNA here is from genome assembly GCA_033557465.1 of Ichthyophis bannanicus. NCBI lineage: Eukaryota > Metazoa > Chordata > Amphibia > Gymnophiona > Ichthyophiidae > Ichthyophis > Ichthyophis bannanicus. Next base: position 1,227,386,060 of record CM066033.1, read on the forward strand.
GGGATTTATCCTCTTCTCCTCCCTGAGGTGCAGCTTCTTCCTCTGAAGGAGGGTCAATATCCTCCTCGGGTTCAAAGCTCTCCCGTGAACTGTGGGCCTGGGACCTTGTGGAAACTAGCCCCCTTTTCTCTTGCATGCCCTCCCCTATGCCCCTATAGAAATGTGGCCAATCTTGACCTAAAACTATGTCATAGGGTAAACGGGGAATTATTGCTACTAGGACCTTCCTATGTGTGCCTAGCGCTTTTACTAACACTCTAAATAGAGGATAAGAGGTGGGTGACCCGTGTATACAACGGATCTTGCTACTGCCTTCTGGCTGACTCAGGGGAACTGCCTCACTATCCTGTAGAAGGCCCCAAAATTTTTCTGACACCATTGTTTGTTCAGCCCCTGAATCCAAGAAGGCCTTGACCAACACCCCCTGCACTTCCACCTCAAGGCGAAAACCTTCTTGCTTATATTTTGCTTTTTCACCCATTAGTGCTGTGCGCTCTTTGCATTCATACCTCTTGTGACCCCTCCTCCCACATTTAAAACACACTATGCGAGAGTCATTAGCTATACCTTTACTCCTACATTTTTCTGTAGCTGGTATGCTTAATCTCGGGTCTTTCATTACTCTGCCAAAGTTTGCCATGCCACGCGAGTCGCTAGCTCCTCCGTATGATCCATGGGCTACCTGAGCCGCCATGAATCTTTCTGTTAGGAGAGCCGCCTCGTCTGTCGTCTGGCAATTCTGTAGAGTGAGGAATGACCTTACCTCAGCTGGCACAGCTTCGCAGAACTGTTCCAACACGAGCATATCTAAAATGCTTTCTATGGTCTTCCCTTCTGTCATGAGCCACTTCCATACTAGGCTACGTATCCGTTGGCCTAGTGCCTTCAGAGTTTCACCTTGTTGGATTTTTGTAGCTCTCAGCATTCTACGATATACCATTGGTGACAGGCCTAGCCTATCTCGTATGGCTGCCTTTACATTCTTATATTCATTAGCCTGGGCGGCTGGCATCGCCTTGTATGCCGCCAGGGCTTCTCCCGTCAGGGAGGTAGCTAGGCGGACCACCCATTGTTGCTCGGGCCAGCCTGGACCACGAGCTACACGCTCAAAGGCTTCAAGGAAATCGTCAATATTGTCTTTTCCTGACCACTGTCCAAAAGACAAAATTCCACATGTCTGTGGGCCTACCCCACAAAAGTGTCCTTCAGTTCTTTTCTCAGCTTGCCGCTCCTGTAGTACCACCTGCAACAAGTCTGTCAGCGGCTTTTGCTGCATCTGCATTGCGGCCAGGGCTTGTTCTTGGCACTGCTGGGCGAGATCGCGTTGCTTCTCGAATTGGAGCCCCATCCATTTCAGGATAGCCGCTGGAGTCTCCATGTTGATAGCCTGTAATAAATCAAATAAAAAAAAAAACAAGAGCTGAAACCCCTTTTGTTTTTTTCAGTACTACCCCACTGGGATTTTCAGTCCCTCAGATACCTCCTCAGAATCCCACCCTGGCTGTACCCAGATACTATTACCTGAGTCAGGTGGTGATTCCGGCCTTGAGAAGGTTCTTGACTGCTCCTGATCCTGGAAATTGTCTGGGCGTGTTTCACCGCCGTCCTGGTTGCATCCTCTGGCGCTGGTAACTCCGTCCTTCTTGTACGGTGTCCTCTTTTCCTGGCATCCAAGAGTTACGCTATTTGTGAGACTATGCCGGTCTTAGGCGGTTGCCTAGACCTGGGCATAGCCTGAAGTTGTGGAAATAATGACACTGCAGTCGTGTCCAGAGTGAAAATTAAGGTTGGGTTTTATTCCCTTTCCCTTCAGGATGCCTTCAAATAAGGACAATACAAAAGAAACGGTTGCTTCACCTTTGCAAAGGATTTTTAACAAATAATAATTATGCTTCTTTCCAGCAAATAAAGTCCATCACATTCAAAAATGTGTAAAACACAATTCTTTTCTTTCTCCTTTCTTAACAGAGAGACTCTATGTCATCAGCTATACCTAAAGCACATTCCATGGGCTCAGGGATGTTTTCTGGGCTATAGCTTTCCCACTGCATAGGGCCAGGACCTGGTCCTGTGTATGGGCACTGAGCCCCTGTGAAGCTGCTCTCCGAGCCTTGCCCTTGGGAAACTTCAGCTGCTGTGATTTGGAGCTGCTTTTGGGTGTCACAGATAGCAGGGGCTGAGCTGGGGATTGCCTCCCACGTCTTCTGCCAGTAAGGATTCTCTAGCCTGGTGTAAGCCTGGCTTCTCCCCCGGGGACCCACTTCTCTCCTTTTACCAAAGACAGGGTACTTATCTCTTTCTGTTGAGAAGATGGTTTCAAGTCCTTCTGCTTCCAGCCAAGGCTTTCTCTCTGCCTTGCACACTGCTTTCCTCTGTGAACACCGGTTACTGTGTTTAGCTGAATAAAACTCACTTCCTGCCTTCAGTGAGCTTCCCTGGATGTGACCTTTGCTCTCTGTTGGCTTGGCTGTTTGCCTCGGTACGAGGACCCCTCTGGCTGGGAAGACTTTGTCACTGTCTTTCTTAGCTCTCCCGGGTTTACCAGCCTGCCTTTCTTCAGCCCTGGTTCTCCAAGGCAACGTGTCTTTCTGTAACTGCTTTGGAGTTCTTGTCTCACCTTCTCTCTGAGACTGACCTCTCAAACTCCTGGGCTGCACTTCAGTCCTAGCTCTCCAAGCCTGCCTGGAACTGCAGTCAGACTTCCTTTGGTCTCTGCTTTCCTCCTCAAACTCAAACTCCTGCTCCAGCCCTAGTCCAGGCTCCTGCTTGAGCTCTCCGTCTCTCTCAAGTTCCAGCTTGAGCTCTCGCTCAATTTCCAGCCTGAGCTCTTGCTCGGTTTCCAGCCTGAGCTCTTGCTCGGTTTCCAGCCTGAGCTCTTGCTCGGTTTCCAGCCTGCTCTGTGGGCTTTCCCACCTGTTTTTATCTCTCTGCTCATCAAATGTAGAACGTGAGTCTGGCTCCAGGTGAGCCTGATTGGAACCCTGAATTCTTACTGCGTCACTAAAGCCATGAGGAAAGTTTGTTTCCCTTTTCCCTGCCTCTCTGCATTGTGAATGCTGCACCTGCCCACGTGGCTGTAAGGTAAGCTCTTCTTTTATATTACTCTCTAATATTTCAGGGTCTGTACTATCTACCTCATGACAGATAAGCTCTTCTTTTATGTTACTCTTTAATGTTTCAGGCTTAGTGCTGTCTAGCTCATGACAGGTAAGCTCTTCCTTTGCATTACTCTTCAATATTTCTGGCTTAGTGCTGTCTACCTCATGACACTACTCAAATAACTATTGATTATCAGATTGTAAAAATTTTCTTGCAGGCTAGAAATCTGGGTATAACCTTTGATACGCAATTATCGTTGCATGCACATATACAACTAATTACTAAACAAAAATTATACAGGTTATGTGTAATTAGAAGATTGAAACCTTATTTGTCTCTTGAGAATTTGAGAACTATGGTACAAGTACTTGTAATATCTTATATTGATTATGATAATAGCCTATATTTAGGCCTGCGTGATTGTGCTATTCGTTCTCTGCAATTAGTTCAAAATGCTGTGGCACATTTTATTACTGGAGTGGATAAATCGGAACACATCTCTCCAATAATGTTTAGGCTGCATTAGTTACCAGTTCACTGGTGTGTCTCTTTCAAAATCATTATGTTGATATTTAAGGCCTTGCAATTGAAAGTGTTGTGGAGTTCATCATCTACTCTGTTTTTATTGATTGCCCTAGTCGAGCATTTAGTAATGTAACATTAGGTGAGTTTGCAAGCAGAAGAATCAGAAGAATGTTGGGGAAAGGATACTGGAAATATGTGTGAGATATTTTATTATATTTGTTATGTATGGTACATTATGGATTGTGTATGTAATTTTGTGATTCAATAAAGGATTCTGAAAAAGCAAGCTATAAATGTTTTTAAATAAATAAACAAACATCTAATGGGCTAGAAGTATGGCTCAAAGATGCAACAGCTTATTGCACTTGATCTAACGAGACAAGATAAAATTCTTTCCAAAAGTGAAATCGGAGGAGGAAGAGACTGACAGTTTCAGGAAAATAGGCATTAATCTTGCTAATTTGGGCAATAAAAAATACCATAAATTCTTGCAGATCAATCAACATCTATTCATTTGAATTAGCTGGAGAATGAGTTAGTTGTTTTACTACTGAAAAAAGGTTTGTAGGTTGTCCAAGTCTTGAGTATATTTGCTTATTATAATGCTCTGCTTTGGCCCATTTGGGTAAAACCAGTTGGCATGATGAACTGTATGCAGTAGTGCTGAAATGTAGCAGGTAATTCTGTGGCTCTCTGCCTCAGAGTTCTTAAAGGGGGAATTTTTCATGTTTAGTAGCTAACTTTTTCTGTTGCATTGCTATTGATTTGTAGCAGTATTGCAAAAGGGAAATTTTTGTGTTCTTAGGCAAAGCTTTTTTCTGCTGCTATAGTTTTTTTTTTCTTTTCCTCTAACCTTTAGTTTCAAGGGGGAAGGTAAGCTCTTTGAAGTTACTGCATTCCTCAGATGTTAGATCTCTTCCTTCCCACCCCAGCTCTCCCACACCCCATGTGAGAATTCTTGCCATATAGGGAAACTCACCAATTAGATTGTTGACAAAGTTAACATTTTATTTTTTTATTGGCTAGTAGTGAAAATCTAGAAAGTAAATAATTCCACATTTAGATATCTGCTAAAAGTAAACAATTTGATATTCTTGATTGATCAGGTAATTTTGCAAAGGGAACACATTAAGCAATATACCTCAGACACCTATCATCAGAATTTAGAAGCTTAAAGTAGTAACTGTTTAGGAAGCAAATAGGACTACACACTGGTATATAGCACAGAGCTGTTAGAACACACATTAAAGAGGCTAGCTGCTTCTTTTCTTAAAAGGACAGCTGATGAAAAGTTAGTAACTTTGGTAGGTCTTTCTCATTTCTTCAACAGGTACCAAAGCTCCAAAAACTGAACTATGGCTGTAAAAAATCATGCTGCCAAAGCTGTTGCCCCTGTTACAGCTTCTGTGGACAAGGGCTAACTAGGCCAGGCCCCAAAAGTAAATTGGATATAATTAGTGAATTGGATGAAGCAGCCTCTGACAAACAAATTTATACAACTATGATTCACCCAGGATATGGAGATTTGGAGTTATCAGATTCAGGAACAGACAACAGATCAGGATCCATAATATACATAGGGATAGGAAGCAGCCAATCTATACATGAAACCGGATTATAGAACCTAACTTAGCTATAGGCCACAGAAAGTTACAGGTCTGAACTGCAGTAAAACTATCTCTTTAAGTGCTGTGGCCTCCTTACCCCGCCTAGGCGGTTGCCTATAGAAGGGAAAGGGGGCCCTTTCAATGTCCCCTTTATGTGAGCTCCCAGAGCTAGGGCTTCTGGGAGTTGTAGTTGCTTGCACTGAGTTGTAGTTGTGAATAAATGATTAAGCCGAGGGTTTGAAAGCAACACAGGAAATTTATTTGCCTCCTTGGTTCAAGGAACTTCCATAGAAGCTTGGCACATCGTATAAGGTAAGATACTTTTCCTCAAAAGAAAGATAACTTCTGTACAAAACTTTTTCCAGAGTCTCTAATTACCTTTGCTTCCCTTAGCAAGGTAAATATCTCTTCACGCCACAAATTATCACGTTACAGTCTCTGGCTAGCTTTAGCTTCAAAACAGCGTTCTTTAAACTGCAACACTTATACTTTAAGCCAAAACAATCGTCTTTAAACTGCAGCACTTATACTTTAAGTTTTCCTTTTTACTTGGATTATCACAGGTTTTGTTAATTGCTCCAGACACATTCAGAATGCAGTCCTGACGGTCTCATGCATTTAAAACCACAGCAGCAACTTCATATCAAATCTTCTTAGGCTTGTTTTAACCACAGACATTCAAGCATAATAAGTCTGGGATTTTCTCCAGGTTTACAATCTATAGGTTTTCACTTTACCCTCCAAGATAAAGCACAGTCCATCTCACATTCTGAGAAATCAGATTCAATATCAGCCTCATCTATTTGCGTACACTCACAGTCAGACTCTGCAGTCTCCGGACTGGAAACAGCTTGGGACAGTGTGGGTTTAATTTCTTTCAGCAGCTTAACAACCCGTTCCCAATGAGACCTCCCTCTTGGCTCAGGGGTGTTATCAGGGCACAGGAAATCCTTATCCCGTAGCAAGCTATTTAGAACTTCTAAAAAATTCAGCTCCTTTCTTTTAACAGCTCTCTTTAACGGCCTTCCCCGAGGTAAAATTCTTTGACCCAGCTCCTCCTGGAAAGTCCCCGTACCTGGGTTATAGACAGCAGTCTCTTCAGGATTAAACCTCCTGCTTTCTAGACCAGCTGTAGCCTTTCTACCACACTGGCTCTGCTCAAGACTCTGTTGCTGGCTATGAGGAGAGTCTTCCCTTAAGCTGTCATTAGAGTACCTTTCTCTGGGCTCTCTGCTAGAATCCTTTCTTTCTGTTTCCTTCAGGATTTCTTCCACTTCTGTTATTCTGCTGTTCTCTTGGTTGTGCTTGCTCCTGATTTCTCTTCTGTTCCCCCTTCCGTCTCCCTCACTTCCTGTTCTCTGGGGCTTAAATGAGTGGGAATGCCCTGCACCTTTCCACTCCTCCCTCAGCTGTCTCTCATTACCTCCCTTAGTTGCTATGGTGTTGGGGCGTGGCCTTAGGACAGCAGCTTTAGATATGTTTTTTTCTCTCCAGCTGAACTTTTAAAGTCACGGCTCCCTGCACTTTCTTTCTGCCTGGAGGTAAAGGTCTGTGGTTTTTCTATTTCTCCGGGCTCTGGAGCAGATTCGTCACCACAGTGCACTTCTGCTTTCTTTAGGACATTGGACTTAGCAAATAGGCTTGTAAGTGATTAGCAAATAGAGCTTGTGTAGAAATAGATATTAGGTCAGGTTGAACTTCTCTAAATAAATAGAACATAGGGTACATTTGCTTTATCCTGCAATCTGATAGGCTGAAGAGGTTGCTAGGGCAGGATGATCTGCTCTTTAAGTCAACCGCAAACATAGCTTGCGTAAATAGTAGAAATCAGCACATATTATAAGTAACTAATTAGCTTCTGTTGAATAGTAGAATCACAGCGACACCTACTGAATTTAGTGAACATAGTTATGAGGTGTAATTTCTTCTTTCTATATGACAATGTTGCCTATGTTAGCAAATTTTATGTACACGTTGCAATTTGGAAAGCACAAGATGTTAATTAAAGATTAACTGAATCAGCTGATATTTTCTAATAAAAGTGGGAGCCCTGTGAAGCCATCTTTGAAGAAACTCGATGGATATGTCTGACTTAGGGGTATGTTTACTAAACTGCGTTAGTGCAAATCGCGTTAGGAGCCGCGTTAGTGAAAGGAAAGCCAAAAAAGGACATGGGCGGGACATCGTAACGACTAACGCGCGTTCCAAAAACTAACGAATGTTACAGGGCGCCGTGGCGCGTTAAGCATATGAAGGCGTACAGGCACAAATCATTGAAACAGAGCTGTAGCACAATGGTTAGTGTACTCACCGCTGTTACAGGCAGCATGGGTTCGAGTCCCCAGTGTGCCTAACGCAGAATGCTGTCCCAGGCAGCACCCTGTACAGTACATAGGGAATGAGGAGGCATGTTTTTCTTTACGTTCAGTAGTTGTTAGTGAAACACACTCTCGCAGTGCGCATAGCCATGTACGTTGGTACGTGCGTGGCTGCATGCGTTGTTACGGGCGTAGCCCTGTGCGTTGGTATGTGCGTACAATCGTGCGTGGGTATGTGTGTTTTTACCAGCGTGGGCACCTTATAGTACAGACACTTTAGGGTGTCTTGCACTTATGCACTATGCTAACAGATGTACGTGTGATGGCCTATGGTTTATCAGAGCAGGCGCTGGATCCTCCCAGGGTTGGATCGTGCCAGTCACACTCATGATGCACTGCACATGCAAATCAGCTGTCCACAGATACACACCATGGGGAATGCACCCCCACAGCACCTCGGCCTGGTAGGGGGAAGTGACCATGTGCACCCCCACAGCACCTCGGCCTGGTAGGGGGTACTGACCGTGTGTTGTACTGGCACAGAGTAGCTACACACCGTCACATTGTGCTGGTACTGTGCTCACCCTGAGGGTGCAGTGAGGCGCCCAGCACCAGGTCCACAGCACCATCCATGGCTGAAAGAGGCCATGGCGCAGGTCCAAAGCAGTGTTAATGTGCGAGATAGGTAGTTTCTGCACAAACACCTTGCAGTCAGGTGTAGACCCCTAGGTGGCCCATGTACCCCCCCCACCCCAAGTGCCAAGGGTGGCAAACAGGGTCTCCTAACAATAGATCCACCTTCTACCTCCCTGCAAAGGTGGCAGTAGAGAGGAACAGACACCCCACAGGGCAGGCACCGCAGCTCTGTACACAGACAGACATCAGGCCTGGATATGGTAAGCTGCAACCCACCACTATCTGATATACTCCTGCAGCAAGCCATCAGCCACTGCACCCTGCAAGCCACTCCATCAAGACACATACCAGCTGCAAACAGTCTGCTAGTTAGTCCATAATGCATGTGCCCAGTGGATATGCATGCACCCAGAACTGTATAACAGCTCGCACAAAATACAAAATACTAACAACCACCTTCAAACTCATCCACAACTTAGCACCTTCCTTCCTCAACAACCTAGTAAGATTGCAACCTCCTACCCGAAACAGAAGAACCCACAATTCCAACATCCTTCACACTCCAACAGATATAAGATCTGCCAAAGCTAACACCAGCCACAGGGCTTTCTCATATGCGGCGCCAACACTGTGGAACCAACTCCCACCAGAACTACGAGCTAGCAATGACCTTCTAGACTTCAGAAAGAAACTCAAAACGCACATTTTCCAATCACATTTCAACCTGAACTAAACCCACAGATGGAGCAGCCCCTGACCACTGTGTCCAAGAAGATTATCCTGTATATATGTATTTATGTATATATGTAAATGAACTCCCCCATAGCTAAGAAGTGTTAACTCTGTATGATGTGCTTTTCTGACAATCTGTATGTAAACAAAATTTGTACCTGCCTTGATTCGGCAGTTTCACAATAGTAATCCTACCCGCTTCTGATCGCTGGAAGGAGCGGGCTACAAATGCTTGCTAAATAAAATAAATAAATGTCAGCATACACAGCAAGCAGATAAATCAGTGACTGGGCCCCAAAAAGAAACCCATATCTATCACATGAGAGAAATACTATATAGTACTATGGGGGTGCCTAGCCATGCTGTGGTCACTGCACAGTCAGGGTGAGAGTGATCTCTCAGCAGGACATACTGAGGTCACCCTGTCTGTGTAGGTGGTGGCCGGGCACTAAAATGTGCCTGTCACTGCCCTATGCCCTGTGCAGATGCACCCTGGCCAGGCCACCCTATCCGGCCTATACCCATGGTACCTTGCTCCTCATTATGCACATTGGCAGCTCAATACTGGCAACATTGCTGGCAGTGTGGGCTGTGGAAGATGTTTGCAGCCACCACACACTGGATAGACAGACAGACACCCCCACACCTATGCCAGCATTGTGCAACTATAGAGGTGTTCAGCAGCCATACCCACCACACCAGTCTTGGGCACAGTTCAGGCATGGATATTGTACGCAAGACTGTTGGGGTCACTCCCCATGGTGGTACGCACTGTCAGAGTCCAGACCTGCAGCACACACCACAGACAGCAGAATGATTGTTATGGTGGAGCTCACTGAGCAAACTGTACTTAATGTGGGAATTGATATCTGCCAGTTATCACAGGAAACGTTTGATAGTTGTGTACCATATACCCAGGTGTAGGGTGTGCGGCGATCCTGCCCGGCTTAAGGGGTTAAAGGCAGGAGCAGCTGCTGGTGCTTCGTGAGGGAAGAGTAAAACCTTTACCCCAGGAATGCTGGGAGTTGTAGTTCCAGTTCTTCTCACTCCGAAATTAAAGAAACTGTAGTTGTGGGGTTTTTTGATAATAAGTATTTTATTAAAGCAAAAGATAAATGTTCCATCACATGGCAAAACAAAGGTGCTTCAAAAGGCTAACAGAAAACTCAGAATAAATGCAACTCAAAAGTATATTGCTGCTTTCCACTTTCCAGCCAATTACTCTCTTTTGCCTCCAGAGGCCAGTTAGGCTCACTGCAGCCTCTTATGGTCACCGTTACTCTCACAGTGCTGGGAAAACATGTGCACCTAATTAGAGCTTCTTTCAGCAGTGCAAACAACAGCTTTGTAACTCTCAGATCACAGACGGCAAAAGCATTTCCTTCAGCTTGACTTATCTATACAACAAATCGTACAGTCCATTTGTTCACAGCCTGGTAAGTCTGTATTACTCTCTGTTACACCTTCAAGCTGTAAGGCATTACTAGCTTCTTGTGAAATTAGCTGTTGTCTAGCTTGCAACTCTAAGAATTGTTTAAAGCTTTGAAGAAGCAATTCAGCCTGTTCCTTGTGAGATAGGGTACTATTATCTGCTATAGAACTTCCCTTCTGCTCAAGGCTGTTTGTCTTCTCTTCTTGTAAGTTAAAGGCATCAGAATAATTGCTAGACTCTTTGGCAATTGTTTCATAGATAGGAGAATTATCTTTATATTCAGCTTGGCAACCATGTGGCAAATTACTCACTTTTTGCACAGCCCTTCTGTCTTCAGACGGCTCCAAGGTTCTCCAGCTGTTCTGTTTGTTGCTCTCCGGCACAAACGACACTTCAGAGAATGATTGCTCTTTCACCTGTGCTTGCCTTGAAGGCTTTCTCTCCCAAGGCGTTGCCTTCCAACGGCTATCCAATTCAAGGTTAAGTCCTCTCTCCTTGGGACTTCTGCTTACTTCCCTTGAATAGAATTGTGCAGGTTTTCTTCCTGTGCCAGGTTCCCAAGTATCATTAGACTCTCCTCTGGCTTTCCAACCATCCTCTAGTTTCTTCCTCCTGTATTCCTTCCTGGGCTGCTTCTTCTTAAACTTCTTCCCATACTCATACTGAGTCTCAGCCTCCTTCGGAATCTCGTACTCCTTCTTTTCCTCCTCCTTCTCTCTCTGCTTCCGTTCCTGCTTCCTCCTCCTTCACACAGAGCCATGCTCTGGTTTAAAAGTACGTTCTCTCTTAGGCACGCCCCTTCCCAGGGCTGGGTGTGCCCAATCAGAACTGCAGGACTCCTCCCCTGGGCTGGTCTCCCTGCTCAGCTCTGTGGAATAGAGTCTCTCTTTTTTCCTTGCCCTGTCATTTTGGTGTAAATCCTGCTGAACCTCAGGATTTTCATCTGTCTCCATAGGCTCAGGAGGGCGCTGCTCACCACAGGTGGCATTGCTAAGGTATGCAACTGCTAGTATTGGGAGATACAGGCAGGGCCCAATGTCCTGCTTCTCCAGGAGGCATTGGCCAATGGGGCCTGTGGGTGTGTCTGGCCCTGTTGGCTGCTGCTTTATGGCAGAGTTCCCCAACTCCAGTCCTGGTGTTCCAAACCTGTTCGGGTTTTCATGCTGTCCCTCATAAATATGCATGAGCTACATCTGCATACCATGGGGGTGGTGCATAGATATGCAGCACAGGCATCTTTATTAGAGGCAGCATGGAACCTGAATGGTGTGGGACCCTCCAGGACTGCAATTGCGAGACTCTGCTCTGGGTAATGCGCCTGTTTCTGATGTCTGTGTTTGGTGTGGTATAATATAGGCGTATTAACCATGCGTATGTTCTCTGCAATAAAGGGGTGTCTTTACTATCACTGTTTAGTGGTGGGTAAAACTATGGGGACTGGGTTGGCAGGAGCCCCAGCTGGGATTTGAACCTGTGACCCTCTGGTTTTACAGGCACTGGCTGTGTCTGTTGCACCACACTGTGGCCACACAGATGGTGCAGTCCCTGGAGTTAGTTAAAGCGGCCTGACGAGTCAGAAACCCTGCTCTGCACAGGTTTACTGTGGGCTCATTTACCTTGTATGGAGACAAAGGTGCACATAAACCTCAAAACAGACCTCAAAAAAAGGGGCAAACAACCATAACCAAGCTGGGCAACAATGATATCATTGGGTAACATTACACACCACTCCCAGGAAAGCTCCATCACAATGAAATGATCTTTGAAAGGGTCTACGGAGCGTAGACCCTTCCAAACATCATTTCTTTCTTTGGTGCTTTCCAGGGAGTGTTGTTCATTGTTGCCCATTGCTATCACTGTTGCCCAGCTGAATTGTGCTTTTTACAATGTTTCTTGTGGTCATTCTTAAGGTTTTATGTGAACTTTTGGTCTTTGCAAAATACAAATACAAATACAAATACAACAGCCTATAGCTGTGACACCGGCTGTTGTGACTACTCCACCATTGGACACTCTTCCGTCAACCTTGTGGGCAGTACCAGGTGATGATATTGGACATCTTAACATTCCTCCAGTCAAGACTGAAGTACAACCAGGAGCTCCACTACCATATGTGCGTCAGTATCCATTGCCTGCAGCATCGGTGGCTGGAATACGGCCAGTAATTGAAAATCTGCTGTCTCAGGGTGTGCTGGTACCCACTTCTTCCCCTTGCAATACTCCTATCTTGCCTGTGTTAAAGGCTGATGGTAAGTCCTACAGATTTGTGCAAGATTTGAGAGCAATTAATCGTATTGTTCTACCAATTTTTCCCCTTGTACCCAATCCTCATGATATTTGGACTCGCATACCATGTGACTCAACGCACTTCTCAGTTATAGATTTAAGCTCCGCCTACTACTCCATAGCGGTGGGGGAGGAGTCAAGATATTTACTGCCATTTACGTTTGAAGGGCACCAGTATACCTGGACTATGCTGTCTCAAGGCTACACAGAGAGTCCTGCTTATTTTTCGCAGGCCCTTAAAGCTGCTTTACAGGACTTGGCATTGGACAAATCTGTACTGATCCAGTATGTAGATGATTTACTTATTTGTTCTCCTTGTTATGATGCTTGCATTGCTGATACTATGTTAGCTCTTGTACATATCTCTCATTTGGGATTGAAAGTGAATCAATCAAAATTGCAATTTGCTGTACCGCAAGTGATATTTCTTGGTGTATGTCTCTCCTCTGCTGGGCGCTCTATTACTGCTCAGAGAATTGGGCCTATTATGTCAATGCCTTTCCCTGCTACTGTACCTCTAATACGCTGCTTTCTAGGCCTTCTAGTGTTTTGTCGTCAGTGGATACCTGATTTTGCTGAACTTGCTGCTCCACTGTATGCCCTGCTTGGCCGTGAGGCTCCAGAGGGTATTATAGTTCCTACTGAAGCTGAGCACAATGCTTTCCACTCTCTGCGGCAAGCTTTACTGACTTCTCCTTGTCTTTCATTTCCAGATTATAACTTGCCTTTCTGTCTTTATGTAGCGACATCTACTTCTGCTGCTGTGTGTGTTTTAGCACAACGCTTTCCTACTGGACTCAAGCTTTTAGGCTATTTCTCTCAAGCTTTTGATCCAGTTGTTTCTGGCATGCCGCCATGTTTCCAATCTTTAGCTGCTGTAGTATTTGCAATACAGACTACTGACTTTCTTGTCCTTCAACATGAACTACATGTATACACATCTCACTCAGTTGCTAGGTTATTGCATTTGGCTAAGACTCAACCGCTATCCAATTCTCGTTTATTGTTATTTGATCTGGCTATTTCCCAAGCACATGTAACCTTACATGAAGTCTCTTTGTTACAGCCAGCTCAAATTTTGGATTCTTTAGAGCCATTGTTACACTTGTCAGACCCTGATGGAATTCATGATTGTCTTTCTTCTGTAACAGCCTATTCAAAGGCTAGACCTGATTTGTCTGCTATTCCTTTGTCAAACCCTGACTGGGTTCTATTTACTGATGGTTCTGCTTTCCGTGATGAACACGGAAATTTACTTGTGGGGTATGCTGTAACTACTGTTGATTCTGTAATAGAAGCAGGAGCGTTGCCGTTTGCAAGTGCCCAGTTGGCAGAAGTGTTCGCTCTTATCCGGGCCTTGGAAATGTCTACGCATTTGGTTGTTAATATCCATAGTGACAGTAGTTACGCAATCGGGGTTCTATGGGACTTTGGAAATATTTGGGCTCAGCGGGGGTTCTTGACTGCTGCTCATAAACCTATCAAACATGCCCGCTATATTGAACGTTTGCTTGCTGCAGTGCTTAAGCCAGCTCAAGTGGCTGTGTTGAAATGCAAAGGACATGATCTTAATGGTACTGTGGTGTCACAAGGCAATCAGTTTGTAGATCAAGCTGCTAAAGCTGCAGCAGCAGGACCTGCAGTTCCATCACACCTTTTATTAACTCTTCGTTCACCTGCAGCTTCTACTTCTGGCTCATTAGATCTGGACTTGATGCGTTCTCATCAGGACTCAGCTGACTTCACCGAAAAACAGGACTGGCTCACTTGGGGAGCATCACCTGATGGTACTGGACTTTGGATGAAGGACAATTTGATTATCTGTCCTAAATCATTGTTATATCCTGTTGCCTTATTCTTGCATCATAAGTTGCACTTAAGTGTCATGGCTATGACAAACGCTTTTGCTCAATTGTGGCATAATCCTACATTTGCTTCTGCTGCTCATGCTGTGTGTGTTTCTCGTCTCCCGTGTTTGCAAGCAGGAAAGTCCGGATGCACTCTGCGCGCATCACCTTCTCCATCCTTGCCTAGGCCTCGAGGACCCTTCCTCTTCTTGCAAATGGACTTTACTGATCTGCCTTGTGCCAAGGGGGGAAGGAAACATCTTTTGGTTTTTACTTGTTTATATTCTGGATGGCCTGAGGCCTATCCAACAAATTCATTGTCTGCTGCTACAGTTTTGAAATGCTTGCTTACTCAGTTTATTCCTTTGTGGGGTGTGCCCCTGGTTTTGTCTTCTGATCAAGGTCCAGCATTTACGGCAGACGTCTGGAAAGGCATAAATGCATTTTTTGGCCTTCATCAGCAACTTCATCCTCCGTATCATCTGCAAAGCTCTGGCCAAGTGGAACGGATGAATCGGATGCTGAAGGCGCTTCTCCGGTCTCTGACTTATGATTGGAGTCGGGATTGGGTGGAAGCTCTGCCGTTTGCTTTGTTTCCAGTCCCTAATTCTCCTCAGAGAATGGAGACAAGGTCTTACCCCTTATGAAATTGTGACAGGACGTCCAGCAACTACTCCAGCCCATGTTATAATTCCACCGGATCAATTGCCGGATCCCCAATTACTGCGCAGCGACTTATTATCCTATTGTAAATACTTGTACCAAACGCTGGTATCTCCTTCCTTTTTGAAGCTTACAAAGCAGGGTGCTCAGGCATCTCAATCAACCCCAGACGTGGAACCAGGAGACTGGGTACTCATCAAGGATCCAGCACCAAAGTCGGCTCTAGCGGCGAAGTTTCTGGGACCATTCCAAGTGTTGCTGGTGGGATATTCGGCATTGAAGGTGAAAGGGTGAAAAGCGTGGATACATCTGGACCAGTGCAAGAAGGCACTGTCCCCTGGATAAGACAACTTCCACCTAGACCAAATCCTGAGGAATTAATTGAAATTGAACTGAACTCATTCCCTCCAAGTTCATCTCCACTTGATCAAGAAAGTGACTGTGAAATTGTTGGACAGTCACAACCTAATCCAGAGTTGGTTATTGACAATTGGCTAATATGCATCTTCACAGTAGCATTGGCACTGTTTCTGTTTTTCTGGGTTTGGTGTCTATCAGCTCTTTTAGCAGTATCGGGAGTATAGATGAGTTGATAAGGAGACTATCGGAAAAACCAACAATAGCCCCTGAACACCAGGCAGTAGTAGATAAGATGCTTCGGGAGTTTGGTTTTGTTACTACTCCTCCTGCAGTCCAAGCTCATACAGTTCCTGACCATACAGTTCCTGAGTATGATCCACATGCTCCCTGGGCAAACCATGGTATTTTCTATAATGTGTTTCATTCTCACATTTACTCCTTAATTCAGCGTTTTAATATTTCCAGCTGTGCAGTATGCTTGCCTCATCCAGCGGCTACGCAGTTTGGATTTTTGCTTAGACCTCGACCTATTTCTTTGCAAGAGCTGAAGGAGTTGTCTGTGAATGAAACTTGATTTAATCTTACTGTAACATGGCCAGAGGGAGTAACCCCTGCTCCAAGAATTATCAGCCCTCAGCCAGTGGCTGATCCTCCTATTTGTTTCCAAAGAAAAGGAGCATATCCTGTGGGAGAAACCCCTCTGTCTAAATGTCAGACTGTCATGACTAACAACCATGTCCATTTAGTGATGGAGTCTCCTACAGTAAGTTCTGTACAAGCCATTTCAAATTTAAAGGTAGTTAATGTTATCCCTGACCCCAAGACTCGTCTTGATCAGTATGAATTACAATATTATGATCAGGATGGGTTCCCAGCATATGGGAAGTATAGATTGCAGAACAGCAAAGATGGTTTGTCATCTGGGTATGTTGACAATTATGTGTATCCCTATCTAGGATATTATCACCCATGGTTAAGAAATATTTGGCCTGGAACTGAAGTTTTGGTTACAGAACCTAAAGATTTTAAAATTTGGCCTGATGGACTACTTGCCTTGGTAGGTCACTATTTTGTGTGTGGAACTTTAGCTTATGTTCAATTGGCTGCTGATTGGTCTGGCAATTGCTACATAGCTACTCTTGACTTGCCATGGAAACTGGTCCCTTATGAAACTTTACTAGGAATGCCTTCTAGTCATCATCGCAGAGCTGTAGATGACTCTAGTGCTGATATACGTGCAGCAAGGAAATTATTAGATGATACCACTATGTTAACTCAACAAGAAGTAAGCACCTTTATGGGAACAGTGTGGCTAAGTACCTTTGGCGCCATACGTCCTACACAACGTTATGGTGAGCAATTATTGCGAATTTATGCTTTAATAGAAGTAACAGCCCAAGATTTGACTGATGCTCTTACAGTCATGCAAGGTACCGTAGACAAGCTGACTGCTTACTCTGCACAGAATAGGATGGCCTTAGATTATCTGCTAGCCAAAGAAGGAGGAGTCTGTAATATTGTACACGAGCACTGCTATACGCTCATCGATTCACAAAGTAAGGTGGTCTCTGGTATCCTAGAACAGGTGAGAAAAGAAACTCACTTTTCCAAAGATAGTATAGAAAGAACCTCTGATTCTGTATGGCCCTGGTTTGATAACATGTGGAGTGGCTTGTCAGGCCCAGTAAAAGCTCTACTGACAGGCCTGTTTGGCTTCTTAGTAGCCCTCTTACTCTTAGGAATATGTCTTGCTTGTATTATGAAGTGTTGTACTTCATACCTGTCCAAAACTATGAATACTATTGCAGGTCTTAAATTGCGAAGTGTTCCTAGTACTGGAGACTTGCTTCGTGAAATGCCCTTTTATGAAGAATGTGGTTCTGGGCAGAACCAAAGGGAGGACTGTAGACAAGGGCTAACTAGGCCAGGCCCCAAAAGTAAATTGGATATAATTAGTGAATTGGATGAAGCAGCCTCTGACAAACAAATTTATACAACTATGATTCACCCAGGATATGGAGATTTGGAGTTATCAGATTCAGGAACAGACAGCGGATCAGGATCCATAATATCCATAGGGATAGGAAGCAGCCAATCTATTTATTTATTTATTTAGCTGTATTTATATCCCGCTTTTCACCGGGTCAAAGTGGTCAATTGGGGGATACATTTAACACGAGGGGATATGAGACACATACGCTAATACTTACAGGGAACATGGGCAATGGAGGGTTAAGTGGCTTGCCCAAGACCACAAGGAGTGCCTATAGGACTAGAAATCCCAATCCCTCCGGCCTGAGATTGCTGTCCCCAGGTGAGACTTGAACCCCAGGCCCTTCGGCCTGAAGTACCTTGTCCTAACCACAATCTATACATGAAACCGGATTATAGAACCTAACTTAGCTATAGGCCACAGAAAGTTACAGGTCTGAATTGCAGTAAAACTATCTCTTTAAGTGCACTTCTGCTTTCTTTAGGACATTGGACTTAGCAAATAGGCTTGTGTGTGATTAGCAAATAGAGCTTGTGATATTAG
The DNA here is from genome assembly GCA_033557465.1 of Ichthyophis bannanicus. Classification (NCBI taxonomy): domain Eukaryota; kingdom Metazoa; phylum Chordata; class Amphibia; order Gymnophiona; family Ichthyophiidae; genus Ichthyophis; species Ichthyophis bannanicus. The sequence goes on from CM066033.1 coordinate 1,227,404,101, forward strand.
GTCAGGTTGAACTTCTCTAAATAAATAGAACATAGGGTACATTTGCTTTATCCTGCAATCTGATAGGCTAAAGAGGTTGCTAAGGCAGGATGATCTGCTCTTTAAGTCAACCGCAAACATAGCTTGTGTAAATAGTAGAAATCAGCAAATATTATAAGTAACTAATTAGCTTCTGTTGAATAGTAGAATCACAGCGACACCTACTGAATTTAGTGAACATAGGGGTATGTTTACTAAACTGCGCACTCGTGCGGGGCGCACTTGAGCGCTCTAAAATGATGCATTTAAGTGCTCTTAAGTGCCCCGCATGCGTGCGCGTCACATTAACAGGCCCCGCACACGTGCGACGAAAACGCGCACGTTTGCGGTGCGCTGATGTGCAATAGAGGCGGGAAAAGGCTAACGGAGGGCGGAGGAAGGCCCCCGAGGGGCGGTGAGACGGGGTCAATGGGTGGAGAGTGGGAGGGGAGAGGCTCCCCGCACAGGAGCGGGGCCGAATTTACATGTAAAAACTACCGCGAGTAGAGCGCATTTAAAGGGAAGAGAAACCATTTCCGTCAGCAATGTACAGCAAAAGCGGGGAAACCTAAACAACGTGAGCAGTGTGATACATGTGCACAGAAGAAAATAGCAAATATAACTTGAAAATGACCACAACAAATTCCAAATAAATTATAATCCAGCTGGGCAACAGTGCTATTAATGGGCAACAATAACAAACACTCCCAGGAAAGCCCCAAACAATAGAAATGATCTTTGGAAGGGTCTACGCTCCGTAGACTCTTTCAAAAGCACTGCAATGTAATGGAGCTTTCCTGGGAGTGTATTTCAGGTTGCCCATTGATATCACTGTTGCGCAGCTTGTTGTTATATCTTTCTCCCCTTTTTTGAAGGGCATATTTGAGTTTTTTGTGCACCCTTGTCCCCATACAAGGTAAACGAGCCACAGTAAAATTGTGCAGAGCAGGGTGTCTGACTCTTGCGGCCAGGTTTCCTATCTCCAGAGACTGCTCTATCTCTGTGGCCACAGTGTGGTGCAGCGGACACAGCCAGTACCTGTAGGACCAGAGGGACACAGGTTCAAATCCCAGCTAGGGCTCCTGACAACCCAGTACCCATAGTTTTACCCACCACTAAACAGTGAGAGTACAGACACTCTTTTATTGCAGAGAACATAAGCATGGTCCCAACACCTATATTTTAGCCTACACTGCACACAAACCATAACAATGGCCATTACCTACAGCCGAGTCCCCCAAACTCAGTCCTGGAGTGCTACAACTCACTCAGGTCATATGTTTTTCCCAGATAGGGACATGTCTGCATGTTTGTGGTAGGGTACAGGTGGCGGAGGGGGCAGTGGCTGCAAACCACAGCAGACAGTGGCCTAGGCCTGTGCAGGCTGGCACCATCCACCACAACAGACAGGCTCTGTCGGATGTACAGTCATGGACTCCCCAGGGAACACAGCATATCTGTGGCAACATGGTGGTGCAGTGCACACAGACAGTGTGTATAGGAACAGAAGGTCACAGGTTCAAATCCCAGCTGGGGCTACTGCCAATCCAGTCCACATATTTTTCCCACAACTAAAGCGTGATAGTAAGGACAAAACTGTATAGCTAAGAACATATGCATGGTTCATACGCCTATATTTTAACACACCATTCATAGACACCATAAACAGGCACATTACCTAGAGCAGAGTCTCCCAAATGCAGTCCTGGAGGGCCCCACACCATTCAGGTTCCATGCTGCCTCTAATAATGATGCCTGTGCTGCATAGCTATGCACCACCCCCATGGTATGCAGATGTAGCTCATGCATATCTATGAGGGACAGCATGAAAACCAGAACAGTGTTTGGAACACCAGGACTGGAGTCGGGAAACCCTGCCGTAGAGCAGCAGCCAACAGGGCCAGACACACCCACAGGCCCCATTGGCCAATGCCTCCTGGAGAGGCTGGACATTGGGCCCTGCCTGTATCTCCCAATACTAGCAGTTGCATACCTCTGCAATGCCACCCTACACCTGGGTATACGGTACACAGCTATCAAACGTTTGCTATGATAACTGGCAGATCTCCAGTCCTACGTAAAGCACAGTTTGTTCATGGAGCTCCACCATAACAATCATTCAGATGTCTGCGGTGTGTGTTGCAGGTCTGGTCTCTGACAGTGTTTACCACCCTGGAATGTGACCCCTAACAGTAATGAGTACCATATCCATGCATGTACTGTGTCCAGGACTGGTGTGGTGGGTATGGCTGCTGAACCCCTCTATAGTAGCACAATGCTGGCATAGGTGTGGGGGTGGCTATCTGTCTATCCAGTGTGTGGTGGCTGCAAACACCTTCCACAGCCCACACTGCCAGCAATGTTGCCAGTATTGGGCTGCCAATGTGCATAATGAGGAGCAAGGTACCATGGGTGTAGGCTGGACAGGGTGGCCTTGCCAGGGTGCATCTGCACAGGGCATAGGGCACTGACTGGGACATTGTGGTGCCCGGCCACCACCTACACAGACAGGGTGACCTCAGTATGTCCTGCTGAGAGATCACTCTCACCCTGACTGTGCAGTGACCACAGTATGGCTAGGCAACCCCATAGTGCTATATAGTATTTCTCTCATGTGATATATATGGGTGTCCTTTTGGCGCCCAGTCACTGATATATCTGTGTACTGTGTATGCTGCCATTCCAGTTCTGGGTGCATGCATCTTCACTGGGAACATGCACTATGGACTAACTAGCAGACTGTTTGTAGCTGGTATGTGTCCTGATGGAGCAGGGTGCAGTGGCTGATGGCTTGCTGCAGGAGAATATAAGATAGTGGTGGGGTGCAGCTTACCATATCCTGGTCTAATGTCTGTCTGCTATTGTGTTATGGATGTGTATAGAGCTGCATTGACTGCCCTGTGGGGTGCTTGTTCCTCAGGAGGACTGGGGGTCTATGTTCCCCTCTACTGCCACCTTTGCAGGGAGGTATAAGGTGGATCTATTGATGGGAGATCATGTTTGCCACCCTTGGCCCAGGGAGGGGGGGGGGGGTGGTGGTGCATATCCCACCTGGGGGTCCATGGGGGCTACACCTGACTGAGACAGTGTTTGTGCAGACTACCTATCTTACACATTAACACTGCTTTGGATCTCCCTCAGCCATGGAAGGTGTTGTGGACCTGGTCCTAGGCGCCTCATCGCACACTCAGAGTGAGCTCAGTAAACACACAATGTGACGGTGTGTAGGTACTCTGTGCCAGTAAAACACCCGGTCAGTACCCCCTACCAGGGCGAGGTGCTGTGGGGGTGCATTCCCCATTTTGTGTTCATCTGTGGACAGCTGATTTGCATGTGCAGTGCATCATGGGTACTGGTGGGCTAACCCTATCCTGGTGAGCACAGTAGACTGTCTGTGCAGTGACGTGCAGGCTCTTTGCAGCCAGCCAGGGGCTTGCTATCAACTATAGAGCTGTAGCACAATGGTTACTTCACTGCCTATGCAGCCAGAGATCATGGGTTCAAACCCACAGAGGGTTTATTTGCTAGGGTTTTCCACAGCATTATTTTTCGTTAATGTACATATTTTGATGCCAGCAAAAACACCCTCAGCGTACTGTACCCATAGGGTGCCTCTGAGGGCGCTCCATAGGGCACCCTATATAGCACCTTATGGTTCCCGTCCATATAAGGTGCACTATACATTATCCTGTGACACAACTTATAGGGTGCCCTATAGGGGACATATTAGGGTGCCGTGGTGGACAGTGCACTCTATAATATGCCCTATGGAGTGCCTTATAGGGTGCCTTATACGGCACCTTCACTTACAGCACGTGAGGGCGTGTTTGCTGGCAGCAATTAATAACATAAACATACGGTGCTGCAGGAAAACATATGTACATTGCAAAGCTGATGCCACAACCAGCCTTACGTATTAGGCACCCTGGGGAGCAAACTCATGACCCCTGTATCAGCAGTCAGTGCCTCAACCATTGTGCTCCACTGCTGCTCCTCCTTGCATGTCAGTGCACCTACTAATGCTTTTCATTCCTTAAACTGCACAGTGCTGCCATCATAAACAGTGCTTTGACCTTGCGGGACCTCATACGGCACCCTCTAAAGCGCCCTATAAGCTACATTCTAGGGTGCCTTGGCGGACAGTGCACTTTGAAATGTGCCTTATGGGGCGCCTCATGTTAACATGCTTTGAGGGTGCGTTTGCTAGTAATGATAATTAAATAAAAATAACATGCCCCCTAAAGCACTCATGCCCATAATACAAAATGCCTCAGCCAGCCTTGTTCATTGGGCGATTGAACCCCTGATCCCTGCACCATTGGTAGATGCCTTCACCATTGTGCTGTGGCTCTGCTCTTCTGTTTGCTCAGCAGCGCGCTGCCTTATGCCGCCCTATATTGAGATGTCTCCTAAAACAACACGCCACCTTATGCCCATTAGCCTGCCACCTTATGCTGCCCATTATTTCAATGTCACCTAAATTATTGCATCAGCCAGCCATCTTTATTGGGCTCTGTGGGGGATCGAACCCCCAATCCCTGTACCATTGGTAGGTGCCTTAACCATTGTGCTGTGGCTCTGCTCTTTTGTTTGCTCAGCAGCGTACCACATATGCCTCCCGCGCAGCCATCTGATACGCTAAGGTGCGGGGCGCACCTTAGCACATATGCAAATCACGGATTTCCTTCTTCAGCGCGAAACGCCCACTCCTTATATGGCACCCGCACTCTACCGCGGCCACACACACTTACGGCGTTTAGTAAACATACCCCATAGTTATGAGGTGTAACTTCTTCTTTCTATATGACAATGTTGCCTATGTTAGCAAATTTTATGTACACGTTGTAATTTGGAAAGCACCAGATGTTAATTAAAGATTAACTGAATCAGCTGATATTTTCTAATAAAAGTGGGAGCCCTGTGAAGCCATCTTTGAAGAAACTCGATGGATATGTTTGACTTAGACTCCATGTGTTTCCTCCCTATAGAGCTCCGTAGTGATTGATTAATTAATTAATTAATTGTGTCTCTTTTCTTCCTATTGAGAGGTATAGAAATATAAAAGAATCCAGGTATTATGTGAAGGATTCCAGACCCACAGAGTCTACAGTTTCTGCCTCAGTCCAGACAAACAACCTGATCTCAGTCGAGGGACTAGTTCCATGTGCAAGATGCCTGCAAGCTAAAGCCCTCTTGAAACAAGTTAGAGGTGCTGAGAGAAGAGGTGGCGAGGCTGAGAAGCATTTGTGACAGTGAAAAGTAAATTGATGCTTCTGGAGGCATGCAAGCTCTCCAACAGAGATGAAGATAATATGCTACAGAAAGAAGAGAGTTTGACACAAATCACCAGAGCCTGCAGAATTGACAATCCAACTCTACCAACCCTTGAACTGAAGAACCAGTATGCAGCCCTGGAAGTGGAGGAGGTGAAAACATCCCAGAAACAGGAAGAACCAGAGCTCAAGCATGTCAAAGCTGCAGAATCAGTGACCACCAGGAAGCAAAGGGTAGTGGTGGTTAGCGACCCTCTTCTGAGGAATACAGAGGCATCTATCTGCTGACCACACTTTATGTCCAGGGAGGTGTACTGTCTGCCAGGTGCCAAAAACTGAGATGTTACGGAGAGTTTGCTGAGACCATCAAGCCTAATGACTATTATCCAATGATGCTCATGTTGGCACAAATGATACTGTTAGGTATCCCTCCGAGTGAGGGAGGCAGAGTTGAAGAAGATAGAACACAGGTGGGGTTCTCTTCAATCCTCCCTGTTGAGGGTAAAGGCCTAGGCAGAGAAGTTAGAATTCTGGAGATGAATGCACGGCTGCAAGGGTGGTGTCAATAAGAGCGTTTTGGTTTCTTAGACCATGGGATGATTTTCCAAGGGCTGCCGAGCAGAGATGACATCCACCTACCGAAGAAGAGTTGAATGTCTTCAGCAGCAGACTGCCTAACCTACTGAAGCGGGCTTTAAACTAGATTCATTGCCGATGGGTAAAGAAAGCCTTCAGGTAAGTAAAACATTAAAAACCTCTGTAGAAATGGGTAAAAGGTGCTACATCTGGAAAGCAGTGTGCAATACATTAAGTCCTGTAGTATTGGAAAAATATTTCAGATGTTTAGGATTTAATAGAAGAGGCTGTCTTCGATTTAGCGACAGTGATAGAGACATGGTTCACAGACAACCACGACTGGGATGCAATTTTATTTATTTAACTGTATTTATATCCTGCTTTTCACCGGGTCAAAGCGGTGTTACATATAAGGGTGGGGAAAATTAAGTATCAGGGTGGGGCCATCACCAGGTAAATTATACCAGAATAAACTTTATTCAGGAAGGGCAGATAGGAAGCAGAGTAGGAGGAGTGGCACTACATACAGAACACACTATTAAAGCTAAAGAATTACAGGGCTTACGAGGGAAGGATGAGGCACTGTGAGTTAAACTACAAAGGGGATAGGGCATCCATTTGCACTGGTGTGGTATACAGATCTCCTTCACAGGCAGAAGAAGTGGAAAGAGATTTAATTGAAGACATTTACAGTATTTGCCATGAAAGGAAAAGTGCTACTGATAGGTTATTTCAATATGCTAGATGTTGATTGGCACATTCCTGCTGTGGTGTCATCTAGAAGGAAGGAGATCCTGGATTCTCTACAGGAAGAACTATTCCAGCAACTGGTAGCAAAACCCACATGTGAGGGGACCATACTGGACCTGGTGCTTACCAATAGAGAAAGTGTTTCTAATATTATAGTGGGTGATCATCTCACATCCTGTGATCACCAGATAGTGTGGTTCAGTCTTAGGACTAGGGTTGAGAAAGTCCATTCAAAAGCGAGGGTCCTAGACTTTTGGCAAACTAACCTTGCCAAAATGGGACAATACCTCAAGGAATTGTTATTGGGATGGGATTAGCAGGGGATGTAGTAAAGCAGTGGGCAAAACTGAAAGGGGATATTTTTAGGGCAACAAACCTTTTTTGTTAGGAAAGTAATTAAATACAAAATGAAAAGGAGGCCACCATGCTTCTCAAAAGAAGTAGCTGAAAAGATGAAGAAAAAGAGGGAGGCCTTCATAAAATACAAGAGATCACTCAAAGAGGAAGACAAGCATCAATATTTGAAAAAGCTAATAGAAAAGTAATCAGGAAAGCAAAGATACCTTGCCTGCTAATTGTCTTTCCTTGATTTCCTTGGTTCTCCCCTACCATCAGTAGCTGAGGACTGAGCATGTCAGAATTCTGACCTCACCACATAAGAGCTCCTTCTTCAGCTCCAAAATTCAGTATCCTATTGACAAAGCAAAGTACGAGAACCCATCCAAAACAAAACCTACGCCTCCCTAGGATCTCAAACGCCCCATCAAACCAAGAACTACTTACATGATAGAACTGCAAGGTGCTAAACAGAGACATACCTGCCAAAAAACGCCCAATTACAGAAAATGACTCCAGTTATGGTAAAATTCTTCATTAGAGTCCTTTCCCCCTTGAAACAGGCGGACTCACCACACTGCCATTCTAAGAAAAAACAAATCAGATTTAATCTGGGAGGGGATGGGACTGGACTGGAGGGACTCAAGGAAAGACAATTAGCAGGTAAGGTCTAATTTCACCTTCCATATCGTCCCTCCAGTCCAGTCCTGAATGACTAAGATGTATCAGAGAAATATCTAATTATGGGAGGGACCCTCGAGTCCGATCTAGGGCACTGCTGCCCCATAACATGTGTCCCCCGCTACCTTCATATCCAGCTGATAGTGATAAGTAGAGGTATGCAGCAATGCCCTGCAAATATCCACCAGCGGAACACAACTATGCTCTGCCCAGGAAGCCACCTGTGCTGAGTGGGCCCACAATCCTGCCGGCACAACTCTGCACTTAGCCACATGAAAGGACACTATAGCCTCCTTCACCCAGCAAGCTACGGTAGCCATAGAGGCCGCTTCCCCTTTCCGAGGGCCCTCAAACAGGACAAACATGTGATCCGAGCTATGAAAAGGTTCAGAAACCTTAAGATATCTACGCAGCACTCGGTGGACATCCAACATGTGCAACTGCCAGTCCGCCTTCAAGTCTCCCCAAGCTCTTGAATTTATATGCATCTCTTAAGTGAAGAGAATAAAGTTCCTTCCTCAAGTTTTGCCGAGTACCTTCACATGGTGACCCCATTGTATGGCATCTATACCAAATCTCAGCAAGGCGACACTACAATTAAAGTATGTTGGGAACGAAGAAGAAAAATACATACTGGCCGCATGTCACCCAGGATAAAAAGGTACCCATCCGTAGCTTATGCATTAGGGCTAATGACGGTGGTTGCGAAAGTGCAAGTGCTGCAGAAGCAGATAACATCCCTGCCACAGATAAAGGCCATGATGAGCCTGTTCATGGACCCACTGTGGCAGGAGATAAACCACAGAAATTTATGAAAAAGTTAAGAGGATTAACTACAGTTACGTGGAATTCTGCAGATAAATAGGAGATAATGTACTGCTATTTTTATGCTACAAACCCTATATTTAAATCAAGAGGGTATACACAGAGAGTCTGCCAAAAGCTGGAAGAAAGAGGAAAATTGCCATTAGTAAAACTGCAAAAAGTAACTGATTTTCAAAATTAAAGATCTTAAATTTGCATCTAAGGGGTATGTTTACTAAGCAGTCTTAACGTGCGCTCTTCCACGTTATCGCACGAGAAGGTACCTTATCGCGCAATAATGGCGCTTTATCGGGCGCAGAGGTACCTTAGCGCGCGATAACGCACGCAGCGGCGCAAATGAGCGCTGAGGGCGGAGAAAGGCTCCCAGAGGGCGGAGGAAGGCTCCCCAGGGGCGGAGAGAGAGGGTCAATGGGCAGAGAGTGGGAGGGGAGAGGCTCCCTGCACACTAACACTGTGAAATTCGAGGCTGAAAACTAACGCCAGTGAAACCCTGGCGTTAGAGCTGATTTAAAGGGAAAAGAAACCATTTCCGTCAGTAATGTACAGCAAACCCAGGGAAACCTAAAAAAAGTGATGTGTGATACATGTGCACGGAACAACAGGGCAAATAAACATTGAAAATGACCTGAACAAAATGGAAAAAAACCAAAACCAAGCTGGGCAATAGTGATATTAATGGGAAACATAAACCCCCCCCCCCCCCCCGAGAAAACTCAAAAAAAAAAGATATGAATATTGTAAGGGTCTATGCTCCGTCCCCATACAAGGTGAATGAGCCCACAGTGAAAGTGCGCTGAGCAGGGTTTTCCCTCTCCATTGGGCAGGTGTCCTATGGCGTGCGCATGTTCCGCAACAGCAGGGCAGGCATGTCGGAATGGGCAACTGGACAGATGCTTGAAAAGGGGACACAGAGGGTTGCAGGCGGCACATGCTGTGGTGCAGCTGGGCCACAGTGCAGACTAGGGTGATGCCTAGATGGCCCATAGGAATGCTGAAACAGTAGAGCAGCCAGACAGCAACTGATGAGGGCCCAACATGGGCACGAGTGTGCTCCCCACAGTGTCACAGGGGATAGTACCCAGCAGGTACCCCCAAGAGCACAGAACATTGCCAGGCGGTGCTTGGGGGAAGCGTGGACAGCTATGGAGGCACCCCTACCCCAGAACCCGCACCATAGTCAGCCGCCTACCCACACACTGGATGGCCTGAGACTGAGCTCCCCCAGCAGAAGGGCATGTCAGCAGGGTGGCAGAGGAGTACTGGTGGTGGAGGGGGCAGTGGCAGCTGCCCAGAGCAGACCGTGGCCTAGCCCTGCGTAGGTGGGTGCCATGCACTGCAACAGACAGGCCCTGTCTGACAAACAGTCATGGCATCACCAGGGAATGCACCACCTCTGTGGCAACATGGTGGTGCAGTGCACACAGCCAGTGTGCTCAGAAGCAGAAGGTCACAGGTTTGAGTCCCAGCTGTGGCTCCTGCCAACCCTGTCCCCATATTTTACCCACTGCTAATACAGATAGAACCTTTATTGCAGATGACGTAAAATGCCCAAAACACCTACATTTTACCCTACAGAGCATAGACACCATAAACATGCGCATTACCTAGAGCAGAGTCTCCCAAATGCAGTCCTAGAGGGCCAAACACCATTCAGGATCCATGCTGCCTCTAACAAATATGGCTGTGCTGCATTTCTATGCACCGCCCCCATGGTATGCAGATGTATCTCATGCATATTCATTAGGGACAGCATGAAAACCCAAACAGTGTTTGGCCTTCCAGGACTGGAGTTGGGAACCTCTGCCCTAGAGCAGCAGCCAACAGGGGCAGACACACATGCACCCACAGGCTCCATTAACCGAAGCCTCCTGGAGAGGCAGGATGTTGGGCCCTGCGTGCATCTCCCAATACTAGCACTTGCATACCTTAGCAATGCCACTCTAAACCTGGGAATACGGTACGCAGTTATCAGAAGGTTGCTATGATTACTGGCAGATAGCAATTCCGAAGTTAAGTACAATTTTCTGAGTGAGCTGCATCATAGCAACCTTTCTGATGTCTGTGGAGTGTGCTACAGATCTTGTGTCTGACAGTGTTTACCACCCTGGGGAGTGACCCCAACAGTATTGCATACCATAGCCATGCCTGCACTGTGCCCAGGACTGGTGCGGTGGCTAGGGCTGCCAAACACCTCTATAGTTGCACAATGCTGGCAGAGGTGTGGGGAGTATGTGTCTGTCTATCCAGTGTGTGGTGGCTGCAAACACCCTCCACAGCCCACACTGCTAGCACTGTTACCAATATTGGCCTGCTAATGTGCATAATGAGGAGCAAGGTACCGTGGGAATAACCTGGATAGGTTGGCCTGGCCTGGATTCATCTGTACAGAGCATAGGGCAATGGCTCGGACATTGTAGTGCCCAGCCACCACCTGCACGGACAGGGTGGCCACAGCATGTCCTGCTGGGAGGTCACTCTCACCTTGACTGAGCAGTGACCACGGCATGGCTAGGTTCCCCCATAGTGCTATATACTGTTTCTCTCATGTGATATGTATGGGTTCCCTTTTGGGGCACAATCACTGACTTATCTGCTTGGTGTGCATGCTGACATCCCAGTTCTGGATACATGCATCTCCTCCAGGAACATGCACTATGGACTAGCTAGCAGACTGTCTGCAGTTAGTATGTGTCTGGCTGGAACACCTTGCAGGGTGCAGTGGCCGGAGGCTTGCTGCTGGAGAATGTTAGATAGTGGTGGGGGGGCAACTGAGCATTTCCAGGCCTACTGCCTGTCTGCCTTGTCTTATGGATGTGTACAGCTCTGCATTGCCTGCCCTGTAGGGTGTCTGTTCCCCAGCAGGACTGGGGTTGATGGTCCCCTCTACTGCCACCATTGCAGGGAGGTAGAATGTGGATCTGTTGGTGGTAGATCCTGTTTCCCACCCTGAGCCACAGAGGGTGGGTTGGGTGGTGGTACATAATCCGCCTATGGGTCCAAACACTCCTCTCCCTCCTCCCCCCATCATGTGACCATGGCACCAACACAGGATAGAAGGCTTTTTTGACCAGTGATGTGAGCGTCAGCTATTCCCTATAGTGAATAGTTCACTAAATGTAGGGTATAAGCCATCCTGAGGTCATTTTTGCCTGAGTTAAGTATGAGCATAGTAGTTTTGAGGTAGATTATTATTTTTGCGTTAAATTATAACTTAGCTTAAGAGCTTTTATTGTTGTGGTTTAGTTTAGCTCTTATACAGTTGTGTATGTGATACGCAAAACTAACCCATTTCCAAATTAATCCGGATACCACCTTAGGCAGAAAGGACAGCACCAGCCTCAGCAGCACTTTCTCCTTCGATATTATAAGAAAAGACTCCCGGCACAACAATGCTTGCAGTTCCAAAATCCTGTGGGTCGAACATATTGCCACCAGGAACACTGTCTTTAAGTTGATATGCTTTAATGAGGCCCCTGTCAAAGGCTCAAAGGGATAAACCACTAGCGCCAATAGTGCCAAGTTGGATCCTAAGGAGGTACCACCAGGCATACTGGTGGATGGATTTGCTTCACTGCTCTCATGAAATGGACCACATCCAGATGGGTCATGGGGGGTCCGCCCCTGAATACACCCTCGATAACAGATGAGGGCCACTACTTGAACCTTCAGGGAGTTGAGGGCCAACCCCTTCTCAAAGCCATCCTGCAAAAACTACAATGTCTGAGAGAGCCACCTAAAATGGTCAAATGTCCTTCAGACCACACCAACGCCACACGTAAACCAAGGTAGTAGACTTCTTTCTGGTCTTTAAGAGCATGGCGATCACTGTTGATAAATATCCTTTCCACCTCAGCTGTGCCCGCTCAAGAGCCATGCTGTAAGCGAGAATCGATCCACTTGAGGCATCTGTATTGGGCCCTGCAATAGCTGATTGGATCTGCAGGGGAGACGCCACAGTTTGTCCACTAGATTCGCATACCTGTCTGTGGGACCAATCCGGGGCTTTCTGAATCACTTGACCATTGTGTGTCTCTATTCTTTGTAGCTGTCCAGTCAGCGCCAATGGTGGAAACATGTACAGCAGACCATCTGTCAGCCACTGCTGCGCTAGGGCATCAAACCCCTTGGACATGCGCTCCCTGCGCCTACTGAATCACCTAGCCACCTTGGCGTTGGAAAAGGTCACCATCAGGTCCATGATGGGTGTGCCCTAACACTGTGTGATGCTGTGGAAGATGGCTATGTTCAACTCCCATTTGCCTGGATATAAAATAATGACAACTGAGATAATCAGCCTGCACATTCTCCTTGCTGGCGACATGTGCCGCTGAAAGGGTGCTAAGCCACTCCTCAGCCCATAACAACAGAGGTTGTGCCTCCTCTGCCAGGGCTGCACTGCCTGTGCCCCCTTGGTGGTTGATATAGGCCACCATGGTTGCATTGTCTGAACACACTCACTCTGCCTGCCGCTGGATTAGCAACCAGAAGAACTAGAGGGCCAGAAACACCACCCTCATCTCCAGGTGATTGATGGGCCAAGTGCTCTTCTCCAGGGATCACTGCCCCTGCGTGACTTGTGACTGACAATGCACTCCCTATCTCATGAGGCTGGCATTCGTCATTCCAGAATCCAGTCTGGCGGTTCCAGGGACACCCCCGTCTCCAAATGGCTCATCAGTAGCCACCAATCCAGGCTTTTCCGAACTGATTTTGGGCAAATCAGCCTGTGCGACAATGGCTGGCTCTGCAGTGACCAGCGCACCAGTAACATCTGTTGGAGGGATTGCATGTGAGCTCATTCCCAGGGCACTAAGTCCAAGGCTGCAGCCATGGATCCCAGGAGCTGCAGATAGTACCATACTGTTGGCGCCTTCTTGGCCAAAAGCCAGTGAATCTGGTGCCAAATCTTCCAGATCCTTTCCTCTGGGAGGAAACAATCCCTGCTGCAGTATTGAACTTCACCTCCAAGTACACCAACTGCTGGATGGGATGCAACTGACTCATGGCCAGATTGACAACCCATCCCAAGCCCTGGAAGAACTGTACCATTCTCTGGGTGGCCAAATGCGCTTTCTGCTCCATCTTCGCTTCAATCAACCAGTCGTCCATGTACGGGTGAACCAGGACTCCTTCCTTTCATAGGGCCTCCGATACCACAACCATCACTTTCGTAAAGGTGCATAGTGCTGTGGCCAGCCCAAAAGACAGCGCCCGGAACTGGAAATGTACCACTGGCAGCGTGAAATGTAGGAACGTCTGATGCTTCGGCCAGATGGGAATATGCAAGTATGCCTTCTTGAGATCCAGTACCTCCAGGAACTGCCCTTGGCGCACAGCTAGAATCACAGAGCACAACGTCTCCATTCTGAATAGAGGAATGCGTAAAAAATGGTTGATGTTCTTGAGATCCAATGTAGGTCAAAAGGACCTCTCTTTCTTAGAGACCACAAAGTAAATGGAGTACCAACCTAAGCCAAACTAGTCTGGCAGCATTGGTATCACGGCCTCCAAGGTCAACAGTCAGTGCAGAGTGTCGTGAACTACCCTCACCTTTACCGCTGGACATGGGGACTGCACAAAAAAATCAGGGAGGGGTGTGAAAATCTCCAGAGTATAACCTCCCGAATGGTCTTGGGCACCCACTAGTTGGACTTATCTCAGCCCAAGCAGAGGAAAAGCATTGTAAACGACCTCCAACTGGAACTAGCTCCGCCTGGGCCTCACTGACTTAATTGGGGCTTCTTAGTGGGGGTCTAAGAGGCCGAGAAGGAGCCCCTTTTGGATCCCCTGTAGCCTCAAAATGGCTGTCCACTAAGGACCGGTTGGCCTGAAATCTTTGAAAGTCACGAGTTTGCCCCCATTGAGGGGCCCCCTATTTAGGCCCCTTAGGCTGATCCTCCAACGACCATCCACCTTTGGTCTCTCCCAAATCATTCATCAGTTTGTCCAGTGCTTCTCCAAAGAGCAATTTTCCCATGAAGGGTGGTCTACCCAAACAGGTCTTGGAAGTCACATCCGCCGCCCAATTTTGGAGCTAGAGAACATGGCGGACCACTATAATAGACACCATGGTTTTGGAGGAGGTCCACACCAAATCGTAGATGGCATCCGCTAAATAAGCGGAAGCTGGGCTCCAGCTTGGCCCTTTCCTCTGCCATGACCAAGGCTTCCACCTCATGCAAAACCATAGTCTGGAGCCAATGAATGGATGCTCTGGTAACACAGGTCCTGCAAATGGTCACTTGTAATGTCAAGGCACTAGTATCAAAGGCTTGTTTGAGGAGGGATTCCATTTTACGGTCCTAAATATCCTTCAGCGCCACTGCCCCCTCCACCAGAATTGAGGTATTTTTTGTCAATGCTGAGATCAGAGCATCTATCTTGGACAATTTGAGAATATATTTCTCCTGCGAAATGGGGTATAGGCAACCCCTCGCCCTATCCCCTTTGAGACCTACTTCAGGGACCTCCCACTCTGCTTCAATCATCTTTTTAATTACCCTATGTATGGGGAAACATACCCAGGTGCCCTTGAACTCTTGCAAAAAAGATTTTCCAATGGCTCCTCCACCAGCGCTGGGGGAGGGACAATATTCAGGGCCACTAGGGAATGCTTAATAAGGGCTGCAAAATCCTCCCGATGAAAAATCCTGAAGACATATGGGTCCTCACCTGGAGAAATCTCACTGTCCTCCAAGTCTGGGACTGTCGGGTCTCCCCAGAGGTCTGAGGGGCCCTCCCCCAATTCTTCTGAAGTCTGGGAGTGTGGGGAGACAGGAGATCCCCACAAATCAAGTTCTGCCCTTCTTTTCTTAACTGGAGGCTCCTCAGAGGACAGAAGAGACTCCTGTAGGGTTTCAGCAGGCATAATGGAGGGAAGTGAAGTCTGGATCAGTCTGTAGCCTGTTGTTTTTTCAACAGATATGCCTTATGCATTTATAAATTAAATTTGCTGAAAATTGTGTCTCCCTGCTCTGTAGCAGAAGGAGCCGCTGTCCATGGTACTAAACTCTGTGTAGATTGCGTTTTTACTTTTGCAGCCTTCCCCTTCTCCGAAGAAATGGCTGTCTGCTCTAAAATGGCCACGGTTCCTGCCAAAACTGCAGGAACCGCTGGCCCTGTCAGAACCTGATCAGGCTCCTCTACCGTGTGCTCCATGCCCCCCAAGGCTATCCCGCACTCCAGGGCCCTTCAATGCCTGAGACAAACCCAGCAGAGGCTTTCAACAGATAAACTGTGGTTTCCCCCACAACCAATGTTCCCTCTAATTTTCTGTAGGCTGTGTGCGCATAAAATATCAGCTGTGCAGCTTTTGAAGGAAGGTTAAATTTTTGTGCGTCACATAACGACACTCGGAGTTCTATACTTTAAAATTTGACTACACATCAGAATACAGTATGTACACCACATTGATTGCACTAGATAATATTGTAGAACTTGTGAAAACCGTAAATACACAACAACTTTTAAATTTTAAGATGTCTGTGTTGTTTTCTATCAGAATCAGAACCGTAATTTTTGTGCGCTCTGTTATAAAGTATGTGCGCTCGCTCGGCGAGGTGTGTGCGCGCGCACACGCGCACAGCTTAGAGGGAACAGTGCCCACAACTGATGCAAATGGGGGAAGCCACGCGCATTCACTTCTCCCCAGAGGCCACCGCTGCTAAACACGAAAGGGAGAGGGAGGGAGACACCGAAGAAACACCTGATCCAAAGGCTTACCAATCGCTGACCAGCCTAAAAACCAGTATCCAAAACACCGATGGTAAACAGAGTACTGCACTGAACTGGCACAGCAGAAATTCTCACTTCGCTCTTTTTTATTTTTTCAAAGGGACAGCACCGAATAAATGACAGCTTCAGTAAAATAAGAAAAACCCAGAACTTTCGCAAATAGAGGTGTGGGTAGTCCAGCTGGGGACAAAAGGGATCTGTGCCACCGGGTATTTAACCCCTTGAACCCACCAGACATACCAAAGGATTCTGATGGCACATAGGCAGCCCCTACAGCACCGCCAGCCCACTCACTCTAACCAGCTCTGATTAAGCATCACCCAGCTTTAGGCGACAATACTCCTGTTCCTCCTTATTCTTAACTTTTTTTTTCCTTTGTATCTGTGGAAAGGCCACTCAGTAGATTTTCCTACACAAGGATTGCTCCTTACAGCTGCTGAGGACTGAGGATATTGAATTCTGGAGCTGAAGAGAGAGAGCTCTTACGTGGTGATGTCAGAATTCTGACATGCTCAGTCCTCAGTTGCTGATGGTGCAGGAGAACACAATCATTTGGGACTGGACTGCAGGGACGATATGAAAATAGCCAATGCTGTAAAATGGGAGAGGGGAGAGAAAATATTTACAGATATGTTAGTGAGAGGATGAAGTGCAAAAGTGGTATTGTCAGACTCAAGGGTGAAGTGGAGGAATATGTAGAAGCTGATGAGAATAAAGCAGAATTGCTTAACAAATATTTTTGTTCTATGTTCACAGATGAAGGGCCAGGAGCAGGACCTCAGAAAACACCCACAAATAGGAACAGAAGTGAAGGGGATCTTGAATGATTTTCAGAAGACTGTATTTCTAGAAAATCTGCCTTGCAAACAGACTTTTCAGACAAGTATATATTGTGGCCCAGAGTGACCACAGGAGGCACTAGCCACACCAAACACTGACAAAGAGCCTGTAGAGGCAAATAGCATAACTCCCATATTTGGCAGTCAGAATATGGAAGAGAGAGCCTGGGTAAAACAGGAAGAGAAGGGCTAGGCTCAGGTACTGGGAAAAAGTGAGGGCTCCTTTACCCTCCAAGCTTCCCAATCCGAATTCATACCCGTGTCCAACACTGTTCCCTCTAAGCTGTGCGCGTGTGCGCGCGCACACACCTCGCCGAGCGAGCGCACATACTTTATAACAGAGCGCACAAAAATTACAGTTCTGATTCTGATAGAAAACACAGACATCTTAAAATTTAAAAGTTGTTGTGTATTTACGGTTTTCACAAGTTCTACAATATTTTCTAGTGCAATCAATGTGGTGTACATACTGTATTCTGACGTGTAGTCAAATTTTAAAGTATATAACTCCGAGTGTCGTTATGTGGCGCACAAAAATTTAACCTTCCTTCAAAAACTGCACAGCTGATATTTTATGCGCACACAGCCTACAGAAAATTAGAGGGAACATTGGTGTCCAACCTCAGTGACCTACTTGTAAGGGAGAGGGGGATGGAGGAGGGGAGGAATTCCTCAGATGAGAATCCAATGGCCTCACTTCCCCTAAAGTAGTTGGGTCAGAGCTATCCATGGCTGAAGAGGAGCTGGCTGATGAAGAGCAAATGGAAATTGAGCAAACCCCATTGGAAGCTCTGCTGCAAGATATGGAGCCTGTTTTTGTCACCGAGGGTGAGGAAAATTCTGTTTGAACAGAGTTGCTCTGTACTCTGACAGTTTGAAGGTGGGGCACGCTTCACATCCATAATTTCAAGGCACATGTAGTGCTCAAACTCTCCCATAAAATACACGAATTAGCTTAAAATCTTAAACTGCATTTGTATGACCCCAAAACTTCAAGGATCTACAAAAAATATGATTTAGATTAGAGGAGGATGTGGCCTAGTGATTAGGACAGTAGGTAAGAAGAACAAGGCAAGTCACAGTTAAATCTCACTAACATCCCCTGCAAATCTGGGCAACTCACTTTACTTTTTGTACTGTCCTCATGATATGTATTCATGATACTACTAGAAAGCAAGTTTAACCATATCAAAATCCATATAAGACTCACTTTATTATCTAACAGTTTTTTATACCACTTTATCATTTCAGTCAAAGCAGTTTACATTGAAACTTAAACTTGGTAATGTACATTAAACAGGGACATTGATAACTTGGATTTTTTTGAGGCAACGGATTGCAAAGTGACTTGCCCAAGGCCACAAGGAGTGCTAGTAGGAACTGAACTCTAGTCTCTTGACTTCCCAAGCCAGTACTCTAACCATACTCTAAATAAACAAGGAACATTCTGTAGATAGTTGAAATCAAGAGTGCTACGCTGATTCTGGGTCTACACAAGCGTGATGAGTTATTTTGTAAATACTTCAATTAAATACAGATAACTGAATGGATGACTAAATAATTGCTGGCTAAATAAGTGGATGGTTTAGTAATTGGTAAAAAGACAGTGTCTTTACAGGGACTGACGAGCTGAACAAAAGTAGAAGAGTGGCTTTTTTTCTGTGTCCAAGATGGAGATCTCTGCCTCAGAGGGGGCGGTACAGTATACTCACAATGACTAGGCTCTCTAGGGACAACCAATAGGATCAAAAAAGTTGCATCCTGAAGTACAGCGTGAATGTTAAATGTCATCAATGAGACTGGAGGAAAGAGTCACATATAGCATAGTGTACCTGAATGTAGCTCGCCTTGAACTACTACTAGAAAGGCATGAACTAAATACTAATAAATAAACAACAGTAAAAATTATAATGAAGCTGCTTTGCTTTGAGCAGCAAAGCTCACAGCACATAATATATGCATGCAGCCAGGAATAGTAAGTTAAGAACCAGAGAAATTTCAGTTAAATCTTACTGATGCTCCCTGAAAACGTGGGAAAGCCACTTACCCTCCCCATTTCCTCTGGTACAAACTTTGGTATCTATTAAATAAGGTGCATTATGGCAATAACACACATTTACTAATAAAGCTGCTTAACAAGGATTTTTTTTTTACTGCAATGCACATTAAATATATGCAAAGCATGCCAATGCATGCAAAGCAGCTTAATATTATGCACAATTAAAAAGCACAGCTTGCCCTAAACCTTGCAAGTTGAATTTGTGAGAGCTGTTAATGGGCTGATTGGTAAAGTGTCTTTTCAGATTGTTTGTGTTTGTGCTATTTTTGTCACTACTATATTTTTTGTACACCACCTAGAACTGATGTGAGTGGGCAGCCTATAAGTTTGCTTAAATAAATATTCATGGAAAAATAACACCTCAAAATGCATTACTATATCTTTTCTCCCAGGTACATCAGGCCACTACCATGCAGCCCGATCCTCTTGGGAACAACTCAAAGGGGCCAGCGGCCAACTCAAAGGTGCCTTCATTCGGTGCTCTTCACTACCTTTCTTCTCTCATCTTTCCCTGCACCCCTTTTCCTTGGGAACTCTACTCTTTTGGCAGATCCCTTCTAAATGTGGCCTCTCTTCATTGCCAACTCCAGACTTCAGTCTTTCTATCTTGCTGCTCCTTATGCCTGGAACAGACTATCTGAGTCAGTATATCAGGCTCCATCTGTGGCCCTGTTCAAATCCAGGCTAAAAACTCACTTCTTTGAGACTGCTTTTGGATCCTGATCCCCTTAGTCTCCTGCTCACCTCCAGCGTGGTTCCTTACCATTTTCCCTTTGCTATATCCTAGTCCCCCAGTTGAGTTGTCTGTCTTGCTTAGACTATGGGGCATGTTTACTAAACATTCCTAATGTGCGGGGCCGCGGTAGTGTGCCTGTGCCATATAAGGAGTGGGCGGGTCAGGCAGAAAAAAGAAAAAAAAGGGAGTAAGCGATCGCACATTTGCGCGGCGCGCTAATGTGCGCCGTGCAAAATAGTGTATGGGAAGGCTAAGTGGCGCCCTGATATGCACACACAAAGGAACAGAGTCATAGTACAATGGTTAAGACACTGACAGCTGGTGCAGCTGCCATGGGTTCAATTCCCCATTGTGTGCAACAAAAAGGGCTGGCTGAGGCATTAATTTTAATGGGTAAAGGTGCTTTAGGAGGCATATTAATTTTGAGCGGCATAAGGCAGTGCGTTGATGCCCAAGCACAGGACCAGAGCCACAGCACAATGATTAAGATACTGACCAATGGTGCAGGGATCAGGGGTTCAATCCCCCACAGTGCCCAATGAAGAAGGCTCACTGAGGCAGTGCATATTATGGGGATGAGTGCTGTAGGGGGCAATTTATTTTTATTTCAGTTATCACTACTAGCAAACGCACTCACAAAGCGTGTTAACATAAGGCGGCCCATAAGGCACATGTTAAAGTTCACTGTCCGCCAAGGCACCCTAGAATGTCCCCTATAGGGCACCATATATGTTGCATCACAGGATAATGTATAGTGCACCTTATATGGACAGCAACCATAAGGTGCCCTATAGGGCGCCCTATAAAGCACCCTCAGAGGCACCTTATGGGTACAGTACACTGAGGGTGTGTTTGATGGCAGCAACATATGTACATTAAATCTAAAAAAGCTTTGGACAACCCTATCAAATAACCCCACTGTGGGCTTGAACCCATTACCTCTGGCTCCACAGGCAGTGAAGTAACCATTGGGCTACAGCTATATAGCTGCCAGCAAGCCCCTGGCTGGCTGGCTGCAGAGAGCCTGCATGTCACCACACAGACAGTCTGCTGTGGTAACCAGGATAGGGTTAGGCCACCCATACCCATGATGCACTGCACATGCAAATCAGCTGTCCACAGATGAACACAAGATGGGGAATGCACCCCAACAGCTCCCCGGCCTGGTAGGGGGACGTGTCCGTGTGCACCCACACAGCACCTTGGCCAGGTAGGAGGTACTGACCGGGTGATTAACTGGCACAGAGTAGCTACACACAGTCACATTGTGCGGGAACTGTGCTCACCCTGAGTGTGCGATGAGGCGCCCTGGACCAGGTCCACAGCACCCTCCATAGCTGAGAGAGGCCATGGCAGAGCTCCAAAACAGTCGTAATCTGTCAGATAGGTAGTTTCTGCAGGAACACCTTGGATATCTCTGTTTGTCTCAGTCAGGAGAACCCCCCACGGACCCCTAGGTGGGCCATGTACCACCAACCCCCCCCCCCCCCCCCCCAAGGGTGGCAAACAGGGTCTCCCATCAACAGATTTTTTCTTCTCCCCCCCCTGCAATGTTGGCAGTAGAGTGGACCATCAACCCCAGTCCTGTTGGGGAACAGACACCCTACAGGGCAGTCCAAGCAGCACACACCCAGACCACAATATCAGACAGTAGGCCTGGATATGCTAAGATGCACCCCACCACCATCTGATATTCCCCTGCATCAAGCCACTGCACAGCACTCCAGCAGGGCACATACCAGCTGTAAACAGTCTGCTGGTTAGTCCCGCTGGAAATGCATGCACCCACAACTGGGATGGCAACACACACAAGCAGATACATCAGTGACTAGGCCCCAACAGGTGACCCATATATATCACAGGAGGGAAATTCTCTGAAGCACTATGGGGGTGCCTAGCCATGCTGCCGTCACTGCACAGTCAGGGTGGAGTGAAAGCCCAGCAGCACATACAGAGGTCACCCTGTCTGTGGAGGTGGTGGACGGCCACTACAATGTCCCTGCCAGTGCCCTATGCCCTGTGCAGATGCATCCTGGCCAGCCCACCCTGTCTGAGCTATACCCATGGTACCTTGCTGCTCATTATGCACATCATCAGGCCAAAACTGGCGGCAGTGTGGGCTGTGGACAGTGTTTGCAGCCAACACACACTGTATAGACAGACACACACTCCCACACGTATGCCAGCATTGTGCTACTATAGAGGGGTTCAGACTCCTTGCCCACCACACCAGTCCTGGGCACAGTACAGGCATGGGTATGGTATGCAGTACGGTTGGGGGTCACTCCCCAGGGTGGTAAACACTGTCAGGGGCCAGACCTGACGCACACACCGCAGACATCAGATAGATTGTTATGATGGAGCTCAAAGAGCAGACTGTGCGTAACGTAGGGATATCTATCTGCCAGTACTCATAGCAAACGTTTGAGAGCTGTGTACCATATACCCAGGTGTAGGGTGACATTGCTAAGGTATGCAAGTGCTGGTATTGGGTGCTGCACGCAGGGCCCAATGTCCTGCCTCTCCAGGAGGCATTGGCCAATGGGGCCTGTGGGTGTGGGTTTGTCTGCCCCTGTTGGCTGCTGCTGTACGGCAGAGGTTCCCATATCCAGTCCAGGTTTGCAATACACTGGTTGGGGTTTCCTGCTGTCCCTCATGAATATGCATGAGCTACATCTACATGCCATGGGGGTGGTGCATAGATATACAGCACAGTTATTTGTATGTGTGGTAGCATGGAACCTGAATGGTGTGTGGTCCTCCAGGACTGCATTTGTGAGACTCTGCTCTAGGTAATGCCCCTGGTCATGGTGTCTGTGCTTGGTGGTGTAAAAGATGGCGTATGACCAATGCGTATGTCCCCAGCAATAAAGGATTGCCCTTACTAACATGGTTTAGTTGTGGGGAAAATATGTGGACAGGATTGGTAGTAGCCCCAGCTGGGCTTTGAACCTGTGACCTTTTGTTCCTGCACACACTGTCTGTGTGCACTGCACCACTGTGTTGCCACAGATGAGCTGAATTCCCTGGGAAGTCCATGACTGTACATCCGACAGGGCCTATGTTGCAGTGGACGTGCCAGCCTGCACATGGCTCGGCCACTGTCTTCTGTGGCTAGCAGCCACTGCCCCCTCCACCACCTGTACCCTACCGCCAACATGCTGGCATGTCCGTATCTTGGAAAAGCATATGACCTGATTGCGTTGTGGCACTCCAGGACTGCATTTGGGGGACTCGGCTGTCGGTAATGCCCATTGTTATGGTGTGTGTGCGGTGTTGGGTACAAAATGGGTGTGTGAACCATGCTTATGTTCTCTGCAATAAAGGAGTGTCTGTACTATCTCTGTTTAGTGGTGGGTAAAATATGGGGACTGGGTTGGCAGGAGCCCCAGCTTGGATTTGAACCTGTGACCCTCTGGTCCTAGAGGTACTGCCTCTGTCCGCTGCACCACATTGTGGCCACAGTGATAGTGCAGTCCCTGGGGGTGGGAAACCTGACCAACAGAGTCAAAAACCCTGCTCTGCACATTTGTACTGTGCGCTCCGTCACCATGTCTGGTGACATAACTGCAAATACACCCCTCAACCGACCACGAACAACTGGGGATAAATATAACCAAGCTGGGCAACAGTGATATTAATGGGCAACCATAGCAAACACTCCCAGGAAGGCTCAGAAACAAGGAAATGGTTTTTGGAAGGGTCTCCCCTCCGTAGCCCCTTCCAACCTTCATTTCATTTTCTTTGAGCTTTCCTGGGTGTGTTTCTTATGTTTGCCCATTATTATCGGGGTTCCCCAGCTGCCTTCCTGTTTTTAATATGTTTGTTTGGGTCTTTTTCTATCTTTATTTGCACTTTTGTTCTGTGCACATGTATCACACTGCTCACGTTTTGCAGGTTTCCCCGGTTTCCCTGTACATTGCTGACGCGAAATGGTTTCTCTTCCCTTTAAATGCCCTCTACCGTGAGTGTTTCACTCGCGCTATTTTTAACCTGTGAATTCGGCCCCGATCATGTGCGGGGAGCCTCTCCCCTCCCCTTCCCCGCCCATTTACCCCGTCTCTCCGCCCCTCGGGAGCCTTCCTCCGCCCTCAGAATGCCTTTCCACGCCTCTATCGGACATTTGCGGGCCGGGTACTTGTGCGGGGTGCGTTGGTGCGGCGCGCAATTGTGCGGGGCCCACGCGCACTTTTGCGGGGCGTTTAAGAGCGTTTCTGAGTGTTTGAGTGCCGCGTTTCCGTGCGCTATTGTGCGGCACGCAATTGTGCGGCTTTTAGTAAACATACCCCTATAAGTTCTTATGAGCAGGTACTGTCTCTTCCATGTCTCTGTAAAACACTGCATATGCCTTGTAGCACTATACAAATAATAAGTAGTAGTAGGACTGTAAGAAATGCATCCCAGCTCCTACCAGGGGTCTCCCTAGTTGACAGTTGGAATGGGGTGGGGAAGTAAGGACAAGAGCGATCCTCAAATGTTTCTGCCCTGGTGGCTCCCTGATTACAAATGGAGGCTGCAGCCCCTTAGCCATAATTTCACAGTACTCTTGCTAGGGGGTCAGACTGCCAAACATGGGAGTTATGCTACTTGCCTCTTCGGTGTCTTGTGAGAATTATATTAACTATTTGTGGAGATAAGGTTGCCATAAGGGATGAGAAAGACAAGTAACCACCTTGTTAAGCTGGGATTGTGCCACATTGCTCCTTTAATCATTTCACAAGTCCGAGCACAGGAACCTAAGGGAGGGAGCACTGACAAACAATCCATACCCAATGCACCATTCTGTCCAGCAATTACCCTTTGTAGAGGAATACAAAGCTTGAAAAAATAGATTGGGGGTTGTTAACTTATTTCTTTGATATAGATGACAAGAATTAGTTGGTCTCACTTTTCTTCTAGTTAACCATATTCCCTCTTATCTCCCCAATCATATCAGTGCTTGCTGATTTAAAAAACAGAACTCTTTGCAGTCCAAGCCTTTAATAAGGCTTGTTTGAATTACTTTTGTTTAATTTACTCTGATATGGAAGACTTTGGTGTCTCTTCATAGATTTTCTCTAAATCCTGCAGTTCCATTTCAATTTGTTTGTATTGATTCTGCCATTTAGATTTATGTTTGAGGGTGTATGCAATCACATGCCCTCTCAAAAAAGCTTTGAAAAGTCTCCATTCTAAAATATGTTTTTGAATCCAATGCACCTTAGCAATCCAAGCATTCTCTCGTTTTATCGACAGTTACAGTCCCGTGAATCTATCAGCGCAATGTTAAAAGGGAAAGTATTACCAAAAACAAAACTTCTCAAAAGTGTTGCTCATACACTAAGGGGTATGTTTACTAAAAGCCCGGTAAAGTGCGGGCCGCGGTAGAGTGCGTGTGCCATATAAGGAGTGGGTGTTCCGTCCTGAAGAAGAAAAGCCGTGATTGACAGATGCGCTAAGGTGCGCGGCGCCCATGTGCGCCCCGCATCTTACCGCAACTGAGAGCTGAACGGGAGGCATATGTGTCGCGCTGATCTGTAAGAGCAGAGACACAGCACAATGGTTAAGGCACTTACCAATGGTGCAGGGATCAGGGGTTCGATCCCCCACTGTGCTCAATGAACAGGGCTTGGTGAGGTGATATTTTAGGAGGCATACAAATAATGGGCGGCTTAAGGCGGCGCGCAGATGGGCATTAGGCTATTGCTTAAGGAGGCTATTTAATAATAGGAGGCATAAGGCGGCGCGCTGATGTGCAAACACAGAAATAGAACCACAGCACAATGGTTATGACACTGACCAATGGTGCAGGGAGCAAGGGTTCAATTTCTCACAGTGCCCAATGAACAGGGCTAGCTGAAGCATTACGTATTATGGGGAAGGTTGCTTTAGGAGTCAATTTATGTTTATGTTAATTTACAGTACCAGCAAACGCACCCTTAAAGCGTGTGAACATAATGCGCCCCATAAGGCACATTGCAAAGTGCACTGTCTGCCACGGCACCCTAGAATGTTGCTCACAGGGCGCTGTAGAGGGTGTCGTATGAGGTACCGCAAGGTCAGAGTACTGTTTTCGATGGCAGCACTGTGTAGTTTAAGGAATGAAAAGCATAGGTAGGTGCGTTGACATGCAAGGGAGAGCAGCAGTGGAGCACAATGGTTAAGGCACTGACTGCTGATACAGGGGTCATGGGTTTGCTCCCCATGGTGCCTAATACGGAAGGCTGGCTTTGGCAGCAGGATTGCAATGTACATATTTTGTCCTGCAGCACCGTATGTATATTTTATTAATTTCTGCCAGCAAACACGCCCTCACGTGCCGTAATTGAAGGTGCCGTATAAGGCACCCTATACGGCACTCCATAGGGCACATTATAAAGTGCACTATCCGCCACGGCACCCTAATATGTCCCCCATAGGGAACCCTATAAGTTGTGTCACAGGATAATGTATAGTGCACCTTATATGGACGGAAACCATAGGGTGCCCGATAGGGCGCCATATAAAGCGGCACCCTATGGGTACAGTACGCTGAGGGTTTGTTTGCTGGCAACAAAATATGTACATTAAAGACAAATAATGCTTTGGACAACCCTAACAAACAACCCCAATGTGGGTTTGAACCCATGGCCTCTGGCTTCACAGGCAGGGACATAGCCATTAGGCTACAGCTCTATAGCTATTAGGCTACAGCTCTATAGCTGCTAGCAAGCCCCTGGCTGGCTGCAGAAAGCCTGCACGTCACCACACAGACAGTCTGCTGTGGTCACAAGGATAGGGTTAGCCCACCCGTACCCATGATGCACTGCACATGCAAATCAGCTGTCCACAGATGGACACAAGATGGGGAATGCACCCACACAGCACCTCGGCCTGGTAAGGGGGTACTGACCGGGTGTTTTACTGGCACAGAGTAGCTACACACCGTCACATCGTGCGGGTACTGTGCTCACCCTGAGTGTGCAGTGAGGCGCCCAGGACCAGGTCCACAACACCTTCCATGGCTGATGGAAGCCATGTGGGGTCCAGAGCAGTGTTATCTGTGTAAGATAGGTAGTGTCTGCACAAACACCATGGATATCTCTGTCTGCCTCAGTCAGGCGCAGCAGCAGCAGCAGCAGCAAATCATGGTCTCCCATCAATAGATCCACACTCTACCTCCCTGCAAAGGTGGCAGTAGAGGGCAACATCAACCTCAGTCCTACTGAGGAACACACACCCCACAGGGCAGGCAGTGCAGCTCTATACACAGCCATACCACAATAGCAGACAGACATAAAACCAGGATATGGTAAGCTGCACCCCACCACCATCTGATTATTCCCCTGCAGCAAGCCAACAGCCACTGCAAGCCACTCCAGCAAGACACATACCAGCTACAAACAATCTGCTAGTTAGTCCATAGTACATGTTCCCAGTGGAGATGCATACACAGCAAGCAGATAAATCAGTGACTGGGCCCCAAATGGAAACCCATATCTATCACATGAGAGAAATACTATATAGCACTATGGTGGTACCTAGCCATGCTGTGGTCACTGCACAGTCAGGGTGAGAGTGATCTCTCAGGAGGACATACTGAGGTCACCCTGTCTGTGTCGGTGGCGGCCGAGCACTACAATGTCCCAGTCAGTGCCCTATGCCCTGTGCAGATGCACCCTGTCCAGGCCACCCTGTCCGGCCTATACCCATGGTACCTTGCTCCTCATTATGCACATTGCCAGCCCAATACTGGCAACATTGCTGGCAGTTTGGGCTGTAGAAGGTGTTTGCAGCCACCACACACTGGATAGACAGACAGCCACCCCCACACCTATGCCAGCATTGTGCTACTATAGAGGGGTTCAGCAGCCATACCCACCACACCAGTCCTGGACACAGTACATGCATGGATATGGTACGCATTACTGTTGGGGGTCACATCCCAGGGTGGTAAACACTGTCAGAGACCAGACCTGCAGCACACATCGCAGACATCTGTTTGAGTGTTATGGTGGAGCTGAATGAGCAAATTGTGCTTTACGTAGGACTGGAGATCTGCCAGTTATAATGGGAAACGCTTGATAGCTGTGTACCGTATACCCAGGTGTAGGGTGGCAGTGCTAAGGTATGCAACTGTTAGTATTGGGAGATACAGGCAGGGCCCAATGTCCTGCCTCTCCAGGAGGCATTGGCCAATGGGGCCTGTGGGGAGGTGTCTGGCCCTGTTGGCTGCTGCTTTACGGCAGAGTTCCCCAAATCCAGTCCTGGTGTTCCACACACTGTTCTGGTATTCATGCTATCCCTCATAAATATGCATGAGCTACATCTGCATACCATGGGGGTGGTGCATAGCTATGCAGCACAGGCATCTTTGTTAGAGGCAGCATGGAACCTGAATGGTGTGGGGCCCTCCAGGACTGCATTTGGGAGACTCTGCTCCAGGTAATGCGCCTGTTTATGGTGTCTGTGAGTGCTGTGGTAAAATATAGGCGTATTAATCATGCATATGTTCCTAGCTATACAGTTTTGTCCTTACTATCACGGTTTAGTTGTAGGAAAATTATGTGGACTGGATTGGCAGTAGCCCCAGCTGGGCTTTGAACCTGTGACCATCTGTTCCTGCATACACTGTCTGTGTGCACTGCACCACCGTGTTGCCACAGATATGCTGTGTTCGCTGGGGAGTACATGACTGTACATCCGACAGAGCCTGTCTGTTGCGGTGGACGTGCCAGCCTGCACAGGCCTAGGCCACTGTCTGCTGTGGTTTGCAGCCACTGCCCCCTCCGCCACCTGTACCCTTCCACAAACATGCAGACATGTTCCTATCTGGGAAAAACATATGACCTGAGTGAGTTGTAGCACTCCAGGACTGACTTTGGGGGATTCGGCTGTAGGCAATGTCCATTGTTATGGTTTGCGTGCGGTGTAGGGTAAAATATAGGTGTTGGGACCATGCTTATGTTCTCTGCAATAAAAGAGGATCTGTATTCTCACTGTTCAGTGGTGGGTAACATGATGGGGATGGGGTTCGCAGGAGCCCCAGCTGGGCTTTGAACTTTGATCCTACAGGTACTGACTGTGTCCGCTGCACCACACTGTGGCCACAGAGACAGTGCAGTCTCTGGAGATGTGATACCTGTCCGCACGAGTCAGACACCCTGCTCTTCACAATTTTACTGTGGGCTCGTTGACCTTGTATGGGGACAAAGGTGCAAATAAACCTCACAAATGCCCTCCAAAAAAGGGGAAGAAAACTATAACCAAGCTGCGCAACAGTGATATCAATGGGCAACCTGGAAAACACTCCCAGGAAAGCTCCATTAAAATGCAGTGCTTTTGAATGAGCGTAGACCCTTCAAAAAATCATTTCTTTTTTTGGAGCTTTCCTGGGAGTGTTTTGTATGGTTGCCCATTAATATCACTGTTGCCCAGCTGGATTATAATTTTCTTAGAATTTGTTGTGGTCATTTTCATATCATATTTGCTATTTTGTTCTGTGCACATGTATCACACTGCTGACGTTTGTTAGGTTTCCCCGATTTTGCTGTACATTGCTGACAGAAATGGTTTCTCTTCCCTTTAAATGCGCTCTACCGCGAGTGTTACACTCGCGGTATTTTTTCCTTGTAAATTCGGGCACGCTCCTGTGCGGGGAGTCTCTCCCCTCCCACATTCCACCCATTGACCCCGTCTCTCCACCCCTCGGGGGCCTTCCTCCGCCCTCATTTTGCCTTCCCACGCCTCTATCGCACATGAGCGCCCCGCAAACGTGCGCGTTTTCGGCGCACGCGTATGGGGTCCGTTAATGTGATGTGCACGCGTACGGGGCGCTTAAGAGCACTTAAATGCATCATTTTAGGGCGCTCAAGTGCGCCCCGCACAAGTGCGCCATTTAGTAAACATACCCCTAAGTTATGTGAAAAACAGTTCAAATAAAACCACAGATGTCCTTGCTATAGTTCAGTGCAAAATTGCAGATTAAAAAAAAATGTGGTTCAATGTTTTTGCAGCTCCCTGCATGCTTGTGCTCCAGTCCTGGGCCATTTAATTTGTTTTTGATCTGGAATAAAGGGATTCTATTCTATTCACAATCCCATAAGAAGTAGACTCCAATTTTCTACTGCTGCAGCCCTTCATTCTCAACGCACCTATCAATTATCTTCCTTGTTCCAGAGGCTTAGCTAGAATCCCTTATATCATAGGAAGCAATGTATTTAAACAAGAAAAGTTATTTTATCTAACTAGGCTTATATACCGCTTTTCTACCAGTCAAAGCGGTGTACATTCAGGTACTGTATATATATTTTTCTCTTGCCCCGAAGGGCTCACAATCTATGTTTTTGTACCTGAGGAAAGGGAGGGTTAAGTGGCTTGCCCAAGGCCACAAAGAGCACCTGTGGGACTAGAAACCCCAGACCTTCCGGCCCAAGGTTGTTGTCCTCTAGCAGGATTTGAACCCCTGGCCCTCCGGCCCAAGGTAACTTGCCCCAACCACTAGCAGGTTTATTCTGTCCTGGACGTCAATCCCCTCTGTACATCCGGTCTGAACATGATATACAGAGGGGATCGCGATTCTGATCCCGTGGGGCACATTTGAGGCAATGGAGAGATAAGTGACTTGCCCAAGGCCACAAGGAGTACTAGTGTGAATTGAACCCTTGTATCTTGGTTACCAAGCCAGTGCTATAACCACTAGGCTACTCCAAAATCTCAGTGAAAATAACAATGATCAACAGAACAGAAAGCATAACTATGTACAGGATCAGCTTCAACAGAAGGCTTGTCAGAAGTGTATGAGCCCACAGGTCCAACCACTGAAACTACAGCAGACCAGAAGAGGTTCCAGGAGCGGGTTCTAGACTGGTCTAGCAGAACTAAAAAAAAAGGACATCATCTGATAAGTAAAATGTCACCTTCCATATTGTCCTGCTAGTCCAGTCTATTCCAGACAAGCAGGATGTAACAAAGCTATGATGCCACAGGTCAGGAAAAAGACATGGCAACTTTTAAGACCTCTGAGCCAAAGGACATGTCCGCCTG
This sequence comes from Ichthyophis bannanicus, assembly GCA_033557465.1. Lineage (NCBI taxonomy): Eukaryota > Metazoa > Chordata > Amphibia > Gymnophiona > Ichthyophiidae > Ichthyophis > Ichthyophis bannanicus. The sequence goes on from CM066033.1 coordinate 1,227,434,932, forward strand.
AGTGTGGACATCCAAGTGGTAAGTCTTGACAATTTAGCTTACCTAAATTCCTTGCATAGCCTTTTTAAATCAGAAATCTGCGTATACCCTCAGTTTATATAAGGTCTACTGGCCAGGGACACTTTCCACCAACCCTACCCCTCACCCCAGCCCACCCACCCTGGATTTGCATTGCCTATATAGTCGTCATATCATAGACTGATATCTGTCCTCCAATTAGGTGTAACACCCACCTTTTCTCCTTGTCCTAAAACTGCTTTAAAACTGCCAATCAACATGTCGTGTATTCAATGCAATACCTGTGGTGCCTTCATTCTAAGAAGAATCATTTGGAGCCTAAGAGCTTGCCCTATATGTCTCAAGTTATCTGCTATGCATAAAGAATTGATTATATTAAGGGAAGAATTAGCTTCAATTAAACACACCTCCTCTAGGGCACAAATTGAAAGAAATCCACCACTGTTCCTACAAAGAATCAAATAACCTAGGAACAAATGGATCAGTGGGCTCTGGTAGGTTGTGACCTGTAACAAGGAGACCCCTCTCCATCAAGAGATACCCCTGCATAATACCTTCTTTGCCTTGGAAAATGAGAGTGACCAATTAGTGGAAACTGAAAATGGAGATGATGTTGTTGTTGTTAAGTGCCGTCAAGTCAGTGTCGACTCATGGCGACCCTCTGGATAATTGTCCTAAATTGTGTTCGATCTTCAGTCAGGTGGCTCATTGTTGACAGACTGGCACCCATAGCTGCTGTTATTGTATCGATTCATCTCATTGCTGGCCTTCCTCTTTAGCATTGACCTTCTACCTTGCCAAGCATGATGTCTTTCTCTAATGATCTCTCTCTTCGCATAGTATGTCCAAAGTATGAAAGTTGAAGTCTTGTCATCTGAGCTTCTAAAGAAAGCTTAGGTTTGATCTCCTCTAGTACTGACTGGTTTGTTCTTGGGGCAGTCCATGGAATACGCAGTATTCATCGCCAGCAACATAATTCAAAGGCATCAATTTTCTACCTGTCTATTTTTTTCACAGTCCAACTTTCACATCCATATGATGTTATTGAAAATGCCATGGCTTGAACGAGTCAAATCTTTGTATGGAGAGAGACATCTCTGCTCTTGAAAATCTTGTCTAGGTCTAGATAGCATGTCGAATGTCAGGGTGGGTGAGCGGCAGCGACCATCATATGAGCAGCAGCGACCATCATATGGTGTAGTCTGAGATAAAAGCTAAGGCAGAGTCCAATCACTGCAAGCTCAAAGTCCCAGACTTCAAAAATGCTGACTTCAGTAAAATGGCCAAGTGCCTCAAGGAGAAGTTGGTAGAGTGAGAGGAGGTAAGGGAAGTGGAATTGTAGTGGGCTAAAGGAGGCAATAAAAGGGCCATCCAATACATAGAGAGGAAAAGGAAACCTATATGGTTCTCCAAAAATGTCTGCACAAATAAAGGCAAAAAACACAGCTTTCATAAAATTGAGAAGTTTGCAAACAGAGGAACACAGAAAAGAATTCAGAATAAAGCTAAAAGAGACAAAAAGAGAAATAAGGATAGCAAAAGCAAAGGCAGAAGAAAAGATGGCTAAAGATCTGAAGCATGGAGACAAAACGTTTTTCACGTATATTCGGGAGAAGAGGAAGATCAGAGGTGGAATTGCAAGGCTCAAAAGTGCCAAGAACAAATTTGTGGAAAGTGACATTGAATAAGCGAAAATGCTAAACAAATACTTCTATACTTTTTACTAAAGAAAATCCTGGAAAAGGACCACCTGTGATTGACAAATATACAAATGGGAATGGAGTAGATACTACATCATTCACAGAACATGATGTGTTTGAACAGCTTGCAAAACTGAAAGTGGACAAGGCCATGGGACCGAATGGGATACATCCAAGAATACTGAAAGAGTTCAGAGAGGTTCTTGCAGGGCCATTAAAGGATGTTTTAAATAGATGCTTGGAGACAGGAGAATTCCCACAAGACTGGAGAAGGGCTGATGTGGTAACTCTTCACAAAAGTGGTAATAGGGAAGAAGTGACAACTACAGGCCAGCAAGTCTTACCTCAGTGGCAGGAAAAGTAATGAAGGAACGCCTGAAAGAGAGAATAGGGGACTCTCGAATCCAATAGTTTGCATGATACGAGGCAACATGGTTTTACCAAAAGACAATCATGCCAAAAAAGTCTGATTGAGTTCTTTGACTAGGTGACCAGAGAACTAGATCAAGAGCATGCGATAGATGTGATCTACCTAGATGTCAGCAAAGTCTTTGATAATGTTCCTCATAGGAATCTTATCAATAAACTGAACAGCCTCGTGATGGGTCCCAAGGTGGTGAAATGGATCAGAAATTGGTTGACTGACAGACGACAGAAGGTGATGGTAAACTGAACTCACTCAGATGAAAGGAAGGTGAGTATTGGGGTGCCTCAGGGATTGGTCTTGGGACTGGTAATGTCCAATGTATTTGTGAGTGATATTGCTGAAGAACTGAATGGAAAAGTCTGTCTTTTTGCAGAAGCCATGAAAATTTGTAAGAGTTGATTCCCCTAAGGGACTGGATAACATGAGGAAAGATCTACAAAAGCTGGAAGAATACATCTTAACTGCCAAGCATTAGACCAATGTGAAGAAACGCAGTGTCATGCACTTGGGATGCAGAAATCCAAGGGAATTGTATGTGATAAGGGGAGAGAGGTTAGTGTGCACAGACCAGGAGAAGGACCTCAGAATGAGTGTTTCTGAGGATCTCAAGTGCAACAAGGCAGTGGCCAAAGCCAGAAGAATGCAGGGTTGCATACAGAGAGGAATTACCAGCAGGAAGGAGGTGGTATTAATGCCACTGTACAAGTCGCTAGTGAGGACTTTGAGTATTGTGTTCAGTTTTGGAGACCATGGAGGTCATTCCTGAATGTGGGTGGTGGGACGTGCAGCTCTACAAGGCTTCCGGGGCCGATTCCCCCTCTGGCTCACCCTGTACATCAGGACAGGGATAGCCAGTGGGGGCGGAAGAAGTCAGGAACAGGGCTGAGTGGGGGCAGGCCAGCCAGGCAGAAAGTACAGGACCGATTCAGGTCACGGCCCTGTACATCTGCCAGGCCTGGGGGATGTGCTGCTTACACCACCTCAAAGGTGGTATAAGCAGCACTTTGCGGAAGATCATGGCCAGTGCCAGCCGTGGGTTGGACAATTGGGATATTGGGGGCCAAAGCCACAGATGTCAGGGGTGCCTGCGGGGAGGATGTCCCCGCAGGCAGAAGGGGGCAACCACGGGAACGTTTTCATCCTGCACACCAGAATCGGGTCCTATGATCCCAATCTTCATCGGGGACGTCCAGATGGCTCGGACGTCCCCCTCCCAGAATCGGCCTCCATATTTCACAAAGGATATAAAAAGACTTGAAATGGTTCAAAGGAAGGCAACCAAAATGTTTTGGAGCCTGCACCAGGAGACTTATGAGAAGAGACTTGAAGACCTAAATATGTATACACTAAAGGAGAGGAGGAACAGGGGAGATATGATACAGACTTTTAAAAATACTTAAAGGGCATTAATGAACAAACAAACCTTTTTCAAAGACGGGGAATCCATAAAACTAGAGGGCATAACATGAAGCTGCAAGAGGGTAAACAAAGGCAATGTCAGGAAATACTTTTTCACTGAAAGGGTGGTGGATGCTTGGAATGCCCTCCCGATGGAAGTGGTGGAGGCAAATACAGTGACAGAATTCAAAATAGCATAGGACAGACACAGTGGATCCCTTTATAGCAACAGGATAAAATCAAAATAAACAAAACAATCTCTTATATCTCAACAAAAAGGGGTGACCTGCATCTTACTGGGCAGACTAGATGGACCATGCTAGTCTTTATCTGCCATCATATACTATATTACTATGATAAAAGTGGACCGAGATGCCCACATTGCTGCCAGACAAATATCTGAGGAAGCAACCAAGCTATGCTTTGCCCATACAGATGTTTGCGAACACAAGTGAATGCGCACATAAACCCTCTGGAATCGGCTGGTTCCACAATAGATACATTGAGGCAATGGCCTCCTTGATCCAACACCCTAAAATAGATTTAGCCAGCACATCACCCTGGTATCAAAGGGGACCCAGGATTTCCACTGCTTGCCCCAATATAACCTTCAAGTACTGGAGAAGCGCTTTTCCGGACATCCACCAGATGAAGGTCTTTGTCCTTTCCTTGGCACTGCTTCTTAAGAAAAGGAGGGCAGACAAACTGCCCAAATCACATGGAAGGAAAATACCACCTTGGCTAAGAAGGCAGGGATGGGTCAAATGCTCACGGCCTCCTTTGTGGAGGAAGAGTAGTTACTCACCTGTAATAGGTGTTCTCCAGGAGCAGCAGGAATCAGTCCTCACATATGGGTGACATCGACGTCAATGGAGCCCCCATGCGAAGCATTTCCCCAGCTTTCTAAGAAAGCCTTTGGGAATACATCCATACATGCGCGGTCCCCTTCCCGCCCAAAGGTGCCATCTTGCTCAGTCAGATGACATAGCTAGAAGACAGCACAAAAACAAAATGAACTATAAACAAATGCAACTCCTAGGGGAGGAGGGAGGGTTGTGAGGACTGATTCCTGCTGCTCCTGGAGAACATCTGTTACAGGTGAGTAACTACTCTTTCTCCAGGACCAAGCAGGAAGTCAGTCCTCACATATGGGTGACTCCCTAGCTCTGGGCTACCAGGAACCCAGGCTGAAAAAGAAACTCCCTCTGTGAATCCGTAGCATGAAGGAAAGAATTTCACTGAGACTAGAACTCCTCGGTAGCCCAACAAGAGGGCAGGAGGGTAGGAGTTGCCTAAACCTCAAAGAGATTCCGGAGTACTGCCTGACCAAAAGCACTGTCCCTACGGGACTCCCTCTCCAGGCAGTAATGGGCTGCAAAAATCTGGCTTGAGGACAAGTTGCAGCCCTACAGATGTCTGCCAACGGTACAGAGCGGAGATGAGCTACTGATGCAGCCATGGCCCGGACACGGTGGGCTGTAACTCGACCTCGCAAGGGAAGGTCTGCTGCCCTGTAAGCCCAGGTGATACAGTCTGCCACCCATATGGACAAGGTACGCTTGGAGACAGGAACCCCCAAGTTGTTTGGGTCAAAGGAGACGAAGAGCTGAGCAGCCCTTCTATGACCCTTAGTACGCTCAAGGTAGAAAGACAAGGCCCTTCTACAGTCCAGGGTGTGGAGGACTTCTTCAGCCCTGCTTGCATGAGGCCTAGGGAAGAATGTTGGAAGAACCACCTCCTGGTTGAGGTGGAAGGAGGAGACCACCTTCGGTAGGAACTTAGGATGAGTCCTAAGGACCACTCTGTTCTTATAGAAACGAGTGTATGGCCTGTCACAGACCAGAGTCTGAAGTTCACTCACTCGCCTGGCCGAAGTCAGTGCCACTAGGAAAAGAGTCTTCCAAGAAAGGAAGCAAAAAGGGCACGTAGCCATCGGCTCAAAGGGTGGGCGAGTAAGCTGTTGCAAAACCACATTCAACTCCCACTCAGGGGCAGGTGGACGGAGAGGAGGCTTTAGCAGGAACAAGCTTCTGAGGAACCTGGCCACCAGGGGGTGAACCAACAAAGAGTGCCCCTCCACCATTGAGTGGTGGGCTGCCAGAGCAGAGAGGTGTACCCTAACCGAATTGGACTTAAGACCCTGATTAGACAAGTGCAGCAGGTACTGAATCACTACTGGCACAGGACAGGAGAAGGAGTTTTCCTGGCGCTGATCACATCACAGGGAGAACCGCCTCCATTTCAGGGCATAGGTCATTCGGGTGGATTGCTTCCTAGAAGCTAAGATAACCTCTTCGACTTCCTGAGGCAAGCCCCAGGGAGCCAGCACTACCCTTGCAGCCTCCAGGCCATCAAATTGAGAGCTTTGAGATTGGGGTGCAGAAGGGATCCCTGATCCTGAGAAAGAAGATCGGGTTGAAACCCCAGAGGAAGAGGGGTGTCCACCGCCAGCTGTAACAGGAGGGGAAACCAGGGTTGCCTTGGCCATCTGGGGGCCACCAGGATGACCGAGGCCCTGTCCCTTAGAATCTTGAACAAGGCTCGAGCCACCAGGGGCGTGGGAAGGAACGCATATGGTAGGCCCTGGGACCATGAGATCAGGAAGGCATCCGCCGCCAATCTTTTGGGATGCGGTTGCCTGGAGCAGAACTGGGGCAGCTGCCGGTTCAGGGGACTGGCAAAGAGGTCGATAGACGGAAGTCCCCACCTCAGAAAAATGGTCTGGACCACTAAAGGGTGCAGTTGCCACTCGTGAGGTTGTAGGACCCTGCTCAATCTGTCTGCTATAAAGTTTTCCTGGCCAGGAAGATAGACAGCCCTGAGCAGCATGTTGTGTTGAAGGGCAAAAGAGCAGAGGGCCTGTGTCTCTCGACACAGGAGCCTTGACCCTGTGCCCCCCTGCTTGTTGACATAAAACATTGCCACCTGGTTGTCTGTCTGCACCAAGACAGCCTGGTGGGCCAGGGTATGGGAGAAGGCCTTGAGGGCTAAACGTATCGCCCTGAGTTCTAGCAGGTTGATCTGCTGAGTGGCCTCCCATGGGGACCACAGGCCCTGTGTGCACTTGTCCAGGCAATGAGCACCCCAGCCCTGCAAGGCATCGGTTGTGAGTACCACTGTGGGAACAGGTACCTGAAAAGGAATCCCCTGTAGCAGGTTGGGGGAGTGTAGCCACCACTGCAGGGAGTTCAGGAAGGGTTTGGACATCCTTACTTTGTCTCTGAGGCTTCCTGTGGCCTGCCTCCACTGAGTTCTGAGACACCACTGTGCAGGCAGCATATTCAGGCGAGCATTGGGGGGTCACATGCACTGTCGCTGCCATATGGCCTAGGAGCCGTAGGCAAAGCCTGGCGGAAACCAGTGGGTTGCTTATGAACCGGTTGGCCAAGCTTATCAGCCTTTCCGCCCTGTCCTCTGGCAAGTAAGCCTTCGCTTGTAGGGAGTTCAACCTTGCCCTTATGAACTCCAGGTTCTGGGAGGGGAGCAAAGTGGACTTTGCGAAGTTTATGACAAAGCCTAGTTGCTGAAGGAGAGAGACAGTATGGAGGGTGGCTTGCCTGGCCTCCTAGAGAGTCTGACCCCTGATGAGCCAGTCGTCCAGGTAGGGGAAGACAAATATACCCAGGTTTCTCAAGTAGGCTGCTACCACAGCTAGGCACTTTGTGAAAACTTGTGGGGTGGAGGTTAGGCCAAAGGGCAGTACCCTGCACTGAAAATGGCTTCCTGCCACCATGAACCTGAGGTACTTTCTGTGGTCTGGATGAATGAGGATGTGAGTGTACGCATCCTTTAGATCTAAGGAGCATAGCCAATCTCCCTGCTGGAGGTAGGGCAGCAGTGTTCCAAGAGTTAGCATCTTGAACTTCTCTTTTTCCAAGAACTTGAGATTTCTCAGGTCCAGAATGGGCCGGAGACCTCCAGTCCGCTTTGGCACAAGAAAATACCGGGAGTAGAAGCCCTGTCCCCACAAGTGTGGAGGTACAGGCTCTACCGCCCTGTCTTGAAGCAGACCAAGCAGTTCCTGGAGAAGGAGTTCCTGATGCAGAGGAGGCCTTGGAGGCTCCGCTGGGAAGTAGGTAGGAGGTACCTGATTGAAATGGAGCAGATAGCCCTTTGGACTATGCTCAGTACCCAAGCATCCCTTGTGATGGGTGGCCACTGGTGGGTAAACAGGACCAAGCGACCCCCCATGCTGAGGTGGGCCAGCAGGGGTGGAAAGGCTATGCAGAGGGAGTCAAAAAACCCCTCCCTCCTGAGTAGAAGCAGGAGCTGGAGGCTTGGGGGCTTTCTGCCTACGGGGCCCATGTCCCTGCCCCTTGGCCTGCTGACCCTGCTGGGGAGCTGGGGAGGCCTGATAATGAGGGAAAGGTTTGTAGGCAGGCGCCTTCCTCGGGTAAAAGGTCTTTTTCCCCGAGCCCTTCTTCTTATGAGAAGGGGCAGAAGTTTTCCTGGACAATCTTGTCCTCGTCAGAGTCTCAGTCTCGAGCTCAGCGGCCTTTTCGGCCATGGGCTTGCCGAAGAGATTTTCACCCTGGCATGGGACATCGACCAACTTGTCCTGCACCCATGGCTCGAGGTCCGATGACTGTAGCCATGCCTGGCGTCGAGCAGCTATGCCGGACGCTGCTATACAGGCCGAAGCCTCGAAGCCATCGTAGGCCGCCCAGGAGATGAATTTAGAACATTCCCGGACCCACGAGGACAAGGATTGGAACCTCTGCAAAGGTTCCCCGGAGAAACCAGCCGAGAACCCTGCTACCTCTTTAGCCAGGTCCCGCAAGTACATGCCCATGTACAGCTGGTAGGCTTGGACACGGAAAGCAAGCATCGAGCCCTGGAAGCACTTTCTGCCGATGGCATCTATGCTTCAGGCCTCCCTGCCGGGGGGCACAGCAGAGTGCATCTTCTGGCTCTTCAGACGATGCATGGCCGATTCCACAATCATAGAATGGTGCGGCAGCTGCGCCTTCTGAAAACCAGGGCTCTTCCGGACTCGATACATGGAATCGATCCACTTGCTCAAAACCGGCACCGAGGCCGGTGCCTCCCACATTCAGAAGAGGAGCCATTCCAGCATCGGAGGAAGTGGAACAGTAAAGGCCTCCCTCGGGGGAGAGTCATACTGGAAAGCATCAAGCTCTTCAGCTCGAGGCTCCTCCTCGGGGTCCGCAAGAACATTCAAGGCCTTGGCCATGTCCTTAACGAACTCCGAGAACCGGGTATCCTCCGGAGGGGACCTACTCCGGGGTTCGGACTGTGGCGAGTCCGAAGGGACACACCGAGTCCGAAAAGTATCGGGGGACTCCTCGTCCTCCGTCTCCCATGCAGACTCATCCGAAGAAGAGTCGAGGGGCTCCGACCGCGCGGGTTCCGGCAACACCCGCCCCGACACCGAGGCCATCGGTGTCGACGCCCTCGGTCCCGAACGGGAGGTCGAGGGAGACCGTGACCGAGACCGGACTCGGGCCTTCATGGCTTCGAGAACCGGCTCTGTCTCCGGGGTCGACTTAGACGTTGACGTCCCGGTGGTCAGGGCAGATGCACCAGTCAGGCTGGCCATCAGCACCCGCTGCTGATCCATGAAAGCAGAAAATCTGCACTCCAAGGCTGTCAGCCTCAGTCCAAGCTCAGAAGACTCAGCAGCCACCGACTCGGGCCCCAGCAGCGCCGGGCTCGACGTCGGCTCCCTAGGAGGAGAGTCCTCGAGGACAACAGGATTTACATGCTCGACAGACTCCGGCTCTACACGGGATACCTTAGTTGGCTTCTCCAGCTCCAAGGGCCCGAGGCGGCGGTCAGGGGTCCGAGATCTGGCCTTCGAGGAACCAGAAGCTTCCTCCGACGCCACCCTCATGAGCTTTCTCTTCCTCTTATGTTCCCGACTGGGGGACCCCCTTTCAGAGGAACCCCGACGAAGCTCAGGGTCTGACTCCCGAGACGTCGAGGCCTCTGACGAGGTCCGGGCCCATCCGGAGGCCGAGTCCGAGAAAATCCTCTCCTTCTGATGTTAGCGGCTCCTGAGTGCCTTGGTGGACATTTTGCCACATGGGACACAGACCTTGGGATCATGGTCAGGGCCGAGGCAACGCAGGCAGCAGTCGTGTGTGTTGGTAAAAGACATGAGTTTCTTACAACAATCACACTTCTTAAAACCACTGGAGGCTATCGGGGGAAAAAAGGATCCCTGCGAGGTCAAAGGACCGGCCCTCCAGGGAAAAGAAAAAAGAGAGTGAACGTGTGCCACGAAGGGCAAAAAAACAAAAAATAGAGATCGGGTCAATACCGGCGTACCGAACCCGGGCGGGAAGGGAAACCGGCGTCGAACTGGACAAAAAGAGGCGTGAGAATCGCAGAAAAAAATCCAGATTTTTCCGGGTGACAAGGACAGACGTCCGTTGGGCTCCACGGAAAAAGAAAGACTAAGCAAGATGGCACCTTTGGGCAGGAAGGGGACCGCGCATGTGTGGGTGTATTCCCAAAGGCTTTCTTAGAAAGCTGGGGAAATGCTCCGCATGGGGGCTCCATCGACGTCGATGTCACCCATATGTGAGGACTGACTTCCTGCTTGGTCCTGGAGAATAAGTAAGTATCCCCGAATGATAATGTCTGCAGCTCAGAGATACATCTTGCTGAACAGACTTGTCAGGAAGACAGTCTTAAGGGTCAAATCTTTGAGCGTAGCCTACTTCTAGGGCTCAAAGGGCTCCTGCATCAAGGCCCGAAGCACCAGGCAGAGATACCATGAGGGAATAACTGAACGCAGGAGACAACGCAGGAGTCATCCCGCTGAAGGAAATGGGAAATGTCTGGATACATGGCAATGAACCAACCCTGCCATTGGCCCTATGAAGTAGGATAAGGCTGCCGCGAGAACTTTCAGGAAACTAAGGGGAAGACCTTTGTCCAGGTCTTCTGAAGAAAGGCAAGCAAGGACAGCAAGTCTGCCATACTAGGTCTAATCTGACGCCCACAGCACCCAAGCTCAAAAATACACCAAACACGCATGTAGGCCAGGCTGGTACATCCTCTCCTCATCTTGAGGAGTGTGGAAACTACTTTGATGCTAAGTGACACCTCTCAAGAGCTAAGCCATAAGCAAAAAAGGAGGCAACCTTTGACACAACAGCCCCCAGGTTGGGGGCAGTTACAGAGGAGGTTCCTGCAGGAGCTGCATCAGGACCCTGAACCATGGCTTCCATGGTCAATCCAACATGACCAGGACCATCCAGCACAAATAGATGGTCTGACTGGAGAAATGAATTAGTAACCTTAAAGTACCAGAGAATCAAACTCTGGACATCCACAAGATGAAGGTCCTTGTCCTTCTTGACTCTGCTCCTTAAAAAAGGACAGACAAACCACTTGATTCACATAGAAGGAAGATACCACCTTGAGCAAAAAGGAAGGAACAGGCTGAATGCACATGGCCTCCTCGGAAAATAAGAATCCCTGCAGGACCATGCCTGTAGCTTGGAAATGCACCTTGCTGAGCAGATTGCAATGAAGAAGTCAGTCTTAAGAGTTAGATCTATAAGCGCAACCCATTTTAAAGGCTCAAAGGTCTCTGACATCAAGACCAGGAGCACCAGGCAGAGATCCCACAAGGGAACGACTGAACGCAGGTGAGGACAGAGGTATTGAACCTCCTGAAGGAAATGGGAAACATTTGGGTGTGAAACTATGGACTGCTCCGCCACCAGTGCTCCGAAGCAAGATAAAGCTGCAACCTGAACTTTAAGGTCCATGGTTTTCCAAGCTGTTAAGGCATGTTGCTTTTCAGAAGCTACCCAGGGGGAAGGGTCTAGTTCAGAATGCAGGGTCTAATAGCTGCCTAGGCATAAAGTACTTGTAAGCTTTGATTTGTCTTGTGTTTAAATCCAAACTTCTGCAATGTATGTTTTAGTCTACAGTAAATACTAAGAGCACATTTTTGTATTTTCTATGCTGGCTTAAACCTATCAATTGTAACTGTTGATTTTTGGGGGGATCACTATTATAGCTGTTAACTGTGGTTTTAGACTGTGCTTGGGGGCATCTGGACGGCTTTCCTTGTATAGACTTACATCAGATAGCAGTGTGTGTGGCAGATAGAGAGTTAACTTGGCTTCTACCCTGATGAACTGTTTGGGGAAACCCTATTCCCAGGGAGGTGGTGATTTGGAGCATTGCACACCTGGCCTGAGCCAGTTTTGCAGAAGCTGAGGAGCCTCCATTACGCTAAGAGCACATTTTTCTATTTTCTCTGCTGGCTTAAACCTATCAATTGTAACTGTTGATTTTTGGGGGGATCACTATTATAGCTGTTAACTGTGGTTTTAGACTAAGCTTGGGGGCATCTGGATTGCTTTCCTTGTATAGACTTACATCAAATAGCAGTGTGTGCCCACGGTTCAGGAACAGCCTACTGGCCAGAGACACTTAGGTAGGGGGAAAGTATGCAGCCTTGTCTTACACCTTTGCTTATTTTAAACCATTCTGTTTCTCCTTGTTCCGTTCGAACTGTTGCTTCTTGATCAATGTACAGATTGTGCAAGAGAACGATCAGGTGTTCTGGTATACCCATGCTTCTTAAAGTGGCCCAGAGTTTCTCATGGTTTACACAGTCAAAAGCTTTGCTATAGTCGATAAAGCACAAATAGATATCCTTTTGGTATTCTTTAGTCTTTTCAAGGATCCATCTCACATCCGCAATGATGTCTCTCGTTCCTCGCCCTTTTCTGAACCCTGCTTGCACTTCAGGTAGTTCTTGTTCCAGGTATGATTGTAGTCTCTTTTGAATAATCTTCAGTAGAATCTTGCTGGCATGTGGGATCAGAGCGATTGTGCGATAATTTCCACAGTCAGTTGGATCACCTTTCTTTAGTATTGGTATAAACACAGATCTTTTCCAGTCAGTTGGCCATGATGCTGTCTTCCATATTTCTTGGCAGAGCCTTGTAAGTACGGTAACAGCTGCATCAGATTGCTGTAATACTTCTATGGGAATGCAATCAATGCCTGGTGCTTTGTTCTTTGATAAGGCTTTCAATGCTGCTTCAACTTCTTCTTTCATCACCAATGGTTCCAGATCATAAGGTACAGGTTGAAATGGCTGTTGGTCCACTTGATCTTTATCATATAAAAACTCTGTATATTCCTTCCATCTTTTCTTGATCTTCTCAGCATCATTCAACATAGAACCTTGAGCATCTTGTAACATTCCAATTCGAGGCTGGAACTTTTTCTTTAACTCTCGTAGCTTTAGGAAAGCTGATCTTGTTCTTCCTCTAATAGTTTCTGCTTCTATTTCCTTGCATGCGTCATTGTAGTACTTTTCCTTGTCCTGTCTTGCTGCACGTTGGAAATCTCTGTTGAGTTCTGTGATTGTCTTTCTTTCTCCTCTGGCTTTAGCTTCTCTGCGTTTCTGGGCAATTTTCAGAGTTTCTTCCGTCATCCATTTTGGCCGTTTTTTCTTTTTTTACCTTTTGTAGAGACTTCTCGCTTACTTCCAACACAACCTTCTTGATGTCATTCCATAACTCTTCTGGAACTCTATCATTTGTATCTAAAGCAGCAAATCGATTTTGCAGGCAGTCTTTAAATTCCAGTGGTATATTCTCAAGGTCATATTTTGCTGCATTCATGAGTGGTTTGCTCTTTTTCAGCTTTAGCTTGAGTTTGCATACTAGTAGTTGATGATCTGTACCACAGTCAGCTCCAGGTTTTGTCTTTGTTGATGTTATAGAGCTTTTCCATCGTTGACTTCCACAGATGTAGTCAATTTGATTTTTATACAATCCACTGGGTGAAGTCCATGTGTACAGTCACCGCTTGTGTTGCTGGAAGAAGGTGTTCGAGATGAATAGATCGTTGGTCTTGCAGAATTCTATCAGTCTTTCTCCAGCTTCATTTCTGTTGCCAAGTCCATATTTTCCAACTACTTTGTCTTCTTCTTTGTTGCCAACCTTTGCGTTCCAATCACCCATGACTATCAGGATATCCTGTTTGCATGTTCTGTCAATTTCAGCTTGTACTTGTTCATAGAACTCTTCAATTTCATTCTCTTCTGCAGCTGTTGTTGGGGCATATACTTGAATTATAGTTGTGTTAATAGGCATTCCTCGTAGACGAATAGAGATTAAGCGTTCGCTGACTGCATTGTATTTCATTACAGTTCTTGCAAGTTTCTTCTTTATTATAAATGCAACACCATTCTTCTTTGTCTTTCATTTCCAGCATAGTAGACCATGTGATCATCTGATGCAAAGTGCCCGATGCCAGTCCATTTCAGTTCGCTGACACCCAACAGATCAAGTTGTACACATTCCATTTCATTCTTGACCACCTCCAACTTCCCTTGGTTCATGCTTCGTACGTTCCATTTTCCAATGTGTAAGACATCTTTACAGCTTCTGACTCTCATTTCATGCGCAGCTACATCAGCAGTCAGACGTCCCAAGGGCTTTGATCCAACCACATCATAAATGCTGGCTTTACTCTGAAGGAGATAAAGGAAGTGGAATTGCAATGGGATAAACTAAAGGTGGCAATAAAAGGGGCAACAGACAAATATGTTAAAAAAGTAAACAAAAACAAGAGGAGAAGGAAACCTATTTGGTTTTCCAAAGAAGTGGCTGCTCAAATAAAGGCAAAAAACACAGCTTTCGCAAATTTCAAAAGCTTGCAAACAGAAGAACACAGAAATGAATACAGGATCAAACTCAAAGAGTCAAAAAGAGAAATAAGGAAAGCAAAATCAAAGGCAGAGGAAAAGATGGTAAAGATGTTAAGGGTGGCAACAACACTTTCTTCAGGTATATTCGAGAAAGGAAGAAAATCAGAGTTGGAAATGCAGGACTCAGACATGCTGGGAAAGGACTCGTGAAAAGTGACACTGAAAAAGCGAAATTGCTAAATACTTCTGCTCTGTTTTTACTAAAGAAAATCCTGGAAATGGACCAGCTGTGACTCCCAAATATAAAAATGGGAGTGAAGTAGATACCACACCATTCACAGAAGATAAGGCGTTAGAATAACTTGCTAAACTGAAAGTGGACAAAGCCCTGGGACCGAATGGGATACATCCCAGGATACTGAAAGAACTCAGAGAGGTTCTTGCTGGACCGTTAAAGGATGTATTCAACAGATTCTTGGAAACGGGAGAGGTTCCTCAGGACTGGAAAATGGCTGATGTCGTACTTCTACACAAAAGTGGTGACAGGGAAGAAGTGTCAAACTATAGACCCGTGAGCCTTACCTTGGTGGCGGGAAAGGTAATGGAGGCACTCCTGAAAGAACGAATAGTGAACTTTCTCAAAACCAACAGGTTGCAAGATCCGAGGCAACATGGTTTTACTGAAGGACGGTCTTGCCAAACTAATCGGATTGAGTTCTTTGACTGGGTGACCAAGGAACTAGATCAGGGGCATGCAATGGATGTCATCTACCTGGATTGTGGAGGAGTGGCTTAGTGGTTGGGGCAAGGTACTTCAGGCCGGAAGGTCGGGGGTTTAAATCCCACTAGAGGACAGCAACCTTGGGCCGGAAGGACTGGGGTTTCTAATCCCACAGGTGCTCCTTGTGGTCTTGGGCAAGCCACTTAACCCTCCATAGCCCATGTTCCCTGTAGAATAGTTATCTCTAAGTTATAATGCCCTGTTCAATGTAATTTCAGTTTGTTCAATGTAAACCGCACTGATGCAGAATAGTGCAGTATATAAGAGAATTAAATAAATAAATAAAAGCCTTTGATACTGTTCCTCATAGGAGGCTTGTCAATAAACTCAGTAGCTTGGGGATGGGTACCAAGATAGTAAACTGGATTAGAA
Organism: Ichthyophis bannanicus; assembly: GCA_033557465.1. NCBI lineage: Eukaryota > Metazoa > Chordata > Amphibia > Gymnophiona > Ichthyophiidae > Ichthyophis > Ichthyophis bannanicus. The sequence goes on from CM066033.1 coordinate 1,227,450,282, forward strand.
ATTGGTTGACTGACAGACAACAGAGTGTGATGGTACATGGAGCTCACTCGGATGAGGAGAAGGTGATTAGCGGGGTGCCCCAGGGTTCGGTCCTGGGCCCGGCACTGTTCAATGTATTTGTGAGTGATTTTGCTGAAGGACTGAATGGAAAAGTCTGTCTTTTTGCAGATGACACAAAATTTTGCAACAGAGTGGACTCCCCCGAGGGAGTGGATAACATGAGGAAAGATCTGCAAAAGCTGGAAGAATGGTCTAATGCTTGCCTTTCTGGTCCAGATTGCCTTTCTGTTCCTTAAGAAGAGGAGTGCTTTCCAGAGCTCTCCCAAAAGGTGATTTTTGCTGAGTTTGCTGCATAACTGTAAGTCTGTTTGTCTCCAAATAACTGTGAGTCTGTTTGTCTCCAAATCTTTATTTATCTAATTTGTCCTTAGTGGTGGGTTCCCTTACCTACTCCATTGCTGTAAAGTTTTAAACTTTCTCTTAGCCTACCTGAGGGACTATCCCTCCCCCCTGCTGAGTTATTGTTGTGGACCTCCATTTCCTGTGCTGCACGTGGGCTTGCTCAAATTGCCTTTCTGTTCCTTAAGAAGAGGAGTGCTTTCCAGAGCTCTCCCAAAAGGTGATTTTTGCTGAGTTTTCTGCATAACTGTGAGTCTGTTTGTCTCCAAATAACTGTGAGTCTGTTTGTCTCCAAATCTTTATCTATCTAATTTGTCCTTAGTGGTGGGTTCCCTTACCTACTCCATTGTGTGTGCCCACAGTTCAGGAACAGCCTACTGGCCAGAGACACTTAGGTTCCCACCCACCCTACCCCTCGCCCCACCCACCCCATGGGCTACATTGCCTATATAGTGGTCACATACTTGCCATCTATCGTTCCTAACATGGGTTAAAAGCCACATCGTCTTCTTCTTTTCTTCTTCTTCTTCTGGGACTTCATAAATATGTCGTGTATTCAGTACAATAACTGCGCTACTTTCATTCAAAGACGAATCATTTGGAGCCTAAGAGCTTGTCCTATATGCCTAAAGTCAGCTGCCATGCATGAAGAACTGACTCTACTAAGGAAATACCTAATTGCCATGCATAAAGAAGTGTCTCTAGTGAGGGAGGAACTGGCTGCAATGAAGCACACCTCTTCTAGGATACAAACTGAACAAAGTCCACCACCGCTCCCACAAAGAATCAAACGCCCCAGGAACAAATGGAGCACAGTAGGTTCTGGTAGATTGCGACCTGTAACACAGAGACATCCTATACATCAAGAGATATCCCTGCACAATACCTTCTCTGCCTTGGCTAATGAGGATGCCCAATCCAAAGAAACTGAAGGGCCCTTAAATGAGTCAGACAATGCCCAATCCCCTGCTAAAGCACCAAATATGAAGAAAACCTCACCAAACAGAAAACTACTACTACTTGGAGATTCCATCATCAGAGGCACTAACTTAAGAACACAGTTCAAAGGAGAGAAGATAGTCATGTGCCTACCAGGCTCTTCGGTCAGCAGGAATACAAACCAAGTTGTTGAATTACTTAGCGCAAAAAGTGAACACTCCAAACTTGATGTTATTATCCACTTAGGCACAAACGACCTGGCTAGAAACAATGCCTCTACAGCCCAAAAGGACTTCCAATCTCTGGGACAGAAACTCAAGCACGTTGTTAACACTGTTGCATTCTCAGAAGTTCTACCTGTTCTTGGTAAGGGGACAAAAAGGCTGCATCGCATTAACAGCTTTAATACATGGCTCCAGACCTGGTGCAAACAAGAAGGATTCAGATTTATTGGCAACTGGGACAACAGATGGACCAACAAGAGACTATACTGTGCTGATGGACTACATCTCTCTGTCGCAGGGAAAAGAATCCTAAGTGAAAAATTCAGGCAGTATGTGGATATGCATTTAAACTAGGAAAAGGGGGTGACGGATGTGGAAGGTCAAGACCGGCACGCCACCCCCTGCAAAAGCAGAATAATATCAGAAACAGCCACACTTTTAAACCACACATCACAAACAAGTGGGAAGATGTGGGCAGAACAAAATCAATGCAAAATACACACAAGCCAGGTAAATGCTGGAAAGCAATGAGCACAAATGCTCGAAGCTTAGCCAACAAAATTCCAGACCTGGAAGCCCTAATGGTGGAAACGGATTTGGACATTGTGGCCATTATAGAAACATGGTTTAATGAATCACATGATTGGGATATAGCCATAGCTGGCTATAATCTATTCAGAAGAGACAGAGAAAATGGAAAAGGAGGAAGAGGAGGAGTAGCCTTGTATGTCAAAAGCAATATTAAAGCTACTGAAATGCAGGGGACATGGGGAAAAGAAGAAGCGCTCTGGATTGCGTTGGAAAGAGGAGATGGCACTGTCATCCATATTTCTGTAGTCTACAGACCTCCGACTCAAATTGAAGAGAGAGATAATGAATTGATTATAGATATTGCCAAGATAGCAACAAAGGGGGAAGCGATCATATTGGGTGACTTTAATCTACCTGATGTGGATTGGATTACTCCTTCTGCACATCTGGAAAGAAGCAAAAAAATTGTGGATGCTCTCCAAGATGCATTATTTAGACAAATGGTGATGGAACCAACCAGGGAAAACTCAACACTGGATGTAGTGCTCACAAACGGTGATAGTGTGTCGAATGTCTGCGTGAGTGCCCCTGTGAGCAACAGCGACCATCACACGGTATGGTTTGAGATAGAAGCCATGGTACAGGCCAATCATAGCAAGCTCAAAGTCCTAAACTTCAAATACACTGACTTCAATAAAATGGCAGAGTACTTTTTTTTTTTTTAATTGAAAATTTCATCATAACTTACAAATGCAAGCAAAAAGAAACTTTAGATGTTCCATACAAGCAAATATTAAACAAAAATAAAACAACTGACAGCAATACATTGCCTTAGCCCACAATATGGGGAGATATTAAAAAAGGAAAAGGAAAAAGGAAAAAAAAATAGAGCAAACTCTAAATCCTGGCAGCCTTAAACTAACCCACCCAACTCCAGTTACTTATTGCCATGTCGCTCCTTAAAAGACAAAAATACCTCAAGCTGAGAAGGATCAAGAAAAACAAACTTTGAACCCTGAAATGAAACCAAACTTTACAAGGGTATCTAAGAAAAAATGTAGCGGAAAGAGCGACCGCCCTAGGTTTAAGGGCCAAAAAGGCCTATCTCCTAGTTTGTGTCGCTTTACAAATATCAGGAAACATTTGAACCTTAGCACCACAAAACGGAACTAACATATTCTTGAAGTAATTACGAAAAACAAGCATTCTATCCTGGTCTGAGACAAAAGAAACCACCAAGGCAGCTCTTGAAGCAATATTATCTTGGGAGTCCTCTAGGAATTTGGTAAGCTCTAGGCAATCCTGGCCTTGGACCTCATCAAACCCCCTCAGAGGACCCGCAGACAGCCTCCTACCAGTTAGGTAATAAACCTTAGAGAGGGCAATGGAGTCAGCCGAAGCTAATCCCAGAACTTCTCTAAAATACTTTCTCAATAGAATTTCGGCAGAAAGCAAGTGACATAAAGGAAAGTTTAACAATCGAATATTTTTTGCGCGAAACATATTGTCATACTGTTCCATCTTATTATGCAAAACAAACTCTCTTTTATATGGGAAGAATTAACAGCTTTAAGAGCCTGACACTGGCTTTCACAGTTAGCAACCTGAGTGGAAATATTCCCCACATTATCCACCTCAACCAACCGAGTGGTAATCTTGGAAGAAAAACCACAAAGTTGTATAACAGTAGGTACTAAGGTATTTTCAATACGAGTTACCACTCTCCAAATGTCGGCCAAGGTGACCTGATTATCAGGCACCACCCTGGCCTCACCTGGGACAGGTACCCATACAACTGGTTTCAGCTTTTCCCCAACATCTATCGGGGTACTCTGCTGAAACCGAGTACCCTCAAGGGCAGACAAGGGTGGGGATGTATATACTTTAAAAGGTGATGACCGGTCCGGGGAGCTCAGAGACACCGGAGATGAACGAAGTACAAGAAAGTCAGGATCAAGTGAAACATTGGTGCTAGTCAATACCTTAACATGTTTGTCCATGGGCCCCACAGGGACCTCAGATTGCGCCGCTGGCAAGATCTTCTTCTTCCTTTTACCCATCTAATCGCCACCACCGAAGCTCATCACCTGGTCCTGCTCTCCTGCGGTGCTCCAAGAGGGCTCCCAAGGGGCCTAAAATGGCAGAGTACTTAAAGGAGGAGATGACGGGGTGGAAGGAGATAAAGGAAGTGGAATTGCAATGGGCTAAACTAAAGGAGGCAATAAAAGGGGCAACCAATAAATATGTAAGAAAAGTAAATAAAAACAAGAGGAGAAGGAAACCTATTTGGTTTTCCAAAGAGGTGGCTGCTCAAATAAAGGCAAAAAACACAACTTTCGCAAAATTCAAAAGCTTGCAAACAGAAGAACACAGAAATGAATACAGGATCCAACTCAAAGAGTCTAAAAGAGTAATAAGGATAGCAAAATCAAAGGCAGAGGAAAAGATGGCTAAAGATGTTAAAGGTGGCAACAAAACTTTCTTCAGGTATATTCAGGAAAGGAAGAAGATCAGAGTTGGAATTGCAGGACTCAAAAGTGCTGGGAAAGGACTCGTGGAAAGTGACACTGAAAAAGCGAAATTGCTAAACAAATACTTCTGCTCTGTTTTTACTAAAGAAGATCCTGGAGATGGACCAGCTGTGACTCCCAAATATAAAAATGGGAATGAAGTAGATACCACACCATTCACAGAAGATGAGGTGTTAGAACAACTTGCTAAACTGAAAGTGGACAAAGCCATGGGACCGGATGGGATACATCCCAGGATACTGAAAGAGCTCAGAGAGGTTCTTGCAGGACCGTTAAAGGATGTCTTCAGCAGATCCTTGGAAACAGGAGAGGTTCCTCAGGACTGGAGAATGGCTGATGTCGTACCTCTACACAAATGTGGTAACAGGGAAGAAGTGTCAAACTACAGGCCCGTGAGCCTTACCTCGGTGGCGGGAAAAGTAATGGAGGCGCTCCTGAAAGAGCGAATAGTGAACTTTCTCAAAACCAACAGGATGCAAGACCCGAGGCAACATGGTTTTACCGAAGGACGGTCTTGCCAAACAAATCTGATTGAGTTCTTTGACTGGCTGACCAAGGAACTAGATCAGGGGCATGCGATGGATGTCATCTACCTGGATTTCAGCAAAGCCTTTGATACTGTTCTTCATAGGAGGCTTGTCAACAAACTCAGTAGTTTGGGGATGGGTCCCAAGATGGTAAACTGGATTAGAAATTGGTTGACTGACAGACGACAGAACGTGATTGTACATGGAGCTCACTCGGATGAGATGAAGGTGATTAGCGGGGTGCCCCAGGGTTCGGTCCTGGGCCCGGCACTGTTCAATGTATTTGTGAGTGACATTGCTGAAGGACTGAATGGAAAAGTCTGTCTTTTTTGCAGACGACACAAAAATTTGCAACAGAGTGGACTCCCCCGAGGGAGTGGCCAACATAAGGAAAGATCTACAAAAGCTGGAAGACTGGTCTAATGCTTGGCAACTACGATTTAATGCGAAAAAGTGCAGTGTCATGCACTTGGGTAGCAGAAATCCAAGGGAAATGTACGCGATAGGGGGCGAGAGGTTGGTATGCACGGTTCAGGAGAAAGACCTTGGTGTGATTATCTCACATGGGACAAACACAGTGGATCCCTTTACAGCAATAGGATAAAAGCAAAATAAACGGTACCATCTAACTTCTGAACCATATAACGTCTCAACAAATATATAACGTCTTAACAAATAGGGGTGTCCTACCTGGAGTGGTGGGTTTACCCCTAAACAAAGACATGGGGAGGGGTGGCCTGCACAGAGTGACACGTGCACCTACTCTTGCCATCTTGCTGGGCAGACTAGATGGACCATGCTGGTCTTTATCTGCCGTCATTTACTATGTTACTATGTTTGGCAATTACGATTTAATGCAAAAAAGTGCAGTGTCATGCACTTAGGTAGCAGAAATCCAAGGGAAATGTACGCGATAGGGGGTGAGAGGTTGGTGTGCATGGTTCAGGAAAAAGACCTTGGTGTGATTATCTCTGATGATCTCAAGGTGGCAAAACAGTGCGACAAGGCAGTGGCAAAAGCCAGGAGGATGTTGGGCTGCATACAAAGAGGGATTACCAGCAGAAAGGAAGAGGTACTTTTGCCACTGTACAGGTCACTGGTGAGGCCTCACCTGGAACACTGTGTTCAGTTTTGGAGACCAAATCTTGCAAAAGATGTAAAAAGACTGGAAAGTTTTCAGAGGAGGGTGGCCAAAATGATTTGGAGCCTGTGTAAGAAACCTTATGAGAAGAGACTTGAAGACCTAAATATGCACACTTTGGAGGAGAGGAGGGATAGAGGAGATATGATTCAGACCTTTAAATACTTAAAGAGGACGATGAACAAACAAACCTCTTCCAAAGACGGGGAAGCTGCAAAACTAGAGGGCATAACATGAAGCTGCAAGGTTGAAAATTGAAAGGCAATGTCAGTTAATATTTTTTCACTGAAAGGGTGGTGGATGCTTGGAATGCTCTCCAGAGGGAATTGGTGGGGGCAAACATGGTGACGGAATTCAAAACAGCATGGGACAAGCACAGCGGATCCCTTTACAGCAACTGGATAAAAACAAAATAAACTGAATCATCTAACTTCTCAACAAATAGGGGTGTCCTACATGGAGTGGAGGGTCCACTCCTAAACAAAGCATGGGGAGGGGTGACCTGCACAGAGCGTCAGGTGCACCTACTCTTGCCATATTGCTGGGCAGACTGGATGGACCATGCTGGTCTTTATCTGCCGTCATTTACTATGTTACTATGTTACTGTTTTTCTTTCATTGCTGGCTACTTAAGTAGGTTTCATGGCCCCTGGAGCTGAACTGACTAGAGCTCTTTACTAAAGCTGAACGAAACAAACAAAATGATTGAAAATTAACGAAACTGCTTCTGTTTTACCTTGACCTTCAAAGTAGGGATTGAGAGCCCTGTCAGGACAATGGGGCATCCTGAGCCAGTAGTTACGAGATTGCAACTTGAAAATGATTAAATCCTGAGTTAATAAGAAGGTAATCCTGCCTGGTATATGTTATGTGTCTGTTCTTTGTCTTTGACTGCGTATGCTATCAAGCAAACTTAAAAGTTAAAAGGGGATTTTATATATTGTGGCAAGCACCTCATAGAGGGCATAATTATTGTTCATATATTACAGAAACACAAAGAGCTGTAACTATAGGTTTATTTAGAATTTAATCTGCAGTTGCCTTGAAGGACAGAAGACAGACATACTGTTTACTTTGCTGTCTGTGTTTAAGATAACATCAAGGTTGGCTGTAACCCTTAGTAATTTACTTTAAAAATAACTCATTGTTTTCAGATCAGTTTGATACTAGTCTCAGGTATTATCTATAAGGTTTTAATTTGAATGTGACAAAGTACTAGCATTTTGGTTAAAAATATAAAAAGGGGAGTATTTGTATTCCAGATATCCACCAACCTTTTCATGAAAAAGTATCAGTTTCATGTCATTTGAATGCCTGTTTCCTGAACTGTAAGATTTAAGGTAATTACTTTGCATTGTTAAGCTCAGTGCTGATGACTGATGAACAGGACAGTAACACCATAGGCATTAACTACACCGATCTTTACAGTTTTATTTGTTACAATATTGGGTTTTGGGATAAATTCACCTGTTTTCCTGTATTTGAATTTTACGTGTTGGTGTCCAAAGAAAAAGTGTATTTTGTTTTGAAAGCTTTTTTATCTCAGTTTCAGGAGTACAGTTCCTGAGTGCTGTGAGATATTAATTTTCTTTAGTTTATATACTTGCACTTATGTTACCAAATACACTTGTTGTAGCAGTACATTATGTAGTGATCCAGTACACACTCAGCAATTACAAGATGAGTAAATATTACTGTTTCTTTTGAACTTGCATTGCCCTTAAGTTTGCTGGAATTTTGGGACAGAGGCTGATCCGAATAGAGTACATTTAGTGTAAAGATGGAACTGAGTTCCCAGAAAAAATGAGGATATTTGTAAAGTTATTTACAAATAAAACAATAACATTAACTTGAGTTAATTGGACAAAACAAAATCTTGCTTGTCAGCAACGATCCAGGAGAGGTTTGGGAAAAAGAATCAGAGAGAGAGAGAGAGAGGCAGAAGGTGAGGCCACAGCCTAGGAAAAGACAATAAATGTGCTGCTTCGAGTGTGATTATCTGGGCCACCGGAATTTTGACTGATCTAAGACTTCTTGAGGACCCACAAGGCCTGAAGAACATGAACCTTGTATATTTATGCCTCGGCAGAGACATGAATAGGCAGGGGAGAGTAGGCCAAGAAGAACCCGAGGAAGTATCGCCAAGAGGCCCAACCACAAATGCAAATGCCTTGTACCTTCTTAGGCCTCTCACCTCAAAAGGATCTCTTTTGACACCATAATTAATGAGTAGCTTATATAAATCCTTGTGGACACTGCAGTTACAAGATCAGTCCTCAAATGTTTTGAGTTTCCTACAGCACTCTCACTGGGAACAGTGTATACGATAGACTCTAGTCACACCTGAGAGATATGTGGCCGTCCTGTTAGAAGCCATACTTCTTCCTATTGGGATTGATGTTATAAAATGTTGCAAAATAATAGTTTTATATTGTATTTAGAAAGAGCACATGTCCACTTAGTATTGGACCAATTAAGTTAGTGGGAAAGGGACACTGTTTACTCATACTGTTATGAGAAGAATCTAAATTTATATTTTCTGTCTACCATCTGTTTACAACAATACTAATTGTTTAACAGTTGTTTGATGTTCTTAGCAACCTTGCCAATTAAGGATACATTAGTATGGTATAAAAACATGAAAAAGACCTATGTATGCAGTTGGTGGAATGATGCAAGTGATGAAAAAGTGTTGTGGAAAGGTGTTGTGAGGGATGAAGTGGGATATTAAAAGGAAGGACTCTGATTGACAGTAAATTGATGAAGGTAATTTAATAATGTGAAGTGATGTATCTGCCTAATGAATATGTAAACGAAAAAATGATGAACACTTTATTCAGCTATGCCGTCTCCAGAATCTTCAATTCAGGAAGTCATCTAAGCCCCAGCACATACTCAACAATTGGAAATAGACACCTGGAGACAGGCTAGGTGCACCTTGCACCCTAATGAGCTTTGGAAAACCCACATTGGCCATGTGGTACTTCCAGATGCTTTTTTGCCTCATTTTGCCTCTGTATGTCCTGGCCAGGCATGCAAGGGCAAAGGGGGATGATTTGATGACTAATTCTCACAAAACTGGTATAATTCTAAGCTTGCCAAAATTGCAGAACACGTGTGTGCAACTTGTCTGATCTGTAAACATGTAAAGATCAGTCAAGGGCACAATGGAATATTTCCTACCAGCAAATGAATCTCCAGTGATAGAGAGACAAGGGAGTTTATCAAACTGCGAGACATTGACACCATAAGGGATAGTTACTGGTAGACCACTAAAAGTTTATAAAGCAATATTTATAGGATATGATCTTAGTAAATATGGATGAAATTAAGTTTGTCTCATTGTAAAATCTAATCTAAAATATTTAGTCTTTTCATTTAATATTGGTTGCTGCTCTTCTGAATGAGGCCTGGAGACATGTCTCAACTGCAATCCAGAGATTCCAGCAGAGGGGATTGGCCAGAATCCAGATGGAACAGACCATCCCAAGAACTCCTAACTACACACCGCAGAAATGTGTGAAGGAGTCCCTACCTGGATCCGTGTGTCACATTGAAAAAGGGCCAAGATATCCACCTATGAGAATGAGAGGTTCAACTTTTGGGAGAAACCGAACTTAAACTTCAGAGAAAGGTGAAGCACACTACGAAGTTCTGAAGAACTGCTGAGCAGCAGGACCAAATTATCTGAAAATAGGAAGAGGACTATTAGACTGATTGGGGGCTTTTGTGAATGATTTTTTGTCTTATGTATTGTTATCCTTATGTATTGTTATCCTTTCATTATTGTTTCCTTGGAAAATAACTGTAATCCTAGTATCTCAGATTTTTTCTGCTGAACAACATGTGCCCAATTGCTCGTTTCACCTGTTCCCCAGATCTTAGTTATTGCTGTGGCTTCTCTTTCTCCTGCTCATACTGCTTTTTTAATCCACAGGTGGTCAATAGTGCAAACGTTTGAGTAAAATATCCAAGACCATATTCGTAGCTGGTGGAGGAAGAAGTAGTTGCAATATGATTGAGGTTGTTAGTCCCTCACCACTTGCTCCACTACCCTCTACATGTAGCTAGTAGATTGAAATCCATGGGGCAGATATACAGTAGAAAAAGTCCTGAATATGCAGGTGAAATGAGAATTGATAGAGAATTGATAAAGGTAACTGAGATCTACAAGCCATTTGGCTTCGGCAATTGCAATGCCGGTGAGAACGGTACCAATTTACACCATGACGTCTTGTCCCCTCAAGCATTTACCTTAATGTTATGTTTTATCCACTATGTTTTAACCTTATGAAATTGTATTCTCACTTATTGTATTTCCAAATGAACTACAAAGGCAGTTCAGTCAGTGCTTACTACAATACCCTTGCTGATCCACGGGTGGACTGTATTACTAATTAAAAACTTATTTGGATGAGCAAGAAATATTGAACTTTTGAGCCATCCTGTGAGAAATCATGCTGAGCCAGAGCCATCCTGTGAGGAATCATGCTGAGCCAGCTGTCTACTAGCTTACTAGCCAGGAGACAGAAGCTGTGGGGAGTGACTGACTAGAATTGTGTATTAACTCGGAGAACAAACAGAGGCTGGGAGCAAACAAAGGCTGGAGAAGGACTGGTCATTACTGTTGAACAAAGGTGTATGGGCTGGAGAATATCTGTAGAGAATGGCTCATGTGAGGAGTCATGTGGTCACTCCAGCTGCAACACACTTATAGCCTATATATAGAGAGAAGATATCTGCTTGGCCAGGCGCATGCCAACGCATGAAGAATCCCAGACTTTTCTACAGCCTTCGCTGAGGCTCTCCTAGCTGATGATGGCAGTTTGGTGACGCATTGTTCTGTTCTTGTAAGGGATAGGGAGCTTGGAGATGGAATTTAATTGTTTGATTGTCATTGTAATGTCACTAACTTATTGTCAAGCTAATTGTCATATTAAATACCATGCATGAGTGGTTGAATGATCTTGAATTTAATAGAATCCTAAGCAATATAGGCCAGTTGCAGAGGAGATTCCTGCAGGAACCACATCAGGTCCTCAAACAAGTCATCCGTTGCCAATCTAGAGCCACAAGGACAGTCTAATCCAGATGCATTGTATGCGATGAAGTACATGTAACATGAGCAGACACAGAGGAAAAAACGAAAAAAAAACAGAAGGCAGTACTTTGGCCAGAACTGAATTAGAGCGTCGATGCCCTCAGATCCTGCTTCCCTGCGGCAACTCAAGAATTTGTATGCTTTGGTATTGGATTGGATCAGATAGCCATCGGGTCCATTTTGGGACAGCCCAGGAGGAACAGAATTTGCTGAAATGCCACCTGACTTATCGCCTATTCCCATTGAGGGAGTGGCAACTGAGGAATTCTGCCTCAATGTTGTCTATTCTGGTGATGTGTTGCGCCAGCAGAGCTTAGAGATTCCTTTCCACGCAGAAGAATGGGAAAGTCATCTCCAGGGCCACTCTGGCAGTCTTTGTGCCCCCCCCCCCCATCTGTCAACTGCCATACACCAGCACCGTAGCATTGTCTGAGTACGAGGGTAGAGCGGTCCAGGTGACTAGGGTCCAGCAGTGCAAAAGGGCTAGACAAATGGCCTTTGTCTCAAGATGGTTGATGTTCCATACAGCCTCCCAGAAGATCCAATGGCCCTGAGCTGTTTTATTTTCACAATGGGTTCCCCAGCCAAACAGATTGGCATCTGTCAAAGGAGAAGCCATAAGTGATTGTTCAGTGGTATACCCTTCCTCAGATGCTGTGGGCTGCTGCCACCACCACATCCAGATTCTGGACACCACATCCAGATAGAGGGGAAGCCTGGCCTCGAACCTCTGACAGCTTGGAGATCAGAGTCAGCAAGGACTTCGGAAACAGCCTCATATGGGCTTGTGCCTACAGCACCATCTCGATTGCCACCGCCATCAAATCAAGAAGCTGTAAATAATCCCTAACTCTGGGAGCCTGCTGAGATCAGAAGGATGCCAGCTGGGCCAACCACTGTTTCACCCTCTTGTTGGGCAGGAAGACTCTGCCTGCCCTAGTGTTGAAATGTGTTCCCAGGTAGTCCAGTGATTGGGAAAGCTCCAAATGGCCCTTTCCTCGATTGATCATCCAGCCGAAACTCTTCAGAAAATGCATCACATGGGTTGAAACCAAGATGCTTCAGCCTGTGACCTGGCCCAGATGAGACAAACATACAGATATGGATAAACACAAATCCTGTGGCACCTCAGCACAGCCGCTGCCAATACTTTCAAGAACGTCCTGGAGAAGGGCTGATGTGGTACCTCTTCACAAAAGTGGTGACAGGGAAGAAGTGACAAACTACAGACCCGCGAGCCTTACCTTGGTGGTGGGAAAATAATGGAGGCGCTCCTAAAAGAGCAAATAGTGGACTTTCTCAAAACCAACAGGTTGCATGATCCGAGGCAACATGGTTTTACCAAAGGACGATCTTGCCAAACAAATCTGATTGAGTTCTTTGACTGGGTGACCAGAGAACTAGATCAGGGGCATGCGATGGATGTCATCTACCTGGATTTCAGCAAAGCCTTTGATACTGTTCCTCATAGGAGGCTTATCAATAAACTCAGTAGTTTGGGGATGGGTCCCAAGGTGGTGAACTGGATCAGGAATTGGTTGACTGACAGACTACAGAAGGTGATGGCAAATGCAGCTCACTTGGATGAAAGGATGGTGATTAGCGGGGTGCCCATGGTTCAGTCCTGGGCCCAGCACTGTTCAATGTATTTGTGAGTGATATTGCTGAAGGACTGAATGGGAAAAAACTATCTTTTTGCACATGACATGAAAATTTGCAACAGAGTGGATTCCCCTGAGGGAGTGGATAACATGAGGAAAGATCTACAAAAGCTGGAAAAATGGTCTAATGCTTGGCAGTGACATGCACTTGGGAAGCACAAATCCAAGGGAAATGTATGCGATAGGGGCGAGAGATTGGTATACATGAACCAGGAGAAGGACCTTGGTGTGATTATTTCTGAGGATCTCAAGGTGGCAAAACAGTGCGACAAGGCAGTGGCAAAAGCCAAGAGGATGTTGGGCTGCATACAAAGAGGAATTACCAGCAGAAAGGAAGAGGTTCTAATGCCACTGTATAAGTCACTGGTGAGGCCTCACTTGGAATACTGTGTTCAGTTTTGGAGACCATATCTGGCAAAGAATGTAAAAAGACTGAAAACATTAAAGTTAAAATCTCAGTTTGCTGGCATATCTCCTGAATGCAGAATGCGGTAGCAAGGGCCAGGAACAATGATGACCACAGCTAAATTACATTAACGTAGGCATTAAACTAGGAAGATTATGTTGGCCAAATGCCTATCTGTGGATATCCAAGTTGTTTTCTATAACCAACCTTTTCTTCAGTTTTTTTTAAATAAATGTTTAAGCTTATATGACATTTTCTAGCCTTTACAGAATGGTCACAAATTCTTCTCTCCACTTTCAACATTTTTAGAGCTATGACTCTCTGAAGTTTGGATGGAGGAGAAGGGAAAAAAGCCTTCATTTTTTGACAAGCCAGAAACTCGCTGATAGTAAGCAATACGATCGATGGTCCAACAGTACCAATATCATTAGACTTTTCTGTCCAACCACTGGAAGTGCAATGGTAGTCAAGGTGAAAACGAATTGCTACTAGATGGCTGGAAAGAGCAAGAGAGGTTTTTATGATTTTTTAGAGTTGGGTCTATGATCCCACTGGTTGTCACTAAGGTGCTCCATTTTGCATAATCTTTTATGGAAAGGCAAGTAATCAACTTAAGAAATAACATGAATGACTAAGAAGCCTTAAGATGATTAATACCACTTTTAAAAAAAAGACTCACTCTTTCCTCTGGTCTCTCATTGTCTAGATTGTTTTTTAAACCACAGGGTGCTTTATAACTGTTCAGATTTCCCACTCTGACAAGACAAGCACATTGACAACCCACCTTCCCCCTCCATCACAATATACAGAAAGTTTTCAAACTTGTTAGTCTTCTTTCCTTGATTCCTGTTAGACCAGTCCAAATAAGTAGGTTATTCAACCCAGCCAGCAGATGGATGCAGAGAAAGACAAATTTCAGTGCCTGTGTAAGTATAGTGCAGCAATGGAATTTGCCAAAGTAGAGACATAAATTTAAAAAAAAAACCTCACATAAATAACGTGAACAATATAGACCATAACAATACTTCCACTAAATTAAAGAAATTATACTCCCCTCCCCAAGTGAACAATCCAATTGCCACTTTGTACTCAAATTCTTCAAGACAGACAGTTGAGAAGGCATCAGGAAAACCTGACCCACAGTTCATTATAGCCTAGAATTTAATCAAGCCCATACAAGAAGGCCAGGAAAGAGGTTTTGCATTGCTCCAAGAAGCAAGTAGTTCATCAGTACTCGAAAACCCTCCAGACTAATGTAGGCCAAAGACATGGAGGTGCTGAGCCTTAAGGAGCGTAACTACCACAGCCAAGAAGTAACCCTTGTACATTAGCTTATGCCTCTCAAGGGCCAGGCCATAAGTGAGAAGGACATGTAATCCTCCATGAGAAGAGAGTCATGTCACAAAATGCTACGACTCTATGGAAGCTGAAGCAGGGACCCCACCAGGTACACCAGAAGATCTTCATGCTATGACCTGCACAGCAAATTAAGTAGCGGTGATGTCGTCACTGGAAGTTTCTAGTTCATTCTCTGTCTCCACATCTGCTGGCAGGGAGACATAACCACCTTGCCTGGGCTAATCTAGCAGAACAATCTAGAAAAGCGATGTGAAAGGTCCAAAAAATGGAGTGAAGTAAAGTAAGATCTACATGGAAGAGCAAACATTCTATTGCAATATTCTACAAAACAAAACTTAAAGGAAATTGATAAAGATGTCACAGACACCAAGCCAATAATGAAAATATGTAGAGGTATAACAGGATAAGTGTTATTGAGCTTGATAAAGATGACGATGTTGTCAAGATTCTAAATGAGATATTCGGAATATATATAACATGATGATATTACTTTTTATAGAGCACCCAGTACTGGTGAATCTCAGCGCTCTAAATAATGGCTGTTGGGCCACTGTGGCTTGCTTTTTTATTTTTTATTTGGAGACAAGTAAATTCTCCTTAGACAGGAAAGGTAAAAAATCTATCAAGTTGTATCGTACTCTGGAAAGAAGGACAAATTTGATTCTTTAACTTGTGAGGAAGAAGTTGATTTGTTATTGGAGGCTTCCTTTTTCAATTCTGTTTGAAGTACTATGGAAATGACTACAAGATCACTAAGCTGGATGATTGGTAGAAGGCAGTGGAACAGAGGTTAGAAAAGGCAACAGAGAGGCTCATCATTTTCAAAAGGAATGCGTTTAGATAATACCTTGAAAAAAATAAAAACAGAAGAAGGATAGATTTTCATTTCTGAAGCTGCCAGAACAAGAAATCATGTTTTCTGCAAATCGATGCTGACAATATATACATGGTGCAAATATAAACACAACCAGGGTCATTCTGAGGCATGTCCATCTCCTGGGAAAGTTAGACGGGGGCGGGAAAGGGGTGGATCGGGGGCGGGGTTATGGTAGGCAATGGGCAATCATCAGCCCCATAGGTACAGGGCCAATTCCAATGCTGGCCTTGTACGTCCGGGGCCGACAGCTTTAACAGGGAACTTATTCCATCTCGGAGGTGGAATAAGTTCCCCTAGTCAGCAGGGGATGGCAGACCAAGGGCCCAGAGTGGGCAGGAGGGGCCAGAGGATATTCCCCGTGGCTTGACCCTGGCCTTGGGAGGCCAGAGCAGGGATCGGGCTGCAGGGAAAGCACAGTTACTTACCTGTAACAGGTGATCTCTGGGAACAGCAGGAATTAGTCTTCACATATGGGTATGTTGGTACCGACGGAGCCTGCACGGGAATGCTCCCCAGCATCCAATCAGAAAGCTTTTGGGAGCATCCCTCGCGCCTGCGCGGTGACGTCCCACCTTTCCCACTGCCTCTCCTCAGTTGAGTTTCATAGCTGAGACAGAAGGAGAGAAAGAGGAAAGGAGATAGATAGATACAACTCCTAGGGGAGGTGGGTGGGTTGTGAAGACTAATTCCTGCTGTTCCCAGAGATCACTTGTTACAGGTAAGTAACTGTGCTATCTCCAGGAACAAGCAGGAATGAGTCTTCACATATGGGGACTCCCTAGCTGTGGGTGTCAGGGGAGATCCCATAAAATGTGTATCCCTGGACAGGACGGCATTTTCCAAACCTGGATCCCCGGCATCCCCTGAGGGATGGGGGGTAGGAGTTGAATAGAGAAGAGCTGCAAGGAACAGCAAATCTAAAGACTACAGGAGAGAGGAGTCTTTAGAATGTATGTCAAGTATCATTAAAATATTTAATGAACTAGTACAATATAGAGCTTACCTACTGGATTGTAGGAAGTAGAACTGTGATGGAGTGTACTGTAGATGCAGGAGCGGAATCTTCAAGGTAACTTCACAGCAGTGAGGATGAAGTTCCAAACCTGGAATGGGCAGGTGACCCAGGTGTCAACTGGGGCAGGAGAAGAACGGCAGGTCTTCAATGGAAAGCTTTATGGGAAAAAGCTGAAAACTCTTTTAGGTACAGAGTTATTAACATTGAGGACTAAAAGAAGAAGACTGACCGATCTGGAGAATTAGCCCAGTCCGGAAGGGAAGAGGGGGTATGAAAAAAAGCCCCTATTCCCAAGGAGAACAGAAGTGTATTCAGAAATACTGAAGATGTACACTGTCATTCCTAGCTGGTAAGAGATAGGAAGACAATGAAGTTTGATACTTCATGGATAGGGAGATCTATAACAAAAATAGAAGCTGTTGACGTCACAGCAGTAATTGTGTGTATAACCGCTCCCACTTACTGAGCCGTATGAGAATAGGCAAGTTGACTGTCTGGACCCCTTAAGAGGGCAAAAGCTTTATAGCACAGTTAGGGAGATAGTAGGTGATACCTAGTGTCCTTTGGACATCTCCCAAAGGGCACATATATATATATATATATATATATATATATATATATATATATATATATATATGGAGATACATACATATCTCTATATATGTGCAGATATGTCCAGAGATGTGATATATATATATATATATATATATATATATATATATATAGAGAGAGAGAGAGAGAGGTATATAGATATAGATATAGATGGGCATGGCTTATGCCCATGCAGATTACAAAAATATGTATGTATAGGACATATACAGACATGAATATAAGTCTGAGAATACATGCCTGCAACTGAGCCCCACAAAAACATTCACATGGGGAATGTGATGGGAAAAGATTCATCTAATAATAAGGGGTTGAAAACCACCTGAAGATAAATAGAGAATCTATTTCCGTGGTGCAGGAATGTATTTCAGTGGAATAACCATTATGGTTGCGTGAAAAACAGAGGATAATACAGTCTGGTAAGAGCATGTCAGGAGTACTTGAGGACTCTGACATGTCCACAGGACAAGAAACGCATAGACTAAGACACCTGGATGACCCAGCCAAGGGACTCAGGGGTATCATGTACAGTAAAAGAGTATGCGTTGTCCAAGTGGAGTAGAAAAGATAATACCAAGCTGTAAGGAAAAAAGGGGTAGATTCCTGCCAGATTGGGAACTCCTTGGACATTCACGCAGGAAAAGCTTGTCTTCTGTATCACAACAGGAGACAAGAGGGTATAAAGAACCTATATAGCCATGGAATGACTATATAAGCTTTTTCTATTATATGGAAAACCCTCAGAGACAAAGTTCAATGCTCTACAGCAAGGGCCCATAGTAGAAAGCTTCTCTGAAGATTGCAGAGAGCATTGTGCAGGAGAATTATGAGATAAACTCAGATGTGTTGCCACATCCTAGGTAAGGATATGGCTAGAAGAAAATAACCTGCAGTGAATAGTATCATGCAAGATAGTTGAAAGTAGCTTGCAAGAAGCATTAAAGAAAGCACTGGAACTTCTGCATGCACAGCAACTGAACAAAAGAACAGAGGGGATTCTCCTGTATGAAAACAGAGAGAAAACAGACAAAGGGAGCGGAGATATTCCCGTCCCTGTCTGATGAGTTGTTCAAAGCATGCATTGAAGGATAACAAAAAATCTACACTGGAAAGAAAGAGATGTGTTTCAGTATGGTACCCACTCAAGCAGGGGAACCCCTGGAGAGAGGGGGTTGGAAAGGTGACGTACCATATGGTAAGTCAGCTGAAGGAAAAAATGTCCATGTGGGGACAGAAACTATCATGGGATAATTGTAATCTCCCTTTATGATAAAAAGAAAGGGAGAATTCTGTAACCCATGGACAAAAATATCCTAACAGTTTAGCATACTGAAAAGAAAAACCAGTGTAGGGTTTGAAGAATAACTTCTGGTAAGAAGAAGTTAACTGTAGATTGCAACATACAGGAACCTATGGTTGCTGGCTATGATTAGCCTGGTTAGAGTCTGGAGACTTCAGACGAGGATGAGATGTCCCTTGCTTGGGTACATCTGGAGGATGGGCAGAAGAAGGATGAAACTTTCTTTTCCTAGGGAAATAATGTTTGGTAGGACATTTCCTACGCCCTGGGGAAAAAGAAGGCTTAGGACGGTTTCCAGAACTAGGAAAGTCAGTGGAGCAATGAGCAACCTGACGTAAAGCCTCTCTATTGAAGAGATTTTCTCCAGTACAAGGAGAATTACCCAGTGTATGTTGTGCCCATCTGCTCAAGTCTGAAGCCTGCAGCCAGGCTGTACGACGTGCTCCAATGGCAATAGCAGAGGATCTGCTAACAGACTCAAAAGAGTCTAGAGAAGCACGAGAAAGGAACCAAGAGATATTCCTGCTATGATTAAGAAGCAAGGAATAGTCAGAGGCCTTAGGTTCTGACAAAAAAGGAGACAAAAGAGATAATTTCTCTGTGACCTCCTGAAGTGTCAGACTCAAATAAAAAATATATGAAATAATTCTTGAAGCCAGCATAGAAGTTTGGAAGGTTTGACATCCAAAGGCATCAAGTGCTTTAGATGCACGACCTGGCAGATAAGAAGAATGCTTCTTCTTGCTTCTCACCTTCCTCATTGCTGATTCCACTACTATGGAATGATGTGGAAGTTGGTTTTTCTGAAACCCTGGAGAGGGAGGTACCTGATACAGAACGTTAATGGCTGTAGAAGGCAAAGGAACCTTTAAGGGTGATTCCCATATCCTCAGAAGAAGATCCTGTAAAGAATGATGTAAAGGAAGCATTATATTTTCCTTTTCTGCAGGATCTTGGTCAAGAGAAAAACCAGGAATAGGAATGGCAAGAAAGGTTGCCATGTCAAGGAGAAACTTCTGAAAAGAAGGATTTCCAATAGGAACTAATCCTGGGCAAGCTGAGGTTGAAGGAGCAGCTTGAGCACCAGAAGATATACTGGACTGGTGCAGAAAAAGAATCCTGCTCGATGGACAGTGATACTGACAGTTCTGATTTGAGGCAGTTAGTACTGCATCGTCAGTGCCTGGTATCGATTCCAAACTAGGCATAGAAAGGATCGATGGCACCGATGGAACTGCAGGAATCGACCCCGACACCGGTATCGGTATCGGAGACGATAATGTCATCGAAGCAGTAATCGGGGGCTGCTGAAGCGGTACCGAGGTAACCAGAGAGCCTTGGTGAATATCCTCGGTACTGCATAGCCGGAAACGATATGGATCGGTTCCGAAACGCGTCGGTACCAAGTCATCTAGACTGGATATCGATTCTAGACTCGGCATCGAAGCGAGCGAGTCTATCAATGCATGTCTAGAAGGTACCGACGTTGGTGGTGGTATCGGCGATGCCGATGCATGAAAGTCAATTGGAATCTCATCGAACGGCACCGAAGGTACCGAGGACGTTCAAAGACGATGCCCGGTGAAGAGAGGAACACTCGACACCGGCACCGATGTCGGGGTATCGGTACCGCTCGAAGCCGATACCAACCCCGAGCATGGTGAAGATATAGGAAAGTCAATCTGGGTCGTATCGATCGGCCCCGAAGGTACCGAGGACACCAGATGATGATCCCTGGTGAAGAGTGCAGCACTCGACACCGATGCCGGTGCCGGGTTATCGGTACCGCTCGAAGCGGATACCACCCCCTGGCACGGCTCAGGTATGTTCTGTGAGGGGTGAGCCCCAGGAACAACCTGAAACCCCGTGAATGCTTTGGAGCCCGAAGACTCCCGCCGGGGTTTTATTGCCAATGGGATCTTGAGGGCAAGGCCGGAGCCGTCATCATGCTGTGCATGAGACTCACCCTTCAAGAATTGGCTAGTCTTAACAGACTGTTTGTGGGTTACCTGATCCGGGAGAGAAGAATAAACCGGTGTCCTCACCTCAGGAGGAAAACCGGTATCGAGGGAAACTCGAAAAAGGGAAGGTCTTCTCCCAATAATATAGCCTGAAGTATCAGGGGGAAAAGGGTCAGGACCCAAACAGGTTAGACACCAAGCATTGGAGTCTGTGATAAGGAAGCTTATCATAGCTCAGGTAGGAGCTATAGAAAAGATGATGTGACTCTGAACAAGCAACCTGTCAGTTCTGGTAGAAGCAAGAAAACAGAGTTTTCACATAAAAGACTACCAGTCCCAGAATGCACCAGGTTTCCAGCAGCCATGAGGGAGGCTGAAGTGAGAGAATGTGTGTGCAATCAAGAGAGCTATGAGGTAATCCCTAAGCACTCATCTCAAAGGGCAGGGCCTGATTCAACACAGCTGCGCTGTGTTAGGGAGCAGCACACATTGGAACAGGATAAGAATGGAGCTTATTCTTCAGATAACAGCTACAGAGGGAGGAAGAGATACAGAGACAGCAACGGCTACAAGCACCAGTATCACCTGGAGAAACAGAAGCCAAGCCAAGCAGATAGAGAGAGAAGGAAACTCTCTGGAAGGAAGAGAAGAAAGGCCATTGGAAGGTCTGGGAGATTCCAAGGCAGTACTCATACTGGGAGGTATTCCAAAAGCCAGCAGAGTCCATTGGACTGGATTCAGCCAGAGGAATGGAGTGGCAGAGATAGGAATCACCAGTGGCTACCTGGAAGAGAGAAGACTGCATGTGGAAGGGACTTTCAGACCAAGGCCAGAAGGTATGTGAGAGAAGATCCAGCGTCCAGGGATCAAGATTGGAAGGCTGGACATCAGAATTGGATTACATATTGGCCAGGCTATACAGAGAGGAATAATGATAGCAGGAGAGGCTCAGGTATGAACACTGATCCAGACCCTATCTATAATAGAGAATGGCAGCAAGGGAATAAGCATTCTCATGATAGTGCCTTAATGAAAGACTCATCTGTGCCAATGTATGATATTGACCCTATGATTGTTGATGCAGGGGGAAATACAGCAGATGAAACTATTTACATGGACTGTTCTTTATCTAAATGCTATTGCTAGTTTTCTATGAGAAAACACATCAGCCATCACAAAGAAACCTAACTTTGTTCTTTATTTCCACTGCAAACAGCTCTTAAAGCAGGATTTGGGCTCACACAGTAGCAGCCAGCCAGCTAAAGGCTTTCAGCTGGTCCATTGATAGTAATTAGGGCTGCACCTGATTGTGTGTGTGAGCAAGGGAGAATCACTGCTGAGATCGGCGTGGAAAATAAGCAGAAGTTAACCTAACCAGCAAAGTTTATTCTTTACTTTGTGCCTTTGTATTTGGTAATTACTTGCTAAGAAAACATTAGCTAATTGCCTGACAAGCTGAAGGTTGTTTTCTGGTTTACTTTGTGACTTTTTGTTATCCATTTAAACACTGCAAGCAAGTAACCTCATTTATAGTGCTATCAAGCATACATGTGCTGGGTGAATTAAACCCCATCAATAAAAGAAGTATTTTATTGATCTTACCACTTGGTTTCACAACTCAAATTATTGTCATCAGCTGTGTTTGGGAGTGAATGAACTACAATACCCACAATACCTTGCAAGAATCATATGAATATATGCATCGTCAAGATTGTGTAAGTTCTCACCTTAGGCAGCCGTCTGACAAATGGCGTAGCTGGCAGAATTGCTCTTGCACCAAGAGGATTTACTTGTTGTGGATTACAAATAAAAGTCAAGTTTAAAGCTGTAAGAAGATTTTTTTTTCCCTCGTCTGCACTTTGGAGGAAAAGTGGTTGTTCCAGGAAGCTGTCCCAGAGGAAAAGACCCTGTGCAAAGCTGGATTCATCACTGAGACAAGGTAATATGTACCTGGGCATGTCTAGTGGTGGATGTGTGTAAGCACAGGGGGTAATTGAAAAAACAACAAAAAAAAAAAAACACACCTGGTTGGAAGGTGCTGCTCTTGGGTTTTTCTTTTTTCTTTTCTTGCAGGGGTCAAGATGGATCCGACGGAGATGGCTCAGTGGATGGCAGCCCAATTTAGCAAGCAGCAGGAGCTATCACAGCAGGCCCAGGACACTGCTATGAAGGCCATAATGGAACAGCAGAAACCAGTGCTTGATCTGGTGCAAGCTCTAGTTCAGCTGCAGAGCCAAAGTGGAACAGATGCAAGACCAGCAGTTAGTACTGGTACACCACATATGGACAATGTGGGACTCAATCAAGGGATTGGGGCATTTAATTTTGGGAAATTAACTCCAGAAGATAATGTTGATGATTTTCTAGAGTCTTTTGAAAGAGTGGCACAGGCTTTAGCATGGCCAGAGACCCAGTGGGCAGTAAGGCTGGCAGCCTCATTAACTGGTGAGGCACTAGCAGCTTACAGAGCAATGCCAGCAGCCCAGGCTTTGATTTATAAGGATGTAAAGGCAGCTATTAGAGATCGCCTAGGGTTGTCTATTTCAGAGTATAGGCGAATGTTTAGAGCTGTTACATTGAAAGTGGGTGAGACACCCAGGGCTCTGAGTCAGAGAATCAGAAGTTTAGCTGTAAAATGGTTGGAGCCTGAGCAAAAGACAGTAGAAATGTTATTAGATATTATAATGCTGGAACAATTTATGCTTGGGGTACCTAAAGATTTGAATGTTTTTCTTATACAGCAAAATTGCCAAAATCTTGGAGAGGCAACCATGCTAGCGGAGAGATTCTTGGAAGCCACGCAGGCTTGCCATAGAATGGGTGGCCCTCTAAAGATGGATGCTGAGGCTAGATGTGCTGTATCAGAAAAAAGAATAATTAAGAATGTTTCTGAAAATGAATGTACTGTATCAAACCAGATGACACAGTGGAATAGAAAGAAATGTTTCAAGTGTGGAAAAGTGGGACACTTAGAGAAGAGATGCCAGACACACACTAGTTTAATGGGTCTGGATTTAAAACAGCCCAAGGAAGGATTTCTTTTGATGGTTGATGTGCAAGGAATTACCACAAATGCATTATTAGACTCTGGGGCAGACCAGAGTATGATGTCAAAAAGGCTTTGGAAGAGGATAGAGGCCCAATAAAGATTTGTGCCTAGAACCCCTGAAAGCCAAGTTCACATCAGATGCATTCATGGTGCTGCATCATCATATCCCACCTATAGGCTAAAGGTTAAGTGCCTAGGAAAACAAGAGGAAGTCCTATTAGCAGTGGTGCCTAGGCTACCCTTTGATTTGGTTCTAGGAAGAGACTGGCCAAGATTTAAGCAGGGTCTAGTGGAAGGACTAGGAAAGAAGGAGGGAGAAGGTTTAATGGTAGTAGCTCCCGGGCCTTTATTTGGAAGTCCTCAGACCCCAGCTAAAAAGATGGTTAAGCGTCCAGAGGACCAAGCTACCCCAAAGCAGATATTCGTCCTAAAGTACCATAAGGTCTCTGAGAAGGCCCAAGCTCCTAAGCGGGCAACCCCTCAGTCTGCTGGGTTTGACCTATGCAGCATAGAAAATGTGACTGTACCTAGCCAAGGGAGAGCCCTGGTTGACACCGGTCTCCAAGTGGAAATACCAATTGGATGTTATGGGAGAGTAGCCCCAAGGTCCGGATTAGCCCTTAAATATTTCATCGATGTGGGTGCGGGAGTAATTGATCCCGATTACAGGGGCAATATTAAAGTTCTGTTGTTTAACTTTGGACAGAATGAGTATCATGTGAAGACAGGAGACAAAATTGCCCAATTGATCTGTGAGAGGCTGGGTTTTCCACCTGTGGAGGAGGTCACATCCCTAGAGAATTCTGAACGTGGAGCCAAAGGCTTTGGTTCTACTGATATCAAAGGGGTTAAAAGCTTAGCTGCCACCTGTGCCCGAGAGAGGGAGGTGAGTGAAGAGGAAGATTTGGGACCCCAGGTATCTGATTGTAAAGAAAAATCAGAGCCCCAAATAGGTGAGGACCTGACAATGGTACAACAGGAAGAAATTAGGAAGTTGCTTAAGGAATTCCCAGATGTGTTGACACCCATACCTGGGGAGACCCATTTGGTGGCCCATGAAATAATAACTCCACCTGGGAAATTGGTTCGTCAAAGGCCATACCGCTTGCCTGAAGCCAAAAGACAGGAGGTGGTGGCACAAGTCCAGGAGATGTTGGACATGGGGGTAATAGAGGAGTCAAAGAGTCCCTGGAATAGCCCCATAGTCCTGGTGCCGAAGCCTGATGGATCCTTAAGATTTTGTATTGACTTCCGGCAGGTAAACGCCATATCAGTTTTTGATGCATATCCAATGCCAAGAATTGAGGAGCTGCTAGACCAGCTGGGACAGGCTCAATACTTAACCACCCTTGATATGACAAAAGGATATTGGCAAATCCCGCTCACCAGGGAGTCGAAGCCGAAAACTGCGTTCAGCACCCCCGTTGGCCTTTTCCAGTTCAAGAGGATGCCTTTCGGACTGCATGGAGCAGCGGCTACCTGCCAAAGGTTAGTGGATCAGGTACTTCGACCCCACCAAAGTTATGCTTTTGCATACATGGATGATGTCATAATCCATAGTAACACCTGGGCGGAGCATTTGAAGAGGATCAGGGCAGTCTTGTGCTCTATGAAGCAAGCGGGAATCACTTTAAACCCGAAGAAGTGTGCCTTTGCAAATAGGGAGGTAAAATACCTAGGCCACCTAGTGGGAAGAGGAAAAATTAAACCTCTATTAAGCAAAATAGATAGCATCAGGAATTTTCCTCCTCCAACAACCAAGAAACAACTAAGAAGTTTCTTAGGACTTATTGGATACTACCGCCGGTTTATACCGCAATTCGCAGAGAAAAGTGCCATTTTCACGGATATGCTGCGAAAGAATTGTCCAAACCAGATAAAGTGGACACCAGAAGCTGAAAAAGCGTTTTCAGTATTAAAAGAAAAATTGTGTACAGGACCGGTACTGAAAGGAGTAGACTTCAAGAAACCCTTTCTGGTTCAAACCGATGCATCGGATGTAGGGCTAGGAGCAGTCCTATCCCAGTGCCATGATGGGGAGGAGCATCCTGTGATGTACCTGAGCAGGAAGTTGTCACTGGCTGAACAAAAGTATTCCACGATAGAAAAAGAGTGTTTGGCTATCAAGTGGTCAGTGGAGGCGTTAAGGTTTTACCTTACAGGGAGAAAGTTCCAGTTGGTCACGGACCATGCCCCACTTAAGTGGTTGCAGCAAATGAAGAACCACAATGCCAGGTTGACACGCTGGTACATGGCCTTACAGGCGTTTGATTTCCAAGTTGAACATCGTGCCGGGAAGTTACACAAGAATGCGGATGCACTTTCCCGTATTACGGACTGTAGAGAAGAAGTTTCACCAGTAAAACCAGTCCGTAATAACTTAAGCAGGGGGGTATGTGATAAGGAAGCTTATCATAGCTCAGGTAGGAGCTATAGAAAAGATGATGTGACTCTGAACAAGCAACCTGTCAGTTCTGGTAGAAGCAAGAAAACAGAGTTTTCACATAAAAGACTACCAGTCCCAGAATGCACCAGGTTTCCAGCAGCCATGAGGGAGGCTGAAGTGAGAGAATGTGTGTGCAATCAAGAGAGCTATGAGGTAATCCCTAAGCACTCATCTCAAAGGGCAGGGCCTGATTCAACACAGCTGCGCTGTGTTAGGGAGCAGCACACATTGGAACAGGATAAGAATGGAGCTTATTCTTCAGATAACAGCTACAGAGGGAGGAAGAGATACAGAAACAGCAACGGCTACAAGCACCAGTATCACCTGGAGAAACAGAAGCCAAGCCAAGCAGATAGAGAGAGAAGGAAACTCTCTGGAAGGAAGAGAAGAAAGGCCATTGGAAGGTCTGGGAGATTCCAAGGCAGTACTCATACTGGGAGGTATTCCAAAAGCCAGCAGAGTCCATTGGACTGGATTCAGCCAGAGGAATGGAGTGGCAGAGATAGGAATCACCAGTGGCTACCTGGAAGAGAGAAGACTGCATGTGGAAGGGACTTTCAGACCAAGGCCAGAAGGTATGTGAGAGAAGATCCAGCGTCCAGGGATCAAGATTGGAAGGCTGGACATCAGAATCGGATTACATATTGGCCAGGCTATACAGAGAGGAATAATGATAGCAGGAGAGGCTCAGGTATGAACACTGATCCAGACCCTATCTATAATAGAGAATGGCAGCAAGGGAATAAGCATTCTCATGATAGTGCCTTAATGAAAGACTCATCTGTGCCAATGTATGATATTGACCCTATGATTGTTGATGCAGGGGGAAATACAGCAGATGAAACTATTTACATGGACTGTTCTTTATCTAAATGCTATTGCTAGTTTTCTATGAGCAAACACATCAGCCATCACAAAGAAACCTAACCACATCCCCGAAGCTCTCCCAGGAGGGATTGAGCTCTCCACCAGGACAGCGCCGCCCAGCAGAGTGTTGCCTGACCAATCGGGGCACTCCCAGGCTCCATAAAAGAGCACGGCTGAATCGAGGACTCCCTCTGCATCCCCGAAGCTCTCCCAGGAGGGATTGAGCTCTCCACCAGGACAGCGCCGCCCAGCAGAGTGTTGCCTGACCAATCGGGTCCCTCCCAGGCTCCATAAAAGAGCACGGCTGAATCGAGGACTCCCTCTGCATCCCCGAAGCTCTCCCAGGAGGGATTGAGCTCTCCACCAGGACAGCGCCGCCCAGCAGAGTGTTGCCTGACCAATCGGGTCCCTCCCAGGCTCCATAAAAGAGCACGGCTGAATCGAGGACTCCCTCTGCATCCCCGAAGCTCTCCCAGGAGGGATTGAGCTCTCCACCAGGACAGCGCCGCCCAGCAGAGTGTTGCCTGACCAATCGGGTCCCTCCCAGGCTCCATAAAAGAGCACGGCTGAATCGAGGACTCCCTCTGCATCCCCGAAGCTCTCCCAGGAGGGATTGAGCTCTCCACCAGGACAGCGCCGCCCAGCAGAGTGTTGCCTGACCAATCGGGTCCCTCCCAGGCTCCATAAAAGAGCACGGCTGAATCGAGGACTCCCTCTGCATCCCCGAAGCTCTCCCAGGAGGGATTGAGCTCTCCACCAGGACAGCGCCGCCCAGCAGAGTGTTGCCTGACCAATCGGGTCCCTCCCAGGCTCCATAAAAGAGCACGGCTGAATCGAGGACTCCCTCTGCATCCCCGAAGCTCTCCCAGGAGGGATTGAGCTCTCCACCAGGACAGCGCCGCCCAGCAGAGTGTTGCCTGACCAATCGGGTCCCTCCCAGGCTCCATAAAAGAGCACGGCTGAATCGAGGACTCCCTCTGCATCCCCGAAGCTCTCCCAGGAGGGATTGAGCTCTCCACCAGGACAGCGCCGCCCAGCAGAGTGTTGCCTGACCAATCGGGGCACTCCCAGGCTCAATAAAAGAGCACGGCTGAATCGAGGACTCCCTCTGCATCCCCGAAGCTCTCCCAGGAGGGATTGAGCTCTCCACCAGGACAGCGCCGCCCAGCAGAGTGTTGCCTGACCAATCGGGTCCCTCCCAGGCTCCATAAAAGAGCACGGCTGAATCGAGGACTCCCTCTGCATCCCCGAAGCTCTCCCAGGAGGGATTGAGCTCTCCACCAGGACAGCGCCGCCCAGCAGAGTGTTGCCTGACCAATCGGGGCACTCCCAGGATCATTTAGAGGAGTGTGCCTTACAGGCGTGCCTGCGCCTGCGTGCCTGCACCGGAGGGCCTCGCCAGAGGGCCCTTTGGCGTGGCCCTTAGGCGGTGGCACGTTGAAGAACACCAAGAACAACAAGAAATACGTCTAATTTGGACCCATTTCCACGCTGTTGTGATCCCTTTTCCTGAACCGCAAGTATTACCAATCACCATAGGATTTGTAATATCTAACCAGTAAATCTGTTGTCTGTTGATTATCACACATTCCCTAGCACTAACGCTGACAGTCATTACCAAGCGTCACATCTAAAGAAATCACCATAGTGAGAAATATATACCTTAGAGTTTATTATTGTTGCCAATACTCCATTCACATACATCAGTGCTAATTGTATACTATTGCTAGTATCAATTAACTGCTATCACTTAACTGCTAGATATTATTTCTGTTACCAACAATACATTTTCATGTAGCAGCGCTAATCCTATTACCATTGTTAGTATTTTACATCTACTTCTATCAATGTATTTTACATTTACATGTATTCTACATTGCTAGATTTTACATTTACATGTAACAGTTATAATTGTATACTATTGCTAGTATCACTTAACCACTAGAGTCTATCTTGTTGTCAAAAACCCATTTTTCATGCATCAGTGATGATCTTATTACTGACAACTGGGTCATACCTCATTACTGTTGGCAGAATTTCACCCTTACCCAAAAGTATTAACTTATTATTACTGTTGGCAGTATATTATTCTATATAGTTCCTTGCTGAATGTTACATTGTCTCATATTCTGCTGACAACTGTTACATTGTCTCATTTTCCACTGACTGACACATTGCCTCATTGTTTGCTCGATGCTGTATTGTTCCTGTCTTATATGCTGCCACATTGTTCCAAATACATACTCATCTCCAGACAGTAAGTTTATACACTGCCAATAGCTAGCACAATAGTCAAGCCAGCACAATAGTCAATACCGGTCCCACTAATTACCCAGCAACAAACAGTTCACATACTATTTCACAAAGACATCACAAAATGCACCCATTCCTAGCCTTGGCATGTCTACACCTAGCCTCCTGGCTCCCCCTTACATCCCACGCCTTTCACACAAGCACTAACCACATCCCAATACTCCGCAGTGACGGGAAAAGATGGACGGAGAATCACCAACACCCCCCAAGAGAACCCAAGGACGCACATCACTCACATTTATTACACATCCCACTTCAACATCTCAAGAAGTCACATCTGGACCGTCAGCAACACCATCAAGCCCTGAAGTGTGCACTCATCAACGCAAGGTCAATACGTACAAAATGGCCAATAATTACCGATCTGGTCACGACCCATGATCTTGATATCATCATGATCACAGAAACTTGGCTATCAGAATGTGACAACGCAATCATCAACCAGATGTTACCCACAGGTTTCTCAGTCCACACATGCCATAGAACCAATCAGAGAGGAGGAGGAACACTCATCCTTGTCAAAACTTGCCTAGGCTTCCAGATGTGCAACTCAACCAGCACAGCCCACCTGGACTCCCTCACCATAACAAATGACACCTGCACGATCAACCTACTCTACCGGGCACCAACACCATCCTCAGAAGATCTTGTAACGATAATGGGCCTCGCTTGCAACTCAAACAAACCACGATCCCAGAACTGGATCCTAGGTGATTTCAACTTGCCTACACTACAGGAATCGCAAGCCTCTGCTTTCCTAGAAGCGTTACAAGAACTAGGCTACGATCAGCTAGTCAATAATCCCACCCACGTCAAGGGAAACAAACTTGACCTGATCTTTGCCCCACAGACAGATAAAGATACCACCCAACCAATGTCACCAACCATAACGCCTGTGCCATGGTCTGACCACAGCCTGATCCAATTCCAGATACCTATTAACACACACAATAAAAACTCCAACAAAAACAACACTGTCCACGAAACCTCTTTGAAGCGCTTCCGCCCCTTTAATAAAGAAGAGCTTCGAGAGAAGATCCTCCCACTCCTCAACAACATACCACACGACCTAGATGCATTGGTGTCCACCTGGGATGAGAGCCTCAAGACCATCGCATGTTTACCAGCCACAAATAAAACAACAACAAAGAAACGAGAGCATGCACCATGGTATACCAGAGAACTCCGAGACTCACTCAAGTGCCTGCGCAGGCTCGAGAGAAGATGGCGTCGATCTCACTCTACTGAAGCACAAGATACTTACATCGCTCACCTAAAATCACACCGCGATGAATTAACAAAAAAGCGGAAACAATACCATTCCGACATCTTGAAGCGGTCACTAAACAAGCCACACGACCTCTTCAATATAGTGAAATCTCTCATAAGAGAACCTCCTGCAGACCAGTCACAGATGCCACACCCCCAGGCATACTCCAACTACTTACAGTCAAAAATGATCCAGACTACTACATCTGCAACCAACTACCTACAACTTGAAGTCACCCAGGCTGGTGCAACCTCGAACTCCGCGGAAAACAGCTCTCAGCACAACTTGCCCCAACCATCACCACTATCCGACTTTGAAAAAATATCATGCAGAGAGATTGAAGACACGATCGCTGCAATCAACCCCACTACCGCACCCAATGACCCATGCCCTGCTTTATGGATAAAGGAGTTACGATGTGACTTAAGCCAATATCTGAGCGAATTAATAAACCAATCTCTTACAACCGGATCGTTTCCACAAAGTCTGAAACAAACATCAATCAGACCACTGCTCAAAAATAACAAGCTGGACCCAACGAAAGTGGAATCATACAGACCAATTTCAAGTATCCCCATGCTTGCCAAAGTAATCGAAAAGTTAGTACAGCGCCAAATCCAACAGCATATTGATACTGAAGCCCCACTGGATCCTTCCCAGCATGGATTCAGAGAAACACATGGGGTTGAAACCCTCCTCACCAACCTATTTGACCATCTAGTCTCTGGAACCGACAAAATGCATCAAGGATTCGCCCTCATATTCCTCGACATTGCAGCGGCTTTCGACTCGGTGAACCATGAGATCCTCATACAACGCCTCAGCGAGAAAGGAATTCAGGGAACAGCCCTAAAGTGGTGCAAGTCATACCTGACTAATAGATGGCAACATGTAAGGTCAGGCTCCACAACCTCTGAACCATTTTTACAAAACCAGGGTGTACCACAGGGCTCGTCACTATCTGCATTGATGTTTAACATCTACATGCAGCCCATATGTGCCCTAGCACGTTCATTCAAGGTCAACTGTCTAGCCTACGCAGATGACATCCTCCTATACATCCCATTCAGGACCAACCAACCAGACCTCTCCCCTCTAACAAGATGTTTTGAGGCAACAGCAGAATGGTTCAGCACACAAAACATGAGAATCAACTACAGTAAAACAGATGTCCTTTTCATCTCAAGGAACCAGGACTTCACCCCTCCACTCTCTTTAAAGGTCGGTAACACAGAGCTGAAAACCAAACCCACAATCCGCTACCTTGGTGTTACACTGGATCAACAACTGGATCTGAAAACCCACATAAGAAACACAGTAAAAACAGTATACATGAAAATAAGGACCCTAAAACATCTCCGACCGCTGCTTGACTTCAGCGACTACCGTTCGATCTATCAGGCATTAATATTACCACATTTCGACTATGCCAACGTAATTCTACACGGTCTCCCTCAAGCAACGCTGGCTCCTCTCCAGCTTGCAATGAACACTGCGGCAAGAGTACTAACAGGGGCTTCACGGAGAGAGCACATAACGCCAGTACTGATGAACCTCCACTGGCTACCAGTTCAAGCAAGAATCCGCCACAAGGTTCTAACCTTAACTTTCAAAGCCGCAAACACTCTGACCCCCACAGCCCTCAGCAAGATGATACATAAAGTACCACAGAACAGAAACAGAAGACCCATGATGCAAAACACACTAGAGGTCCCAAAAGTAATAACAAAATGCACAAAAGCAACGACAAATAGGGCCTTTACGATTTACGCACCCAGAGCATGGAACGCTCTCCCCACCCCTATTCGAAACATCACTTACCTAATTGACTTCAGGAAGGCATTAAAGCAGCACCTATTCACCACATACTACCCTGAATCCAGCACTAGTGATCATACATATGCCCCCTCAGACAATCACTCATTACAATCAAACAATCAGACTCAGCATGAAAAAGGATAATCAACTGATCGCTCAGAAGATACCCACTGAAATGGAATCAGGACCCCCAGTGTAAATAAGATGTAGATATGTTATACAATGTACATAGTTCCCCCCAGTTACTTCCAAGTTGATCTCCTGTTTATTGTAAATACAACTCAGGGTTCCTGTGTTGTATGGTTGATGTTGAATGTAAACCGCTCTGATCTAAAATAGAGCGGTATAGAAGAACTGTTAAATAAATAAAAATAAAAAAATAAATAAACTTTGTTCTTTATTTCCACTGCAAACAGCTCTTAAAGCAGGATTTGGGCTCACACAGTAGCAGCCAGCCAGCTAAAGGCTTTCAGCTGGTCCATTGATAGTAATTAGGGCTGCACCTGATTGTGTGTGTGAGCAAGGGAGAATCACTGCTGAGATCGGCGTGGAAAATAAGCAGAAGTTAACCTAACCAGCAAAGTTTATTCTTTACTTTGTGCCTTTGTATTTGGTAATTACTTGCTAAGAAAACATTAGCTAATTGCCTGACAAGCTGAAGGTTGTTTTCTGGTTTACTTTGTGACTTTTGTTATCCATTTAAACACTGCAAGCAAGTAACCTCATTTATAGTGCTATCAAGCATACATGTGCTGGGTGAATTAAACCCCATCAATAAAAGAAGTATTTTATTGATCTTACCACTTGGTTTCACAACTCAAATTATTGTCATCAGCTGTGTTTGGGAGTGAATGAACTACAATACCCACAATACCTTGCAAGAATCATATGAATATATGCATCGTCAAGATTGTGTAAGTTCTCACCCTAGGCAGCCGTCTGACAAGTCTAAAAAGAAAACTAAGTTTCCACAGTGAAGGCACTTCTTAGGGGAAGAAGGCTCCATGTTGGAAAGGCCTGGTAGGCCCAAAAAAGTTAAAACAAAAAACTGAGGAGAAATATTTCTCTAAGTTTGAAAAAGAAAAGAATAAAGCACCGGCAGTACCGGTATCGGCGGGAAAGACAGCAGCGACCACAAGAAAGTAAGGATTTTAAAGAAAAATGTTTCTGCGGTGACAGGAGGACGTCCTGTTGGCTCCGCGGAAAAACGAAAACTGAGGAGAGGCAGTGGGAAAGGCGGGAAGTCACCGCGCAGGCGCGAGGGATGCTCCCAAAAGCTTTCTGATTGGATGCTGGGGAGCATTCCCGTGCAGGCTCCGTCGATACCGACGTACCCATATGTGAAGACTCATTCCTGCTTGTTCCTGGAGATAGCACTTTTTGAGCCGGCAGCCGGGGATTGCGGCTTTTGAATGGAGCCGCGGTGCCAAGGCAACCGGATGCTATGGCACCACAGCTCCATTCAAAACCCCCGACTAAGCTATCCGGGCAAGGCCTGTACAGGTCTGGATGCGATTCTGATCCCGTGGGGCTAGACGTGCCCCATGGGATCAGAATCCTGACTAACTCTGTGCATCCGGTTCCGACCGGGCGCACAAAGGGCCTGAATCAGCCCAAACATCTTTCTGAAAATTTTTAACATACAAAATAAAAACTGAATATGACAGGTGCAAAAATACGGTCATTCTAACAGTTGATTAACAATTTTTTTTGAAGTATA
This sequence comes from Ichthyophis bannanicus, assembly GCA_033557465.1. Lineage (NCBI taxonomy): Eukaryota > Metazoa > Chordata > Amphibia > Gymnophiona > Ichthyophiidae > Ichthyophis > Ichthyophis bannanicus. Next base: position 1,227,484,346 of record CM066033.1, read on the forward strand.
ATGCCTTATGAAAGTATTCATCCCCTCAGTGTTTGTCCTGTTTTGTCGCATTAAAACCTGGAATTAAAATGGAAATTTGGGGGTTAGCACCATATGAGTTACACAACATGCCTACCACTTTGAAGGTGCAAAATATCCTTTATCGTAACACAAACAATAATTAAGACAAAAAAAAGAGAATTCAGGAGTATGCATAGGTAATAACCCCCTCCCCCCACAAAGTCAATACTTTGTAGAGTCAACTTTTGCTGCAATTACAGCTGCAAGTCTCTTGGGGTATGTCTCTATTAGCTTAGCACATCTAGACACCGGGAGTTTCAACCATTCCTCAAAGCAAAACTGCTCCAATTCCTTCAAGTTAGGTGGGTTGCATTGGTGTACAGCAATCTTCAAGTCATGCCACAGATTCTCAATTGGATTGAGGTCTGGGCTTTGACTACGCCATTCAAAGACATTTAAATGTTTCCCTTTAAACCACTCCTGTGTAGCTATAGCAGTATATTTGGGGTCATTGTCCTGCTGGAAGGTGAACCTTCATCCTGGTCTCGAATCTCTGGCAGACCGAAACAGGTTTTCCTCAAGAATTGTCCTGTATTTAGTGTCATCCATCGTTCCTTCAATCCTGACCAGTTTTCCTGCCCTTGCCGATGAAAAACATCCCCACAGCATGATGCTGCTACCACCATGTTTCACTGTGGGAATGGTGTTCTTAGGGTGATGGTAAGTGCTGGGCTTGAGTCACACATGGCGTTTCCCATGATGGCCAAAAAGTGCAATTTTCACCTCATCTGACCAGAGAATCTTCTTCCATGTGTTTGGGGGGTCTGCCATATGCTGTTGAGCAAACTCCAAACGTTGTTTTCTTATTTCTTTCTTTAAGCAATGGCTTTTTTCTGGCCACTCTTCCATGAAACCCCACTGCTTAAAGTGGTTCTATGGACAGATACTCCCATCTAAGAACATAAGAGCATAAGATATGCTTTAATGGGTCGGAACAAGGTCCATCAAGCTCAGTATCCTGTTTCCAACAGTGGCCAATCTAGGTCACAAGTACCTAGCAGTTTCCCTAAAAGACACATGTTCCACAATGCTTGTATTGGGGCAAGCAGTGGATATCCAAGGTCCTCTTTAATAATGGTTTATGGACCTTTCCTCAAGGAACTTGTCCAAACCTTTTTTAAACCCAGCTACGCTAACAGCTTTTACTACATCCTCGGTAATGAATTCCAGAGTTTGATTGCACGTAGAGTAAAAAAAATATTTTCTCTTATTATTCTTAAATAGGTTACCGTGTAGCTTCATTGCATGTCCCCTAGTCTTTCTACATTTGGATGGCGTAAACAATCGATCTACGTTTACCTGTTCCACTCCATTCATTAATTTATAAACCTCTATCATATTTCCACTCAGCTGTCTCTTTTCCAGGTTGAAGAGCCCTAACTATTTTAGCCTCTCCTCATAGAGTATCCTTCCATCCCCTTTACCATTTTGGTGGCTCTTCTCTGTAGCTTTTCTAATAACACTATATCCTTTTTAAGATAAGGGGACCAGAAATGCACACAATATTCAAGGTGCTGTCACACCATGGTATGATACAGAGACATTATAATATCCTTTGTTTTATTCTCCATTCCTTTCCTTATTATACCTAGCATTCTATTTGCTTTCTTGGCCACCACTGCACACTGGGCAGAGGGTTTCAACATGTTATCCACGATGACGCATAAATCTTTTTCCTGAGTTGTGGTTCCTAATGTGGAACATATAACCATAGTTTGGGTTGTTCTTTTCTTGGTGCATAACTTTGCAATTGCCACATTAAATTTCAGCTGCCATTTGGATGCCCAGTCTTCCAATTTATCAAGGTCCTCTTGCAAATTTTCGCAATCCTCATGGGTTTTAGCAACATTGAATAATTTTGTGTCATCTGCAAATTTGATTACCTCACGCATTATTTGCATTTCCAGGTCATTTATGACAACGTTCAAAAGCAGTGGACCCAGCACAGATCCCTGAGGTACTCCACTATTCACCTTTCTCCATTGGGAAAATTGGCCATTTAGCCCTATCCGCTGCTTTCTATCTTTTAACCAGTTCCTGATCCACAATAGTACACTGCATCCTATCCCATGACTTTTTAATTTAGCCAAAAGTGTCTCATGAGGGACCTTGTCAAAGGCTTTCTCAAAGTCCAGATATACTATATAAACCGACTCACCTTTGTCACCTGTTCATTCACACCTTCAAAAAAACATAACAGATTAGTAAGACAAGACCTTCCTTGGCTAAAGCCATGTTGGCTGTCTCCTATTAAGCCATGACTATCTACATGTTCAGTAATTTTGTTCTTTATAATGATTTCTACTATTTTTCCAGGTACTGATGTCAGACTCACCGATCTGTAGTTTCCTGGATCATGTCTGGAACCCTTTTTAAAAATTGGCGTTACATTGGCAATCCTCCAGTCTTCAGGTATTACAGATGATTTTAATGATAGCTCACAGATTACTAATAGTAGGTCTGCAATCTCATATTTCAGTTCTTTCAACACCCTTGGATGTATACCATCAGGTCCAGGTGATTTGTTACTCTTCAGTTTATCAAACAGTTGTAATAGATCATCCCGGTGTATCAGTATTTCTTTCAATTCTTCTGCGGCATCACCTTTAAATACCATTTCAGTCATGGTAACATCCCTACATCTTCCTCAGTAAAGACCAAAGCAAAGAATTCATTCAGTCTCTCCACTATGGCTTTGTCACCTCTTAGTGCCCCTTTTACCCCTCTATCATCTAATGGTCCAACTGACTCTCTCACAGGTTTTTTGCTAAGAATGTACTTGAAAAAAGCCTTTATTACACATTTTTGCTTCCATAGCAAGCTTCTCAAATCTCTCTTTGCCTGCCTTATCAATGCCTTGCATCTAACTTGCCAGTGTTTCAAGTTTTCGTCATTTGGTTTCTTTTTCCATTTTCTGAAAGATGCTTTCTTGGGAACAACAGCCTCTCTGACTTCACCTTTAAACCATGTTGGCAGTTTTTTGGACTGCCTTCTACTTTTCTTAAAGCGTGGAATACAACTGGTCTGGGCTTCCAAGATAGTATTTTTAAACAACACCCATGCTTGATGTAAATCTTTAACCTTTGCAACTGCACCTTTTAGTTTTTTTCTTAACTATTTTCCTCATTTTATCATAGTCTCCCTTTTGAAAGTTAAAAGGCAATACAGTGGATTTCCTTACCGTCCTTCCTCCATTTATTAAATCAAACATGATCATGCTATGATCATTATTGGCAAGTGGCCCCAACATCCTTATCTCTTGAACCAGATCTTGTATTCCACTAAGGACTAGGTCCAATATGGCTTCTCCTCTGGTCGGTTCATGAACCAGTAGGGTTTCCAACTGATTCCAGATGTGCCCAACAAGTTTGATCCAGTTCTGGGTTTACCCCATTGCATGCAGGGAACATGTAGTCTTACGTTTCTTATGGAGTGCAATGGAGCAATCACAACTACATGTCCCTGCATGCAATGGGATAAACCCATAACTGTATCAAGCCTGTCGGGCACATCTGGAGCCAGTTAGCAACTCTATGAATCAGCTGCTCCAAGAAAGCAGTCATTTCTTTCATCTAGAAGCTTTATCTCCCTAGCATGTCCTGCCATGGCACTGACCCAGTTGATACTGGGGTGATTGAAATCGCCCATTATTTTTACTGTACTGTAACTTTTGTTAGCTTCCCTGATTTCTTTAAGCATTTCATCAACCCGTATTCTGACCCATGCTTCCCGCTTCTATCATGTCACCCTCCTTCTTATACGTCTGCACTGGCTCCCGATTCCCTTCTGGATCCAGTACAAATTTCTCATCTTTATCCACAGATCGATTCACACTGGCACTCCTCTCTATCTCGCTGACCTGGTTCATCTCCACACCCCCCACCGCTCCCTCTGATCCATTCACGCTAATCTCATGTCCCTCCCCTCCCCATCCCAGGCCCATCTGGAATCCACCTGCTCCTCTGCCTTTTATTTCCTTGGTCCCTGGCTCTGGAACTCGCTCCCCCTGGCCCTCCGCTTGGAACCCTCTTTTAACACCTTTAAGGCCAAACTGAAAACTCACCTCTTCTATTCTGCCTTTGACCTCCCCACCCCCTCGCTGATGTCTAATCCCTGTTTCTTCCTCCAGTTTCTGTCCTATCAACTGTCTCTCTTTAGACCTTATCTATCCTTTCCTGTCTAATTTATTGGCGTTCCTTTCTATTTCCTAGCAGCTGCTGTTATATTGTAAACCGCTTAGATGCTTTTGTTATGGGCAGTATATTAGACTCCTAATAAACTGTGTTGATGAGAGTGAGCAGGAGAAAATGGAAGTAGAAGAAAAAGACACTTGTACCTTTAAAACTACTGACAGCTCAGCTCTATACAGAGGTAGGAAAGCTACTATGAAAAAAAGCCAAGCCAAGCCACGCCCTAGCTCTAATGAGGAGGCAGGCTTAGCTGCTGATTATGAGCACACGTGCTCAGAGGAAGCTCTGATAGGAAGGAAACAGGTTTTTAAACCCGTCTTCAAACAGAAGAAGGGAGTTCACAGCTCCAGAGTGAGTTCAGCATGGAGGCACAGGAGTGCTAATTCCAGGAGTTCATCTGGCTCAAAGAGTTCCTGCCGTGAGAGAGAAGGTTCCAGTTTGAGTCCAGGTCCTAGGAGTTCAAGGATATCCGAGAGACGTGAGTGTGCTGATTTCCAGCTGCTGAAAGCTAAGAGCAGAGAAGGAAACACTCCACGTCTGGGAAAGATTCCTAAACCAAAAGCCAGCCAACGTTTTGGGAGAAAAGCTGCAAACTCAGGGGAACAAATACCTTTATCCTGTATTCAGAATCCTAAGCTGAAAACTTCAACTGACAAAAGGTGGGTGGATTCGTTTCACTGGGGAAAGAACCAGGACCCAACCGTTAGCAAGGAAGTTAATTTGAACTCAGTAAAAGCTTTGAAGCAAGCATTTCAGGGAGGAGAAGCTTACTCTCCTTATGTAAATGTTTATGACCAAAAGGAGAAATAATGGACTGAATTTTGGGAATTCTTACAAGCTAGAAAGCCTGAAGAAAGTGCTGAGGTCTGGAGTAGAGATAAACCAGCCACAGTACCGGAGCCCATGCAGATAGAATTACCTGAGTCACAATCTTCCCCAGAAGATTGCCAGATGGATTGCTCTCTTTGTCTTAGGGAAGCATAAGTTCCTGTGTGCAAGGCTAAGGAAGCTTTTGTAGAAGAAAGAAGGTATTTCTGCTAGAAGGAGCTCATAAGGCTGTGTTAAGTTTATTGTCATGAAGACAGTTGCTTGTGTTTGAAGAGACTTGTGCTGTATTTACCTCAAGTACAATTTCCTTTTGTTTATTCTTCTGTTACTGGAGAAGTTATCCATTTTGTGTTCGTGTACAGAACTTTAATGCGTGTGGAAATCCACAATAATAAAAATATTCTTGTTTGCCTCAACCTCCGGTTGCACAACTATAGTTTGTCTTTTTGAATACAATTTTCTCAACTACAAGTCCCAGAGTGCATTGCTGGTGGCAAAGGGAAAATACAGTTCATTTAAGGACAGACAAGGCAGCCCTAGCTGTAAGCCTTTGGCCCAGGCTTGGGTACCACAAGTGGCATAGTTGGCAGGATTTTTGTACCACGCATGCGCAAAAGAGGATTTACAAATCCAGGATTCTGTCACCGAGAGTCAAGGCACTGCAGAGCCGTGCGGAGGAACGTGCTGGAGGCAGAGCTTACTTGAGGAAGATTGGAAGTCTTCACTGGTGAAAAGCGTGAGGCTACACCTAACCCAGGTAACAGGTACCTAACTGAGCTAGTTAGGATACCCGGGCTAGGGTGTAGAGCATTTGGTTAAAAAGAAAATATAGGGAAAAGTCCAGGGACACTGTGAACTTTTTGTGGTGTCGCACTTGGGTGTTTATCTTCTCATTTCAGTATGGAAGGAACCATGGAATGCCAAGAGATTTTCAAGTGGATGGCGAGCCAATTCGAAAGACAACGAGAAATGTCGCTGCTGGCTCAGGCCCAATCTGCCGAGCAGATGCAGGCCCAACAGAAGCCCTTCCTAGAAAAGATGGAAGCCTGGCTAGCAAGCCAGAAGGAGCAGGCTGCATCACCAAAGAGCTCACCAGGTTCTACAGCACCACACCCTACATGCGCACTAGACTTTCATACTAGTGGGAGCTTTAACTTTGGACCTTTTTCTGACAGAGATGATATTGATGATTATATGGAAGCCTTTGATAGAGTGGCATGTATTAGCGGTTGGCCAAAAGAACAGTGGGCCGTGCGCCTAGCTGCGTCCTTTACAGGGGAGGCCTTTGTGGCATACCGGGCCATGCCCGCTGCCCTCGCTAATAACTATGAAGAAGTACAGAAAGCCATCCGAGATAGGTTGGGGCTGACTCCATTAGTATATCGTAGGATGTTGCGTAATGTAAAGCTTAAGACTGGCGAGACGCCTAAAGCATTATGCCAGAGGGTGCACACCGTAGTAACTAAGTGGCTAGCACCAGAAGGAAAGTCTGTCGATACCATAGTTGATTGTATTGTGTTAGAGCAATATATGGCGGCTGTACCTAAAGACATCCATACCTTCCTGATACTCCAAAATTGTCAGAACCCGCAAGAAGCGATAACACTTACCGAACGCTTCATGGAAGCGGAATTAACCGCCCGAGAGAGTGGTAACGCTTCCAGGGTGACAATGTCAATGGTATCAGAAAGGGGGATGAAAGGGAAGGATGATTCCATGAAAACCTGTTTGCCCATGTTAAAATCTCCTGTTGTGACTAAGAAATGTTTCCAATGTGGTAATCAAGGTCATTTGCAAAGGGAGTGCAAATGGAAAACAACACTGATGACTGTAAACACCCAGGAAAGTAGGGAAGGTTTCTTATTGTCAGTAGAGGTGCAAGGCGTTGTTACCACCGCGCTTTTAGACTCTGGTGCAGATCAAACCATGATGTCAAAGGCATTTTGGCAACAAATTGAAGCACATAGTGAGGCTGTTCCCAAGCAACCGATTAATATGGTAAAAATAAGATGTATTCATGGTTCAGCATCCTCTTATCCTGTTTACCGAGTCATAGTGAAAGGGTTAGGCCTGAAAAGGGAGATACCCATAGCCGTGGTCCCCAGGTTACCTCATAGTTTAGTGCTAGGGAGGGACTGGCCACAGTTTCACAAAGGCCTAAAACAGGGTTTGCAGCCACAAGAGGCCATGGTTGCCACGCGCGCCCAATCAAAACCCCAGGAGGAGGGGGAACCCTCCATAGAGGAAGCAGTATATTAGACTCCTACACACGAAGATCTGATAACTCCCTCAAGGGATAAGACCCGAAAGGAAAAAGCAGAGAAGTGTTAGGAGAGACAGTCAAGGGCTCAAAATAGAGCAGAGGCACGGGCTGGACAAGGGTTACCATGGGTTCCAGCTGAGCTGGTGGATAAATTCCCGTCGTTCCCTAAGGAGCAGTAGGCAGATCCTGCGCTCTCTTATGCTTTCAAGTATGCCCAGAATGAGAGGGACACCTTGCCTAGGTTCCTTTTGGAGCAAGGAATACTGTACAGGGAGAGTTTAGATCCCGGAACAAGGTATAAACATAAGCAGTTGATAGTGCCCACGACATTCAAAAGCTTAGTCTTAAAACTTGCACACGACCACCCAGTAGGGGGCCATAAAGGGGTACAGGGAACCCTTGACCAAATTTTAGCGCGTTTTTATTGGCCAGGTATTTTCATGGAGACTAAAAAGTTCTGTGAATCCTGTCCATCTTGTCAGCGTGTCTCCTCAGTGCGTCCAAGGGAAGTACCTTTGATACCCTTACAAGTAATTTCAGAGCCTGTACACAGGATTGCAGTGGATATTGTGGGACCACTAATAAGGACACCCCGTGGGTTCCAATACCTATTAGTAATGATAGACCAGGCCACAAGATTTCCTTGGGCTGTTCCCCTTCGCAGTATTTCAGCGAAGACAGTAGCAGGGGAACTGCTAAAACATTTCTGCGAGATAGGGTTCCCTCGGGAAGTGCTTACCGACAGAGGCAGCAACTTCATGTCTAAATACTTAGCACAAATGTGGGACGCCTTTGGGATCAAACCTATAAAGACTTCAGCCTATCATCCCCAGTTGAACGGACTTGTGGAAAGGCTGAATCAAACCATAAAAAGGATGTAAAGGCGAAGTTTAGAGGGCAATATGGCTGACTGGGACACCATGCTCCCATTCGTGCTATATGCCTGCAGAGAGCGTAAACAAACCTCTTTAGGGATCTCACCGTATGAATTGCTGTATGGCCGACCTCCCCGAGGTATCTTAGATATACTGCGGGAACAGTGGATAGAGCCTGGAGAGGATGAGGTGGGGGTGCCTCAATTCCTAAGAGACCTGAAGGGTAGGTTAACCCGCACATCCCAAATTGCAGAAGAAAATTTGAGGATGAGCCAGTTAAAGCAGAAGAAATATTATGACCAGCAAACAAAACCTCGCCAACTGATGGCTGGCAAAAGGGTTATTGTAATGGTGACGGGGGCCACTCCCAAGTTCGAGAACCAATGGAAAGGGCCTTATAGGGTGCTAAAAGCCGTAGGTCCAGTCTCGTACTTGGTTGAAAGCAGGAGGGGCCGCCAACAAGTTTACCATGCCAATGTGTTAAAACCTTGTCATGAGAGGATAGCATTAGCTCAACTAGCCAAAGTAGACCCGAGAACAGAAAGGTGGAAGAGCACCACCTACGTCCCAGCTAGAATCTCGAGCTGTGCAAGAAAGATTTTGCCAGCCCGAGATATCTTAAGAGGGGGGGGGGGATCTGTGGTGATGAGAGTGAGCAGGAGAAAATGGAAGTAGAAGAAAAAGACACTTGTACCTTTAAAACTACTGACAGCTCAGCTCTATACAGAGGTAGGAAAGCTACTATGAAAAAAAGCCAAGCCAAGCCACGCCCTAGCTCTAATGAGGAGGCAGGCTTAGCTGCTGATTATGAGCACACGTGCTCAGAGGAAGCTCTGATAGGAAGGAAACAGGTTTTTAAACCCGTCTTCAAACAGAAGAAGGGAGTTCACAGCTCCAGAGTGAGTTCAGCATGGAGGCACAGGAGTGCTAGTTCCAGGAGTTCATCTGGCTCAAAGAGTTCCTGCCGTGAGAGAGAAGGTTCCAGTTTGAGTCCATGTCCTAGGACAGCGATGGCGAACCTATGGCACGCGTGCCAGCTGTGGCACGCGAAGGCCTTGCAGCTGGCACGCGGGAAGGTCCGCATTTAAAAGGTCCCAAATTTAAAAAAAAAAAAAAAACCAAACAAACCGGCTGCTTCTGCCGCGGCAGCCTCAAGAGCTCTGCCGCGGGGCCCCCCCCTGCCCGGCAGAGCCTCCCTGCATCATCTACCTTCAAGTCGCAAAACGTGGTCTTCTTTCAGAGCCGCGAGAGTTTCCTTTCTCGCGAAAGAGCCGCGAGAAAGGAAACTCTCGCGGCTCTGAAAGAAGCCCGCGTTTTGCGACTTGAAGGTAGATGATGCAGGGAGGCTCTGCCGGGCAGGGGGGGGCCCCGCGGCAGAGCTCTTGAGGCTGCCGCGGCAGAAGCAGCCGCTTTGTTTGGGTTTTTTTTTTTTAATTTGGGCTGATAGGGGGGAAGGGGGTTTAGGACTGGTAATGGGCTATGGTGGGGAGGCTAAGACTGGAAATGGGCTGATGGGGGGGGTTAGGACTGGTAATTGGCCAGGGGGGGTGCTAAGTCTGGAAAAGGGCTGATGGGGGGGGTGAGGAATGGTAATTGGCCATGGGGGGGGGCTAAGACTGGAAAGGGGCTGATGGGGGGGGGGTAGGACTGGTAATTGGCCAGGGGGGGGGGTTAGGACTGGTAATTGGCCAGGGGGGGGGGTTAGGACTGGTAATTGGCCGGGGTTAGGACTGGTAATTGGCCATGGGGGGGGCTAAGACTGGAAATGGGCTGATGGGGGGGGGGGTTAGGACTAGTAATGGGCCATGGGGGGTGCTAAGGCTGGAAGTGGGCTGGTGATGGTGATGGTGATGGTGATTTGGGGGGTGGGGGTAGGACTAGTAATGGGCTATGGGGGGGGGCTAAGACTGGAAATGGGCTGATGGGGGGGTTAGGACTGGTAATGGGCTATGGGGGGGCTAAGACTGGAAATGGGCTGAGTGGAAGGAGGGCTTGAACTGCAAATAGCTGATGGGATTGGGGCTTGGAATGGAAATGGGTTGTGAGGGGGAGGGAGCTAGGACTGGAAATGGGTGAGGGGGGGCTAGGACAGGAAATGGGCTGATGGAGGGGCTAGAATAGGACTGGAAATTGGCTGTTGGGGGGGTGCTAAGATTGGAAATGGGCTGTGGTGGGGGTTTGGATTGAAATGGACTCATGAAGGGGCTAGAACTGGAAGTAGGCTCATGGGGGGCTTGGATTGGAAATGGGCTGAGTGGAGGGGAGCTAGGATTTGACATGGGCTGATGGTGGGGCTAGGAAAGGACTAGAAATGGGCTCATGGGGGGCTGGGTTTGGAAATGAGCTGATGGAGGGACTCGGATGGGACTGCAAATAGATGGGGGAGCTAGGACTGGAAATGGGCTTATGGGGGGTTAGGACTGGAAGTGGGTTGATGAGGGGGGGCTAGGACTGGTATTGGGTTGGGAGGTTGCTAGGACTGGAAATGGGTTGGGGGGCTGCTAGGACTGGAAATGGGCTGATGCAGGGACTGAAGGGAATGGATGCTGGGTGAGGCTGGAACTAGAAGGGAGCTGGTGTTGGGGGAGGATTAGAATGGGATGGGGCTGGGAGAGTAAAATGGAGAGGGGAAAAATATTTTGTGTGGGAGGGATAAAAATCTACAATTGGCCGGGTATTGGGAGAATAAGTGGGGATTGAGGATGGAGGGGTAAATTTTGAGTAGATGAAATAGGAATGAGGAAAGAGCAAAAGGAGAAAGATTAGTATGTTAAAGCAGATGTAGAGAGAGAATGGAAAAAAAAAACCAAGAAGACAGAAGAAAGGACAAATGGACAGCAGATGGAGAGTTAGGAGAAGACACGAAGAAACCAGAAGAAAGTGGCTGGAGCAATTGCAACTGAAAAAAAATGCACAAAAGGTAGAAAAATATCTCTTTATTTTGAATTTATTAACTGGAATATGTCAGCTCTGGGAAATGTGCATCATTAATTTTTGCGCTTTGTTTAGTACAAGAGGAAATTAATTTATAGTTTTATTTCTACAGTGTTGTTGTATATTCCAAGTTTGGCTTTTGGGGTTCCCAGTTTAATTATTGTCTTCCTGTTTTTAAATTGTGATTCCTTGTTTGGTGATGGTCTGTTCTGCATGTGTAACTGAGCTGAGGTATTCTGTTTATATAATTCCTATTTGACATTGCCACTTGTTCTTTCCCCAGTAGGTCATGTATTGTTGTTCTCTGAAATGTATTGGTTTAATATTTGCAGTGTTGCCTTTTGATAGTTAGGGTATGGTGCTTTGTGAGTCCTGGTAGTACTGTTAGGATACGGCGGGTTTGCTATGGGTTCTAAATGGGCAGCGTTTGTAGTAGTTCCTAATGTGCCTGGCGGTTGGTACTGGATTATAGTAATGTAGAAACCTTTTAGTCTTTCTTTATCCATATACTCATTAAGAGGCATGTTTACTAAAAGTTAGTGTATGGTAACATTATGCAAATATTTATGCAAATGAGGCACCTTATGCAAATGAGGCTTTAATGGACGTGCTGGCACTTTGAGGAAATTCTTTGGTTTTGTGCGGCAGTTTGGGCACTCGGGCTCAAAAAGGTTAGCCATCACTGTCCTAGGAGTTCAAGGATATCTGAGAGACGTGAGTGTGCTGATTTCCAGCTGCTGAAAGCTAAGAGCAGAGAAGGAAACACTCCACGTCTGGGAAAGATTCCTAAACCAAAAGCCAGCCAACGTTTTGGGAGAAAAGCTGCAAACTCAGGGGAACAAATACCTTTATCCTGTATTCAGAATCCTAAGCTGAAAACTTCAACTGACAAAAGGTGGGTGGATTCGTTTCACTGGGGAAAGAACCAGGACCCAACAGTTAGCAGGGAAGTTAATTTGAACTCAGTAAAAGCTTTGAAGCAAGCATTTCAGGGAGGAGAAGCTTACTCTCCTTATGTAAATGTTTATGACCAAAAGGAGAAATTATGGACTGAATTTTGGGAATTCTTACAAGCCAGAAAGCCTGGAGAAAGTGCTGAGGTCTGGAGTAGAGATAAACCAGCCACAGTACCGGAGCCCATGCAGATAGAATTACCTGAGTCACAATCTTCCCCAGAAGATTGCCAGATGGATTGCTCTCTTTGTCTTAGGGAAGCATAAGTTCCTGTGTGCAAGGCTAAGGAAGCTTTTGTAGAAGAAAGAAGGTATTTCTGCTAGAAGGAGCTCATAAGGCTGTGTTAAGTTTATTGTCATGAAGACAGTTGCTTGTGTTTGAAGAGACTTGTGCTGCATTTACCTCAAGTACAATTTCCTTTTGTTTATTCTTCTGTTACTGGAGAAGTTATCCATTTTGTGTTCATGTACAGAACTTTAATGCGTGTGGAAATCCACAATAATAAAAATATTCTTGTTTGCCTCAACCTCCGGTTGCACAACTATAGTTTGTCTTTTTGAATACAATTTTCTCAACTACAAGTCCCAGAGTGCATTGCTGGTGGCAAAGGGAAAATACAGTTCATTTAAGGACAGACAAGGCAGCCCTAGCTGTGAGCCTTTGGCCCAGGCTTGGGTACCACAAAACTTTTCAGTTTTTACTTGTTTTTTCATATATACAAGGTATTTTATTGTCATTCCACTTCACCAATTTGGACCATATTGTTACAGTAGGTCCATTACCTAACATCCAAATGAACCTCCATTTTCATTTCAGGTTATAATGCGACAAAACAGGACAAAAACTGAGAGGATGAATACTTTCACAAGGGACTGTAGCAATGAGAGGACCAAAACAGTTTAGCTACTCTTAGAGCTTCAATTAATCAGGTGAAGATAATTGCTGAATAATGATCCTACCCTCTCAGATTGTGATTGTTCTGTTTTCTTTCAATGTACTTCTAAGCAGATGTCTGATCATTTGAAAAATATGATCATTAACTCTTACAAAGCAGGGAAGATTAGAACAAAATCTCAATGCTTTTAGCAAGCAATTTGAACTCTCAAACATGCCTGATAGAAAACAATTACAAGTAACTATTTAAGTCAACCAAGCAAAAAATAGTGTGACCACTATATAATATTGTAACAACGCCTTATGTCCATGGTCCGATATTGAAGAAAAATATATATATACTAAATAAGTATATCTATAGTAGAGGCCTCAAATGAGGGACCTGGCTGCTGCTGCTATTGCAGCTTGCAATAAAGCCTGTTACAATACCCCCAATAGTGTCTTTCATAGGCCTCAAACTAAGAATTTATTTTTTGAAATGCATTTAAAAATGAAATAACTTAGCTGACAAATACATAGATGCTCCAAAATTTCGGACCACAAAAACCCCCAATGCTGATGTCAACTCAATGTGGCAAATTTGATGTGTTAAAACAGCTTGCAAAATTAAAAGTGGACAAAGCCATGGGACTGGATGGGATACATCCCAGGATACTTAAAAGAGCTCTGAGAGGTTCTTGCAGGGCCGTTAAAGGATGTTTTTAACAAAGGATGTTGGAAACAGGAGAAGTTCCTCAGGACTGGATAAGGGGTGATGTGGTACCTCTTCACAAAAGTGGTGACAGGGAAGAAGTGACAAACTACAGGCCCGTGAGCCTTACCTCGGTGGCGGGAAAAGTAATGGAGACGCTCCTGAAAGAGCGAATAGTGGACTTTTATTTATTTATTTATTTATTTATTTATTTAACAGTATTTCTAAACCGCCTTATCATGATAATCAAGGTGGTATCACAGCAAACAATCTGGTAGTGTGAGTGTGTTATACATGCAGTGAGGGTGGAAATTTAGTTGGGTGTGTGTTGTGATCCGAGGCAACATGGTTTTACCAAAGGACAATCTTGCCAAACAAATCTGATTGAGTTCTTTGACTGGGTGACCAGAGAACTAGATCAGGGGCATGCGATGGATGTCATCTACCTGGATTTCAGCAAAGCTTTTGATACTGTTCCTCATAGGAGGCTTATCAATAAACTCAGTAGTTTGGGGATGGGTCCCAAGCTGGTGAACTGGATCAGAAATTAGTTGACTGACAGACGACAGAAGGTGATGGTAAATGGAGCTCACTCGGATGAAAGGAGGATGATTAGTGGGGTGCACCAGGGTTCGGTCCTGGGTCCGGCACTGTTCAATGTATTTGCGAGTGATATTGCTGAAGGACCCTCACTTGGTTTGCAGCTTGTCGTGCTGTGAGGGCTTGTGTGCATCAGTGATGCTGAGAGCTAAACTATCGGTAGTTTAACTACTGGCAGGGTCTCTCAAGATGGACAGGTCTCAGCTGAGGTGCCAGACCAAGACAAACCACCCATCTGGGCAGCAGCAGAATGGGATAGTGTTGACGGCGGAGGATCACATTTCTGTGACAATGGCAACAACACCAAACTTAAACTGCGCGGAAGAAAGGCCTGGCAATCTACTTCTGTATCTTGCCATGAAAACCCAATGGATAGTTACAACAAAACAAATTGTGCTATGGTGCTGGAAGATGAGACCCCCAGGTCAGAAGGCACTCAACTAGCTACTGGGGAAGAGCTGAAGACTTTTCAGAGTAAAGCCAGCATTTATGATGTGGTTGGATCAAAGCCCTCGGGACGTCTGACTGCTGATGTAGCTGTGCATGAAATGAGAGTCAGAAGCTGTAAAGATGTCTTATACATTGGAACATGGAACGTACAAAGCATGAACCAAGGGAAGTTGGAGGTGGTCAAGAATGAAATGGAATGTGTACAACTCAATCTGTTGGGTGTCAGAAAACTGAAATGGACTGGCATCGGGCACTTTGCATCAGATGATCACATGGTCTACTATGCTGGAAATGAAAGACAAAGAAGAAATGGTGTTGCATTTATAATAAAGAAATGTAATGAAATACAATGCAGTCAACGAACACTTAATCTCTATTTGTCTATGAGGAATGCCTGTCAACACAACTATAATTCAAGTATATGCCCCAACAACAGCTGCAGAAGAGAATGAAATTGAAGAGTTCTATGAACCATTGGTGATGAAAGAAGAAGTTGAAGCAGCATTGAAAGCCTTATCAAAGAACAAAGCACCAGGCATTGATAGCATTCCCATAGAAGTATTACAGCAATCTGATGCAGCTGTTACCGTACTTACAAGGCTCTGCCAAGAAATATGGAAGACAACATCATGGCCAATTGACTGGAAAAGATCTGTGTTTATATCAGTACTAAAGAAAGGTGATCCAACTGACTGTGGAAATTATCGCACAATCGCTCTGATCCCACATGCCAGCAAGATTCTACTGAAGATTCTTCAAAAGAGACTACAACCATACCTGGAACAAGAACTACCTGAAGTGCAAGCAGGGTTCAGGAAAGGGCGAAGAACGAGAGACATCATTGCGGATGTGAGATGGATCCTTGAAAAGACTAAAGAATACCAAAAGGATATCTATTTGTGCTTTATCGACTATAGCAAGGCTTTTGACTGTGTAAACCAGGGGTCTCAAACACGCGGCCCGCGACGGAGGGAAATAAAAAAAGCCTTGCTTCTGCCGTTGCCGCCGTGGCAGCGGCAGAATCGACTGTCAATTTTTTTTTTAAAACGGGCTTCTGCTGCTCAAGCAGCAAAATCAGCTGTGCTGCGGTACCTTCCTCTCTGCCCGGAGATCCTTCATTGTGCTCCATCAGCGTGTGCTTTTCAAGCCGCGAAGAGAGTATTCCCCTCTCGCGAGGCTTGACAAGTGAATAGGCTTAAGCCGCGCGAGAGGGAAATACTCTCTTCGCGGCTTAAGAAGCACACGCTGATGAAGCACAATGAGGGATCTCCGGGCAGAGAGGAAGGGGCCGCGGGACAGCTGATTTTCTGCTGCAGCAGCAGCAGCAGCAGAAGAAGCCAGGTGTTTTTTTTATTTACCCGGGGGGGGGGTAGGACTGGAAATGGGCTATTGGCAGGGGGGGGGTAGGACTGGAAATGGGCTATTGGCAGGGGGGGGGTAGGACTGGAAAAGGGCTATTGGCAGGGGGGGGGGTAGGACTGGAAATGGGCTATTGGCAGGGGGGGTGTAGGACTGGAAATGGGCAATTGGCAGGGGGGGGTAGGACAGCAAATGGGCTAATTGCAGGGGGGGTGTAGGACTGGAAATGGGCTATTGGCAGGGGCGTGTAGGACTGGAAATGGGCTATTGGCAGGGGGGGTTATGACTGGAACTGGGCTATTCGCAGGGGGGTTATGACTGGAAATGGGCTATTGGCGGGGGGGGGGTAGGACTGGAAATGGGCTATTGGCAGGGGGGGTAGGACTGGAAATGGGCTATTGGCAGGGGGGGTGTAGGACTGGAAATGGGCTATTGGCAGGGGGGGTTATGACTGGAAATGGGCTATTGGCAGGGGGGGGTTATGACTGGAAATGGGCTATTGGCAGGGGGGGTATGACTGGAAATGGGCTATGGTGGGGGCTAGGACTGGAAATGGGCATTTGGGTGTTAGGAAGGACCGGCAGTGGGCTGATGGGGGGAGTTAGGACTGGTAATGAGCTATGGAGGGGCTGACTGAAATGGGGTAATGGGGGTTAGGGCTGGAAGTGGGCTATTGGCAGGGGGGGGGGGTAATGATGGTAAATGGCAAATGGTGGGGGATAGGACTGCAAATGGCCAGATGGGGGTTAGGACTGGAGGTGGGCTGATTGGAAGGGGGCTTGAACTGCAACTGGCTGATGGGGAGGGGGCGTGGACTGGACATGGGCTGGGGGGGGAGGGAGCTAGGAGTGGAAAGGGGCGGATGGGGGGCTAGGAGTGGCAAGGGGCTGCTGGGGGGCTAGGATTGGAAATGGACTGATGCAGGGACTAGAAGGGAGCGTATGCTGGGTGGGGCTGGAACTAGAAGGGAGCTGATGTTGGGGGAGGATTAGAATGGGATGGAGCTGGGAAAGTGAAATGGAGAGGGGAAAAATATTTTGTCTGGGAGAGAAGACAAATCTACAATTGGCCAGGTATTGGGAGAGTAACTGGGGATTGAGGATGGAGGGGTAAAATTTGAGTGGATGAAATAGGAATGAGGAAAGAGAAAAAGGAGAAAGATTAGTATGTTAAAGCAGATGTAGAGAGAGAATGGAAAAAAAACTAGGAGAGAAGAAAGGGCAAATGGACAGCAGACGATGGAGAGTTAGCAGAAGACATGAAGAAACCAGAAGAAAGTGGCTGGAACAATTGCAACTGAAAAAAAATGCACAAAAGGTAGAAAAATATCTCTTTATTTTGAATTTATTAACTGGAATATGTCAGCTCTGGGAAATGTGCATCATTAATGTTTGCGCTTTGTTTAGTACAAGAGGAAATTAATTTATAGTTTTATTTCTACAGTGTTGTTGTACATTCCAAGTTTGGCTTTTGGGGTTCCCAGTTTAATTATTGTCTTCCTGTTTCTAAATCTTTTAGTCTTTCTTTATCCATGCACTCATTAAAGAGGCATGTTTACTAAAAGTTAGTGCATGGTAACATTATGCAAATATTTATGCAAATGAGGCCCCTTATGCAAATGAGGCCCCGCGTCTTATGCGGCCCCCGGGTTACTTTACAAGTCCTCATTCGGCCCTCAAAGCAATTTGAGTTTGAGACCCCTGGTGTAAACCATGAGAAACTCTGGGCCACATTAACATAGTAACATAGTAAATGACGGCAAAAAAAGACCAGCATGGTCCATCTAGTCTGCCCAGCACAATGGCAAGAGTAGGTGCACCTGCCGCTCCGCCACCATTGAACTGGGAATCTCCAACCCCCTGTCATTTCGATTTCCATTCTTTTTTTTTTAAAGAAATGATTGGTAGCATTAACCTGCCGTTAAGCAAGAACTAGGCCTTCCCCTCCCCCGCTGTCAAGGAGAATAAGGATTCCACTTAATCCTCACACCTAGAAGCCGAGCACTCTTACCTGTTCACTCTTCTTTGCTTCAGGCTCTAGCATCCAGAATAGCAAATCAGGCGGGACACGGGACTAGACTAGAGTTCCTTAAGGAACTACAATTAGCAGGTAAGTCTAATTTCACCTTCCTTAACGTTCCTCTAGTCTAGTCCCGGACCTCTGGGGATGTAACAGAGCAGTCAAAGCAATCAATGGGAGGGACCTGCTAAACCAGCCTGAAGCACTGCCACTCCAAACCTAGTGTCCCTATCCGCCTGAATATCCAGACGGTAATGTTTAACAAAAGAATTCAAGGAAGACCAGGTAGCCGCCCTACAAATTTCCACCGGTAGCACCAAATGGAACTCCGCCCACGAAGTCGCCTGAGCTCTGGTGGAAAATGTGCTTTGAGCCCTTCCAGCACCGCTTTCCCTTTTAAAATATATGCAGACGCTATAGTCTCCTTAATCCACCTAGCGATTGTAGCCTTCGACGCGGCCTCCCCTTTCCTTGGCCCCGCAAATAATATGAACAGCCTATCAGATTTGCGAAAGTTCGCCGTAGCCTGAACATACTTTTTCAACACCCTGCGAATATCCAAGAGGTGCAACTGATCGGCGGAGGAGCCCTCCAGCTGCTCCCTTAAAACCGGCAAGGAAACTACCTGATTCACATGAAAAGCCAAAACCACCTTTGGCAAAAACGATGGTACCGGCATCAACACCACCTTCGAATCCAAAAATGTCAAAAAAGGCTCCCTGCAGGACAACGCCTGTAATTCGGAGATCCTTCTAGCCGACCCAATAGCTACCAGGAACACTACCTTAAGCATAAGGCCCTTCAAGGAAGCTGCCGCCAAAGGCTCAAACGGTCTATGCCTCAGCGCCTCCAAGACAAAGGGCAGATTCCACTGCGGCACCAGTTGCCTACGCGGCAGACTGAACAGAGAGACGGCTCTCAAAAACCTCTTAATATCCGGATGGGTACCTAACCCTTCACCAGCTATCTTACCTCTATAGCAGGACAATGCTGCAACCTGTACTCGCAAAGAAGCGGCCGCTAAACCCTTATCCATTCCATCCTGTAGAAACTCCAACACCCGCGGAATCGACGCTCTCAGAGCCTCGCACTGACGGTCCTCACACCATGCCTCAAACACCCGCCAAACACGGATATACACTAACGAGGTAGACTTCTTTCTCGCCCTCAGCAGCGTGGCCACTACTGCCGCCGAGTATCCTCTCCTTGTCAACCTCGCCCTTTCAATAGCCAGGCCGTAAGCGAAAACCGACCCATGTGAGGCATGTGCAGGGGCCCTTGGCATAACAGATCTGCCCGATCTGGCAGCCACCATGGTTTCTCTACCAAGAGCCTCTGTAGATCTGCGTGCCATGGTCTTCTCGGCCAATCCGGCGCTATCAAAATCACCTGTCCTCTGTGTCGCTCCACTCGCTGCAGCACTCTTCCTATCAGCACCCAGGGTGGAAACACGTATAGAAGCTGCCCTTCCGGCCAGCGCTGTATAAGATCATCCAGCCCTTCGGCCATCCTCTCCTTTCTTCTGCTGAAAAAACGGTCCAGCTTTGCCGACTGGAAAGTTGCCATGAGATCCATCACCGGAGTCCCCCACCGAAGTACCAGCATGTCGAAGACTTCCTGATGAAGAACCCATTCTCCCGGGTCCACCTTCACCCGACTCAAGAAGTCGGCCACCACATTGTCCACGCCTGCTACATGTGCCGCTGACAATGCTACTAGATGGATCTCGACCCAAGCGAACAGACCTCCGGCCTCGTTTTCCAAGGGAACACTGCTTGTGCCGCCCTGGCGATTTATGTAAGTCACCACCGTCGCATTGTCGGAAAACACCCGAATGGCTCTGCCTTGAAGATAAGGGAGAAAGGCCTGCAAGGCTAGTGTAACTGCTCTCAACTCCAACCTGTTGATCGACCAGACGTTCTCCTGCTCTGTCCTCTGGCCCTGCGCATAGCGTCCCTGGAAATGAGCACCCCAGCCTGACAGGCTGACATCCGTCGTCAGGGCCAACCAATCGGGAGTTTCCAACGGCATGCCCCTCTTGAGGCATCTGGGCTGTAACCACCATTGAAGAGCTGTCCGCGTCTCCTGCAGACAGGGGAGCTTCTTTGACAACGGATCGTCCTGATGAGACCAGCGCCTGAGCAACACCCTCTGCAGCGGTCTCATGTGTGCCCTCGCCCACGGAACGAGTTCCAGCGTCGCCACCATGGTCCCGAGCAGCTATAGGTACTGCCATGCCGTGGGAGCTGCCCTGCCGATAAACCTCCTTAGTAGTCTTCGTAAGCCCTGGGCCCGCTGAGTCGGTAGAAAAACTTTGCCTGCTTCTGTGTCAAACCAGGCTCCCAGATACTCTAGCTGCTGAAACAGTATCAGGTTGCTCTTTAACACATTGACCACCCAACCTAGACTCTCTAAACACGCCACTACTCTGGCTGTAGCCGACGCACTCTCCCCCCGCAACTTTGCACAAATTAGCCAGTCGTCTAGATAAGGATGTACTAGCACTCCCTCTTTTCGCAACGCCGCCACCACCACCACCATCACCTTGGTGAAGGTCCGTGGCACTGTAGCCAGCCTGAATGGCAATGCCTGGAACTGGAAATGCCCTTGAGGGACTGCAAACCTGAGAAATGTCTGATGTTCTGGCCTCATAGGAGTGTGCAGAAACGCCTCCATCAGGTCGAGGGAAGTAAAAAATTCCCCTTCTCGCACCGCCACGATCACGATCTCAAAGTCTCCATCCGGAAGTGAGACACGCGAAAGCAGCGATTCCCCCTTTTGAGGTCGAGAATGGGTCGAAAGGCTCCCTCCTTCTTGGGCACCACGAAATAGATGGAGTATCGACCGCAGCCGCACTGGTCTGCCGGCACTGGTACCACTGCGTTGAGCTCGAGCAGCCGCTGCACCGTCTCCCGCACTGCCGCGGCCTTGACAGGCACCTTGCAAGGCGACTGCACGAACGAATCTGTTGCCGGTCTCTGGAGCTCCAGCGCATACCCTTCTCGTATCACCTTCAGCACCCACTGGTCTGACGTTATCTGGACCCAGGCAGGGTAAAACTCCCGTAGCCGACCCCCTACGGGCACCAGCCCCCCCTGGGCCCCACTGACTTCATTGCGACTTTCGCAGATTTGAGGAGGAGGAAGAGGAAATGAATCCTCTGCCTGCACCCCGAAATCCATGAAACCCCTGGTTTCTGTTGGAAAAACGTCCTCTCTGCATTTGATTAAACTTCGGGAAACAAAAACGCCGAAACTCCCTCTGTTGCCCCCTAGATGCGGGAGCTGACCGGCCCTGCTTCTGCTTGTCCTCCGGTAGCCTACCTTCTTTGGACTCCCCCAGGTCCTTCACCAGCTTGTTCAAATACTCCCCAAACAGGAGCTTGCTCTGGAACGGCAGCTTACTGAGCCGGGAATTAGAAGCTCCATCCGCTGCCCAATTGCACAGCCAAATATACCTGTGAGTCGCTACCACTGATGCCATGCTCTTTGATATCCCTTGGATGAGGTCATACTGGACATCCGCCAGGTATGCTGCCCCCGACTCCAATCTGGCGGGCCCTCCTGCTACGTCATCACCCTGCTCATCCTTAATTCCTTGCGACCAGCGGAGGCAGGCTCTCGCCATCCACGCTCCACAAATAGCCGCCTGAATAGACAGAGCATTGACGTCAAATACTTGCTTCAACAAGGAATCCAACTTCCTGTCCTGGGTGTCCTTGAGAGCCGCACCACCTTCCACTGGAATGGTCGTCTTCTTCGTAACCGCCGAGACGGCAGCATCCACCTTCGGTGATCTAAACAGCTCTTTGTCCTGTTCTACCAGCGGGTACAGACGGCCCATAACCCTGGACCCCTTCAAAGCCGCTTCCAGCATGTCCCATTCTTCCTGGATCATTTCCCGCAGTACTCTGTGCACCGGAAAGGCTCTATGATTCTTACGGAACACCTGCAGTAACGGGTCCTCTAAGGTAGCATCCTCCGCTGGTCCCAGTACCGGCATATGCAGAGCCTTCAACGTCTCCGCAATGAGGGCCGACAACTCCTGTCAACGGAACAGCCGGACCACCCTAGCCTGGTCCTCCCTGTCCGTGATCTCTCCTTCCTCGAGATCATCGTCGAACTCCCCCTTGGGCTCTCCCTCGTCCGATGGAAGTCCCTCTGAAGCCAGCGACGATGCTTGCAGAGCCTTCCATCCGCGCTTTCTTAGCCATGCTTCCTGCCGCACCTACACTTAACGGGGTCCCAGGCCTCTTAACTGGCTGCCCCCATCCCCCCCAGCCGTTGCCAGCGCCCCCTGCCGGCCACCGAAGGCCTGCTGAATAAGCGCCACAAACTCCGGGGAAAATATAGCTGACAGACCGCCCGGGAGGGCTGTCTGTACCGAGGGGTGATCTGGAGCCGACGAAGGCCCCGCCACGGGCTCTCTTAGCAGCGACTCCTCCCTTTCCTTCTCCTCACACATACAGCAAATTGCTAAAACATGTTGCTTTTTATCTATAACATTTACAAAATTCACCCCTTCCTCTCTGACAACACATAAGAACATAAGATATGCCATACTGGGTCAGACCAAGGTCCATCAAGCCCAGTATCCTGTTTCCAACAGTGGCCAATCTAGATCATACGTACCTAGCAGTTTTCCTAAAAGACACAGGTTCCACAATGCTTGTACTGGGTCAAGCATTGATATCCTGGGTCTCTTCTTATTATTGTTTATGGACCTTTCCTCCAAGAACTTGTCCAAATCTTTTTTAAACCCAGCTACACTAACAGCCTTTACTACATCCTCCGATAACAAATTCCAGAGTTTGATTACACGTTGGGTGAAAAAATATTTTCTTTTATTAGTCTTAAATAGTATACCCTATAACTTCATTGCATATCCCCTAGTCTTTCTATATTCTCATAACGTAAACAATCGATCTACGTTTACCTGTTCCACACCATTCATTAATTTATAGACGTCTATCATATCTCCCCTCAGCCGTCTCTTTTCCAGGTTAAAGAGCCCTAACCTTTTTAGCCTTTCTTCATAGGAGTATCCTTCCATCCCCTTTACCATTTTGGTGGCTCTTCTCTGAACCTTTTCTAATATCGCTATATCCTTTTTAAGATACGGCGACCAGAATTGCACACAATATTCAAGGTGCGGTCTCACCATGGAACGATATAGAGGCATTATAATATATTTTGTTTTATTTTCCATTCCTTTCCTTATGATATCTAGCATTCTATTTGCTCTCTTGGCCGCCGCTGCACACTGGGCGAGGGTTTTAACATGGCATCCACAATGACGCCTAAATCTTTTTCCCAGGTGGTGGTTCCTAATGTGGAGCCTTGCATCGTGTAACCATAGTTTGGGCTGTTCTTCCCTAGGTGCATAACTTTGCACTTGTCCACATTAAATTTCTTCTGCCATTTTGATGCACAGTCTTCCAATTTATCAAGATCCTCTTGCAATTTTCCACAATCCTCTTGGGTTTCAACAACTTTAAACAGTTTTGTGTCATCTGCAAATTTGATAACCTCACTCGTTATTCCACTTTCCAGGTCGTTTATGAATATGTCAAAAAGCAGCGGACCCAGCACAGATCCCTGGGGTACACCAGAATTCACCTTTCTCCATTGGGAAAATTGGTCATTTAGCCCTACCCTCTGCTTTCTATCTTTTAACCAGTTCCTGATCCACAGTAGTACCCTGCCTCCTATCCCATGACTCTTTAGCTTTGCCAAAAGTCTCTGATGAGGGACCTTGTCAAAGGCTTTCTGAAAGTCCAGATACACTATATCAACTGACTCACCTTTGTCCACCTGTTTATTAACACCTTCATTTCCCGCATCACCCCTGGAACCCTTTTTAAAAATTGGTGTTACATTGGCGATCCTCCAATCTTCAGGTATTAGAGATGATTTTAATGATAGTTCACAGACTACTAATATCAGGTCTGCAATCTCATATTTCAGTTCCTTCAACACCCTTGGATGTATACCATCCGGCCCAGGTGATTTGCTACTCTTCAGTTTATCTAATAGTTGTAATACATCTTCCCGATGTATCGATATTTCCTTCAATTCTTCCGCACCTTTAAATACCACTTCAGTCATGGGTAACATCCCTACATCTTCCTCAGTAAAGACCGAAGCAAAGAATTCATTCAGTCTCTCCACTATTGCCTTGTCGCCTCTTTAACCCTTCTATCATCTAATAGACCAACTGACTCTCTCACAGGTTTTTTGCTACGAATGTACTTGAAAAAGTCTTTATTTTGCATTTTTGCTTCCGCAGCAAGCTTCTTCTCAAATTCTCCCTTTGCCTGCCTTATCAATGCCTTGCATTTGACTTGCCAGTGCTTGTGCTGTTTCCAGCTTTCGTCGTTTGGCTCTTTTTTCCATTTCCTGAAAGATGCTTTTTTGGCAACAACAGCCTCTCTGAACTCACCTTTAAACCATGCTGGCAGTTTTTTGGACTTCCTTCCACTTTTCTTAAAGCGTGGAATACAGCTGGCCTGGGCTTCCAAAATAGTATTTTTCAACAATACCCAAGCTTGATGTAAGTCTTTAACCTTTGCAACTGCTCCTTTTAGATTTTTCTTAACTATTTTCCTCATTTTATCATAGTCTGCCATTCGAAAGTTAAAAGGTAGTACTGTGGATTTCCTTACTATCCCTCCTACACTAATTAAATCAAAGGCGATCATGCTATGATCACTATTACCAAGTGGCCCCAACACTCTTATCTCTTGCACTAGATCTGGTGTTCCACTAAGGACAAGGTCTAATATGACTTCCCCTCTGGTCGGTTCATGAACCAGCTGTTCCAAGAAGCAGTCATTTATTTCATCTAGGAACTTTATCTCCCTAGCATATCCTGACGTGACACTGACCCAGTCGATACCGGGGTAATTGAAATCACCCATTATTATTATTGCGCTGTAACTTTTGTTAGCTTCCTTGATTTCTTTGAGCATTTCATCATCCATTTGTTCATTCTGGCCAGGCGGTCGATAGTACACCCCCACTGCCATCGCCTTCCCCTTTTTACATGGAATTTCAATCCATAGAGATTCTACAGCAAATTTTGTTTCCTGCAAAACTTTAATCCTTTCTGACTCAATGCCATCTCTAACGAAGAGCGCAACCTCTCCACCAATTTGATCAGCTCTATCATTACGATATAGTTTGTACCCAGGTATCACAGTGTCCCACTGGTTGTCCTCCTTCCACCATGTCTCTGATATTCCAATCATATCTAACCTCTTATTTAGTGCTATATATTCTAACTCTCCCATCTTATTTTTTAGACTTCTAGCATTTGCATACAAGCAGTTTAGAGACTTTATTTTATTCATATTAATTTGGCTATTGGTAGACATGGGTAATTTGGGATCTTTAAGCTCTGTCTGATCCATACTCGAGGTCATTTGGGCTACTTTACTCTTTTTTGGAATCTCTCTGCTTTTGGTAGTATCCTTCAAGGATACATTCTTCTGAACCATACGCTCTTGGGCGACTGTCGGCTTTCCCCTATTATCTAGTTTAAAAGCTGTTCTATCTCCTTTTAAAAGGTTAATGCCAGCAGCATGCTTCCATCCCGGTTAAGGTGAAGCCCATCCCTTCGGAAGAGCCCCTCCTTTCCCCAGAATGTTCCCCAGTTCCTAACAAATCCAAAACCCTCATCACTGCACCATTGTCTCATCCACGCATTGAGACTCCGGAGCTCTGCCTGCCTTTTGGGTCCTCTGCGTGGAACGGGAAGCATTTCAGAGAACGCTATCCTGGAAGTTCTGGATTTCAACTTCCTACCTAAAAGCCTAAATTTAGCCTCCAGAACCTCCCTACCACATTTTCCTATGTTATTGGTACCGGCATGTACCAAGACAGCAGACTCCTTCCCAGCAGTATCTAAGACCCTATCTAGGTGGCGCGTGAGGTCCGCTACCTTCGCACCAGGCAGGCATGTTACCAGGCGATCCTCACGTCCACCAGCCACCCAGCTATCTACATGCCTAATGATCGAATCACCAACTATAATGGATGTCCTAACCCTTCCCTCATGGGCACATGGCCCTGGAGAAACTTCCTCGGTGCGAGAGGTTTTTACATCGCCTGGAGGACATGTCCTAGTTACAGGATCACTTCCTGCCACACCAGGGTGATGCTCTCCTGTCACGTGACCTCTCTCCTCCATGGCAACATGGATGCTGCCAGACTGGAGGTGGGACTTCAGGACTATATCCCTGTAGGTCTCGTCTATGTACCTCTCCGTCTTTCTTATGTTTTCCAAGTCTGCTACTCTAGCCTCTAGAGAACGTACTTGTTCCCTGAGAGCAAAGAGCTCCTTGCACCTAGTGCACACGTAAGACCTCTCACCAACTGGGAGAAAATCATACATGTGACATTCAATGCAAAAGACTGGAAAGCCCCCATCTTGCTGCTGAACTGCTGTCTGCATCTTAGTTTTAAGTTTGTGTTTAGATCTTTAAGTTCTTTACTTACTTAGGGTTGCTATGGATATTTATACTAATAAAACTGTACCTAATACATTTAATATACCTTGTTCACCTGAAGCTTAATTAATCTCAGGTCCTTAGTGTATGACTGATTTAGGTAACGAGCTTCACCTGAGAGCACCTCCTGTCTTTTAAGATGTGTAAGTACCTAGAAAGCTACGATTATCCTAAGGGTGGGTGGGTGTTGGGGAGGGAGGGAAATAACACTTATTAAAAGAGGGCTGCTACACAGTACCCTGTCTTGTGCTGCAGAGGTAAGCTATATTCTGATTTGATTTAAATTATAGCTCTTTGCTGCTGCTAGGCTCTAACTTATTATGAAATTTAAACTACAAGCTCTCTGCTGGGTTCTAAATTTAACCAGAAAGCTCTTTTCTGTGTTTTAAATTTAAACTAAAAGTACTTTGCTTATGCTAGGCCCTGAGTGCCTATTAAATTTAAACTACAAGCTCTCTGCTGGGTTCCAAATTTAACCAGAAAGCTCTCTTCTGTGTTTTAAATTTAAACTTAAACTGCTGCTACTAGGCCCTGACTGATTTAACAAAAAATAGTGGGTTCACAAATTAATTAGCTTTAATACAAAGAATTCCTTTCAGAAAATTCCCTGAAATATATACTCACAATTGCAGATCTCTCTCCAGAAGTAACAGTCCCGTTTTCTAGTCCTTCAAGACTGAGGATCACAGAGCTCTGGTTGAGCTATTTATGCCTGTGCTGCTGAGGTAAGCTGTGACCAACTTCCTGGGTGATTAACAGTCCTTGCTTGGATAGAAGGAGTCTTTCAAAATGGCCTTTTGACCTGCCATCTGGTGTTAACACCTATTGAAAACGTTTCACAGGTGTCTTGCCCCCTAGGTAGAAGACCTCTTTGTAAAGGTCTCTAGAAGACTTTATTTGTTGTTCAAAGAGTACTGACTCTGTTTTGCCTTTTGTGCTAAGCTATATTCTGATTTGATTTAAATTATAGCTCTTTGCTGCTGCTAGGCTCTAACTTATTATGAAATTTAAACTACAAGCTCTCTGCTGGGCTCCAAATTTAACCAGAAAGCTCTCTTCTGTATTTTAAATTTAAACTAAAAGTACTTTGCTGATGCTAGGCCCTGAGTGCCTATTAAATTTAAACTACAAGTTCTCTGCTGGGTTCCAAATTTAACCAGAAAGCTCTCTTCTGTGTTTTAAATTTAAACTAAAAGTACTTTGCTGATACTAGGCCGAGTGACTATTAACAGTCACACTAACACTGCTAGAATACTTGTCCACTCTTTTTACTTCCTGTCTTGACTATTGCAACTTCCTACTTGCAGGTCTCCCTCTGTGTCTTCTTCAATCTGTTCAAAACTCTGCTACACGTCTAAGCTTTCGCCAGCCTCATTTTTCTCATATAACCCCTCTTCTCAAATCACTTCATTGGCTTCCCTTCCATTTCTGTATCCAATTCAAACTCCTCCTTCTATGCTTCAGGTGCATTCATTCTGCTGCTCCTCACTATCTCTCCTCTCCCTTTATACCCCTCCTTGTGAAGTTCGCTCTTCTCCTGGTTTGCTCTTCTTTGCCCTTTTCTTCCTCTGCTAACACTAGACTTCGGTCCTTTCACTTCGTTGCACCTTCTGCCTGGAACAAACTCCCTGAGTCTGTACTACAGGCTTCATCTCTAACCCTCTTCAAATCTTTGCTAAAGGCTCACCTCTTTGAGGCTGCCTTTGGATCCTGATCCCTTGTTCTTCCTTACCCTTCCCTATTCTATCCACTTTCTAACTTTGTCTTGTTTATCTTGATTAGATTGTAAGCTATAACAAGTAGGGACTGTCTTTATCTGTGTTTGTACAGCACTGCGTATGCCTAGTGGTACTTTCTTATCATTATTATTATTATTATTATTATTATTATTAAACATTTATTATATACAGAATGGATAAATATGGTATGTGGAACTGGCCTTATAGGTTATACATCAAGCTAATCCTTATGTGGTATGAATGATTAACTAATCAGTCGCCACAGCCATTAAAGGCTTGAGAGAAGAGCCAAGTTTTTACTTGCTTCCTGAAGTACAGCACATATATTATCAGCTTCTTAAAGTGAACAGAACTGAGTTTCCCAACCTTTTTGATTGTGTGGTCCCCTTATTAACGTTCAAAAAGTTAAAAAAACCCAGTTCGTCTCCACCTCTTTTCCCAGACACCCTGTCCTCAACCTGAGCTTGTCCCCTCTAGCTCACTTTATCTCCCTTCCCCTTCCTGTTTCCTCCAGTCTTTCTCCCCCAGCCAATCCCTACCAGTCTCTCTCTCTTTTTTTAATCTCTTCTCTGTGTCCTATGGACCCTCTGTAATAGTCTTACAGACCCCCAGGGGTCTACCGAGAACCACTGGAATAAAGCATACAGGAAGTCTTTATTGTTAAGTGCTGTTGAGTCAATGTCAACTCATGGCAACCCTGTGAATAATTGTCGTAAACTGTTGTTTAATCTTCACTCAGGTGGTTAACTGTTGATAGAGCGGCATCCATCGCTGTTGTAATGATCCATCGCATTGTCAGTCTTCCTCTTTTGCACTGATCTTCAACCTTGCCAAACATGATGTCCTTCTCTAATATTCTTCTCTTCACATGATGTGTCTTAAAGTATGAAAGCTGAAGTCTTGTCATTTGAGCTTCCAAGGAAAGTTAGGTTTAATTTCCTTCAGTACTCACTGATTTATTCTTTGGGCAGTCCATGGTATATGCCATAGGCGTTGGAATGGGGTGGACCACATGGGCCCTGGTACCACCAAAATCTTTGCCCACCATCCGCAGAGAGCAGCCATGATTGCAGCAGAGTCCTGTCTGCCCATGGGAGATCATATCCCCATGGACAGCGGAAGGCCACTGTGATCACGGCAAAAACTACTACTGTCAGCTCGCAGAAGATCTCCGTGGGTAGCCAGGAGTCTTTGCTGCAATCGTGGCAGCTTTCCCCTCCTGCCCTGAGGATTCGATCTCCCGCAGGCAGGAGGGGAAGGCTGCAGCAGTCATGGCAGCCTTCCACCCTGCTCGCAGGAGATCGGATCACTGCGGGCAGGAGAGGAAGGCTGCTGCAACAGAAGGAGTTTGCCATAGTCGCAGTCATTCCCTTCTCTTCTGCCCGCAAAAGATTGGATCCCCACAGGCAGAACAAGAGGGAAAGGTCGCGTGGGGGCTAGGGGTGGAGTTTGGGGTAGAGTCAAGGTGAAACTTGACCCCCCAATCGGCGAGGCATTCCGCAGCCCGATATATGCACTATTCTTCACCAGCACTATAATGTGAAGGCATAGATTTTCTTCTTGTCATGCTTCTTCACTGTCCATCTTTAGCATCCATATGATGGCTTTGGACAAGTTGAATCTTTGTATATAGAGATACATTTTATTTTTATTTATTTATTTATTTACCATTTCTTATATACCGCCTTTCATGACCTTGTGGTCTTGGGCAAGCCACTTAACCCTCCATTGCCCATGTTCCCTGTAAGCATTAGTGTATGTGTCTCATATCCCCTTGTGTTAAATGTATTCCCCAATTGTGTTGTGACCACTTTGATTGAAGGATAAGGTGGTATACAAAACTGTCTAAATAAATAAATATCAAGGCGGTTTACATTTGAACAAACTGAAATTACATTGAACAGGGCATTATAACTTGGAGATAACTATTGTAGCGCCCCCTACTGGTTAGGCGGTTGCCTATTAGTAGTGGGCCTACCTCTTTATGTCCTTTGCCAGCCTGATTACTCAATGCTGGGGCTTTCAAATAATGTAGTTGTGTAAATAAGTAAATTTAGCTGAGGGTTTCAAAAGGTGCACAGGAAAATTTATTAATGATTATTTTCTTCTTAGCCACAGAACTTCTTTATCAGCAGTTCATGTATTATCAAACATAAATTGGATAGTTCTCCATTCAAAGAAACAAAACTTTATAGCATAGTCCATGCATCACATGTTCTCAACAGCTTGCTTTAAACGTTGCAACAAAATCTTTTCCTTCCATAAAGATCAGCTTCTTCAGAACCAGGCTTGATACAACAGAGACCCGTATCTCCTCAGGGCTCTGCACAGCATATAAAATACTTGGCTACAAGCTGACAAACATTGATATCATTTCCTTTTAAACAGTTTTGCATTCTTCATTCTTAAGTTGCAAACATTGGCTTTTCTTTCACTTCAAGCATTTACTGTCTTCTCTGAGCCTGGCTGGCTAGCTCAGACCTTAATGCTTTAATTAACACAATTTTCAGTGAGACGTGTATTTCCCAAAGCTCCTGGGGTTTTTTTACACTGCTTTAAAAAAACGCTCAGCTTTGCTACTTCTGACTAGTGCAATAAGAGCAATCCATCTCTGAGTCAGAACAGGGACTATCTGAACAGCATTCCTCTATTTCCATGAGCTCCTCATTTGATTCACTCAGCACCTGTCTGTCCTCAGCGTCTATAACAGGCTTTAACTTCTCCAAGAGTTTCAAAACCTGACCCCACTGGGATTCCTTTCTAGGCTGAGTTACAGGGGAAGGATAGAGGAGATTCTTATCTCTTAACAAACTCTTTAGAGCTTGCAACGTGCTCACCTTTTTCTCAGCAATCAGTCTTCCCTCAGACTTTGCCAAAGGTGGAATAGTGTTCACAGACTCTCTCAAAGATATTCCTTTACCTTGCGTTCTTTCAGCATTCCCCACAGGGCCAACTCTCCTGTCTTCCAAGCCAGCTGTACTCTCTCTACAAACTAGACTACCTTCAGGGCTGGAGTGGTCTGTCTGCTGCACGCAATAGGGCTTTCCTTTGAGGCATTTGCTGTCACACTTTCCTCTTACACGTGTTCTCCTGGTCTCCTCACTTCCTTCAGTTTCCCGAGACTCTCTGCTAGTCTCCTCCCTCCTAGAGGACGTCTCCTCCTCAGAGCACTCTCCTCCTGCTTGTCTCCTTGCTGTTCTCCTGCTGTTCTCTTCTCCCACGTCTCCTGGGCTTCTCTCGTTTCCCAGCTTCCTCTCCTTCCTCTTCACTGCTGCTTTCCCCAGCTTATATGATTGTGTCTGCCCTATAGCTTGTCATGTAGAGGATCCTTCCGAGGCTATGGAACTGGGTGAAGCAGAAGAGATTGCTTCAGAAACTGACAGCCAGGCAGAGCACATGGCCCAGGGTTGCCAAGAACAACATAAACAGAGTGAGTCACGAGGGGAGAAAACATGCCCAAACTGCAAAGTAGCCCCGAGCTCAGGGATTAAGGAGAAGCACCTGGTTGGGGGAGGGGCGCAGTTAAGCCATAAGACACAGGGATATAAAAAGTACTCACCAGAAAAGAGCTGCAGTTGGAGAGAGGGAACCAGAAGCAGAACCAGCTGGAGTTGGAGGAGACCAGAAGAGAGTTTCCGAATGGAGAGCTTCAGGTCCAGAGAGGGAGAGACGAGGACGAGAGACTCAGCACAGGAAGCCAGAGTAACAAAGTCTCAAAGAGCCCGTGCCCAAAAGCCAAGTGGGAGCAATCCTAGACTGAGGTCTTATCGTGAAGGCAGTCAGTGGGAGAGACTACCTGAAAGGCTGGTTTGGGAGCACACAGAATTTCCTGAGAGAGAGACGTGCTGGCCAGAGGACATTTGTATGACTGAGAAAAAGGAAAGGCTAAAAGGCAGGAAAACACAGCCGGTGTGTGAAATCCTTGCTGACCCAGCTGTGCTAAGAAATACTTCCGTGAAGAAGCCAAAAGGTAGGCTGTATAAACCATATAGAGAGGAAACTAGGTTTGAAAGTTTTCCTTGTGACTGCCAAGATTTGCTGGACTCTCCCTATGCTAAATCCCATATATACGGTAATGCTCCACCTTGCTCTGTAGCACCCGGTGAAGAGAGGTCTCGGGGAAATAGAGAGAGACTGCATTTTGAAACACCGTATAATTATCCACAAACTTACCTATCTGAAAGTGACTGTGAGGAAATGCAGACAGAGTTTGTTACTGAACAGAGATCAGATGAGCAGATGGATTGCACGCTTTCCTTAGCTGATCACGTCATATCACTTTGCTGAACTAGCTGTTAACAAGGCTGTTGGAACAGCAGTGGGAAAAGCAAGATTGTTTGCCTTTGTTTGAAAAGGGACTGCTGCATTTAAGTCTGTGCTGAACACTATGTTGAAAGCTGAAAGCCAAAGAAGCTGTTTATGTTCCTGAATTGTTTTTCTTTATGCCAGAAGTATGGTCATTTTTGTCCTTAATTTCATTTGCAATTAATCCACCTGGAAGGGGAAATAAAACCTTGTCATTTTTGCCTAACCCACTCGACTACAATTATTCCTGGCTTAGAGAGTAAGAGGGACTACAACTCCCAGAAGGCAGTGCAGGGCCAACTGCACTACCCTTCTTCCTAAGTTTGGATAGCCCAGGCTGACCTAACCTACATGCCCCTGGCACTGGGGAGGTTACTGGTGACAAGCTCTAGACTCCACCCCCGAGCTCTCCTCGTCACCTCCCCTGGTTTCCATGGAGCTAGGGTGTGGCTCAATCTCTGTAGCTCTATACACACAGTTTTTTTCTCTGGTCAGAGTTTTAACCCCGAACCTCCCTGAACCTTTTCTCTGTTCAGAAATAAAGGGCTGTTTTTTCAGCATTTTCTTGGGCTCTAACCCTGTCTCGCCACCACACTATTTTACAGGGAACATGGGCAATGGAGGGTTAAGTGGCTTGCCCAAGATACATCTCTGCACTTGAAAATCTTGTCTAGGTCCTTCATAGCCATTCTGCCAAGAGCAATGCATTGTCGGATTTCTTGACTGCTTGCCATTTTATTATTAATTATTAATCCAAGCATCAAAGGTAAAATTGATTTTCCCAGTTGTCAGGATCTGTGCTTCACATTAAGTTGCAGGCCCTGTTCCTTGATTTTGATAAGCAAATGTTTTTAGATCTTCACTTTCAACCAATAACGTGGTATCATCAACATAGCGAAAGTTGTTGAGTCTTTCACCGATCTTCACACTTTGGTTATCTTCATTCAGCCCTCCTTTCTGATGATTTGCTCTGCATATAAATTCGACAAATATGGAGAAAGTATGCATCCTTGTTGTATATCTTTGCTGATTTTAAACTATTCTGTTTTTCCTTGTTCAGTTTGAACTGTTGCTTCTTGGTCAATGTAAATAAAGGTTGTGCATGAGAACTATCAAATGTTCCTGGTATACTCATGCTGCATAATGTAGCCCAGTCTTTCATGATTTGTGCAAAGGCCTTGCTATAGTCAACAAAATACTTGTAGATATCCTTTTGATTCTTTATGTCTTTTCAAGGAGCTAGATATCTATCTGTACATACACATATATGCTGCTTGCATTAGACTAGATGAGTGATTTTATGGTTCCTTTACATTTTTAAAAATTAAATGTGCCTCTTTGGTCATCCTTATTTTTCTTTTTTCGCTGCTTACTTGTGTTTGTAGTTATTATGCATTCAAATTAATAGAAAAATATTGTGTTTAACTTTAGTTTTTTACAGGTTTATAATGAGAAAACAGTGAATACGACAGACACAAAGCAGTCATCACTTTGTAACATCTCCTTTGGTAGAAATAACAGCTTGCATACACTTCCTCTAGCCATCTTTCATTTCTTATTTTCAATTTTTCCCCATTCTTTCTTGCAGAAATATTCTACCTCGGAAATATTATTTTGTCTCCTTGCATGTACTGCATGTTTGAGATCTTCCTACATATTTTCAATAATAAAGTCTGGGGACTCTGATGGCCATTCCAAAACTTTCATCTTTTTTTCCTTTAAGTTCCTCATGGTTGATAGAACATAGCATGGCTTTTCTTATGTTGCTAAGTCAGACCAGGGTCCATTGAGCCCAGAATCCTGTCTGACGGTAGATAGTCCAGGTCGCAAGTATCTAGCAGATCCCAAAAGTAGATTTATATCCATAGATCATTTTCGGGCATGAACAATGGTTCTCCAGAGTCTACTTGGGCAATAATATTTTATTGGCGTTTTTCTCCAGGAAGTTGTCCAATTCTCTTTTAAATCCTGTTTTGTGGGTTGCCTTAAAACACATCCTCTAGCAACTCTGTAAAAAAAACTTTCTACAAATTCGTTTTCAATCTGCTGGTCATATAGGTTCATGGAGTGTCCTCTTTTGTGGTGTTTGACAAGTTCAACAGCTGTTCTCTGTTTTTAAAAATTATGGGTGTTACTGGAAGGTTAAACATCCATTGTTATCTGTCATTGTTCCTCCAAGCTGAAAAACCCTAATCTGATTAGCTCCCCTTCATAAGCTAGACTAGACTAGATGAGGGCCGGGGGTTCAAGTCCCACCTGGGGACAGCAATCTCAGGCCGGAGGGGACAGCAAGGTGGGACAGCAATCTCAGGCCGGAGGGACTGGGATTTCTAGTCCTATAGGCACTCCTTGTGGTCTTGGGCAAGCCACTTAACCCTCCATTGCCCATGTTCCCTGTAAGTATTAGCGTATGTGTCTCATATCCCCTCGTGTTAAATGTATCCCACAATTGACCGCTTTGACCCTTGAAAAGCGGGATATAAATACAGCTAAATAACAGCTAAATAGTGTTTCATAAGCAAGCAAATGAATGCAAAAATATGAAATTTTCGATACCAATACATTTTTTTTCCTTGAATCCTGCGAGACCAATCCAGATGAGCGGGTTATGTTCCCTAGTGCCATCCATGAAGGCAGACATTGTAACTTTTGGTGATGTCATCACTAGTGTATCTACTGGTGTATCTACTGGTGCGGCACTGAGAAGTTAGTATGACACTTCCCAAGTAGTAAGCAAGACTGAAAAACTCAGAAAAGTATTACACAATAACGGCTTTATACAAACTATTGCCTCTCTTGCCATTCTTTTTTTTTTTTTTTTTTTTTTAAATTTTTTATTTATCAACTTTTCCAATACAATCCAGAGCATACACATCTGAATGAGAATCCGAAATACAAACATAAAACAAACAACACACCTATATAAGGAGAGAGAAATAATCATAACTGGAATAGACCACAATACGTTGCCCCCCAATATGGATCCAAGAAACAAGAAATAGCTGAGAAATTGGAATAACCAATACCACTAATACAGAAATCATAGGAGCAATTGAAAACTTTACATGGCAGCCGGTACGGGAGTCACACCACCCCCGCTCTCTTCCCTACTACTAAGAAATTGCAACAGTTGTTTGGATTCAAAGAAAATATACTGTTTAGTTTGAAAATTAACCACACATTTACAAGGATATCTTAGCTTAAACTGCGCACCCAAGGCTTCCGTTCTCTGGCGTAAAGCCAGAAAAGACTTCCGCCTTTTCTGCGTGTCCCTAGCCAAATCAGGAAAAATTAATATTTTTGAACCCATAAACTGAGAGGCAGAAATCCTACGAAAAAATATACGAAGTACAGAATTCCTATCAGACTCAAAAGCAAAATTAACCAATAATGTCGCCCTGCTAGTCACCACCTCCAGTGAGCTTTCAAGAAATTCTGATAAGTCCATCTGCGGTGATCCAGAGTCCGCGACCGGCATCCGCTGGGCCCCAGACTCTGATGAAGAAATTGATACATATTGAACCCTCACCACTGGTGGCAACGAGTCAGCTGGGAGTTGAAGAATTTCCACAAAGAACTTACGAACCAGGTCCATAGGTGCTATCAAAGGAGAGCGAGGAAAGTTCAAAAACCTAAGATTATTCCTACGTAATTGATTGTCCAAATATTCAATCTTCCTGGCTTGAATCAATCGATCCTGCTCATTAACAGCACTAAGGCTCTCCTGGTTCTCCACCTTAGCTTCCAACGACAAAAGTCTTGCTGAATGAATCTTTACCTCTGACTCTGTAACGGAACACTGAGTTTTAAGAACAGAAAATTCTTGAGAAAAAGAACTGAGAATTGGTAGTAGGGATTGCTGCAGGTCGGAGATAACTTCCCATAAGCTGTCCAACGTTACTCGCGCCGGTTTCTCCACTCTACCCGGCAGCCATGTAGCCGATAAGCCAGGCGCATTGGGAGAAAGCTGTTTCTGTTCACCCTTGCCACTGGAGGGGGGAGAGTCTACCCGACCCCCCAAAGCCACTCCAGTAGCTGACACCATCGGCTCACTCCTCGCAGGGGAACCCCCGGCAGCTAAGATGACCTCCTGCGATAGAGGTAAATCACCAAGCTGCCCCCCCCCGCAGGCGGCTTCCAGGCTGAACCGGCGGCGCTTGTACGGGGCTTAATTCCACCCCCTCGCTCAGGTCCCCTGACTCATTCAGAGGACCCGCCGAAGCCATGCTCGCCGAAGGAGTGCAAAACACCGCAATCGAAGACTGCACCAGCCTATCTGACGGGGTCGAAGCCTTAGGGGGTTTTGGAGACCGTTGTTTCCTTTTCTTGCCCATCAGAAGGCAAAATGCAGGAGCGGTTCAAGCACCCAAATTCGGCGTCTTACTCCGCCATCTTGGATCCCTACTAGCGGACTCTCTTGCCATTCTTAACTTTGCATCAGGCACTGATACTTCAAATGTAGCCATAATACAGCAGGGCGCTCCAGTCTGTAGGCACAGCCTTCTCAAGACAGGTCCTGGACTCACAGAGCAGGATTCAAAGAAATAAAATGAACAGATATGGAAAATTTCTCCTCTTTTATCATCCTGCTGGACCAGTCCAGACAAGTGAGCAGTCAGGACCCAGGTGGGAGGAAGAGAACACACCGGAGAGAGCTGCTTTCCCAAAAATGCCATCTACTCTAGCTCCCACATTGAGCCTATAATAATGCCTCACAAAAGCTACTCAGTAACGGCTAGTTATCTGGAATGACAGATGTCCTCCAGAGCCAGCACGGTGGACTCAGCCGAGGAGGAAGCTTGTACCCTGGTTGAATGAGCTCAGACTCCTTTTGGCAGCCAATTTCTACACAAGAGGTAGGCTAAACTAAATAGCCTCCTTAATCCAGTGAACAATCGAGGACTAGGCCACTTTCTTCAGACCACTGAAAAGGACAGAAGGATAACATAGTAACATAATAACATAGTAAATGACGTCAGATAAAGACCAGTATGGTCCAACTAGTCTGCCTAGTAGGATGGCAAGAGTAGGTGCACCTGCCGCTCTGTGCAGGCCACCCCTCCCCATTTCTTTGTTTAGGGGTGAACCCACTGCTCCGTGTAGGACATCCCTGTTTGTTGAGAAATTAGATAGTTAAGTTTATTTTTATTTTATCCTGTTGCTGTAAAGGGATTCACTGTGTCTGTCCCATGCCATTTTGAATTCTGTCACTGTATTTGCCCCCACCACTTCCATCGGGAGGGCATTCCAAGCATCCACCACCCTTTCAGTGAAAAAGTACTTCCTGACATTGCCTTTCAATTCACCCCCTTGCAGCTTCATGTTATGCCCTCTAGTTTTACAGCTTCCCCGTCTTTGGAAGAGGTTTGTTTGTTCATTATTTCTCTTTAAGTATTTAAAGGTCTGAATCATATCTCCCCTATCCCTCCTCTCCTCCAGAGTGTACATATTTAGGTCTTCAAGTCTCTTCTCATAAGGTTTCTGACACAGGCTCCAAATCATTTTGGTCACCTTCCTCTGAACAGTTTCCAGTCTTTTTACATCCTTTGCAAGATATGGTCTCCAAA
This sequence comes from Ichthyophis bannanicus, assembly GCA_033557465.1. Taxonomy (NCBI): domain Eukaryota; kingdom Metazoa; phylum Chordata; class Amphibia; order Gymnophiona; family Ichthyophiidae; genus Ichthyophis; species Ichthyophis bannanicus. Next base: position 1,227,522,583 of record CM066033.1, read on the forward strand.
ACTGAACACAGTATTCCAAGTGAGGCGTCACCAGTGACTTATACAGTGGCATTAGAACCTCTTCTTTTCTGCTGGTAATTCCTCTTTGTATGCAACCCAACAACCTCCTGGCTTTTGCCACTGCCTTGTTGTACTGTTTTGCCACCTTGAGATCCTCAGAAATAATCACACCAAGGTCCTTCTCCTGGTCCGTGCACACCAACCTCTCGCCCCCTATCGCGTACATTTCCCTTGGATTTCTGCTTCCCAAGTGCATGTCACTGCACTTCTTTGCATTAAATCTTAACTGCCAAGCATTAGACCATTCTTCCAGCTTTTGTAGATCTTTCCTCATGTTATCCGCACCCTCAGGGGAGTCCACTCTGTTGCAAATTTTCGTGTCATCTGCAAAAAGACAGACTTTTCCATTCAGTCCTTCAGCAATATCACTCACAAATACATTGAACAGTGCCGGGCCCAGGACCGAACCTTGGGGCACCCTGCTAATCACCCTCCTTTCATCCAAGTGAGCTCCATTTACCATCACCTTCTCTTGTCTGTCAGTCAACCAAAGGAATTAAGAATCTCCAGATACTTCACCAAACACCCTCCTCATGTCCAACACATGCAGCGAGGGGTTTGCTCGGAGATCCTCCTTTAAGAAAGAGCACAGACTCACAGTCTGATTAAGATGAAAAGATGACAGCACTGCCCTCAGAGACACAGACACTGTCAAAATGACCAGGAAAAGGCTCCCTGTAGGACAAAGCCTGTAGTTCCAGCAGCCTTCTGGGAGACTCAACAGCTATCAGGAATCCCACCTTCAGGCTCAAATCCTTGAGCAAGACCTACCAAAGGGGCTAAAAAGGGGGAGGAACTTTCAGTGCTTTAAGTACCCAAAAGACTCCACTTTGGTACAACCAGAAGCACAAGTGGATGATCTTTTACCCCCTTGAGGAAACCGGATACATCAGAGTCCCTGAACTCTCCACTAGTAGCACACAAGGGCTGCCACCCATACCAGGACATAGTTCAGTGCCAAGCCCTGGGGTCCAGATTAGATTGTAAGAATGACAATACACTGACTATGTTTCCCTTTTTTACATCCATGGCCTGAGAGGAACACCACCTCTCAAAAACCCTACAAACTTAGGCATAAGTCAGGGATGTTGAGGACCTCCTGGCCTTGAAAAGGGAGCCAAATACAGTTACCCAGTATCCTTTAAGAGCTTACACCTTTCAAGGGCCAGGTCATAAGTGAGAAGGGAGCAGGATCCTCCATGACCAGAGGACCCTGAACCAAGGCCTGCACAGCCAGTTGGGCGCCATCAGAATGACCAAGCTCAGGTGAGACCAGATTCAATGCAGGGAAATAATTCACTAAGGGCCACATGGGAAAGACATACAGAAGTCTCTCCTGTGGCCAAGTCTGCAGGAGGGCATCCAAGTCTACCACCTTCAGATCTTTCATGAGATTGAAGAAGCTTCTCATCTCGGCATTCTCCTGGGTGGCCATCAGGTTGAACACTGGCAGGCCTCATCACTGCATAATAAGGTTAAGCCCATGTGGGCTGAGCTCTCACTCACTGTGATCCACAGTGTTTCGATTTAAAAAGTCAGCCTGCATATTGTCAATTCTTGGTATTTGAGTCCTTGACAGAGCCATCAGATGAGCCTCAGCCCAACGGCAGAGTTCCATCACCTCCACAGATGTTGCAGAGCTGCGAGTGCTGTCTTGCTTATTTATGTATGCCATGGCCATGAGATTGTCCAAGAACACTCTGATCACCTTGTCCTCCAGGAGGGTCTTAAACCTCTCCAGAGTTAGGTGGATCACCCTGGCTTCTAGTCGGTTGATCAACCAGGTGGCTTCCTAAGGGTACCAATGCCCCTGCACAAACTGACCCCAACAATTTTATTTATTTATTTAACAGTATTTCTAAACCGTCTTATCATAAAAATCAAGGCGGTGTCACAGCAAAACAATCAGAGGATGTGGGGGGAGGTTCATGCAGTGTTGGGGGAGTAAAGTGAGGGGGGGAGTTCATGCAGGGAATGCAGGGGGGGTGGTGTGCACTCTCCAGCCCAGAAGACTGGTACAGGTGACAACTATCACCTGATCTGGAGCCTCCAGAGGCATCTTAATCATCAAGGAGTGAGATTGTAAACACTAAGCCAACTCTCCCTTAAACCTCTGGGGAAGAGGCAGGTGTTAATCGAATAACTGGGAGCTGAGAGACCAATAAGACATGTGCCCTAGCTCAAGGAACCAGTTCCAAGGTAGATGCTAGTGACTCCAGAAGTAGCATGTAGTTCCAGGCCCTGGGAGCTGTCTGAGAGCAGAAACTCCTGAACTGAACCTGCAGCTTGACCATTATTTCCAGGATGAGAAAAACCCTGCCTAAGCAAGTGCTGAAGTGAGCCCTCGGAGGGCACTAGGCTGGATTACCTGGGCCCTGTCTGTCCTGGACTCCTCTATGGAGTCAGACCGAATCAGCCAGTCATTCTAGTACAGGTGCACCCAGATCCACAACTTATGCATAAAGACCACCACCACTGTCATCATCATGACCTTCAAGAAGGTACTGGGTGCTATGACTAGACCAAAAGGCAAGGCCTGAAACTGGAAATGTCAGCCTAGGATGCAGAAGCAAGGGAACTGCCAATGCTGGTCAATGACTGGAATATGAAAGTTTACCTCAGAAAGGTCCAAGGAGTTGAGAAAATCTCCTTGCCAAACTGAAGTGATGACCAACTGGATGGTATCCATGTGAAAACATAGCCCTCTAAGTTTGGCATTGACTACCTTCAGCTTCAGGATGCGGCAGAAGGACTGCCCTTCTTGGGCACAAAGAAGTTAATGGAATACTATCCTTGACCTCGTACTGTGGGGAGTATGGGTACGATAGTCTGCAACTTGTCAGACGGCTGCCTAGGGTGAGAACTTACACAATCTTGACGATGCATATATTCATATGATTCTTGCAAGGTATTGTGGGTATTGTAGTTCTTTCACTCCAAACACAGCTGAAGACAATAATTGAGTTGTGAAACCAGTGGTAAGGCCAATAAAATACTTCTTTTATTGATGGGGTTTAATTCACCCAGCACAAATATGCTTGGTAGCAATATAAATGAGGTTACTTGCTTGCAGTGTTTAAATGGATAACATAAAGTCACAAAGCAAATCAGAAAACAACCTTCAGCTTGTCAGGCAATTAGCTAATGTTTTCTTAGCAAATAATTACCAAATAAAAAAGCACAAAGAAATGAATAAACTTTGCTTGTTAGGTTAACTTCTGCTTATTTTCCACGCAGATCCCAGCAGTGATTCTCCCTTGCTCACACACACAATCAGGTGCAGCTTTAATTACTATCAATTGACCAGCTGAAACCCTTTAGCTGGCTGGCTGCTACTGTGTGAACCCAAATCCTGCTTTAAGAGCTGTTTGCAGTGGAAATAAAGAACAAAGTTAGGTTTCTTTGTGATGGCTGATGTGTTTGTTCACAGAAAGCTAGCAATAGCATTTAGATAGAGAACAGTCCATGTAATTAATAGTTTCATCTGCTGTATCTCCCCCTTCATCAATCAGCATAGGGTCACTATCATACATTGGCACAGACGAGTCTTTCATTAAGGCACTATCATGAGAATGCTTATTCCCTTGCTGCCATTCACTATTATAGATAGGGTCTGGATCAGTGTTCATACCTGAGCCTCTCCTGCTATCATAATTCCTCTCTGTATAGCCTGGCCAGTATGTAATCCAGTTCTGATGTCCAGCCTTCCAATCTTGATCCCTGGACACTGGATCTTCTCTCACATACCTTCTGGCATAGGTCTGAAAGTCCTTTCCACGTGCAGTCTTCTCTCTTCCAGGTAGCCCCTGGTGATTCCTATCTCTGCCAATCCATTCCTCTGGCTGACTCCAGTCCAATGGACTCTGCTGGCACTTGGAATACCTCCCAGTATAGGTACTGCCTTGGAATCTCCCAGACCTTCCAATGGCCCTTCTTCTCTTCCTTCCAGAGAGTTTCCTTCTCTCTCTATCCGCTTGGCTTGGCTTCTGCTTCTCAAGATGATGTTGGTGCTTGAGCTTGAAGCTGTTGCTGTATCTGTCTCTGAAGCTCTTTCTGTAGCTATTATCTGTAGAATAAGCTCTATTCTTATTCTGTCCTAATGTGTGCTCTTCCCTAACACAGCGCAGCTGTGTTGAATCAGGCCCTGCCCTTTGAGATGAGTGCTTAGGGATTACCTCATAGCTCTCTTGATTGCACACACATTTTCTCACTTCAGCCCCTCTCATGGCTGCTGGAAACCTGGTGCACTCTGGGACTGGTAGTCTTTTATGTGAAAACTCTGTTTTCTTACTTCTACCAAAACTGACAGGTTGCTTGTTCAGAGTCACATCATCTTTTCTATAGCTCCTACCTGAGCTATGATAAGCTTCCTTATCACAAACTGCAGGAGGTTCTGAAGAGTCTCCTCACCCGTCATTCTCTTTGTCAGAAAGCCACAAGTAGACTCCAAAACGTGTTTCAAAGGGACTCTGCAAATTTCAGTGCATACCCTTCTCTGATGACCTTCAGAACCCAAATATGTAACATAGTAACATAGTAAATGACGGCAGATAAAGACCAGCATGGTCCATCTAGTCTGCCCAGCACGATGGCAAGAGTAGGTGCACCTGCCGCTCCGCCACCCCTCCCCACGTCCCTGTTTAGGGGTGAACCCATCACTCCATGTAGGACACCCCTATTTGTTGAGAAATTAGATGGTTCCGTTTATTTTGATTTTATCCTGTTGCTGTAAAGGGATCCACTGTGTCTGTCCCATGCCATTCTGAATTCCGTCACCATGTTTGCCCCCACCACTTCCATCAGGAGGGCATTCCAAGCATCCACCACCCTTTCTGTGAAAAAGTATTTCCTGACATTGCCTTTCAATTTACCACCTCGCAGCTTCATGTTATGCCCTCTAGTTGTACAGCTTCCCCGTCTTTGGAAAGGTTTGTTTGTTCATTATTTCCCTTTAAGTATTTAAAGGTCTGAATCATATCTCCCCTGTCCCTCCTCTCCTCCAAAGTGTACATGTTTAGGTCTTCAAGTCTCTTCTCATAAGGCTTCTGACGCAGGCTCCAAATCATTTTGGTCGCCTTCCTCTGAACAGTTTTCAGTCTTTTTACATCCTCTGCAAGATACGGTCTCCAAAACTGAAAACAGTATTCCAGATGAGGCCTCATCAGTGACTTGTACAGTGGCATAAGTACCTCTTCCTTTCTGCTGGTGATTCCTCTTTGTATGCAGCCCAACAGCCTCCTGGCTTTTGCCACCACCTTGTCGCACTGTTTTGCCACCTTGAGATCTTCAGAAATAATCACACCAATAATCATGTAATGTGATTTGACCTCATGACGAAAGACACATTTGGAGCTACCCCCCAACTACCTGTCCTTTGGAAGGGACCTGCTGGTTCCCACTGGGAGGATTTCCTGGCTCCTGAGAGGGCTCCTGCTGGGACCCTCAAAATAGATGACTCTTCTTGGCTTAGAACAATAGAAGGAATAGGCTAAACCCATAGTCTTTTTGGCCCTGAAACATTCCCAAGCTATCCATTGAACCTTATGAGAGGAACCCCTGGGCCTATCTTTAGGGAGTCTCTATAGATAAGCCTCTCCAAGATTTTTAACCAGCTTCCTCAGATCCTCCTCAAAGAGCAATTGGCCCTTTAAGGGAACTTGCTCAGCTGCAGCTTGGACACAACATCAGCCAACCAGTTCAATAGCCAGAGTCAAATCCAGGCCATCACAGCCGCAGCAACAAACTTAAGAGGAGCTTCTGATCAAGTTTATACAGGGCATTTGCAACAAGCAAAACTCCAACCTTGCCACTTCCAAGCTCTTGGACAATTGCTGGATCTGGCATCACCAAGCCTGCACAAATCACTGTTTGGGTATCTATGGCCAAAACCATGAAGGCATTCATAAGGAGAGCGTCAACTCTCCTGTCATGAGACTCCTTCAGCACAATGTCACCTTCCACCAGAATGGTTGTGCGCTTCATCATCATTGCAACTAGAAAATCCATTCCAGGAAACACAAATAGTCCATCTCCACTTAGGGTAAAGGATGCAGCTGAGCTAGGACCTTAGTGCCTCTCAGCTCCAGCTCTGGTGTCCCCCACTATGGGGACTATTACTACTACTTATTTGTAAAGCGCTACAAGGTGTATGCAGTGAACTGCTACAAGGCTTGGGGAGGAGAAAGAAACCAGAGAGACATCATAAACCCTAGGATCCAACTAAGGAAAATCCACCAGAGGGGCTTCACATCATGCAGGGCCACCATGGCATCCTCTATGAGGGTGGAAAGGTCCTTCCTGTGAAAAAGCCGGATCCTCTCTCTCTGCCAAAGTTCCTCTTTCTCTACTGACTCACTCGCTAAAGAAAGGGAATCCTCCCCAGAGATCCTCCATAGGGGATGCCAGACTGTCAGAGGAATGGACAAGTGAAAACTAGGAGTGGGAACACTTGACCCCCTTGCTGCCAAAAAGTGAGATTCTAGAGGCCCCCAGAGTTCCATGTAGGGGAGATCAAGGCCCCAGTCACACCACTGCAGAGGACTGTCATGCAGCTAACACAAACTGAAAATAGCTTGTAAGCTGTTCAAAAGCTTCTGGTCATACCCTCAGGGGCCTGCCAACAAGAACCTGCTCCCACCTCACCACACTCACCTTCTGCCTTTGCCATGCAACCATCCAAGATGGCTTCCCTTCCTGGCAGCAGGAAAATCGCGGGAGATGCAGCAGGGGAAGCAAAATCAGCATCAGGCCACAGTCTCTCCATGGGAAGTCATGACATTACTGAAAACATATACCATGCAGCTTCCCCATTGCTCTTGGTGCAAAAGGAGCCTGCCATAGAACTCACCTAATGAGTCGAAAGAAGCATACCTCCATGCACCCACCTTTGCGGTGGAGCTCAGAGTGACAAAAATAAAGAAATATGTGACGCAAGAACATGACAGAAAAGAAAGACTATGGCAAAAAAGTAACTCTAATTGAAAAGGGAATACCTGTACCTGTTGAGCCGGCCAGAGAAATCTAACAGCCTCCTCAGCCACCCACACAATCTGGGAAAGCCTGACTGCCTTAGATATTTTTTTTTCTAATTGAAACTGCTTTATGCAAGCAGCACAGAAGAGATCCAATTAGAAAAACCATACCAAATTTAAAAATATACAGCAAATATTTTCTTTAAAAAGCAGAGCATATTGACATTGGATGGTGAGAGGGAAAGAGGGCCCCATAGGGCCCAGTGGTAGCCTATAGGACCCAGTGGTAGCCGATTTCTAGAGGGCTTTGGGCACCATTTAGAACACAGGCACCTATGGAACAGGAGCGAATGGGGATTGCTCCTTTGTCCACTATAACCTGCTAGGGAAAACCCCGATAGGTGCCATGGGGTGTGGGGGGGGGGGTGGATTTGTGGATCCTGTATCTGCCCTTTAAAAAAGATAGCATCCAGGAGCATCTCATGTTTTGGCTGTAGAAACGCTAAAGATATTTACTGCTTGAGTCACTAACCTGAGATGCTGCAGGTTAGTGACTTGCATGGTAAATTTTGCTGCAGTAAAACTTCTCAATTTATTTCAGCTTAGTAACTAAGGCCTCAGGTTTCTTAGATCATGTATTTCACTTGTGATGAAAGTTCTATGCTGGAATTGAGATGTAGGTATTGGTAAGTCTAGCAATACATAAACAGCTTTCTTCTTAATCTGGAGTTCTTGATCATTTGTGTTGCTCTTCTCTGCAAGTACAGCATTTAATCCTTTCAGCCTAGTTCTTCAATCCCTATGTGACTTCTTTGTGGTGTGAAAATACTGTATGTCACTGCACATTAGATAAGTGCCTATGGATTTTCAAAGCAGCCACAAATAGAAATTGATTCCGATTTTTGAAAGACTTTTTAACAAAGCTGCCGCCTAGTTTTATATCCTGCATCCACATCAGGATGATGTCTGTATCATCCTCTGTCCCTAATAAAAAGTATCAACAATAAACATTTAAAAAACAAAGATCAAGAGGACCAAGATGGCAGTGGAAAAAGCAACAGCTTTCTTCTAATGGGTAAGAGGAAAGGTAAAATGGGGAAGAAGCCGTCCTTTCCTATGTAACCTACCTTTACTTCCACAATAGACAAGTTCCTGGTTCGTCTTGGGGAAAAGCAAGCAGGGTTGAGCCCGGCAGTGTCCACACCAGTGTCAGTGGACTTGGCGTCGACCTCGGGACATGAGATGCTTTTCTCCCCTGAGTTACGGAGGCCTCCTGCACAGCCAATGCCACTGGACTCATACCCAGAAGGAGCGTATGCCTCTCCCCACCTTGGAGATTTGGGAGGAGGGAGTGCGGGAGAGCACTTCACTGGGTCCTGGAGCTCAGCGGGGTTTCGTTGCTGCATTGGCAGTGGCAGACAGTGCCGAGGCATGCAGGGGCTTACTTGGTCAGCCCCAGGAGCAGGAGGTGGGAACAGTGACGGATGCTTTGAACTCTTCTGGTCCCACTGTAGCAGTTCCTCCAACCTCTTTTGTGTTGTTTGTGCTAAGGCGGCCGGAGCAGTTTTCCTTGGAATCTATCTAGGAGGCAATTTCTCAGCTTGGCTGTGCTCAGCAGCCACAGATACAGAGTATTTCTTCGACTGCTCAAGAGAATGCTAACAGACTTGAGGAGGTTCAAAAGAACATTTCTACAATGCAACTGCCTATTGGAACTTTGGAGACCAGAACAGTTTCCTAGCAAGGTACTATTTCAACTTTAATTAAGGATAATCTCATTTTGAAGAATAAGCTGGAGCATTTGGAGAACTTCTCCAGAGCGGCTAACATTAAGTTTTGAAATTTCCTAAGTCACAAGTTGTATCCCCAAAAGAAATGTTTACGAACTATATGGATGAAGTGTTAAAAATTCCAAGGGAAACTATGCCGCCTCTTGCAAAAGTGTTTTTTATTCCTGCTAAGAGGTGCTCTTCTGTGTCTCATGCAGAAGGAGATGCTCCAGTGCAACTGGAATCCAGTCGTTTGAATGTGACCGATCTGTTGGAAAGGTCTGCTTCTGGGGTTACTGAGTCTGGTACCTTATTGGTTTCTTTTGCGTTAACTGTAGATAGAGATTGGTTTCTAAGAATGTACTTCAAGAATCGTTTGCATCCTTTTATGGGTAAAGTTATTCACATTTTCCCAGATTTCTCTTGTCATACACAAAAAAAAGAGGAAGAACATAAGATATGCCATACTGGGTCAGACCAAGGTCCATCAAGCCCAGTATCCTGTTTCCAACAGTGGCCAATCTAGGTCATACGTACCTAGCAGTTTCCCCAAAAGACACAGGTTCCGCAATGCTTGTACTGGGTCAAGCATTGATATCCTGGGTCCCTTCTTAATAATGGTTTATGGACCTTTCCTCAGGAACTTGTCCAAACCTTTTTTAAACCCAGCTACACTAACAGCCTTTACTACATCCTCCGGTAACAAATTCCAAAGTTTGATTACACGTTGAGTGAAAAAATATTTTCTTTTATTAGTCTTCAATAGTTTACCCTGTAGCTTCATTGCATGTCCCCTAGTCTTTCTATATTCTGATAACGTAAACAATCGATCTATGTTTACCCGTTCCACTCCATTCATTAATTTATAGATTTCTATCATATCTCCCCTCAGCTGTCTCTTTTCCAGGTTAAAGAGCCCTAACCTTTTTAGCCTTTCTTCATAGGAGTATCCTTCCATCCCCTTTACCATTTTGGTGGCTCTTCTCTGAACCTTTTCTAATAACGCTATATTCTTTTTAAGATACGGCGGCCAGAACTGCACACAATATTCAAGGTGCGGTCTCACCATGGAACGATATAGAGGCATTATAATATCTTTTGTTTTATTTTCCATTCCTTTCCTTATGATACCTAGCATTCTATTTACTCTCTTGGCCGCCGCTGCACACTGGGCCGAGGGTTTTAACATGTTATCCACAATGACGCCTAAAACGTTTTCCTGGGTGGTGGTTCCTAATATGGAACCTTGCATCGTGTAACCATAGTTTGGGTTGTTCTTTCCTAGGTGCATGCCTTTGCACTTGTCCACATTAAATTTCATCTGCCATTTTGATGTCCAGTCTTCTAATTTATCAAGATCCTCTTGCAATTTTCCACAATCCTATTGGGTTTTAACAACTTTAAATAGTTTTGTGTCATCTGCAAATTTGATAACCTCACTCTTTTTCCACTTTCCAGGTCATTTATGAATATGTCAAAAAGCAGCGGACCCAGCACAGATCCCTGGGGTACACCACTATTCACCTTTCTCCATTGGGAAAATTGGCCATTTAGCCCAACCCTCTGCTTTCTATCTTTTAACCAGTTCTTGATCCACAGTAGTACACTGCCTCCTATCCCATGACTCTTTAGTTTTGCCAAAAGTCTTTGATGAGGGACCTTGTCAAAGGCTTTCTGAAAGTCCAAATACACTATATCAACCGACTCACCTTTGACCACCTGTTTATTCAGATTTTCAAAAAAACATAACAGATTAGTAAGACAAGATCTTCCTTGTCTAAAACCATGTTGGCTGTCTCCCATTAGGCCATGACTATCTACATGCTGAGTAATTTTATACTTTATGATGGTTTCTACCATTTTTCCCGGTACTGACGTCAGGCTCACTGGTCTGTAGTTTCCAGGATCACCCCTGGAACCCTTTTTAAAAATTGGTGTTACATTGGCGATCCTCCAATCTTCAGGTATTAGAGATGATTTTAATGAGAGTTCACAGATTACTAATAGCAGGTCTGCAATCTCATATTTAAGTTCTTTCAACACCCTTGGATGTATACCATCTGGCCCAGTTGATTTGCTACTCTTCAGTTTATCTAATAGTTGTAATACATCTTCCCGATGTATCGATATTTCCTTCAATTCTTCCGCACCTTTAAATACCACTTCAGTCATGGGTAACATCCCTACATCTTCCTCAGTAAAGACCGAAGCAAAGAATTCATTCAGTCTCTCCACTATCGCCTTGTTGCCTCTTAGTGCCCCTTTAACTCCTCTATCATCTAATGGACCAACTGACTCTCTCACAGGTTTTTTGCTACGAATGTACTTGAAAAAATCTTTATGTCGCGTTTTTGCTTCCGCAGCAAGCTTCTTCTCAAATTCTCCCTTTGCCTGCTTTATCAATGCCTTGCATTTGACTTGCCAGTGCTTGTGCTTTTTCCAGATTTTGTTGTTTGGCTCTTTTTTCCATTTCCTGAAAGATGATTTTTTGGCAACAACAGCCTCTCTGACCTCACCTTTAAACCATGCTGGCAGTTTTTTGGACTTCCTTCCACTTTTCTTAAAGCGTGGAATACAGCTGGTCTGAGCTGCCAAGATAGTATTTTTCAACAACACCCAAGCTTGATGTAAGTCTTTAACCTTTGCAACTGCTCCTTTTAGTTTTTTCTTAACTATTTTCCTCATTTTATCATAGTCTCCCTTTCGAAAGTTAAAAGGTAGTACGGTGGATTTCCGTACTATCCCTCCTCCACTAATTAAATCAAAGGCGATCATGCTATGATCACTATTGCCAAATGGCCCCAACACCCTTATCTCTTGCACTAGATCTGGTGTTCCACTAAGGACTAGGTCTAATATAGCTTCCCCTCTGGTCGGTTCATGAACCAGCTGCTCCAAGAAGCAGTCATTTATGTCATCTAGGAACTTTATCTCCCTAGCATGTCCTGACGTGACACTGACCCAGTCGATACCGGGGTAATTGAAATCACCCATTATTATTACTGCGCTGTAACTTTTGTTAGCTTCCTTGATTTCTTTGAGCATTTCATCATCCATTTGTTCATTCTGGCCAGGCGGTCGATAGTACACCCCCACTGCCATCGCCTTCCCCTTTTTACATGGAATTTCAATCCATAGAGATTCTACAGCAAATTTTGTTTCCTGGAAAACTTTAATCCTTTCTGACTCAATGCCCTCTCTAACATAGAGCGCAACCCCTCCACCAATTTGATCAGCTCTATCATTACGATATAGTTTGTACCCAGGTATCACAGTGTCCCACTGGTTGTCCTCCTTCCACCATGTCTCTGATATTCCAATCATATCTAACCTCTCATTTAGTGCTATATATTCTAACTCTCGCATCTTATTTTTTAGACTTCTAGCATTTGCATACAAGCATTTTAGAGACTGTATTTTATTCATATTAATTTGGCTATTGGTAGACATGGGTAATTTGGGATCTTTAAGCTCTGTCTGCTCCATACTCGAGGGCATTTGGGCTACTTTACTCTTTTTTGGAACCTCTCTGCTTTTGGTAGTATCCTTCAAGGATACATTCTTCCGAACCATCCGCTCTTGGGCGACTGTCGGCTTTCCCCTATTATCTAGTTTAAAAGCTGCTATATCTACTTTTTAAAGGTTAATGCCAGCAGCCTGGTTTTATCCCGGTTAAGGAGTTTCTGCTTGTTAGACCTGTGGTTTTACGCATAGGTGCTCCTTTCTTTTTGAAATCTCCATGTAAGTGTGTTGTTAAATAATCAAACTGTAACCTAAGTGTACTTTGAACTCGCTCATTTACTCACCTTTGTGAGTTCCCATACTGTTATCTCCGTAAAACAATAAATTATTTACAGCCTGCACTGCTTAGTATTTCCTACTTGTTGATCCTTTTCTATTTGACTTTTTGGTTTTTCCAATATTGTGGGCTGGAGTGTGCAGTTCTCTAGTTTTTTTCTATTAGGTTTGATTTCTTTTTCCTATTTTGTAATTTGTGAACATGCACTATTTCTGTATAAATGTTATTTACTTGGATGTTAATTTTGAAATTCATAAATAAAAAATTAAAAAAATATCAAGACAATTACCTGCATTGAAGAGAGGATCATCTTCCATTACTACAACAGCTTCCTCCACTGCATTTAAGGCACTGCCACCATTCTTCAGGATATTATAACCTTTCAAAGCTGCTTGTTTAACTCCTGAACGGTATCCTTCCTCTCGTTCTTTCAAAATAGTGCCTGCACCACCGTGAACCACAATAACAGGCTTCATGTCGCTAAGTCCAGGAATCTGATCAAAAAGCAGTACATTTTCAGAATACTGAATGTATTTATTTAGCTGTATTTATATACCGCCTTTCACCAGGTCAAGGCAGTTTACATGGAACAAATGTAAAATACATTATAACAATGGCATCAGAACTATATACAACATGTAATTATAAGCCTTAGAATACTTAGGCTAAGAAAAAACATTACACTAGTATTGTAAAAATCATACCTACTTCTCAAGAGAATCAAAAATTACCAATCCCCCCCCTCCCCCCATCAAGAGGCCTTTTGTGTTGGTTTTCTTCATTTTTCAAAAACATTATTTTTTTCTTTTTAGTTACACTAAGATGTGAGCAACAATGGCTAAGCACTATATGTATATGTTTATATGTTGGAAGATTGGTCTTGAGGTACAATCCCCTCTTGCAACCTCCCTTCTGTTTTACTCTGTGAAAGGTTTTTTAAAAAATGTAAACCCTTGTTGTAATCATGTGAAAAAAGCACACATCAATGCACCTCACACAATTAAAACATGAAAGATTCTGTGAAAACTGTGCATATAACTGTGCATACACCCCATCTCAAGAAATCATTCTGCAAACCGCAGTAATTCACTTTGTAAACCGCAGTAATTTGTTAAAGTCACAGTTATAAAAGCGCAAAAACATTTATGCACTTATCTGAGAAGATGACCTCCACAAACAACCTTCATTGCAGAGAATCTTCCTTACAGAAAGTTTGCGGTATCAGCAGCGAACACAGCACTGCATTTAGGATGCTGTCAGCAATACACGCCCTGCTTCAACATTCCAAAAACCACAATGGTAAATGGCAACCAAACTTTTTACACGCCATAGGAATCTCAGCTGAAATTTAAACCACATGACTGATAGAACCCAATGAAAAAAGGCCTGAAAAGGAACCAATCTTCAATCACCACGTCATAGGAGGCTTGCCCAATCAAGTTCTTGATTCAAACCATCAGGGAAACAGATGACAATTTTGTGATTTGAAATGGAGAGTATACTGGATTTTGTCCCAGAAAGCCCTCGAGGTGGGAATCGAGAACAAAAACTTCAATATCGTGAGCAGTCCTGGATTTTCAAATTGTCATCTGTTTCCCCTGTTGTCCAGAGAGGCAAACAGATCCATCTGGGCTGGCCCCAAAGGTGGAAGAGGCTCTCCACCACTGCGGAAACAAGGTGCCACTCGTGGGGGACAGGACTCTGCTGAGTCTGTCTGCCAGGTAGTTGTCCTGGCCGGGGAAATAGACTGCTCGCAGGAGCATACCATTGCGTACTGCGAAGGAGAGGAGGGCCTCCTGGCAGAGGGAGTTACAAACCCGTGCCCCCCTGCTTGGTTATGGAGAACATTGCGACCTGGTTGTCTGTCTAGACCAAGATTGGTCTGTTCCGCAGGAGGGTACGGAATGCATGTAGGGCGAGGAATACCTCCCGGGGCTCCAGGAGATTGATCTGCAGTCAAGACCCCTCCTTGGACAAGCAGCTATGAGTGTGGTAAGCTCCGCAGTGAGCCCCCCAGTCCTGGCAAGAGGCACCTGAGGTCAGAGTCCTTTGTGGTGCGGGCACCTGGAAGGGCATCCCTGCCCAGAGGAGGCCTAGATTCTGCCACCAATTGAGGGAACTCACCATCCGTCGGAAGATCCTGACCCTGTCTCAGAGCCTGCCCATGGCCTGTGTCCACTGGGTACGTACACATCACTGGGCTGTCTGCATATGTAGGTGAGCTAGGGGCGTGACATGGACTGTGAAGGCCATGTACCCCAGCAGGCGAAGGAGCAGGCAAGCCGGCACCATTCTGCTGTGTTGGACCTCAACCGCCAGCTGTTTGAGGCATTCCATCCTGTTCCGAGGGACAAAGGCTCTGGCACTCACCGTGTCCAGCTGAGCACCGATGAACTCTAGATCTAGATGTGATTTGGAGTAGCTGAAGACAAACCCCAGATGCTGCAGGAGGAGGATGGTGCGCTTTGTGCCCTGGCTGGCCTCTGCAGCTATGCTGCCTCTGATGAGCCAGTCATCTAAGTAGGGGAAGACTAACACTCCTTGTAGTCGCAGATGCGTGGCTACCACCACTAGGCACTTTGTGAAGACTCTTGGCGAGGAGGCTAGGCCGAAGGGGAACACCTCATATTGACAGTGCCCTCCCTACCATGAACCTCAGGTATTGCTGGTGAGAAGGGTGGGCCAGGATGTGAGTGTAGGCATCCTTAAGGCCCAAGGAGCAAAGCCAATCTCCCTTGTGGAGGTAGGGCAGCAGTGTCCCAAGGGAGAGCATTTTGAACTTCTTTCACTAGGAACCTGTTCGGGTCTCAGAGGTCCAGGATGGGTCTGAGACCCCCCAGTTCTTTTGGGGACAAGAAAGTACCTTGAGTAGAAGCTCTTGCCTCCAGAGGTGCTGGGGAACAAGCTCTACTGCCTTGTCCCTTAGTAGGCCTGCTAGCTCTGAGAGTAAGAGGGCCTGGTGAAGGAGAGGTCTTACAGGCTCTCCTGGAAAATGTCCCGGGGGTGTCCGATGGCGTCGAGGAGTCTGATGCTTGGAGTTCCCATGCTGAGCGGCCTGTGTCGGGGAACCGAGGACCTTGAGGAGTCTCGGGTCAGACTTCCGGAAACTGGCCCGGGAGCACCGGACACCCGAGGATCAGGACCAGGACCTCAATTGGTGCCAAGGGCTCACCCAAGGCAGATAGTGCTCGGGGCCTGGCTCGATGCCCAGAGATGCCACTGCAGTTGGGAGCCCGGTTATCAGGGCAGATGATGCAGATGAACCTGACATCATTGCCTGCTGCATGGCCAGGATGGCAGAGATACTCTGTTCCATGGCTGCCATTCTGGCCTTGATGCCGGAAGGCTTCGCAGTTTTCGGCACGGGCACCGAGGGTCTCGGGCCCGGTGCCAGCACTCATCCGAGTGCGTCCTCGACGAGGACTACGGCCTCGGAGAGCCTTGCACGGTCACCGCTGGCCAAGGACTCCTTCCTAGAGACCTTAAGATGGTGCTGATTGGAGTCACCTGAGTCCCACCACAGGACTTTACTGTGTTTCCCCAGTGGAACCTTGCCTGGCTTCGAGGATTTTTTCTTTTCTCGCCAGGGTCCGGCGTCTTCCCGGAGGAGCCGCTGCCGCGGGACTCCGAAGATGCCCCGACTTCATGGGAAGTGCTCAGCCATGGGCTCAGTGTTGGTGATGCTGGAGCAGAGACAAACCATGGGAACATCTCATCTTGCAACTCCGACCTCTTCTTGTTGATTCACGGAGTCATGGTCTGGCACAGGTCGCAGGAGGTACTGTCGTGGTCCGGACCAAGACAATGCAAGCAGCAGTCGTGGGTGTCTGTGACAGACATGGTTTGACCACAGCAATCACATTTTTTTAAGCCACTGGGGGACATGGTGGTCGACGACCCCCAGGTGAAAAAAGGCATGAATGCCGGTTGAGGCAAGCCTTGGTAAAAAGACGAGAGAGAGAGCAGAGAACAGCACTGGGGAGGTGCCATCTCGAGGAGGGAATAGGAACCAGTATGTAAACCATGAAAACTCAACTAGAAGGTAATTTTTAAGGAATTTTTCTGGGGACACGGGACATGCGTCCATTGGGCTCCGTGGAAAAAAGGAGACTGAGCAAAATGGCACCCTTGGACAGGAAGGGGACCATGCATGTGTGGTAGCATTCCCAAAGGCTTTCTTTGAAAGCTGGGGAAATGCTCTGCACAGGCTCCGTCGCCGCCAATGTCACTCATATATGAGGACTGATTTACTGCTTGTTCCTGGAGAAAAGAAAGAATTCTGGGGCAGACAATCTGGAGTCTGGAAGCTCTTCTCTCTGAAATGACCATCCAACACCAGGGCACAGCCACCATATAGAGGATAATGAGCGGCTCACAGCATGGTCACTGAATCCTCTGGCTGGCCGAATATTGTTACCCATAGTGCCATCTATCACCTCCTGCCCTGAGGCAGGCAAGGCCAGACTAATCCAATCCTCCCGAACCTAGAGAGAAACTTATCAGACTCGGAGGATATCATAGGCAATTGGAATAGCACTCTCTGGAATACTGCGTCCACCCCACATAGAGATATTCTTAGTAATAAAGAAAATTCTGTGCCTTGTTTCTCAAAGGATATTAATAACTTGAAGAGAACCCTATGAAGATTAGAGAGAAAATGGAGATGATCTAAAAGCGAAGACCGTCAGAACTACACCATAATGCTTCAATCTTATCATCAACAAATAAATAACAGTGCAAAACAGTACCATACTAATCTGATAATGGGCTCTCTTAATAAAACAAGGGAGCTGTTTGACATTGCACGATCACTTACAAAAGAACCACCCCCACAGAATGACGCCAACATACAGTCAGTACTTAACCTGCAACTGATGGCGGACTTCCTGAAGCTTAAGTTCACATCCAGTTCATCCATTACCCTAACCACTACAACATGCATACAGCCTGAAAACATATTTGCTAAACCTTGGAGTTTCTTCCATGTTCCCTCCAAGGATCATTTGGAGAACATTATAAAGAAGATCAACACCTCCACATCTTCCCTGGACCCATGCCCAGTATTGTGGATTAAGATGTTGCTGAAAGAACTGGGCCCTGCATTATTTGATATAATTCGGCTATCACGTTCTCAAGTCTATGTCCCTCCCAACCTCAAACATGCAACAGTTAGACCAATTTTAAAAAATTCATGCTTGGATCCCATGGACCCTAACTCGTATCGGTTGATCTCTAGTCTTCCATTTGTGACAAAGATGATTGAAAAAAATGATACAATATCAGTTACAAGAACACATCAATCAACATGAGTTCAAGCCTTACCATGGTGTTGAAACACTCTACTTCGTTTCTAGACAGCATTACATTAGGCTTAGGCAATGTAAAAAGGGGCTTTCTATTGATCTTTACTGATATCACTGCAGCTTTCAACTCTATTAGTCATAACATCATGATAAGGAGGTTACAGGAAATAGGGCTTCAAGGAACCACTATGGAGTAATTAGACCTTACCTGCTAATTAGCGTTCCTGAAGGAACTCCAGTCTAGTCCCTTTCCTCTGGGTTGTGTTCCCCTTCCAGCAGCTTGGAGACTGAGCACGTCATCCTTTTGATGACACCGATATAAATAGCACTGGCACCTCCCATCAACTCCAGTATCCTATTGACGAAATTACAAATGCCTTAATTGTTTTGCCATGAATAGACCTTTGTCCCATGTGTGTTTGTCCCTTATTTGTGTTGCCATGAATAGAATTTGGCTCCATGTTTGTTTTCCCTGAATTGACTTTTGTTCCATGTTTTGTCTTGACTAGATTGTAAGATCTGACGAGCAGGGACTGTCTCTTGAATGTATATCTGTACAGTACTGCATGCATCTGGTAGCGCTATATAAATGCTCAATAGTAGTAGTAGTAGTAATACCAAACCGACTAACTACCTATAACCAACAAAAACACACAACAAAAAACACCTCCCCTATCCCCCCAGAAGGAACTTCCCACCCCCCTGGGGAGGAGAAGGCTTACCTGACACGCCAACTGCCCTGCAAGACTCTGATGTAAGGGCACCCATCCATTCACTCCACCGCTCCACCAGAAGTCCCTGGTGACGACCCTCATGACTCGTCCTTCTTTCTTTTTTTTGCACTCTTCGATAATATCACTTTGGGCCACTATACCTCCTTCACCGTCAGATGTAATTGTACACCCAAACCTGGCAGCATCAGGGACTGGACTGGAATTCCTTCAGGAATGCTAATTAGCAGGTAAGGTCTAATTACTCTTTCCTAAGCATCCCCCCAGTCCAGTCCCTTTCCTCTGGGATTTAATAGAGCAGTTCAAGCATGGGAGGGGTCCACAAGACCAGATGGAAGCACCGCTCCTCCAAACTTTGCATCCTCCGCTGCCTGAACATCCAACTGATAATGACTGGCAAAGGTATGCAGTGAGGACCACGCCGCCGCCCTACAGATATCCAGCAGTGGAACCAGACTGGACTCGGCCCACGAGGCCACTGGAGCCCGCGTGGGGTGTCCCCGAAAAACCGTTGGGACCGTTTTGCCCTTCAGAATGTATGCCGACGCAATGGCTTCCCTGATCCATCTGGAAATGGAAGACATGGCTGCCGCCTCTCCTCTATGTGGCCCCCCAAACAAGACAAGTAGCCAATCCAATTTGCAGAATGCTGCTGTACAATCCAGGTATCGTCTGAGCACTCTGCGAATGTCTAGACGATGCAGCTGAGCATCTGCGGCCTCTGGTCCCATCTTAGAGAAGGATGGAAGAGATACCGGCTGATTGATATGAAAGGGTAAAACAACTTTGGGCAAAAAGGAAGGCACCGTCCGCAAGACCACCTTCTCTTTAAAGAAAGACAGAAACAGAGGGCGACACGAAAGAGCCTGCAGCTCCAAAAGACACCTAGCCGAACAGATTGCGACAAGAAACACAGTTTTGAGGGTCAAGTCCTTTAACGTGGCATGCCCTGCCGGCTTGAAAGATTCCCCCGCTAGAGCATCCAGTACCAAATTGAGATCCCAGGGAGGAAGTGATGACCTCTGTTGTGGCTGCAGGTGCCTCACTGCTCTCAGGAACTGGCCTACATCCGGATGCTGTCCCAAGGACTGACCTTGAATCTTGCCTCGGTAACAGGAAATCGCTCCCAACTGTACCCGTAACGAGCTGGGTGCTAGACCCTTTTCGAAACCAGCCTGTAAAAAGTCCAAAACCACTGGGACCGACACTGCCATAGGCCTCCTTTCGTGGACCGCATACCAATCCTCGAAGATGCGCCAGACTCGCACAAAGGAGAGACAGGTCGAACGCTTCTGAGCTTTCAGATCACTGCCCCAGAATATCCCTGCTTTCACAACCTTGCCCTCTCAAAAGCTAAGCCGTAAGCGAGAATCGATCTACCTGCGGCATCCAAATCAGACCCTGTACGAGGAGATCGTCCCTCACCGGAAGCCTCCAAGGGCGATCGACCAGCAGCCTTATGAGATCAGCATACTACGGGTGTCACGGCCAGTCCGGGACTATGAGAACCACGAGACCTCGATGGGCCTCCACTCGCTGTAGGATCCTGCCTATGAGAGCCCAAGGGGGAAACACATACAGAAGCCCCTCCATGGGCCACCTCTGAACCAGAGCATCAAGGCCCTCTGACATCCTCTTCTTTCTCCTGCTGAAGAAACGATTTTCTTTGGCCGACCCCCACCTTGCCATGAGGTCCATGATGGGGATACCCCATCTGCTGACTACCTACTCGAACACGTCCTGACAGAGCTCCCATTCGCGGTGAACCACCTTGAACCGGCTCAGATAGTCCGCCATGACATTCACTACTCTGGCCACATGCGCCGCCGACAAGGCCTGAAGATGGGCTTCGACCCACTGCATCAGACTCTCTGCCTCTTTTCCAAGGAAGGACTGCTCATGCCGCCCTGCCAGTTGATATAGGCCACCGTGGTCGTGTTGTCCGAAAACACCCGGATCGCCTTGTTTCAGACCCAGCACTGGAAGGCTCTGGGCGCTAGTGCCACCGCTCGCATTTCCAATCAGTTGATGGACCATGGAGCCTCCAGGATGCTCCAACGACCCTGGGCAAGGTGCCCCTCTCAGTGAGCCTCCCAACCGCTCAGACTGGCATCTGTCATCAATAGAATCCACTGAGGGGGCTCGAGGGGCATGCCCTGCTCCAAATTTCCGGGTTGGAGCCACCACTTCAGGGCTCCCCTAGTCTGCATGGGACAGGGGAGTGCTGTGGTCAAGGGTTGCCTCTGATGAGAACAGCGCCGGAGAAGGGACTGGTGGAGTGGTCGCATGTGGGCCCTCACCCAGGGCACTAGTTCGGTCGTTGCCGCCATGGTCCCTAGTATCTGGAGATAATGCCAAGCGGAGGGCATTGACATCTCTAGGAACTGGCACACCAGACACCGAAGGTTCCTCGCTCTCTGAGCTGGCAAGAACACTCGGCCTCTGCGAGTGTCGAACCTTGCTCCCAAATACTCTATCTCCTGAGAGGGAATCAATCTGCTTTTGGACAGATTGATAACCCACCCCAGGCTTCTCAGGAAACCAACCACTCTGGCCGTTGCCCGAGCACTTTCCTCCTTGGACTTGGCTCAAATTAACCAGTCGTCAAGGTACGGGTGGACCAGAATTCCTTCCTTGCGAAGGGCCGCAGCCACGACGACCATGACTTTGGTAAACGTGTGAGGAGCCGTTGCTAGGCCAAAGAGCAATGCCTGAAACCGGAAGTGTCTCATCGGTACCATAAACCGTAGAAACTGCTGATATGACGCGCAAATGGGAATGTGAAGGTACGCCTCTGTGAGGTTGAGACGCGTTAACTCCCACTGCTGCACCGCCACCACTACCGATCTGAGAGTTTCCATGTGAAAATGCGGTACGTGGAGGCAACGATTAACTCGCTTTAGGTCAACGATCGGGCGAAAAGAACCCTCCTTCTTTGGTACCATGAAATAAATGGTCTGCGGGAACTGGCATGACTGCTCCAAAGCTTCCTGCTCCACCGCTTCCTTGTTCAGAAATATGCATGGCGACTGCACGAACGATGTGGGAACTGGCCTTGCAAGTTCGAGGGCATACCCGTCTCAAACTATCTCCAGAACCCACTGATCGGAAGTGACTCAGGCCCAGGCAGAGAAGAACTGTCACAACCGCCCTCCCAAGGGCAGAACCTCCGCCCGGGCCCCCCTCGCTTCATTGTGGTTTCCTAGGACCAGAGGAGGAGGAAGAGGCACCAAACCCCCTTCCTGACCCCCGAAATCCCTAGAAACCTTGTCCCCTCGCGGGAAAGTGCCCCCTCTGACAAGGCAATGAGAGAGTCGGCCTAAACTTATGGGCCTCTCGTGGCTGGGACCGCATCAGTGCAGGGTTACGACCCTGCTTCGGCCTGTCCTCTGGAAGCCTGCCTCCCTTAGACTCCCCCAACTCCTTTACTAATTTGGAACTCAAAGGAAATAAAGGACATCTAAACAGGCCCCCAAACAAACCTCACACGAGCCTCTAAGGTTTTCAGCAGCCTGATACACACCGCGTGAAAAGCGCGTGAAATCAAGCTCCTGCCTACACCAGCACTTGTCCAGGCTTTTCTCTCTCGCTCGGCCAGCGACTGCGTGGATGACTTACCGCACCACGCTTGTCCGCCTCAGTGTCTGCTGCTCCAAATGATCTTTGCACTGCTGATCGGTTCTCCATCTTTGGACCAGGCCTCAACTCGCTGGAAACACCTTCCCGCCCTCGCGCTCAGCCTTCCTGGGGCTTCGGCAGCGAGGTGGAGAAAGGAGATGGGCAACCCCCGTCAGCAGTGGGCAGTACAACAGCGGCTCCTCACCCTTAACGGGATCAGGAGCCGCGACTGCTGCGGATCTTTTTCCCCTCCGAGGCCTCCTCCTTCCTTCAGCCCCAGTAGGTGGGGGGGGGGGGGCGAGAAGGCTTCTCTTTGGCAACGCTGCAGGAGAATTTCCCTGCTTGGGGCCCAAAAGAGAAGCAAATCTCCAGAACAATAAAGAAATCAAGGAAATAAAGAAAACTCCTGCTAAACTTTCTAAGTGTCTCTCCAGTAAGCCCTGCCCCCTGGCTTACTGCCTCTCTCCTGCTGCTTAGAGACTGAGCATAATGGAGTTGATGGGAAGTGCCAGTGCTATTTATATCGGTGTCATCCAAAGGATGACGTGCTCAGTCTCCAAGCTGCTGGAAGGGGAGCACAGCCCAGAAGAAAGGGACTGGACTGGAAGGATGTTTAGGAACAAATGGTTTAACTCATACCTATCCCACTGAAAGCTTCAAGAAGAAACCAGCCAGGGCATATCGCTTATTGAGCAACCACAAGGGATACCATAAGGCTCAGCATTATCAGCCATACTATTCAATATTTATCTTCAATCACTGTGCAACATAATCAACGATTTTAAGTTCCAATATAGAATTTATGCAGATGACCAACCAGTCTATACAAATCTATCTGGTTGCCTTGAAGCTATTGAAACCTGGCTTCTCAAGCAAAATCTTACTATAAATTACAAAAAAATCAAAGGGACTATTTGTAACTCAGAACACTTCATTTACTCTGCCAAAGTCACCAAAAATTCTACACAATGATATAGAGGTTAAACAGCAAGTGAGATACCTAGGAATTTACCTTGATCAGAACCTAGCCTTCAATACCCACATAAGTAAAATCACAAAAGCTGCCTATCACAAACTCAATATACTTCACAAGCTCAAACCTTTACTTGACTATGCCAACTTTCGCCCCATATATTCCTCCAAGTTCCTAACCCCTGTTCTATGTAAACGCCTATTGCTATGTTTGTTCCATGTGAACCGCCTTTAATTAATGATAAGGCGGTATACAAAACCTGTTAAATAAATAAATAAATTATGCCTATGTTAGATTACTGCAATATTATTTACCAAAGTCTTCCAAAACAATTCATATATCCTCTTCTGTAGTGCAGAACACAACTGCATGAATAATCTCAGGAACTGCAATAAACAACCACACTTCAACAACGCTGAAACAACTACACTGGTTAACTGTAGCCTCATGTACAAAATTCAAAGCGATTCTCATAACTTTCAAAATCATTATACAGCTATCCCCAAGTGCATTTCAATCACCGATTACTAGAGATCCTGAAAGGAGAGTTTGAAGTAAAGCAAAAAAATACCTACTACTCAACCCATCTCTAAAAATCAAAGCTAGACCATTTTCTCTCTTTGCCCCTACACTTTGGAACGCGCTCCCTGAGTCTATAAGAGCTATTAAAGACGTAATTGTCCTCAGAAAGGCTCTGAAAACTCATCTGTTCCTAGAACATTATGACAGAAATCAACACTTTGATCTAATTAAGTGGTATAGCCTTTCCATCCCCACATTTCATTTACCATCTGGAGCAATTAATTTATGATCCGTAATGCCCCCATCTATCCTCTCACTAAATAATCCTTTCCCACATAATGCACTCTCTCTAATTCATATAACTGCTAACCCTCCTACAGATTTATCCACCATTATGTTAGTCCTCCTCTTTTTGTTATACAAGTTTAAATACCTGTTCAATGTAAAGTTCCAGTTGTTTTAATGTTATAATGTAAACCGCTTTGAATATAATATAAGATTGTATAGAAAACCTGTTAAATACATAAAATAAAATAATCATATCTGCCGGCTGAAATAGGGGCAGCAGGTCCTCCAGGGATGACTCCGAAGCTGCCATGCAAGAAGTGCAGAATCCAAAATCTGGAGATGAGGCACCTTGCTTGCCACAGGAAGAAGACAGAGAGTTAAGGCCAGTATCACAACAGCACATGCTAAGGTTGCAGCGGCTGAAAGCATGTGGTAAATGCGCCTTTACTACAGTGCGCGTTAACTGCGTTCTTTGATGCAGGAGAAGGAATGCGCATTGGAGGGGGCGTTGTGGATGTGAGAGGCAGTTGTACTCTTCCGGGTCCTTTCAAATCCTTCGAATTTCTGGCTGCTCAACAGGCTCTTAGCCAGGATAAGTGCGGAGCTCAACCAATTTTCCCTCCTCCTATGGCTACCACCAAGACCATAGTCTAATGGAAACCCCCACATCATGTTCCTGTGACAGAATAACCCACAGGCTGTTGTTCACAAACATTTCAGATCAATCTTTTCCTCTCGAGTCCTTAGAATTTTTTTCAGAGAGGAGAAAATCCATCTACCATCTGCTGGAGACAAGAAATACTGAAGAGACCTCTCGTGGCTGAGGCGGATAGAGGCATGGGAGTGATGTAATTGAAACTTGGGCTTTTCATTGGTTCTTTGTCTCCACTAATCTACTGGTAGGGGAACACAACCCACTTGTCTGGACTGGTCTAAAAGGATCATATGGAAATGCTCATTACCACTTTAGAAACTCCATGATCCAGCATCGTTGAAGGCAGCACAGCCACAGGAGACAAGGAAAATACTCCTGCAGCTGTGCACAGTGACTGTAAAAGCAGGATGTGAGCGACACTGGGGCAGAGAGGAGGCTACGATCTGGCAATGCAGCTAATGGATGGGGGGCAGGGGGCATGGGCAGGGACTGGAAGGGAGCCAACATTGGAGATGGCACTGGAACTAGAAGGGGACGGGGGGGGGGGGGCTGGGACTGGAAGGGAGCTAACACTGGGTGGCTGAGAATGCAAGGGGCTGAAACTGGGATGGTACTGGGACTGGAAGGGGCAGAAGGAGAAAATCAGAGATCTGAGGTGGCAAAAGCATGGACTTGGGAAGGGGATGCAGAGGGGTGGGTGAGAGTAAAGAAAGGATGGCATCAGGAAGGACAGCACTGCAGGACTCAAGCAATAAGGAATGTTGGGGAAAGCAAGGGAAGAATGGAGATTAGAGATTTGAGGGAGAGGGAGAGGGAATGCAAAGGAAGAAGGTAAAAAAGTGGGAATGTGGACAGAGTGGGAGGCAAAGCAAGGAACCAGAGATGGGAGATCATGGGGACTCAAGAAACCGAGTGTGAATTTGGAGAGGAGAGCATCTAGGAATTGATAGATGAGGGAGGGTATGGGATGAAAGTATGAAAATAGGGAAGAAAGGTTGGGGTAGGTTGAGACCTGATGTGAAAGCACAGTTACTTACCTGTAACAGGTGATCTCTGGGAACAGCAGGAATAAGTCTTCACATATGGGTACGTCGGTACCGACGGAGCCTGCGCAGGAACGCTCCCCAGCGTCCAATCAGAAAGCTTTTGGGAGCATCCCACAGCGCCTGTGTGCTGCCTTCCCGCCTTTCCAACTGTCTCTCCTCAGTTGAGTTTTATAGCTGAGACAAAGAGGGAGAGAGAGGGAAAGGAATTGAGAGAGAGAGAGAGAGAGAGAACTCCTAGGGGAGGTGGGTGGGTTGTGAAGACTTATTCCTGCTGTTCCCAGAGATCACCTGTTACAGGTAATTAACTGTGCTATCTCCAGGAACAAGCAGGAATGAGTCTTCACATATGGGGACTCTCTAGCTTTTGATGCCAGGGAGAGCGCCCAGAAGCTGTGACCCTGGGACAGAGCTGCACTTCCTCACCTGGATCTCTGGCATCCCCTGAGGGATGGTGGGCAGGAGTTGATTAGGTATGGAACAGGTGTTTGAAAACAGCCTGACCAAACAAGGCATCCCGGCGGGAGTCCTTGTCTAAGCAGTAATGGGCTGTGAAGGTATGAACCAAGGCCCAAGTGGCTGCTCGACAGATGTCGTCGATAGACACAGAGTTCAGATGAGCCATTGAGGTTGCCATGGCTCTCACATTGTGAGCTGTGACATGGCCCTCCAGAGAAATGTTCTTGCTCTGATAGGCAAAAGTAATACATTGGGCAATCCAGTTGGAAAGAGTTCTCTTGGAGACTGGTTGTCCCAAATGAGAAGGATCAAAAGCAACAAAGAGTTGGGAAGACTTTCTATGTTGCTGTGTCCTCTGTAAGTAAAAAGCCAGAGCTCTTTTACAGTCCAGGGTATGAAGATTCCTCTCTGCAGGTGATGCATGAGGCCTTGGAAAAAAGACAGGTAGGTAGACCTCTTGGTTGAGGTGAAAAGGCGAGACCACCTTAGGCATAAAATGTGGATTAGTCCTAAGGACCACCTTGTCATGATGGAATCTTGTATAAGGTGGATTAGCTACTAGTGCTTGCAATTCACTGATGCGGCGTGCTGATGTGATTGCAATGAGAAAGATAACCTTCCAAGAAAGGTATTTCAAGGAGGTAGTAGCTAAAGGTTCAAAAGGCGGCTTCATAAGCTGACCAAGAACCAAATTTAAGTACCATGCTACCGGAGGTGGTCTAATGGGAGGCTTTGTTAAAAGGAGGCCTCTCATGAACCTTGCTACAAGGGGATGAGAGGAAACAGGTTGTCCATTTAGAGGCTTGAGTGAAGCTGCAATAGCACTCAGATGGACTCTTACTGAATTTGTCTTAAGGCCTGCATTAGACAGATGCAGGAGATACTCCAGCAACGATTCCAGAGGTATGGCATGGGGGTTAAGACCCTTTTCAGAACACCAGATGGTAAACCTTTTCCACTTGAAGCATAGAAACATAGAAACATGATGACAGAAAAAGACCACATGGCCTATCTAGTATCTAGAAGGCGTAAGAATGTCTAGTGAAAGGTTTTCTGGAAGCTTGAAGAACATCTTTCACTTGCTGAGAAAGAGGAAGATCTTGGAGATCTAGGCCTTCAGCAACCAAGCCCTGAGATGCAGAGACTGGGGATTGGGATGCCACAACTTTCCATCCTCCTGAGAGAGGAGGTCTGGAGCAGACCCTAACTCTAGGGAGGGAGCTTGAGAGAGATGTAGAAGCAGAGGGTACCACACTTGCCGTGGCCAATGTGGAGCTATGAGAATCATGTGGCCTCTGTCTCTCTGAAGCTTGAACAGGGTTTTGGGAATTAGGGGAATGGGTGGAAAGGCATACAGGAAGTCTTGACCACAGTGAAGGAGGAAAGCATCCCTTGCCTGAGCCTCCTGAGCCGGAGTTCTGGAACAGAACCGGGGATGTTTGGCATTCCACGGACTTGCAAAGAGGTCTATGTCCGGGGTTCCCCAAATTTGAAAAATTTTGGACACCTGGTCCATATGTAGGGACCACTCGTGTGGAAGCAGAACTCGACTGAGTCTGTCTGCCCAAGAGCTTTAAACCCCTGGAAGATAGACTGCCATAAGATGAATGTGATGCTCTCTGGCGAGGGCCCACAGTCACAGAGCTTCATTGCAAAGCGACAGAGAGCCAGTTCCTCCCTGCTTGTTTATGTAGAACATGGCCACCTGATTGTCCGTGTGGACAAGGACTGTCTTGTGGCTGAGCAGGGTGTGGAAAACTCGTAGAGCAAGGAAGATTGCTCTGAGTTCCAAGAGATTGATGTGGAAACAAGTCTCCTGTGGGGACCAGATGCCCTGGGTGGAGAGGTCCTGAAGATGAGCTCCCCAGCCCATTGGAGAAACATCTGTTGTAAGAGTTGCCTGGGGTAGAGGCTGTTGAAAAGGACACCCCAGCAAGAGGTTCTGAGGGGACTTCCACCACTGGAGGAACAAAATGAGGCGACTTGTGTTTGCTATTTTGTCTGACAGGTAGCCTAATGCCTGGGTCCATTGGGTGGATAAAGTCCACTGAGCTGCTCTCATGTGAAGGCGAGCATATGGTACCACATGAACGGTGGAAGCCATGTGGTCTAGCAACTGTAACATCTCTCGAGCAGTGAGTAGGGGTTTTAACTCTGCTTGAGAAGCTAACTGCATCAAGCGAAGGCAACGGGTCTGGGGAAGAAAGGCCCTTGCCTTTGTGGTATCCAGCAGTGCCCCTATGAATTCCAGGGACTGAGTAGGGATCAAATTGGATTTTGGGATGTTTATTACCAGCCCTAAGTATTGAAGGATACGCATTGTGCAAGTTAGAGCAGTCCTGGCCTCTGATTGAGTGGGAGCTCGAATGAGCCAGTCGTCCAGGTAGGGGAAGACAAATATTCCCAGGGTGCGCAGAAAAGCAGCAACCACTGCCATGCATTTCGTGAACACCCTTGGTGCAGAAGCCAGGCCAAAGGGGAGCACTCTGTTTTGATAGTGCTTCTCCTGGAAAAGGAACCGAAGGAACCTTCTGTGAGTTGGATGGATGAGAACATGAGTGTACGCATCCTCAAGATCTAGAGAACAAAGCCAATCCTGACTCTGAAGGTATGGCAGCAGAGTTCCCAGAGAAACCATCTTGAATTTTTCTTTGACTAGGAATCTGTTCAATTCTCTGAGATCTAAAATGGGTCTGAAGCCCCCTGTTTTCTTTGGGATAAGAAAATAGGGGGAGTAGAACCCTGTGCCCTGTTGTTGAGAAGGCACTTCCTCTACTACTGCCCCTTGGGCTAGAAGAGTGGCAACCTCCTGCTCTAACAGGCTGAGGAGGGAGGTTGGAGAATTGAACTGGTGCACTCTTGTGAGAGGGGGCAAGCTGGAAAAATGAAGTTTGTACCCCTCTCTTATGATGGAGAGTGTCCACTGCTCTGCTGTGATTTGCTCCCATATGGGAGCAAAGTGACATAGCCTTCCTGGACTGGTAGAGGGCTCTGGTCCTTCTAGAGCCAGAAAGGCTAAGTTCTCTAGCAGAAAGTCAAAGGCCCTGAGGTGGCTGAGACTGCTGGGCTGAAGCAGGCCTCGCAGCCTTTCCCTTGCTCTGTTTGGAGGATTGCTGACGTTTGGAAGGGAACTGAGCTGCAGAAGATGCTCTCTGACTATAAGCAGGATAGGATCTTTCCTTCTTTGAAAAAGGTGTTTTCTTGAACAAC
Organism: Ichthyophis bannanicus; assembly: GCA_033557465.1. NCBI lineage: Eukaryota > Metazoa > Chordata > Amphibia > Gymnophiona > Ichthyophiidae > Ichthyophis > Ichthyophis bannanicus. The sequence continues at coordinate 1,227,551,984 of CM066033.1, forward strand.
CTTTTCTTAGCAGGAGCAGCTGTAGATTTGGATAGTCTATCCAAAGCAGAATTTTCAGCATCCATCTGATTGGCTTTTGCTTGCCAATCTTTACCAAACAGATTTTCACCTGTACAAGGGATATTTCCCAATTCATCTTGGACCCAGGTCTCCAAATCAGATGCTTGAAGCCAAGCAACCCTACGTGCTGCTATAGCTATAGCTGAGGCTCTGCTTACGCATTCAAAGGAATCGAAAGCTGCACAGTTGGAGAATTTGGAGACATCCTGGGCATGTTTGAGCGCAGAGAGAAATTCTTGCTTTTTATTGTCAGACATAAAAGGACTTAAAGTCTGCAAATGGTCAGTGACCTCTTTTAAGAACATGCCCATGTAGAGACTAATTAATTCTTGCAGCAAGCATGGAAGCTTGGAAGATTCTTCTACCAAAAGCATCCAGGGTTCTACATTCACGTCCTGGAGGATTAGAGGCATGTCTCTTGGCACTTCTAATCTTTTTCATTGCAGACTCAACCACAATAGAGTGGTGAGGAAGCTGAGTCTTATGGAAACCAGGACAAGGAGGGACACGATACATGGTGTCCAACCTGCGAGAATGAGGAGAGGTGTTTAGAGGTGCTTCCCACATCCTTAACATGAGATCATACAGAATCTCATGAATAGGCAAGGTAGCTGCCTCTTTAGGAGTTTTAGGATATTGTAAAATATCTAACTCCTTAGCTCTAGGCTCTGACTCTGGGCTACTGTAATAGAGAGACCCCGAGCCACCTCTCTGATAAAGTCTTGAAAAGACAAGTCCTCTGGAGGAGACATCCTTCGTTTAGGAGAGGACTCCTCCTGTGGAAGAAACATCGCTGCATCGACAGACTGTTCAGAATCCTCAGCGTCATCAGAGGAATCGAAGTATCGTCTGTCGGGATGCTCTTGCAAAGCCCGATACCCATACCGACTGGGGTCGGTATCGGGAATCATCGGTACCGGGGTATCGGTACCAGAGGGCTGCAGGGGGCAGGGTACCGGCATGGCTGACACCGATGCCGATGTCGATGCCACCGGTACCAGGATCGGTACGGATGGCGATACCGGAGCCGGTACCTGCAGAGTAGTCTGATGCGGTACCACGGGCGTCGATGCCACAAGGAAAGCCGCCAGACTGCGTTCCATGGACAGAATCCTCTGATCCATGGACGCTGCCAATGCCTGGAAGTCGGTACCGGTGGAGGCCACCGGTACCCCAGAGCAGGCACCAGGAGATCGGTTGAGGCCACGCCATCTAGATCATCCTGGAACCCCGATGATGATGCTTTAGAAGCCGAAGCCTCCTGCCGGGGTAATTTTGCCGGTGCAGAATCCTCGAGGGCAAGGCCAGAGGCATCTCGATGCTTAGAAGGAGATTTGCCCTTCGAGGACCAGCTAGATTTATGTTTAGTTACCTGAGATCCATGTGAGGAAGAAGCCCTGGAAGACGTCGATGCCACCGAAGCTGCATCAGAGGGAAACAGGGTACTGAGCTTGGCAGCTCGGTTCTGTCGACCTCTCTTAGACATCATGGAACAGGACATACAATCTTTGATGGAATGGTCAGGGCCTAAACATTTGAGACACCAGTCATGGGTGTCGGTGACGGATATAGTACCGCCACATTTTGTGCACTTCTTAAAACCTGAGGCAGGTTTTTCCATATTTGAGGAAAAAGGTTTTGGGCCTAAGGCCCAAAACTGAAGTATACCTGAAGAAAAAATAGAAGGTCTTTTTTTTTTTAAGAAAAAAATAAGAACCGGCGGTATCGCTATAGCGTCGAGGAAGTCAGACGCGACAGAAAAGAAATAAAGAAAAAAATAAGGAAATTCTTCTGCGGTGACAGGAACACGACCTGCTGGCTCCGCGGAAAAAGAACAACTGAGGAGAGACAGTTGGAAAGGCGGGAAGGCAGCACACAGGCGCTGTGCGATGCTCCCAAAAGCTTTCTGATTGGACGCTGGGGAGCGTTCCCGCGCAGGCTCCGTTGGTACCGACGTACCCATATGTGAAGACTCATTCCTGCTTGTTCCTGGAGATTGATCTTTCAGGACTAGAGAGAGTGAGAAGTGGAAAGGGATGGATAACTGAAGGAAGAGAGAAAGAGTAGAAATGTGGCTGTGGATATGGTGAAAGAGAGTAATAGGAGGTTGAATAGTAGGTGAGAAACTGAAGAATGAGCTGCGGACCAGGTAAGATTAAATGACAGGGAAAGGGCTAGAACTAGTGATGGGATCAGAGGCAGAGGATGGCAGATGAAGGTCGAGAGGGTGAGAAAGCACTGTTACTTACCTGTAAAAGGTGATCTCTGGGAACAGCAGGAATAAGTCTTCACATATGGGTATCGTCGGTACTGACGGAGCCTGCGCGGGAACGCTCCCCAGCGTCCAGTAAGAAAGCTTTTGGGAGCATCCCACAGCGCCTGCGCGCTGCCTTCCCGCCTTTCCCAACCGCCTCTCTCCAGTTCGAGTTTTAAAGCTGAGACAAAGAGAGAGAGAGGAAAAGAAAGATAGATAGAGAGATACAACTCCTAGGGGAGGTGGGTGGGTTGTGAAGACTTATTCCTGCTGTTCCCAGAGATCACCTGTTACAGGTAAGTAACTGTGCTATCTCCAGGAACAAGCAGGAATGAGTCTTCACATATGGGGACTCCCTAGCTGCAGATGCCAGGGAGAGACCCCATGGTTGTGTGCCCTTGCAGAGGGCTCCACTTCCCCCCATGGATCTCTGGCATCCGACCAGGGTAGGTGGGTAGGAGTTGATTAGGAATGGAACAGGTGTTTGAGGACAACCTGACCAAACGAGGCATCCCGGCGGGAGTCCTTGTCCAAACAGTAATGGGCTGTGAAGGCATGAACCGAGGCCCAGGTGGCCGCTCGACAGATTTGGTCGATGGACACAGAGTTTAGATGAGCCATTGAGGCTGCCATGGCTCTCACATTGTGAGCTGTGACATGGCCCTCCAGAGAAATGTTCCTACTCTGGTAGGCGAAAGAAATACACTGAGCAATCCAGTTGGACAGTGTTCTCTTAGAGACTGGAAGTCCTAAATGAGAAGGATCAAAAGCAACAAAGAGTTGAGAAGACTTTCTATGTTGCTGTGTTCTTTGTAAGTAGAAAGCGAGAGCTCTCTTACAATCCAAGGTATGAAGATACCTCTCTGCGTTTGATGCATGAGGTCCTGGAAAAAAGACAGGTAAATATACCTCCTGGTTCAGATGAAAAGGTGAGACCACTTTAGGCATAAAGTGTGGATTGGTCCTGAGGACTACCTTATCATGATGGAACCTTGTATAAGGTGGATTAGCCACCAAAGCTTGCAACTCACTGATGCGGCGTGCTGAGGTGACTGCAATGAGAAAAACAACTTTCCAAGAAAGAAATTTCAAGGAGGTGGTGGCTAAAGGTTCAAAGGGTGGCTTCATAAGCTGGCCAAGAACCAGGTTTAAGTCCCATGCCACTGGAGGTGGTCTAATGGGAGGTTTAGTTAGAAGAAGGCCTCTCATGAATCTTGCTATAAGAGGGTGAGAGGAAATAGGTTGTCCATTGAGAGGCCTGAGGGACGCTGCAATAGCACTCAAATGGACTCTTACTGAATTTGTTTTCAGGCCTGCATGGGATAGATGCAGGAGATACTCTAGTAGAGAATTCAGAGGTATTGCAAGAGGGTTTAGAACCTTCTCTGAACAACAAATGGTAAATCTTTTCCATTTGAAAGCATAGGAACGCCTAGGAGAAGGCTTTCTAGAGGCATGAATAACATCTCTGACTTGCTGAGATGAAAATCTTGAAGGTCTAGGCCCTCAGCAACCAAGCCCTGAGATGGAGCGACTGGGGGTTTGGGTGCCACAATGTTCCCCCTTCCTGGGACAGAAGGTCTGGTGTAGAGCCCAAGTCCAGGGAAGGAGCTTGAGAGAGATGTAGAAGTAGAGGGTACCACACTTGGCGTGGCCAATGTGGAGCTATGAGGATCATGGTCCCTCGATCTCTCTGAAGCTTGAATAGTGTTTTGGGAATTAGGGGAATTGGTGGAAAGGCATAAAGGAAGTCTTGACCCCAGTGAAGGAGGAAGGCATCCTTGGCCTGAACTCCCTGACACGGAATTCTGGAACAGAACCGGGGAAGTTTGGCATTCCACGGACTTGCAAAGAGGTCTATGTCCGGGGTTCCCCAAATTTGAAAAATCCTGGCTACCTGGTCCATGTGGAGGGACCACTCGTGTGGGAGCAGAACTCGACTAAGTCTGTCCGCCCAAGAGTTTTGAATGCCTGGAAGATATACTGCCAGAAGATGGATGTGATGCTCTTTGGCGAAGGCCCATAGTCGCAAAGCTTCATTGCAAAGCGACAGAGAGCCAGTCCCGTCCTGCTTATTCACATAGAACATGGCTACTTGGTTGTCCGTATGGATGAGGACTATCCTGTAGCTGAGCAGGGTATGGAACACTCTGAGAGCTAAGAATATTGCTCTGAGTTCCAATAGATTGATATGCAGAGAAGTCTCCTGTGGAGACCAGATGCCCTGGGTGGAGAGATCTTGTAGATGAGCTCCCCAACCCCTTGGAGAAGAATCTGTTGTGAGAGTTGCTTGGGGTAGCGGTTGCTGAAAAGGGGATCCCAGCAACAGGTTTTGAGAGGACTTCCACCACTGGAGAGACCAAAAAAGGCGACTGGAGTTTGCTATTTTGTCTGACAGGCAACCTGATGCCTGAGTCCATTGGGTGGACAAAGTCCATTGAGCTGCCCTCATGTGAAGGCGAGCATATGGAACTACATGCACGGTGGATGCCATGTGGCCTAATAGTTGTAACATCTCTCGAGCAGTTAATTGGGACTTTAACTGAATCTGGGAGGCTAACTGCACCAGACGTAGGCGACGGGCTTGAGGAAGATAGGCCCTTGCAGTTGTGGTATCCAGCAAGGCCCCTATGAACCCCAGAGACTGAGTAGGGGTGAGATTGGATTTTGGGATGTTTATCACTAGTCCCAAATACTGAAGGATACGCATTGTGCAGGTTAGACAAGTCTGGGCCTCTGACTGGGATTGGGCTCGAATGAGCCAGTCGTCCAGATATGGGAATACGAATATTCCTAGAGTGCGGAGAAATGCAGCTACTACTGCCATGCATTTCGTGAACACCCTTGGTGCAGAGGCCAGACCGAAAGGAAGCACCCTGTATTGGTAGTGCTTTCCTTGAAAAAGGAACCGAAGGAACCTTCTGTGTGTTGGATGGATGAGGACATGGGTGTACGCATCCTTGAGATCTAGAGAACAAAGCCAGTCCTGACTCTGAAGGTATGGAAGCAGAACCCCTAGAGAAATCATTTTGAATTTCTCCTTGAATAGAAATTTGTTCAATTCTCTGAGATCTAAAATGGGTCTGTAGCCCCCTGTTTTCTTTGGAATAAGAAAATAAGGGGAGTAGAACCCTGAGCCCTGTTGAAGAAGAGGTACTTCTTCTATTGCCCCTTGGGCAAGAAGGGTAGCAATCTCCTGACCTAGAAGGGTGAGGAGAGATGTTGGAGAATTGAACTGTTTCACCATGGTGTCAGGAGGAAGGTTTAAGAAGTGAAGCTTGTACCCTTCCTTTATGATGGAGAGGGTCCATTGCTCTGCTGTGATTTGCTCCCATCTGGGAGCAAAGTAAGTCAACCTTCCTGGAATGGTGAGGGGCTCTGGTTTTTTCCAGAGCTAGAAAGGCTAAGTTCTCTAGTTGCAAGTCAAAGGCTCTGAGGAGGTTGAGGCTGCTGGGCTGTGGTAGGCCTGGCAGCCTTTGACTTGGCCTGTTTAGGTGGTTGCTGACGCTTTGCAGCAAAACGACCTGCAGAAGATGTCTGCCCATGAGCAGGATAATATCTTCCCTTTTTAGAAAAAGATGTCTTTTTGAACAATCTTTTCTTAACAGGAGCAGAGGTAGACTTTGAAAGTCGATCCAAAGCAGAGTTCTCAGCATCCATCTGAGTGGCCTTTGCTTGCCAATCCCTGCCAAACAGGTTTTCACCTGTACAGGGAAAGTTTTCCAACTCATCTTGGACCCAGAGTTCCAAATCAGAGGCTTGTAACCAAGCAATTCTGTGTGCACCTATGGCAATAGCCGTGGCTCTGCTTACACACTCAAAAGAGTCAAAGGCTGCACGGTTGGAGAATTTGGAAATATCTTGGGCATGTTTGAGCCAAGTGAGAAATTCCTGCCTTTTATCTTCTGAAATAAAAGGAGCTAAAGTCTGCAGATGATCTGTGACTTCTTTTAGAAATATCCCCATATAGAGACTATAGGAGTTGATTCTGGCAGCAAGCATATTGGCCTGGAAAATCCTTCGGCCAAAAGCATCTAGAGTCCTACATTCACGTCCTGGAGGGTTAGATGAGTGTCTCTTGTCACTCTTTATTTTCTTCATAGCAGACTCAACCACAATAGAGTGGTGAGGAAGCTGAGTCTTATGAAAACCAGGACAGGGAGGGACACGGTACATGGTGTCTAACCTACGAGAATGAGGAGAGGTGGTGAGAGGAGGCTCCCACATGCCCAACATGAGATCATAAAGAATCTCATGAATAGGTAAGGTAGCTGCTTCCTTAGGAGCCTTAGGATATTGCAGAATATCTAATTGCTTGGCTCTAGGCTCTGACTCAGAGGCCACTGTAATGGAGAGGCCCCTAGCCACTTCCCTGATGAAGTCTTGAAAAGACAAGTCTTCTGGAGGAGACATTCTTCATTTTGGAGAAGCAGACTCCTGAGGAAGAAGTACCGGTGCATCGACAGAAGCCTCCGACTCATCAGAGTCTTCGGAGGAATCAAAGTATCGCCTGTCTGGATGCTCCTGTAAAGCCCGATACGCGTACCGAGTGGGATCGACATCGGGAGTAAGCGGTACCGGTTCGGTACCGATGGGCATCATAGGACAGGGTACCGTTGCAGTCGACACCGAAGCCAATGTCGATGCAATCGGTACCAGCACCGGGAATGATGCCGGTGCCGGAGTCGGTACCGGCAACGGAGATTGTTGTGGTACCGAAGGCGTCGAAGCCTGCATAAACGCCGTTAGGGTACGCTGCATGGACAGAATTTTCTGATCCATCGACGCCACCAGAGTCTGGATGTCGGTACCGGTGGAGGCCACCAGTACCCCAGAACACGGCAATAGGTGATCGGTCGAGGCCAAGCCATCGATGTCAACCTGTGACCCCATAGATGATGCTTTGGAAACCGGAACTTCCCGCCGGGGTAATTTTGCCAGTGCGGAATCCTCGAGGACAAGCCCAGAGGCATCTCGATGCTTAGAGGGAGATTTGCCCTTCGAGGACCGGCTAGATTTATGTTTGGTTACCTGAGATCCATGGGAGGAAGAAGAAGCCCTGGAAGACGTCGATGCCACCGAGGCTGCATCAGAGGGAAACAGGGTACTGAGCTTGGCTGCTCGGTTCTGCCGACCTCTTTTAGACATCATGGTACAGGACATACAATCCGTGATGGAATGGTCAGGACCCAAACATTTTAGACACCAGTCATGGGTGTCGGTGACGGAAATAGTACCGCCACACTTCGTGCACTTTTTAAACCCGGAAGCGGGCTTCTCCATGAGGAGAAGATGTTCAGGCCTAAGGCCGAAAACGCAATGCACAGTAAAAGAAAGAAAAGGGGTTTTTTGGGTTTTTTTAAATAGGAAAGAAAGAAAAGACCGGCGGTACCGGTCTGACGTCGAAGAAGGCAGACGTGACACAGAAAAAAATAAAATAAAATAAAGAATTCTTCTGCGGTGACAGGAACACGACCTGCTGGCTCCGCGGAAAAGAAGAACTGGAGAGAGGCGGTTGGGAAAGGCGGGAAGGCAGCACGTAGGCGCTGTGGGATGCTCCCAAAAGCTTTCTTACTGGACGCTGGGGAGCGTTCCCGCGCAGGCTCTGTCGGTACCGACGATACCCATATGTGAAGACTCATTCCTGCTTGTTCCTGGAGATTAGAGAATAAGAAGCTATGGAGTGGGTGGAGGATATAGAGGGTACAGGAAGCAGGGAAGGAGAAAGACAGCAAGGGCAATGGGAGCACTGGGGGGGGGGGAGGATAAGAATGGGAGATGGAAATCTGGTAGCTAGGTGAGAGGTAAAAAAAAGTGTGAAACTGAAAGAAAAGGAGAGTGAGGAGTAAAATTTGGATATGAGAGGCAGAGGAGAGAGAAATGGTAAAAACAGAGATATAAAGGAAAGACTGTCAAAGACATGTAGAGAAGTAAGAAAAGACGACAGGGGGAAGAGGGGGACTATTGTATTTGATATGGAAGGGCAGACTAGAAAGAAACATGACAGCAGAAAAAGACCACATGGCCTTTGTTTCTAAGAGAAGAAATGAAAAGACGTCGATTAGAGGATACACACAAGTAATGTAGAAAAGAGATCTGAACCTGTTCAGTCAGAAAAATAAAATGGCCAGACAACAAACGGTAGAAAATAACATTTTAGTTCCAGTGTAGTGTTTGGAATGTGTCAGATTTTTAGTTAGCGTATTGTCTTTAAATGCATCTTTCTGTTGCTCTGGTGTTACACTGCATGCAGCGCTTAGCTTCTTTGGGGGTTATCATTTCATTTTTGTCTACAAATTTCTATTTTTAGTTGGTGGTCCTTCATTCTGCACCTGGTGAGAGTCTGCCTATGTTCTACATGTGTGACTGAGGCCAGGTATTCCATTAGCAATGAGCTTCTATATACAATAAGGATCTGTAGTAATCTGGCCTGTTCGGTTTTCCTGGTAGGTATATATGGATTTTCAATATTTACAGTGCTGTCCTTTTCTATGTAGGCTGCTTGTTATGGGAGTTTTGAAGTTAGTGCTGTTATGCAATTGTAGATTTGCTCTACAGTATAGGTTCTTTGCTGTGGTTCTCACTTTTTCTTTTTATTTGCGGTGTGGAGTCTACACCAGAGTGTTGGTTGGAGGTACTGGAATATGGATAGTCTTTAAGGTTTGCGGTTCTATGTTCTTGATGCTGATGGACGGGTCTTAAATTGCAAATAATTTCCTTGAATCTGAGCTGACAAACCTCAAACTTTAAGGAAACAACTGAGTTCAAAATTTTCTTGTGGCCTAATAGTTTCACTGTTGCTGATTTCTAGGCTTTTCCAATTTTGGCATAGTCTAATTTGATCTGAGCACCATGATTTGAATTCATAGCAACCAAAATTTTCCTCATTTTATAACTTCCCTCTTTATTATTAAAAAGGTCACAGCACTGACCAAGTTAAGCCCAAGTATCGTTGTTATACAAATGTTTATGCAAATACAGCCCCACGATGAGTTTCTGCACATCGTCCCGCATTATCCTCAAACTGCCCCGGTCCAAGAATGTTAAAAAAAATATGTCCCAGGCGTTGCAGCAACATCAGAGGCAAAACATCCACCAAAAAAAAAACAGGGCTGAGAGGAAAGGGAATTCTCAAAGCCTGTCAAAAGCCCAGCTGCTGATCAAACTTTTGTTTTCTTTGTTTGTTTTTTAAGTTTGAAGTTGCTTTATTTAAAGCAGCAGAGCCAAAGGCTTCCCATTGCAATCAAAGGGGGGGGGAAGAAAAACAAAAATTACAGAAAAATCTGAAAAATTCAAAAAACCACTAGGGCATGCAAATAAAGGAGGAAGAGAGAAGAGAGTCTCCTGCTTCTCTTGAAGACCACCCAGTGCTCGTAAACCATGGGAAACTGTGCTAGATCCTGTGCCAATGTCAGCTTGAGGAGCCAAGGGCACACTCTCAGAGCACCACCATTAGGCCCTTCCAGACTCAATCATGAAGTAACTTCCCATAAAGTATGGGCCAGGAGAGTCAGGCCTATCCGCACTGCTGCTCCAGTCCACACACCTACCACCTGCTGGAGGCTTTTATAATGGCTTTTCTCAGATTATATACCATCACTGCTGGCAAGGAAACATAACCCACCTGACTGGACTGGTCTAGCATGTTGTTGTTGTTAAGTGCCGTCGAGTCGGAGTCGACTCATGGCGACCCTCTGGATAGCTATCCTAAATTGTGTTCGGTCTAGCATGATGATAATTAAATGGATATTCTATGAAAAAGGACTCTTGCCTCAGGAGCCTTCTCCCTCCAGCATACGTCCACCACCCAGCTTCTGATGAGGTGTGCATATCAGGGTTGCCTGCTCCAATTCAGTGACCAGTATCACCCAGCTTTGATGGTCTGTGATTTTCCATTATCCTGCCCACCACTGACCATGGTGGGAAGACAACACTACTGACCGAGACTACATCAGAACACTGAGCCCAATGAAAAAATGTGCAAATTTTGTCAGTCCTTCTGTCAATCATGTAATATGCAATTTATTGTTAACTTATATAAATAATAGGCAAGGATATACAGTATGTGTAATTTTTGTAATGTCTGTAATTTTTGTGTTGTTACTGGATATACTAACCTGGTTATTGAACACTGCCATGATCTATCTAATCAAATAGAGGTATTTCAAATGCCTTTAAATAAATAAATGCTTTATCAGCAAGCTTCCATTTTGCCAGATAGAGGGTGTGATGGCTCACGAAATCTGCTAGTACACTGCCCACCCCTGCGATGTGTGATATGGAGAGGGCCATCAACCCTCTCCAACTAAGCCAGGAGAGCGAACACACAAAACAAATTAATTATTCCAACTCAGAAGGTGAAAAACAACCAAGTTGTTTGCAACCAAGCCTTCTCATTCTATGCACCCACTATCTGGAACACACTCCCACAAGACATAAGAGTTACCATTGAAGTACTCAAAACACCTATTCAGAGAGCACTTCAGAAGTGAAACATAACACATATAGAAACACAAATACAGATGCATTCAAGATTGACATGTTCATGTTATAATTCTGTCCACCACCCTGTGGAAGGGTCACCCTCACCCGTTACAGCTCTGTTACATATTTGCCTATAAGTTAAATGTACGATGTGTTCCTTGTAAATTTTATAAGTTCAAGTTTTCTGTAAACTGTTTTGACTCTAAAAAAAATGTCTATAAAAACAGTTAAATAAATAGATAAACAAAACAAAGAAATTTACTGCTCTTTCTTCTCTCTTCATTCGTGCACTTCCATTGCCACATATGAGCTTCTGCTGCTGCCTCGTTTGCTAACATACGCTACTACAGTGGCATTATCCAAGAGGACTCACATCACCTGCCCCACCACCAGTGGAAGAAAGCACTTCAGTGCTGGTCAAAGGCCCAGGTCTCTAACCTATTTATGAACCAAACCTCACTTCTGGGAACCACTAGCCTAAAGCTAGTTATCTTTGACAGTGGGCTCCCCAGCCTTCCAGAGTCACATCTGCAGACAGGATTAGTCACGATGGGGGCTCTAAACAAATGCCATCATAGGAGAGAGCTGCTTCTCGGTTCTTTTGACAAAGGAGTCTCATTTCATATTCTTTAGAGCTTATGGCTCATCTTGTCAACAATGCCCTCTCTAATAGACACATATGTGCCTGCACCCATGGGACTATGTTTATTGTATGTGTCATAGCACCTAACACTTAGAGATAGTCTTGCACTTAATTCCTCTGAGCCTGAATGTCTCGCACCTGTTCCTAAAGGTTCTTTACCCTGGCCTGCGACCATATAACCAGAACCCTTCTGGTATCAAACTGTGCCCTCAGGTACTCTGACTGAATCAGGTCAAGACTGCTCTTGTCCCTGTTCACTGCCCAGCCTAAGGATTCTAATACCTGAATCACCCTGGCTGTGAACCACCAACTCTCCTTTTCCGTTTTTGCCCTTATCAACCAGTCATCCATATAGATTGAACAGATATCTCTTTACTTAACAGGAAGGCTACTACCACCACCAACTTGGAAAATATGCATGGAGCAGTGGCCAATAGTACAGAATTGCAAACCTGAGAAACTTCTGAAAAGTTTGTTTGATGGGAATGTGTAGATAAGCTTCCACAAAATCCAGTGAGGTGAGATTTTCCAGGCCTCACTTCTGCCATTACTGAACTGAGCATCTCCATTTTAAAAGGTCAAATTAGACTTTATCTGCCAATTTTCTTTCCTAGAGTCCACCTCATTAAGTGTGGCGACAAAACCTTCTTCAGGTATATTCAGGAAAGGAAGAAGATCAGAGGTGGAATTGCAGGACTCAGAAGTGCTGCGAACGGACTCGTGGAAAGTGACATTGAAAAAGCCAAATTTCTAAACGAATACTTCTGCTCTATTTTTACTAAAGAAAGTCCTGGAGAAGGACCACCTGTGACTCCCAAATATAAAAATGAGAATGAAGTAGATACCACGCCATTCACAGAAGATGATGTGTTAGAACAACTTGCGAAACTGAAAGTGGACAAGGCCCTGGGACCAGATAGGATACATCCCAGGATACTGAAAGAGCTCAGAGAGGTTCTTGCAGGGCCGTTAAAGGATGTTTTCAACAGATCCTTGGAAACAGGAGAGGTTCCTCAGGACTGGAGAACGGCTGATGTCATACCTCTACACAAATGTGGTAACAGGGAAGAAGTGTCAAACTACAGGCCTGTGAGCCTTACCTCGGTGGCGGGAAAAGTAATGGAGGCGCTTCTGAAAGAGTGAATAGTGAACTTTCTCAAAAACAACAGGTTGCAAGACCCAAGGCAACATGGTTTTACCGAAGGACGATCTTGCCAAACAAATCTAATTGAGTTCTTTGACTGGGTGACCAGAGAGCTAGATCAGGGGCATGCGATGGATGTCATCTACCTGGATTTCAGCAAAGCCTTCGATACTGTTCCTCATAGGAGGCTTATCAATTGGATCAGAAATTGGTTGACTGACAGACGACAGAGGGTGATGGTAAATGGAGCTCACTCAGATGAAGGGAAGGTGATTAGAGGGGTGCCCCAGGGGTCAGTCTTGGGCCCGGCACTGTTCAATGTATTTGTGAGTGATATTGCTGAAGGACTGAATGGAAAAGTCTGTCTTTTTGCAGACGACACAAAAATTTGCAACAGAGTGGACTCCCCCGAGGGAGTGGTTAACATGAGGAAAGATCTACAAAAGCTGGAAGAATGGTCTAATGCTTGGCAATTAAGATATAATGCAAAGAAGTGCAGAGTCATGCACTTGGGTAGCAGAAATCCAAGGGAAATGTACACAATAGGGGGCGAGAGGTTGGTGTGCACGGATCAGGAGAAAGACCTTGGTGTGATTATTTCTGAAGATCTCAAGGTGGTAAAACAGTGCAACAAGGTGCTTGCAAAAGCCAGGAGGATGTTGGGCTGCATACAAAGAGGAATCACCAGCAGAAAGGAAGAGGTACTTATGCCACTGTACAAGTCACTGGTGAGACCTCACTTGGAGTACTATGTTCAGTTGTGGAGACCGTATCTTGCAAAGGAGTAAAAAGACTGGAAACTGTTCAGAGGAAGGCGACCAAAATGATTTGGAGCCTGCATCAGAAGCCTTATAAGAAGAGACTTGAAGACCTAAACATGTACACTTTGGAGGAGAGGAGGGACAGGGGAGATATGATTCAGACCTTTAAATACTTAAAGGGAAATAATGAACAAACAAACCTCTTCCAAAGATGGGGAAGCTGTAAAACTAGAGGGCATAACAGGAAGCTGCAAGGTGGTAAATTGAAAGGCAATGTCAGGAAATACTTTTTCACAGAAAGGGTGGTGGATGCTTGGAATGCCCTCCCGATGGAAGTGGTGTGGGCAAACACGGTGACGGAATTCAAAATGGTATGGGACAGACCCAGTGGATCCCTTTACAGCAACAGGATAAAATCAAAGTAAACTGAACCATCTAATTTCTCAACAAATAGGGGTGTCCTGCATGGAATGGTTGGTTCACCCCTAAACAGGGACATGAGGAGGGATGGCCTGCACGGAGCAGCAGGTGCACCTACGCTTGCCATCGTGCTGGGCAGACTAGATGGACCATGCTGGTCTTTATCTGCCGTCATTTACTATGTTAATATGAGTCCCTCCAGTCCAGTTCTGTCTACACACGTGGGTACGCACGCCTACCAGCAGATAGAGACTGAGAACAAATTATGCATAACTCGTCTGACCAGTATTCCTATAACAAAGCAGACTTCAAATAAAACAATTATAAGGCATATTCTCGTTTCAAATTCCACCAAATATAGTAACATAAAATAGTAACATAGTAAATGATGGCAGATAAAGACCAGTATGGTCCATCTAGTCTGCCCAGCAAGGTGGCAAGAGTAGGTGCACCTGCCGCTCCATGCAGGTCACCCCTCACCAGGTCTTTGTTTAGGGGTGAACCCACCGCTCCATGTAGGGCACCCCTGTTTGTTGAGAAATTAGATAGTTAAGTTTATTTTGATTTTATCCTGTTGCTATAAAGGGATTCACTGTGTCTGTCCCATGCCATTTTGGTTTTTTTTTTAAATTCTTTATTTTCGTTTTATAACAACAAAGGAAAAGGAAGACATACAGCTAAAAGACAGATACATAAAGTGTAATACATACACCAAAGTAAACCCCTGCCACCCCCCTCCCCCCTGCTTCTTCTCTAGAAAACTAATCATTCCCGAAGCGGGCGTGTACTTACATTATTGTGTTACAAAACCTAACGGTGATCTGAAACATGATGAGTGCACATTATACAGGCATGTTGGAACAATGAGCAGATTGTACATAATCATTAAGCATCTGCCATTTAGACAAGCGAGAGTGAGTTTGGGCATGGGGAATAGCTCTCCGAGGTATCTGCTCATATTTACTATATAAGCAGACGAGGTTCCACCATTCATTGACAGTAAGTCGAGAGCTATCCTTCCAATTCCTCGTGATTAAGCATATGGCTATACCCAGCATGAAATCAAGGAGAAAGCGACCCTTCTTAGGAAGAGAGGGGACCTCCGCCACAGAGCGGAGTCCCACGATCTTCCAAGAGAGAGGCTCAAGGACTAGATTGAAATCCCCCCCCAATTATCAATGAAGTATTAGCAGAGGCCTGCGCAACCTGAGCAATGGTAGCAAAAAAGGCAGGGTCATCCACATTAGGAGCGTAAAGGCATATACATGTAACTTCAAGGCTACCTATCTTGAGGTGAACTCTGGACCATCTACCTTCTGTATCTGAGCTAGTCGCAATAATAGTAGCATGCAAAGATTTCCTAACCAGTATGGCAACCCCACATTTCTTAGAAACGGCTGGGGAATAGGCGGCCACCATGTAAGGTTTAATATTGAGTTTAAGAGTTTCCTTCACATTTAAATGCGTTTCTTGGAGAAAACTCAGATCCGCAGCTTCCTGACTTAGGTAACTTAGGATTTTCTTCCGTTTTATCGGATTATTGATTCCTTTTACGTTCAATGAGAAAATCTTACATGGTGCCATCAATCGGTAATAGACATTTTAGGTAAGGGCACTTGAAAACATACAACATAATCAGAATCTGTGCAACAATGATATAATCACCGAGTACGCTGGCTAATACACCCCATATTGAAAAGTATGTACCAAAGTATCTTAGAGAAGAAGCAAAACCCCCAAAGAATATGGCGACCATATGTCTGCGGGAGGAGGCCCTAGAGAGGAGATAGAAAGACATGAAAAAAAAAGAAAAGAAACACCAGAGTCCATAATTAACACTGTCTCTGATACTCATCGAGGCTACTGTGGGTAGATGGAGTCGGGTCACAGATATCATCAAAAGTAAGGCAAACAAACTGCCCTCGCCAGACTCTTTGCTGGGCTGCGGCAGATCCAATATGGCAGGTACAGCGGATATGAGAATACTTGCAGGAATATTCTGGAAGTCAGCGCATCAAGTCGGCTTCTTTGGAATCCAAAAACTCCGCTAGTAGATCAGGGTCCTCAAATGTTCTTGTCTGATTGTGAAGCGTGACTCGGAGCTTGGCCGGGTACATCAGGCCATAGCGTGCTTGTAGTTGTTGAAGCCTCGGCCGGAATTCCAGAAAGCGCTTTCGGCGGTCGACCGTGGGTTTAGCCAAGTCAGGATAGAAGGAGATCTTGTGGCTCTCAAACTCCATATGGCCCTTTGCCCGAGAGGCACTTAGAATTTGCTCCACGTGTTGATATCTCAAAAGTCGAAAAATGATAGGCCGCGGGGTCTTCCTGTTGAGCGTTATGCTTGTGGGTACACGATGAGCGCGATCGATCTCCAAATCTTTGGTAAAGGTGATTTGGAGCAGGGAAGGGAGGATTTTGCGTAAAAACTCTTTCATGTCTCCCGATTCCGCTCCCTCCGGTATGCCCACGAGTCGTATGTTGTTGCGGCGCGCTCTATTATTGCCATCTTCCACTTCTTTCTGCAAGGCCCGCACCTGACGTTCAACTTTGTCGAGTTTGGACAACCGGGCCGCATGGGAGTCCAATATGCTCTCCATTTTGTCCTGACGCGAAGAAAGCCCTTCTAGCTTGCTTTGCAGCACACCAAGATCTTCCCGCAGCGCTCGGAGTGCTTCACCGTTTGATTGCACGAGGTTTTTGACCCCTCTAATCTCTGCGAGAATTTCCTGCTGCATTTCGGGGCCCTCGCGCAAGGCCAGCCCCTTTTGCGGGGACGGGGGTTCAGTTTTGAAACGTTTGCCGTGAGAAGCCGCTGGAGATCCAAATTCCAGGCGCGTGGGTTTGGTCCCCGCCATCTCACCAATGTGCCCCGGCAAGATCAGAGTAGAAGTTCCAAGTATGTACGGTGTTAATTCAGGATTCTGAGTAGGCCTCTCGGGAGCCTCAGCGTTATGCGACCATCCCGCTGGACATCAGGCTCTGCCCCCCGTCCCATGCCATTTTGAATTCTGTCACTGTATTTTCCCCCACCACTTCTATCGGGAGGCATTCCAAGCAACCACCTCCCTTTCAGTAAAAAAAGTATTTCCTGACATTGCCTTTCAATTTACCCACTTGCAGCTTCATGTTATGCCCTCTAGTTTTACAGCTTCCCCGTCTTTGGAAGAGGTTTGTTTGTTCATTTTAAGTATTTAAAGGTCTGAATCATATCTCCCCTATCCCTCCTCTCCTCCAGAGTGTACATATTTACGTCTTCAAGTCTCTTCTCATAAGGCTTCTGACACAGGCTCCAAATCATTTTGGTAACCTTCCTCTGAAGCGTTTCCAGTCTTTTTACATCCTTTGCGAGATATGGTCTCCAAAACTGAACACAGTATTCCAGATGAGACCTCACCAGTGACTTATACAGTGGCATTAGTACCTCTTCCTTTCTGCTGGCAATTCCTCTTTGTATGCAACCCAACATCCTCTTGGCTTTTGCCACTGATTTGTCACACTGTTTTGCCACCTTGAGATCCTCAGAAATAATCACACCATGGTCCTTCTCCTGGACCGTGCACACCAACCTCTCACCCCCCTATCGCGCACATTTTCCTTGGATTTCTACCAAGGATTTCTACCAAGGATTTCTATGAATCGAAACCACGACCGCGGCTTTGTAAACAAGCCCCATTATCTTCTGTGAAAGGTGTGGCATCTACTTCATTCCCATTTTTATATTTGGGAGTCACAGATGGTCCTTCTGCATGATTTTCTTTAGTAAAAACAGAGCAGAAGTATTTGTTTAGCAATTTCGCTTTTTCAATGTCACTTTCCACGAGTCCATTCCCAGCACTTATAAGTCCTGCAATTCCACCTCTGATTTTCCTCCTCTCCTGAATATACCTGAAGAAAGTTTTGTCGCCACACTTCACATCTTTAGCCATCTTTTCCTCTGCCTTTGATTTTGTTTTCCTCATTTCTCTTTTTGTCTCTTTTAGTTTGATCCTGTATTCCTTTCTGTGTTCCTCTGTTTGCAAGCTTTTGAATTTTGTGAAAGCTGTATTTTTTGCCTTTATTTGAGCAGCCACTTCTTTGGAGAACCAAATAGGTTTTCTTCTCCTCTTGTTTTTATTTACTTTCCTTATATATTTATCTGTTGCCCTTTTTATTGCCACCTTTAGTTTAGCCCATTGCAATTCTACTTCTCTTATCCCTTCCAACCTTGCCATCTCCTCAGGTACTTGGCCATTTTACTGAAGTGTTTTTGAAGTCTAGGACTTTGAGCTTGCTATGATTGGACTGCACCTTGGCTTTTATCTCAAACCACACCGTGTGATCACCGCTGCTGCTCACAGGGGCACCCACCCGGACATTTGACACGCTATCTCCGTTGGTGAGCACTAAATCCAGCATCCACTCACTGAAAGCCTACTCCAGCTCCAAAAGGACTCTGAAACAAGGGACATAAATCATCAGTGGTTTTAAAAGAATTTTTATTTATTTTTCAGAACCTAAATATGGTCCCAAGACAGACTTGTCACCCTGTGAACCACTGGCTGCATAAAATAAAAGAGCTGTAGCATCACAGTTACGGCCTGGCCACCCCACAATAACACACATCCTGCCCTCAAAGGTGGTGACATATTGGACAAACATATATATGTATATAGGGGCGCAAGCACACAGTCTCATCCAAAGCCGGGCACAAACTAGACGTATGAAGGGCAAGTCCTGGACTGGAACACCCCTATCTTTCTCACTGACTAACTCATGACTTTCCTTCTTTCTAGACTCTTACATAAGAACATAAGATATGCCATACTGGGTCAGACCAAGGTCCATCAAGCCCAGTATTCTGTTTCCAACAGTGGCCAATCTAGGTCATACGTACCTAGCAGTTTCCCCAAGGGACACAGGTTCCACAATGCTTGTATTGGTTCAAGCATTGATATCCTGGGTCCCTTCTTAATAATGGTTTATGGACCTTTCCTCCAGGAACTTGTCCAAGCCTTTTTTAAACCCAGCTACACTAACAGCCTTTACTACATCCTCCGGTAACAAATTCCAGAGTTTGATTACATGTTGAGTGAAAAAATATTTTCTTTTATTAGACTTAAATAGTTTACCCTGTAGCTTCATTGCATGTCCCCTAGTATTTCTATATTCTGATAAGGTAAACAATCGATCTACGTTTACCCGTTCCACTCCGTTCATTAATTTATAGACTTCTATCATATCTCCCCTCAGCCGTCTCTTTTCCAGGTTAAAGAGCCCCAACCTTTTTAGCCTTTCTTCATAGGAGTATCCTTCCATCCCCTTTACCATTTTGGTGGCTCTTCTCTGAACCTTTCTAAAAATCGCTATATCCTTTTTAAGATACGGCGACCAGAATTGCACACAATATTCAAGGTGCGGTCTCACCATGGAACGATATAGAGGCATTATAATATCTTTTGTTTTATTTTCCATTCCTTTCCTTATCATACCTAGCATTCTATTTGCTCTCTTGGCCGCTGCTGCACACTGGGCCGAGGGTTTTAACATGGTATCCACAATGATGCCTAAATCTTTTTCCTGGGTGGTGGTTCCTAATGTGGAACCTTGCATCGTGTAACCATAGTTTGGGTTGTTCTTCCCTAGGTGCATAACCTTGCACTTGTCCACATTAAATTTCATCTGCCATTTTGATGCCCAGTCTTCCAATTTATGAAGATCCTCTTGCAATTTTCCACAATCTTCTTAGGTTTTAACAACTTTAAATAGTTTTGTGTCATCTGCAAATTTGATAACCTCACTCGTTATTCCACTTTCCAGGTCATTTATGAATATGTCAAAAAGCAGCGGACCCAGCACAGATCCCTGGGGTACACCACTATTCACCTTTCTCCATTGGGAAAATTGGCCATTTAGCCCTACCCTCTGCTTTCTATCTTTTAACCAGTTCCTGATCCACAATAGTACACTGCCTCCTATCCCATGACTCTTTAGTTTTGCCAAAAGTCTCTGATGAGGGACCTTGTCAAAGGCTTTCTGAAAGTCCAGATACACAATATCAACCGACTCACCTTTGTCCACCTGATTATTCACTCCTTCAAAACAACATAACAGATTAGTAAGACAAGATCTTCCTTGTCTAAAGCCAAGTTGGCTGTCTCCCATTAGGTCATGACTATCTACATGCTGAGCAATTTTATTCTTTATGATGGTTTCTACTATTTTTCCCGGTACTGATGTCAGGCTCACCGGTCTGTAGTTTCCCGGATCACCCCTGGAACCCTTTTTAAAAATTGGTGTTACATTGGCGATCCTCCAATCTTCAGGTATTAGAGATGATTTTAATGATAGTTCACAGATTACTAATAGCAGGTCTGCAATCTCGTATTTCAGTTCTTTCAACACCCTTGGATGTATACCATCCGGCCCAGGTGATTTGCTACTCTCAGTTTATCTAATAGTTGTAATACATCTTCCTGATGTATTGATATTTCCTTCAATTCTTCCGCACCTTTAAATACCACTTCAGTCATGGGTAACATCCCTACATCTTCCTCAGTAAAGACTGAAGCAAAGAATTCATTCAATCTCTCCGCTATCGCCTTGTTTCCTCTTAGTGCTCCTTTAACCCCTTTATCATCTAATGGACCAACTGACTCTCTCACAGGTTTTTTGCTACGAATGTACTTGAAAAGGTCTTTACTTCGCGTTTTTGCTTCCACAGCAAGCTTCTTCTCAAATTCTCCCTTTGTCTGCCTTATCAATGCCTTGCATTTGACTTGCCAGTACTTGTGCTGTTTCCAGGTTTCGTCGTTTGGCTCTTTTTTCCATTTCCTGAAAGATGCTTTTTTGGCAACAACAGCCTCTCTGACCTCACCTTTAAACCATGCTGGCAGTTTTTTGGACTTCCTTCCACTTTTCTTAAAGCGTGGAATACATCTGGTCTGGGCTTCCAAGATAGTATTTTTCAACAACAGCCAAGCCTGATGTACGTCTTTAACCTTTGCAACTGCTCCTTTTTGTTTTTTCTTAAATGTTTTCCTCATTTTATCATAGTTTCCCTTTCGAAAGTTAAAAGGTAGTACTGTGGATTTCCTTACTATCCCTCCTCCACTAATTAAATCAAAGGCGATCATGCTATGATCACTATTGCCAAGTGGCCCCAACAACCTTATCTCTTGCACTAGATCTGGTGTTCCACTAAGGACTAGGTCTAATATGGCTTCCCCTCTGGTCGGTTCATGAACCAGCTGCTCCAAGAAGTAGTCATTTATTTCATCTAGGAACTTTATCTCCCTAGCATGTTCTTCCCCCTCCCTTATTCTCGGCGACTTTAATGTTCATGTTGATAACACTTCTGACCCCTATGCTTCTAAGTTCCTTTCCCTTACTTCCTCATTCAACCTCCAGCTATGTTCTAGTGCCCTCACTCATCAGCATGGCCACTGCCTTGACCTTGTTTTCTTCTCTGTTTACCCTCTAATTTCCATACCTCAGGTTTTCCCTTATCTGATCATCACCTGCTAAGCTTCACTCTTCATCACTCCTTGCCTCAATCTCACCCAGTTTCCTCCGACCTTTTTAGAAATCTTCATGCTATTGATCCATCGTCTCTCTCCACTATTGTCTCATCATCTTTCCTCCACCTTTTCTTCTAAATCTGTTGATGAGGCTGTTTCCTAAAATACTGCACTCTCCTCTGCTCTGGATGCTCTGGCTCTGCCCATTCCACATTCTGTGAGGTGCACTATTCCTCAGCCCTAGCCGTCTTTGAGACTATCCGTTATCCATACTCCTGTTCCTGCTCAGTTCCGCACATTTGGCTCAAATCCCGCAACCTTTCTGACTTTCTTCACTTCAAATTAATGCTTACCTCTTTCCAGTTAGCCATAGCACTCACCAAGCAAAAGTACTATGTCCATCTAACTAACTCTCTTGCATCTGATCCTCATCATCTCTTTTCAACTTTCAACTCTCTCAAGGCACCTCCTCCTCCTCCTACAAAACTTCCTTCCCTTTCTGCCAAAACCATAACTGACTATTTCAATGACAAAGTCCACAAGATTATACTCCAATTCCCCATAAAATCAGCTTCATCCCCTCTTGAATAACAACTCTTCCCCTCAATCTCTGCTAACCTTTTGTCCTTCTCTAAGATCTCTGAAGAGGAAATCACTCATAACATGAGGAGGGATCTAGCTAAGCTTGAAGAATGGTCTAGAATTTGGCAGCTTGAATTTAATGTTAAAAAATGTAAGGTCATGTATTTGGGCTGCAGCAATCCAAGGGAGCAATATAGTATAGGAGGTGAAGTACTTTTGTTCACTAAAGAAGAGCGGGACCTAGGCGTGGTTGTGTCTGATAATCTTAAAGTAACTAAACAGGTAGAAAAGGTGACGGCAAAACCTAGAAGGATGCTTGGGTGCATACGGAGAGGAATGTTTAGCAGAAAAAAGGAGGTGATAATGCCTCTGTATAAGTCTTTGGTGCGACCTCATTTGGAGTATAGTGTGCAATTCTGGAGACTGCACTTTCAAAAGGATGTGAACAGGATGGAGTCGGTGCAGAGGGTGGCTACTAAAATGATTAGTGGTCTTCATTATAAAGCATATGAGGACAGACTTAAGGATCTTAATATGTACACCTTAGAGGAAAGGTGGGATAGAGGTGATATGAGTGAGATGTTTAAATACCTCCGTGGCATAAATGTTCAGGGAGAAAGCCTCTTTCAATTGAAAGCAAGTTCTGCTACGAGGGGACATGGGATGAGGGTGAAGGGAGATAGATTCAGGAGTAATATGTGGAAATATTTCTTTATGGAAAGAGTAGTGGATCCGTGGAATAGTCTCCCAGTGGAGGTGATAGAGATGAGGACAGTAATGGAGTTAAAAAAAAAGCATGGGACAAATACAGAGGATCTCTAAAGGTAAAAAGGGGATTGTTGTAGTTGTTGATATGGAAGGACAGACTAGATAGGCCATGTGGTCTTTTTCTGTCGTCATATTTCTATGTTTCTATCTTTCCTCCTCCAAACTCACTACCTGCTCCTCCAATCCTATCCCCACCTGTCTCCTTAACTCTATCTCCTCCTCCATCATCTCTTCCAGCTCTTATAATCTCAACCTAAAGCTCTCCACTGCAACTGTCCCAGCAGCCTTCACGCATGCTGGTCACACCTCTCCTCAAGAAACCTTCACTTGACCTTACTTGTCCTTCTAAATATCGACCCATCTTCCTTCTTCCCTTAATTTCTAAAAACTTCTTGAACATGCAGTTCTCTGCCACTGCCTTGAATTTCTCTCCTGGACGCACTACAATCTGGCTTTCGTCCCTTACAATCTACTGAGATAGTGCTTGCCAAAGCCCCAGTGACTTGTTCCTGGCTAAATCCAAAGGCTTTTACTCAGTCCTTATTCTTCTTGACCTCTCTGCTGCTTATATGACACTGTTGACCACCACCTTCTCCTCAACACATTGTCTGCTCTTGGTTTTAGGGGTTCTTTGCTGTCCTGATTCTCTTCTTTTTTCTCCCATCAATCTTTCAGTGTTTGTTCTGGTGGTTCCTCCTCTATTGCTATCCCACTCTCAGTTGGTATACCTCAAGGGTCTCTTATGAGCCCTCTCCTTTTATCTCTCTATACCCATTCCCTTGGTGCTCTCATCTCCTCCCATGGCTTTCAGTACCATTTCTATGCTAATGACTCTCAAATCTATCTCTCTACACTTGATATTTCTCAGACACTCCAGGCCAGAATCTTTGCCTACCTTTCTGACGTTGCTGCCTGGATGTCTCACCGCCGTATGAAATTGAACATGGTTAAAACTGAACTTCTTATTTTTCCTCCTAAACTCACCTATCCACCTTCCTCTATCTTTGTGGATAACACTTTTACTTCCTGTTTCCTCAGCCCGTAACCCTGAAGTCATCTTTGACTCCTCCCTCTCCTTCTCCACACACATCCAACTGATTGCTAAAACCTGTCATTTCTTTCTCTATAACATTAGTAAAATTCACCCTTTCCTTTCTGAACACACTCCTAAGACACTTATCTACTCTTTAGTCACCTCCCGTCTAGCCTATTGCAACCTTCTCCTTACTGGTCACCCTCTGAGTCATGTCTCTCCCCTTCAATCTGTTCAGGACCCAGCTGCGTGGCTAATCTTCCACCAGCCCTGATATACTCATATAAGCCCTCTTCTCAAGTCACTTCACTGGCTCGCCTTCCATTTCCATATCCAATTCAAACTTCTCCTTCTGACCTGCATTCATTCTCTCTCTCTCCTCTCTCCCTACACCCCGCCTCGTGATCTACCCTCTTCCTCTGGCTTGCTTCTCTCTATGCCCTTTTCTTCCACTGCCAACTCCAGACTTCATTCCTTTCACTTTGCTGCTCCTTATGCCTGGAACAAACTACCTGAATCTGTACATCAGACTTCATCTCTACCCTTTTTCCAATCCATGCTAAAAGCTCACCTCTTTGAGATTGCTTTTGGAGCCTGATTCCTTGTTCCCCTATGTGTGCCCTTACCTTTCACTAGTTATACCCTTGTTCTCATCTATTGTAGTGTCTGTCTTGATTAGATTGTAAGCTCTGATGAGCAGGGACAGTCTTTATGGCATGTATTTCTGCAGTGCTGCATACGTATTGAAGCACTTTATAAATGATTAATAGTAGTAAGTAGTAGTAAACTGGAGGGACTCAATGAAAAAAACTAAGATCTAATTTCATCTTCCTCATCATTCCTTCAGTCTAGTCCAGTCCAAATGCATGTGATGTAGCAAATCAGTACCTAACTCAGGACGAGGAACAGAAGAACCTGCAACTCAAAAGCATTGCTCCCACCAACTGGAGATTGCTAAGGCTCCAGAGATGCAGCAAAGGTGAGGCATAGCCCAGCTGTGCCGCCGAGACACCAAAAATAACTTCAAGCCAGACTATCCAAAAAGAACCGAAGTCAAGTGGAACCAAGAGCCAACTTTGCTGGAAGTGACCAACCATTTTTTGTCAACTGGCCACAGTGCTCTGTGAACCACTTCATGCTGAACGACTTCAGCAGGCTCACCAAGAAAAATACTAACAAGAAGATCCTTCATCGTCCAAGCAAGTCCCAAGTGACCAGAAACAGAGGCACCTGGATTGTTTTGAGACCCCCAAAGCCATCTGCCTCTGAGAAAACCAATGAGAACATGATCCTGCTAGACACAGCTGCCCAAGGTAGCCCCAACCAAGCCATAGAAACCAATTGCATCTTTTCCGCTTCTGCTAGCATGGATTCGTAAAGTTCTCATAAACTACCTCGATCAACCAAACCACATTAGGAAAGAGTAATTAGACCTTACCTGCTAATTAGAGTTCTGGAAGGAACTCAGTCCCATCCCTCACCTCTGGGTTGTGTTCCCCTTCCAGCAGCTTGGAGACTGAGCACATCATCTTCTTAATGACTCTAGGGCAGGGGTCGGCAACCCGCAGCTCCGGAGCCGCATGCGGCTCTTTCTCACCTTTGCCGCGGCTCCGGAGCACACTGCCCGCCCGGTATTAAAACGTGGCGTTATGGGCTCCCTCCATTCTTCTGCAGCCGCGGCTCCCTGCCTCTTAGGGAACCGCGGCTGTGCTTTTAAAATCATCTCGGAGCCCTTCCTGTCTTGACGGGCTCCGTGCAGCATTGTCCCGCCTCTAAAGGAAGTTTTGGAGGCGGGACAATGCTGCACGGAGCCCGTCAAGCCCGGACGGGCTCCGTGATGACTTTAAACGCACAGCCGCGGTTCCCTACGAGGCTGGGAGCGGCGGCTGCAGACGCAGGGAGGGTGCTGACATGGAGGGTGGGGGGCTGACATGGAGGGAGGGAGCAGATATGGATGGATGGAGGGAGGGGGGCTGACATGGAGGGATGGAGGGAGGGGGGCTGACATGGAGGGAGGGGGGCTGACATGGATGGATGGATGGAGGGAGGGGGGCTGACATGGAGGGAGGGAGCTGATATGGATGGAGGGAGGGGGCTGACATGGAGGGATGGAGGGGGCTGACATGGAGGGAGGGGGGCTGACATTGAGGGAGGGAGCTGATATGGATGGATGGAGGGAGGGGGGCTGACATGGAGGGAGGGGGGCTGACATGGAGTGAGGGAGCTGATATGGATGTAGGGAGGGGGGCTGACATGGAGGGATGGAGGGGGCTGACATGGAGGGAGGGGGGCTGACATGGAGGGAGGGGGGCTGATATGGATGGATGGAGGGAGGGGGGCTGACATGGAGGGAGGGAGCTGATATGGATGGAGGGAGGGGGCTGACATGGAGTGAGTGAGCTGATATGGATGGAGGGAGGGGGGCTGACATGGAGGGATGGGGGAGGCGGGCTGACATGGAGGGAGGGAGCTGATATGGATGGAGGGAGGGGGGGGGCTGTCATGGAGGGATGGAGGACTGGTAATGGGTTGCGGGGACGAGCACTGGAAATGAGCGGCTGAGGGGCGGCTAGGACTGGTACTGATTTGCTGGGGGTAGGACTGGTATTGGGCTGATTAGGGGAGGCTAGCACTGGTAATGGGGTTGAGGGGGGATTAGCACTGGAAGCGAGCTGATTGGGGGGCTTTGACTGGGGATGGGCTGATTGTGGGGAGGGGAGGATAGAGCTGCTGGCCCTGGAAGATAACTGGGGCTAAGGCTACAAATGGGCTGATATGAGGGGATGGGAGAATGGAACTGGATCTGAGAGGGGCTGCCATGGTATTTGTACTAGAAGGGACTGGTCAGTGGGGAAGGAGGGGGACTGGAAGGAAATGGACACCAGTGGCAATCATGGGAATGCAAGTTGACATTGGAAGGTACTGGGAGTGAGGACTGGAAAGGGGCTGATATTGGGGAGGGTTACTGGGACTGGATATAGGCTGATGGAAAGAAGTGAAGAAAACGAAAGAAGAGATAAGAAATGGCAGATGGACCATAGACCACAGAAAGAGAGCCAAGAGAAGAAAGGAAAGCAGAAGCCTCAGATCGGGACCAGCATGATCAAAGAATAAATTGGTCAGACAACAAAGGTAGAAAAAATAATTTTATTTCATATTAGTGATTTGACTACAAAATCATCATAATTTTGAAATCAAATATTGTTACTTGTTGTTGTGATATTTTCTGGCGTATTTTTTTTGGTGTGCGAAGGAAGAGGGGTAGTCTTATACGGCGAGTATAGGCCAAACACCTATATTTTAACAGGAAAAGTAGGGGGTCGTATATAGCATTAAGGTAAGAAACAATATATGCAGTGTTAGATTTGTTTTAAATGTCGCAATGGTTTTGCGGCTCCCAGGTTTTTTTTTCCCTTCGGAAACGGGTCCAAGTGGCTCTTTATGTCTTAAAGGTTGCAGACCCCTGCTCTAGGGTATATATACTACTGGCACCTCCCACCAGCTCCAGTATCCTATTGACAAAGCAGACTCAACGGAGAGACAATCAAGTAGAACAACAAATCTACTAGAACTTCAACAAAAAAGCCAACCTATGAACTCCTCCCTACCTCGGAAGGGAATCCCCACCCCCCGAAGAGGAGGAGAAGGCTTACCTGTGAGACCACTCACTCCCGAGGTCACTGAGCAGGGGGCAGACAGCTCGGCCATTCCGCCGCATCACCTTCGCTCTTCCAGCACCAAGCCTAAACGCGTATACCATACACCAGCCCACACCTTCGGGCCGGAACGCTTCAATGATATCTAACACAGAAACACTGGGCGGGATCAGGGACTGGACTGGAGTTCCCTTCTGGAACACTAATTAACAAGTAAGGTCTAATTCCTCTTTCCTAGTCATCCCTCCAGTCCAGTCCCTCACCTCTGGGATGTAACAGAGCAGTTCGAACAACAGGAGGGACCTGCAAGCCCGGCCCGAAGAACTGCTCTTCTGAAAACTGCATCCCCTGCTGCCTGGACATCTAAACGATAATGCTTAGCAAAGGTATGTAAGGAAGTCTACGTCGCCGCCCTGTTGTTGTTATTGTTGTTGTTGTTAAGTGCCGTCGAGTCGTAGTCGACTCATGGCGACCCTCTGGATAGCTATCCTAAATTGTGTTCGGTCTTCAGTCAGGTGGCTCATTGTTGACAGACTGGTACCCGTAGCTGCTGTTATTGTATTGATCCATCTCATTGCTGGCCTTCCTCTTTTGCGTTGACCTTCTATCTTGCCAAGCATAATGTCTTTCTCTAATGATTTCGCTCTTCGCATGATGTGTCCAAAGTATGAAAGTCGAAGTCTTGTCATCTGAGCTTCTAAAGAAAGCTTAGGTTTGATCTCCTCTAGTACCGACTGGTTTGTTCTTCGGGCAGTCCATGGTATACACAGTATTCACCGCCAGCACCATAATTCAAAGGCATCAATTTTCTTCCTATCTGTCTTTTTCACTGTCCAGCTTTCACATCCATATGATGTTATTAAAAATACCATGGCTTGAACAAGTCGAATCTTTGTATGGAGAGAGACATCTCTGCTCTTGAGAATCTTATCTAGGTCTTTCATAGCCATTCTGCCAAGAGCAATGCGTCGTCTGATTTCTTGACTGCTTATTGCTTCTTTATTGATAGTTGATCCAAGTAGGTTAAAGTTGTTCACAATTTCAATTTCTTCTCCTTCAACGATGTTGATTATGCCAGTTGTCATGATCTTTGTCTTCTTTACATTAAGGTGCAGGCCCATTTTGAGACTATTTTCTTTGATTGTGAGAAGCAAATGTTTCAGATCATCTTCACTTTCAGCCAGTAATGTGGTATCATCAGCATAGCGAAGGTTGTTGATGAGTCTTACACCAATCTTCACACCTCTGTTGTCTTCATACAATCCTGCTTCTCTGATGATTTGTTCTGCATATGAATTAAACAGGTAGGGGGAAAGTATGCAGCCTTGTCTTACACCTTTGCTTATTTTAAACCATTCTGTTTCTCCTTCTTCCGTTCGAACTGTTGCTTCTTGATCAATGTACAGATTGCGCAAGAGAACAATCAGGTGTTCTGGTATACCCATGCTTCTTAATGTGGTCCATAGTTTCTCATGGTTTACACAGTCAAAAGCCTTGCTATAGTCGATAAAGCACAAATAGATATCCTTTTGGTATTCTTTAGTCTTTTCAAGGATCCATCTCACATCTGCAATGATGTCTCTCGTTCCTCGCTCTTTCCTGAACCCTGCTTGCACTTCAGGTAGTTCTTGTTCCAGGTACGGTTGTAGTCTCTTTTGAATAATCTTCAGTAGAATCTTGCTGGCATGTGGGATCAGAGCGATTGTGCGATAATTTCCACAGTCAGTTGGATCACCTTTCTTTAGTATTGGTATAAACACAGATCTTTTCCAGTCAGTTGGCCATGATGTTGTCTTCCATATTTCTTGGCAGAGCCTTGTGAGTACGGTTAACAGCTGCATCAGATTGCTGCAATACTTCTATGGGAATGCTATCAATGCCTGGTACTTTGTTCTTTGATAAGGCTTTCAATGCTGCTTCAACTTCTTCTTTCATCACCAATGGTTCCCAATCATAAGGTACAGGTTGAAACGGCTGTTGGTCCACTTGATCTTTATCATATAAAAACTCTGTATATTCCTTCCACCTTTTCGCCACCCTACAGATATCCAAAGGCAGCACTAGCCTGTACTCTGCCCACGAGGCCACCATGGTGCCCAGCACCCGAAGGTAGTGCCAGGCTGAGGGCATCCTCATGGCCAAGAACCCCTGCCTTAGGTGCCGCAGCTCCTGCGCTCGGCACTCCGGTAAGAAGACCTTGCCACTGCAGGTGTTGAACCTCGCCCCGAGGTACTTGATCTCCTGAGGGGGAACCAACCTGCTCTTGGATAGGTTGATCACCCAACCTAGGCTCCTCAATAGACTCACCATCCTTTCCATTGCCTCTTCCTTGGATATTGCATGGATCAACCAGTTGTCGAGGTACAGATGGACTATAATCCCTTCCTTGCAGAGTGCTGCAGCTACCACGACCATGACCTTGGTGAAGGTACGGGGAGCCGTCGTCAGACCAAACAGCAACGCTTGAAACTGGAAGTGCCCCATAGGCACCGCAAACCACAGGAACTGCTAGTGGGCCGGGTGGATGGGAATATGCAGGTATGCTTCGGTGAGGACCCATTGATTGGACGTGACCCAGGCCCAGGCGGAGTAAAACTGCCTCAGACGACTCCCCAATGGCAGTACCTCCACCTGGACCTCCCTCACCTGATTGTGTTTTTCTATGCCTCGAGGAAGAGGAGGAGAAGGAGGCAATAAAACCCCTGCCTGCTCCTCAAAATCCTTGAAACCCCTGACCTTTTGAGGGAAAATGCCCCTTCCGATAGGGTGCCAAACTTGTTGTCCGAAACCTCCGGAACTCCCGTGGTTGGCTCCATGTGGGAACATGGTTACGACTCTGTTTTGGTTTATCCTCTGGGAGCCTGCCTCCCTTAGAGTCCCCCAGCTCCTTAACCAACTTGTCCAGGTCTTCCCCAAATAGGAGCTTCCCTTTACAGGGAAGCCTGCTAAGCCGTGTCTTGGAAGACCCATCTGCAGCCCAATTCTGGAGCCAGAGGTAGCGGCAAGCAGCCACCACAGATGCCATACTCTTCGATAAACCCCTGATAAAATAATAGTAGCCATCCACAAGGTAGGCAGCTCCCAACTCAATCCTAGCCGCCTCCCCTGCCGAGCTACCGGACATGGTTTAAATAGGAGAAAGCTAACATGGATTTAGCCAAGAAGTCTTGTCTTACTAATCTGTTACATATTTGTTGAAGGCATGAATAAATAGGTAGACAGATGTTAGCTGGTTGATATAGTGTATCTGGATTTTCAGAAAGCCTTAAGGTCCTTCATGATAGACTCTTAGCAAAATTAAAAAGTCATGGGAGAGGTGTTCTTTTTCATTTGTTCCTGATTGCCTATTGGTTTTGTGGACCCGCGAGACCTGCGCTGGTTGGCTGGTGCAGTTTGGAAGGGCTATAAATCATCAAGCCCCACCGTGGGAAGCCAAGGTATTTTTTTTTCATTTGTTCCTGATTGCCTTTTGGTTTCTCGACCCGCGAGATCTGCACTGGTTGACTGGTACAGTTTGGAAAGGTTATAAATCATCTAGCCCCACTGCAGGACGCTGAGTTGTTTTATTTTTTATTTGTTCCAGATTGCCTATTGGTTTCTGGACCTGTGGGACCTGCGCTGGTTGGCTGGTGCCATTTGGAAGGGCTAGAAATCATCTATCCCCACTGCGGGACGTGGGCATTTGCCTGAAGGGGCGTGACCAAAGGGGCAGGTCCCACCCATTTGGCGCCCGTCTGCATGAAGAGGACTTTTCCCTGTAATAGGGAAAAGGAAGAAAAGAAGCATGCTGGTCACTAATACGAAGGCTGCAGAAGTGGTGGTCCTATTGATGCCCATTTTAGGGCTGCTGGTATGGCTGCGGTGATTCAGCCTTCTTCTTTAGGATCGGGAGAAGTTCCAACTGTAAGTATTTTGTTTTCGTTATCGTCTGCCGACTTTCAGGGTAATTTAGCCCCGCCCAATCAAGATTTGGACACTCCCGGTGCGGCTTCCTCACCTTTGATGGTGGAGAAAGCTCTTCCAGGACCTGATTCCCTTCTGGATTCTTTTTTAGTTGTAGATTCCTCTGTTGAATGTGTAACTTCTTCCCTTCCTTCGGTAATTGCTTTTAAGCCAATTGTGGATGAAGAGGTTCCATGAAAAGATATTTCCTTAAAGGATATTTAGACAATTGTTTCGCACACTGAAACAGTTCTTCAAGCTTCTCTTCAAAAGGTTTCATTATCTTCAAAAGAGGTAGTTACTAAATTTTCAGAGCATGAAGGACGGTTGCAGGATCTGGAAAAACATTGTATTAAATCTGAATCTCAGTTATCAGTTTCTCAAGCTGCTTGAACCTCCTTTGTGCAGGATTAAATCCTGCTTCATCAGCAAGATAAAGTTTTGGAGAATTCTTTACGTTCTAAAAACTTGTGATTGTTAAATTTCCCACAAACTCACTACCTTTCTCCATAATTTTTTTTTATAAATATCCTAAGGAAGTATTATTGTTTTCAGATGCAGAATCTGTGAGCATATCTAGGATTTATTATGTTCCTAAGGGGAAAGTAGTGGTTAGTAATGTGGTGGTAGAACAGCAATATGATCAATTATCGTCTCCTTCTTTGGATATTTCTGTGTTCTTGGAGTCTTTGCAGGAAGACATTTCATCAAGAGCTACATTATTGGTTACTTTTGTTTCTGAAATTGATAAAAATAGGGTCTTGAGATCATATTTTCCTAAGAAGTCTGAAAACTTTTATGGTCAGTCCATCCAAATTTTCCCTGATGTTTCTAGGGTTACCCAGAAACGACGGAAAGCTTTTTTGGAGATTAGACCACATGTATTGGCTCTTGGTGCTCTGTTCTATCTAAAGTTTCCTTGTAAATGTAAGATTGTTTTTCAGGGTAAGAAGTATGTGTTCTACGAGGTTGATCAGGTGGTAGATTTTCTTCATGGGAAAGAATCTTCAGCTTAAATTTCTTGTTATGTTTCTTGACTTAGATTAAGGGGGATTGTGTATGTAATGTCCAGGGATCTAGATGGATTTAGTTTTTGTTTGTGGGTATGGAACACTCTCCTTGATGTGGATTTGATATGTATATGCACTGTATGTATATATTTACATTTTCAGCTGTACTATTATAAAAATTTTAAAAAAAGTAATGGGACAGGGGGCAATGTACTATGGTGGATCAGGAACTAGTTGAAAAATAGAAAGCAGAGGGTAGGGCTGAATGGCCAATTTTCCCAATGGAGAAAGTTGAGTACCCCAGGGATCTGTGCTGGGCCCACTATTTTTTAACATATTCATAAATGACATGGAAATGGGAACAACATGTGAGGTGATCAAATTTGCAGATGACACAAAATTATTCAAAGTTGTTAAAACACAAGAGGATTGTGAAAAATTGCAAGAGAACTTTGATAAAGTGGAAGATTGGACATCCAAATGGCAGATGAAATTTAATGTGAACAAGTGTAAAGTTATTCACTTAGGGAAGAACTACCTAAACTACGGTTACACAACGAAAGAATTCACATTAGGAATCATCACCCAGGAAAAGGATCTAGGCATCATCGTGGACAATACATTGAAACCCTCCGCCCAGTGTGCAGTCGCAGTCAAGAAAGCAAATAGAATGCTAGGATTCATAAGGAAAGGAATGGAGAATAAAATTAAGGATATTATAACACCTCTGTATTGTTCCATGGTGCAACCTCATCTTGAATACTGTGTGCAATTCTGGTTGCCATACCTTAAAACGGATACAGCAGAATTAGAAAAGGTACAGAGAAGAACTACCAAAATGGTAAAGGGGATGGAAGGATACCCCTGTGAGGGAAGGCTTAAAGGGTTAGGGCCCTTCAGCTTGGAAAAAAGATGGCTGAGGGGAGATATGTTAGATATCTATAAATTAATGAATGGACAGGACCGGGTAAACGTAGATCAGTTGCTTACTCCATCAAAAAGTACGAAGACTAGGGAACACACAATGAAGCTACAATGTAACCCATTTAAGACTAATAACAGAAAATATTTTTTCACGCATCGTATAATCGAACTCTGGAATTTGTTATAGAGGATGTAGTAAAAGCTGTTAGTGTAGCTGGGTTTAAAAAAGGTTTGGACAAGTTCCTGCAGGAAAATTCCATAAACCATTATTGAGGATGACCAAGGAAATCCATTGCTTACCCCAGGATAAGCATCGTGAAATCTATGTACCTTTTTGGGAACCTGCCAGTACTTGTGACCTGAATTGGCCATGTTAGAAACAGGATACTGGGCTTGATGGACCTTGGTCTGACCCAGTATGGCATTTCTTATGTTATGTAAGGTCCACAAGATTACTCTTGAGTTCCTCCTCTATCTTCCCTTCGCTCCCAAATCCTTCTCTGAACCTCTGTCTCCCTTCCTTCCTTTTCTGAGATCACTAAAGAGGAAACTACACATCTTCTCTCTTTCTCCAAACGTACTACCTGCTCTTCCAAACCTATTCCCACCTGTCTATTAAACTACATTTCCTATGCTGTCATCCCTTCTATCTGTCATATCCTCAATCCATCCCTTTCCTCTGCAAAAGTTCCTGCAGCCTTCAAGCATGCTGTGGCTGCACCTCTTTTCAAGAAATCCTCACTAGATTCTACCTATTCTAATTATCGACCCATCTCTGTCCTCTCCTTTATTTCTAAGTTATTTTAATGTGCAGTTCACTGCCATTGTCTTGACTTTCTCTCTTATCAAGCCTTTCTTGGTCCACTGCAATCTAGCCTTTGTCCTCTACATTCTACTGAAACTGCTCTTGCCAAAATCTCCAATGACTTGTTTCTCACCAAATCGAAGTGCCTTTACTTGATCCTCATCACTCTTGACCTTTCTGCTGCTTCTGACACTGTTGATCACCACCTTTCCCCAGTATCATGTTCTCTCTTGGACTTAGAGACTCTGTTCCGTCCTTTTTTTCTTCTTCTTTCCCATCACAATTTTAGTGCATGGTTTGGTGAATCTGCCTCTACTGCTATACCGCTCTCAGTTGGGACCTCTCCTTTTCTCTCTCTATTCCCAATCCCTTGGTTCACTCATCTCCTCCCATGCTTTTCAGTACCATCTTTATGCTGATGACTCTCGGATCTACCTCTCTGTACCTGAAATCTTTTCAAGGATCCAGGCTCAAAGCTCTGTCTGCTTATCTATTTGAATGGTTTAAGTCATCATGCTCATCCCTATTCTCTAAAAATGACTTAAACCAGGCTTTGACAAATTTTCTTGGAATCTAAGAACCAGACTAAAAATCTAGGGGCCGGCCACCAAACCCTAGGTAACTGTGCACACCCCTGCTGACCCTAAAAGGTGGATCACAGTTAGGTTTTTAGGTTTCAAAGCCAGATTTACTGTTTTCCCATTTTCTTTGGGAGAATGCTTAATATAATCAGGCCTCCCTCCTCCCTCTCCTGCCATCCCTACTGATCTTTTAAGGTGTGTGTGTTCGCATGTGCGTGTGTGGTACAGAGATGGGGTGTCTGCATGTGGTGCTGGGTGGAGGGTGCTTCACTCTCCAACCAGTTGCACTCTTCCCTCCAACCACTTGCACTATTCCCTCTACCCCCGCCACTCCAACCCCTCTCCTGCTGTTCCTCTTCACCCCCATTTCTCTTCACAGACTCCCTCCCCCTTGCAGTCACACTCTGACCTCCAATTATCCCCCCTCATTCCTTCTTAAATAGAACCTGCTGCCCCTATAAATTTATTTTAGCCTCTGCACTCTAACCTTTTTCCTTTTTTTTTTCTTGCAAGCCAGATGGTTACAGTACCTCTGCCATGATCGCAGCCCTTTGCAGCATTTCTGACCGCAGGCAGAAGTGCTGTAAAACGCCACGATCAGTGCTGTCTGTCCACGGGGATCCCATCTCCCATGGGCAGACATTGCCAGACTCGGTCAAGATCGTAGGCTTTTGCAGCATTTCTGCTCATGTGGATTCCATCTCCCAGAGGCAGAAGTGCTACAAAAGGCCACAATTGTGGCCAAGATATCCACAGGCAGACAGCATCGGTCTTGACAGCCCTTCTCCCCTCATGTGCTCTGAGCCCCAGGCACAGGTCCGATTTTTCAGTCACCATGGTAACCTGGTACCTGGGGTTTGTCGAGCCCTGACTTAAGTCATCCAAATAGTTATCCAGCAAATGGTTGTTTACTCCTTCAAGAAGCAGAAAAACTAGTGCATTTAAACTAATCGAAGAAAATATTTTTTTCACTTAATGCGACTTCGTTTCCGGAGGATGTAGTAATGACCATTAGTGTTGCTGTTTTAAAACACGTTTGAACAAGTTCTTGGAGAAAAAGCCCATAAATCATTATTAAAGCAGACTGGGGAAATCCCGAAATAAGCAGCAAGGAATCTGTCTACTTTTTGGGAACTTCTACAATACCAGCTGCCTCCCATTCAGCTGTATATACGTTAAAAATGTAAATTGTGTGCCTACCTACAACTAGCACACTACGTGTCGTCCCTTCCCTGCGAGGAGATACAGGTGGACCGCTCGGCGCGGATTCTAGAGTTTTTTGGTTTGGGGGAGGAAGATCCCCCAACGATTTCGGCTTATAAGAAGCGTTGGGCTAAGTTTTGCTCTGGCCCCGACTATCGGGGTGTTGAGGCTGCTTGGGGTAGGGAATCGGGAGAAGAAGTGCCCATAGGGGCAGTCCTGCAGGCCCTTAAAGGTATAGGGAAGTTGTCCCTGGAGGCCAGATGGAGGGAGATTCAATTCAAATGTATCACTAGGGCGCATTTCTCCCCGCGGAGGGCGTTCCGCAGCCGCTTAACGCTGGACGGGTCTTGCCCGAAATGCTCAGAGCCTATGGCAACTCTATTCCATATGTGGTGGGGGTGTCGGTTGGTGCGCTCTTATTGGGCTAGGATTGGTGCTTTTCTTAACCGCTTATTACAGCGGCGGGTGCGATGGACCGGGGCCCTCGTTGTGCTGGACCGGCTCGACCCCCCCTGCCCAGTGGCGGAGGGTGAACGGGTGTTGGTGCGTAAGGCCTGCTTGGTAGGGAAGGGACCCATTCTGCGTCTCTGGCGAGAACGTAGTCCACCTTCATTTGGTGAATGGCGCAATTGTTTCCACCAACTTTTGCTCACCGAGAGATGGAGAGCACGGGGCAGTGTCAAACGCTGGACAGCTTTCATGCGTGTCTGGGAGCCTTATATACAGCAGCTAACTACCAGGTGCCGCAATGAGATTTTACATGTTGGTCATTGAGGAGTCAAGTGATGGGGAGTGATGTGAACCATATGCAGCATGGTGAGAGGTGCTGGAGGAGGATGGGTGGTGTGCTTGGGTGAGGGGGTGGTGGGGGGGGCGGGGGGAGGGTGGAAGAGGAATGGGGATTAAAGGGGAAAAATCACACCATCTGTTATCTTTGTTCTGTTTATCCTCTGTGAGGGGATCAGAGTACACCCCTCTGAGGATTATTGTTCATGGTATGTTGAATGTGTTGATGGTTATTAAATAAAGTATATAAAAAAAAAAATGTAAATTGTTGTTATAATTATGTTATGTTAAGCACTGTTTATTATTATTATTTTATTTATTTATTTAACAGCTGACAAAGTGGCATGCTGATTGGCTGTCCCGAGTGGCCGCGATAGCAGGGCTCCCTCCTTCTGCTGGCACCAATCACACCAGCGTGGAGCACCTCCGAAGAAAAACAGGTAACTGAGCCACCTGAGAGATGTTAGTTTGGATTAGGGTGGTAATGTCAGGAGGAGCCAGGTAGTTGGGAGTAATTGGGTCTGCAGTCTGTGATAGTTAGGTATGTACCTGGTGTTCATGGGGTGTTCCCATAATATTCTCTAAAGAGAAAAAGGTTTCATTTATTTATTTATTTATTTTTTATACCGTGCTCTTTAGAATCAGTGTGGTTTACATGTATACTAACAGGTACTTTTTATTCCCTTGTCCCTGAAGGGCTCACAATCTAAGGGGTATGTTTACTAAGCAGTCTTAACATGTGCCCGGCGACGTTATTGGGCGATAAGGTACCTTATTGCCCGATGAAGGCGCGTTACCGGGCGATAAGGTACCTTAGCGCGCGATAACGCACGCAGCGGTGCAAATGAGCGCTGAGGGTGGAGAAAGGCTCCCAGAGGGCGGAGGAAGGCTCCCCAAGGGCGGAGAGAGAGGATCAATGTGCGGAGAGTGGGCGGAGAGTGGGAGGGGAGTGCCAATGGTGTTAGTTTTCAGCCCTGGAATCCACAGCGTTAGTGTGCAGGTAGCCTCTCCCCTCCCACTCTCCGCCCATTGACCCTCTCTCTCCGCCCCTGGGGAGCCTTAATACGCCCTCTGGGAGCCTTTCTCCACCCTCAGCGCTCATTTGCGCCGCTGCACGCGTTATAGCGCGCTAAGGTACCTTATCGTTCGGTAACGCGCCTTCATCGGGACAGCATGAAAACTCGAACAGTGTTTGGCCCACCAGGACTGGAGTTGGGCACCTCTGCCCTAGAGCAGCGGCCAACAGGGGCAGACACACCCGCACCCACAGGCTCCATTATCCAAAGCCTCCTGGAGAGGCAGGATGTTGGGCCCTGCGTGCATCTCCCAATACTAGCACTTGCATACCTTAGCAATCCCACCCTAAACCTTGGAATACGGTACACATATATTAAACGGTTGCTATGATTACTGGCAGATAGCAATTCCTTAATTAAGCACAATCTGCTCATTGAGCTGTATCACAGCAACCTCTCTTGAGTGTGTTTCATGTCTGGTGTCTGACAGTGCTTACCACCCTGGGGAGTGACCCCAACAGTATTGCGTACCATAGCCATGCCTGCACTGTGCCCAGGACTGGTGCGGTGGCCAGGGCTGCCAAAAGCCTCTATAGCTGCACAATGCTGGCATAGGTGTGGGAGTGTGTGTCTGTCTACCCAGTGTGTGGTGGCTGCCAACACCTTACTCTGCCCACACTGCTGGCACTGTTTCCAGTGTTAGCCTGCCAATGTGCATAATGAGGAGCAAGGTACTGTGGGTAGAGCCCGGATGGGGTGGCCTGGGCAGGATGCATCTGCACAGGGCATAGGACATTGGCTGGGACATTGTAGTGCCCGGCCACCACCTGCACGGACAGGGTGGCCACAGCATGTCCTGCTGGGAGGGCACTCTCACCCTGACTGAGCAGTGACCATATCATGGCTAGGTTCCCCCATAGGGCTATATAGCATTTTTCACCAGTGGTATTTATGGGTTCTCTTTTCTGGGGCCTAATCACTGACTTATCTGCTTGGTGGGTGTGCTCACATCCCAGTTCTGGGTGCACACATCTTCTCCAGGAACATGCACTGTGAACTAGCTAGCAGACTGTCTGCAGTTATATGTGTATGGCTGGAACACCTTGCAGGGTGCAATGGCTGGTGGCTCAATGTGCTTGCTGCTGGAGAATGTGTGGGGGTGGGGATGGGGCAGCTGAGCATTCCCAGGCCTACTGTCTTTCTGCCATTGCCTTATGGCTGTGTACAGCTCGCCATTGGCTGCCCTGTAGCGTGTCTGTTCCCCAGCAGGACTGAGGTTGATGGCCCCCTCTACTGCCACCATTGCATGGAAGTAGAATGTGGATCTGTTGGTGGGGGATCCTGTCTCCCACCCTGAGCCACGGAGGGTTGGGTGGTGGTACATAATCTGCCTATGGGTCCACACACACCCCCCTTTACTTACACCATGTTGCCATGGCACCAACACAGAATATGCACTATTCTGGGTACATCATAGCCCATAAGGGCTAGACTGGATGGACAACTACAGATGGACACTAATGCATCCTAGGTGTGTCTGCAGGAACTACCTATCACACACACTAGCACTGATGGGTACCTGCAACATGGCCTATTTCAGCCATGGAAGGTGCTGCGGACCTGGTGATGGGCGCCCCACCTCACCCTCAGGGTGAGCACAGTACCCACACAATGTGACGGTCTGTTGCTACTCTGTGCCACTAACACACACCGTCGGCACCCCCTACCAGACTGAGGTGCTTTGGGGGTGCACTCGGTCAGTTCCCCCTACCAGGCTGAGGTGCTGTGGGGGTGCACTCGGTCAGTTCCCCCTACCAGGCTGAGGTGCTGTGGGGGTGCATACCCCATCTTGTGATCATCTGTAGACTGCTGATTTGCATTGCAGTGCATCATGGGTACGGGTGGGTTGACCTTATCCTGGTAACCACAGCAGACAGTTTGTGTGGTGCCCTGCCGTCCTTCTGTAGCCAGCTAGGGGCTTGTTAGCAGCTGTAACCCACTGGTTTGCTTCACTGCCTGTGGAGTCAGAGGTCATGAGTTTGATCCCACAGTGGGGTATTTGATAGGCCTTTCCAAGGCATTGTCTGTTTTTAATGTAAATTAGTGCTGCCAGCAAAAACACCCTCACAGTGCTGTAACCTTAAGGTGCCTCATAAGGTGCCCTATAAAGCGCCCTATAAAGCACCTTATAAGGCACCCTATAAAGCGCCTTATAAGGGGCCTTATAAGGCGTTCTATAGGGGACATTATAGGGTGCCTTGGCGGACAGTGCACTTTATAATGTGCCCTCTGGAGTGCCTTATAGGGCGCCTTATACAGCACCTTAGGTTACAGCACTGTGAGGGTGTGTTTGCTGGTAGCACTAATTAAAATAAAAATAAAATGCCTCAAAAAGTAGTACTTGAACATAAAGGGTAACACCTCAGCCAAACTTATTCATTAGGCACACTGGGGATCAAACTCATGACCCCATACCATCAGTCAGTGTATTAACCATTGTGCTACACCGCTGTTGCTCTGTTTGCAAGTCAGCGCGCCTACTTAAGATTAGCGCACATTAACGTGCTTAGCGGCTTCTCGCCCAATAATGTGCTCAGCGCATGTTATCGCACGAAAATCCCGTTTTGCTATGTTAAGACCGACACGCCCACTCCTTTTATGGCAGCCTGCACACTATCGCCGGGCGCACGTTAAGACTGCTTAGTAAACATACCCCTAAGTGTACCTGAGGCAATGGAGGGTTAAGTGGCTTGCCCAAGGCCACAAGGAGTGGCCATGGGAATAGAGACCTCAGTCCCTCTGGCCTGAGGTTGCTTGTCCCCATGCGGGAATTGAACCCCTGGCCTTCCAGCCTGAGGTAACCTTTCTTTCCTGTAGTCTGATAAAACCTTGCTTTCCTGTAGTCTGATAAATCCTTAATGGCTCTTATTGAGTATGGTAGATCATTTCGTAATGGAGGAGCGTATAAGGAGAATGTTTTCTTACATATCGTTTGCTTGGCTTTTTTTAAAATTATTATTATTTAACACTTACAAAGCGCTACTAAGCATACGCAGTGCTGTAAAACATAGAAATAGACAGTCCCTGCTTGAAAAGCTTACAATCTAGCAACAGACAGACAAGCAATAGCACAATACAGCACAAGCAACAGCTAGAGGAAAGGGAGGAATCAGGAGTTGAAAGCAGCCACAAAAAAGTAAGACTTTAGCATAGATTTGAATAGGGAGAGAGTAGAGGCTCGACGCAAGGCTAAAGGGAAGTATGTTCCAGGCATAAGGAGCAGCAAGGTGAAATGAGCGAAGTCTGGAGTTAGCAGCGGTGGAAAAGGGTAAAGAGAGAAGGAGACCAGAGGAGAAGCAAAGTTCACCGAGTAGAGTGTAAGGAGACAGAAGAAAAGGTGGGTGGGGGGGGGGGCAGAAGAATGAATACATTTGTAGATTAAAATATGAAGTTTATAATGGATACAGAAGTGGAAGGGGAGCCAGTGAAGTGACTTCAGAAGAAGAGTAATATGAGAATAGCGGGGTTGACGAAGGACTAAACGTGCAGCAGAGTTTTGAATAGACTGAAGAGAAAGATGACACTGAGGGAGACCAGCAAGAAGAAGGCTACAGTAGTCAAGACAAGAAGTAACTAGAGAATGAACCAAAGTTTTAGTAGTGTTTTCAGAGAGGAAAGGGCAAATTTTACTAATGTTACAGAGAAAGAAGCAGCAGGTTTTAGCAATCAGATGAATGTGAGGGGAAAAAGAAATAGAGGAATCAAAGAAGATCCCAAGATTGCAGGCTGAGGAAACAAGAAGAGTATTATTGATAGAAATAGAGAAAGGAGGGAGGAGGGAGGGTTTAGGGGTTTATGAAAAGTTCAAGTTCCCTGTTACATGTAAACCACTTTGATTTTGTGATTAAGCAGTACAGAAAAACACGTAAATAAATAAACCTGATGGGTACTTGTGACCTGCATTGGCCACTATTGAAAACAGAATACCGGGCTGGATGAACCTTTGGTCTGACCCAGTATGGCATTTCTTATGTTCTTATCTGACAATGCTGACTGGATGTCTCTGAGTGGCTAATCTTCCTCCAGTGGCACTATGCTCATTTAACCCCTCTTCTCAAATCACTTCATTGGCGCCCTATCCATTTCCTCATCCAGGTCAAACTTCTCCTACTTACCTACAAGTGCATTCATTCTGCTGCTCTTACTACCTTTCCTCTGTTATCTCCCTCTATATTCCTACTTGGAAAGTTTGCTCTTCTGGAAGATCCCGTCTATCTGTGCCCTTCTCTTCTACTGCCAACTCCAGACTTCATTCTTTCCACCTTGCTGCTTGTTTTGCCAGGAACAAACTACTTAAGTCAGTACATCAGACCCCATTTCAGTTGTGCTGTCTGTCTTGATTAGACTGTAAGCTCTGATGAGCAGGGACTGTCTCTTACATATCTCTGTACAGCACTGTGTATGCTTTGTAGCGCTATACGAATGATAAGTAGTAGTAGTAAAGCACGTTAGGCTTTTGCAGCTAACATTGTATTTTTGTGCAAATAGCACCACTTTAGCTGCAAACGTGGTATGCTATTTGTTGGGGGCAAGCACAGCATTTTCCCAGTGGATAATGCATCAAAATTTCAGAAAGCGTGACCCGGCAGTTCCATGGATGCACACAATATCGCCCATCGAGGCAATGTTATCTGCACTTGTGCTGTCTGCAACTTGGCGGTGAATGCATGCTGTTAATGCCCATGGTAACCGCGCATTTCAGATATGCCCACTTTCTGCCCATATCCCGCCCACTCTGGCGGTGCAGAAAATCTCTGTGCTGTTAACATGAAATGAGAGTGCAAACTATCAGCTGCTTTATGTAGCGCAGCTTAGAAAACTTCTCTACATTTTTTGAGATACGCTAACATATGCACACCTTTACTGGATTTGATCCAGTGATTTATTTGCTCTAAACCTGTAATGAGTCACCTTCAAATATCCAACCACCACCATAAATGAGAAATGAAAGGATTAATTCTAGTTATCCTTCCCAGTTTTGCACAAATTTTTTTTTAAATTTGCCCCCACAATGGAAATTGTGCAGTTCTGGCAGGGTTCTAGTCCAGGGGTACTCTTGCCTGAGACAGGAGTAAATATATCCAATTTGCAGACTGTGGGAGGCAGATAAAGGGAATATATACTGGCAAATGGAGAGGTTGTTGGCGAACACAGTTATGGGCAGGATGAAAGTTATAAGAGCATCTATGGAGGCTCTTTCTTCTGTAGACCTGAAATATATTTTTTTTCTTCCAGGCAGTAATAAATCTGGTCTTTTTTTTTTTTTTGCAAAAAATACTACAAAGAATATATTTATGACGTTTGCTTAGTTTGCAAAACTCAAATATTTCTCGACTAGTCATCCTCCAGAAAGCAAAATCAATTTGGATAGATCAAGCCTAAAATTGACATATTCACTTGAGATTAAAAGCTACTGCTACATAAGAAGAAATAGTAAGCATTATTTTCTTCTAAATACCTACCTAATAAGAACTGCACGAATCCTTCTGCCAGACTTTAGAGCTCTATGAATCAGGAAATGAATGTTGCCCTTTGTACTCAAATTCTTGCTGTGGCAGGAAAACAAATTATTTACCTCTTTGCTTCTGAGATTTATAATCCTAGCTAAGAGTCAGGTAGGCTTCTAAAGTAACACCTGAGAGACCAAGATCACACTTTTCATGTTCACACTGCATAATTTTCACTGTGTTATTTTAAGTTCTAATAATTCTTCAGTTTATTCGCTTATACAAAATTGTTCAAGGACAAACTAATTTACCCAGGCTTTTCTTATATTCTATATCTATAGGAAAAAACAGAGTAAAAACAGGCCTCTCCCACATGACTGGTATAGAGTCCAATGACAAAGGATTTGTGCATTCATGCCTATTAAATACACTGGAAGAGTTACATGAGCTAAACAGAAGTGTCAAGCTTAAAGCTATACAATTTAAAAAAAGGAAGTTCTTCTGCTACATTTATGGATCCCTTCTTCAGCACAGCACTCTTAACAATTTAAGAGTTGTGCTCACAATATTGTGTTTCCCTTTCTTCTCTTCTTATAACAAGTATATAGTACTTGTTACTATCTAATAGAAGGCGTAGATTCGTAGAACATAATGTAGATGGACCCTGTCTAATGTGCATTCCATATACCTTTCTCTGGTGTGGGGGGTCACATGATGCTTTAAAGAGTAACTTTCTGCCTTTGCTCTTGGGCCCACCCTGTCTATCCTCTCACATCTGGCTAAATTTCTGAATTTTACTGTGCCCATTCCTCACTGACAGACAGTGCATGGACAGACGTCTGCAGGGATCAGCAGCTGAGATGGCTGCAAAGACGATAAAAACAAAAGAGACAAACCGAAGCCCACTGATCCTAAGATGGCATTGGGGCACCAAGGAGAAAGCGCAGCCTAGCCTGATGCAGGTTCATCTTACAAAGGCAGGGTGGCTGTTCTGGATGTTAGTTTTGATATATTAGGCAAGCAGCTTGGTGCTGTCACTGCTGTGATTACAGACTTTTTTTTTTTTTATTGATTTTAAAAAATGCATTTACATAATACAATCAAAAGACAATCTAGAATAAACAAACTAAATCAGATATATGACATCAAATAGGAAACCACAAATTTGATATAGCCCACGTCAAGGAACTTAGCTGAGTATTAAAATCAAGTCATACTCAAGAAAATAAGACACAAGGCCCACAAAGAGGAGGCAACAACTTATTCTTGGGCACTCTGTACTTCACCAAGTGCTTTCCGCTTCTCAAACAAAAAACTTTCCAATTGAGTGACATCAGTGAAAATATATGAAACAGCCTTCCAGGTAATTACACACTTACATGGAAAACGAAGAAAGAAAGAGGCTTCTCCCAAAGACAATACCTGGGGCTTTAGGACCAGAAACAACCTACGCCTAAGCTGAGTGCTACGTGATACGTCAGGAAAAACATTAACGAGATGACCACAAAACTTGACAGTCTTGTGTTTAAAGAAAGCACGCAGCACACACTGCTTTACATCCTTGGTCAAAAACGTCACTAACAAGGTAGAGCGAGAATCAATTATATCCAGGGAGTCCTCGAGAAAGGCT
Source organism: Ichthyophis bannanicus (assembly GCA_033557465.1). NCBI lineage: Eukaryota > Metazoa > Chordata > Amphibia > Gymnophiona > Ichthyophiidae > Ichthyophis > Ichthyophis bannanicus. The sequence goes on from CM066033.1 coordinate 1,227,596,689, forward strand.
GTGAGATTGGTAATAGTGGGTTCAATTACATCAAACTCCCCCTCAACCGAATTGACTCTCTTAGAACTGGGGGAAATATAATACAGCTGGGAAACTGCAATAGATTCCATAATTAATAAGACTTCCTTAAGGTACTTATCTAGCAATATCTTAGGAGCGAGGAGCTTAGAGATAGGAAAATTTAAAAGACGCAAGTTACAAGAACGTGCGGAATTCTCCATCGCTTCAATTTTATTATGGAGAGTCAGTGAGTCCTTAATACCAGCAGCCTGGGCAGCGTGTATAGATCCCATCTGACCCTCCAATTTTGAAATAGCAGTATCAAGCAAAACCGTCCTACCATCTAACTGCTGTAAAGAGACTACAGTCTCTTGAGAAAATTTAGCCAAAGAATCAAGAGTACCAGAAATCTTACTATCAATAGATTTTAAAACTCCCCAGACATCTTTTAAAGTAATCTCAGTGTCAGAAGATATAGTCGAGAGTGCAGCAGCACCACCCGACTCGTCAGAGACAACCGGTTTAGGCAAGGAGAAAGAATCAGTTAAACCTCTTACCTTGTCGAGAGACTCCCCAGTAGAAGCAGGAAGCACTGTAGCGAAAGGACACGGTGGAGGAGACCTTCCCCCAGAACTCAGGGAGGCGCCCTCAGGAGACAAATGAGCGATCGGCAATAAAGAAAAATGCTTATCCAAGGGACCCGTCGGTTTGGCAACACCGGCAGGGTCACTCCCAGAAGCACCGCCGCCTTTAGCCTTTCGCTTCCCCATAACACAGGGAAACGCAAGCTAAATTAAGCAAGATTCCAAGACAATTTTTATGACGTTTGCTTAGTTTGCAAAACTCAAATATTTCTCGACTAGTCATCCTCCAGAAAGCAAAATCAATTTGGATAGATCAAGCCTAAAATTGACATATTCACTTGAGATTAAAAGCTACTGCTACATAAGAAGAAATAGTAAGCATTATTTTCTTCTAAATACCTACCTAATAAGAACTGCACGAATCCTTCTGCCAGACTTTAGAGCTCTATGAATCAGGAAATGAATGTTGCCCTTTGTACTCAAATTCTTGCTGTGGCAGGAAAACAAATTATTTACCTCTTTGCTTCTGAGATTTATAATCCTAGCTAAGAGTCAGGTAGGCTTCTAAAGTAACACCTGAGAGACCAAGATCACACTTTTCATGTTCACACTGCATAATTTTCACTGTGTTATTTTAAGTTCTAATAATTCTTCAGTTTATTCGCTTATACAAAATTGTTCAAGGACAAACTAATTTACCCAGGCTTTTCTTATATTCTATATCTATAGGAAAAAACAGAGTAAAAACAGGCCTCTCCCACATGACTGGTATAGAGTCCAATGACAAAGGATTTGTGCATTCATGCCTATTAAATACACTGGAAGAGTTACATGAGCTAAACAGAAGTGTCAAGCTTAAAGCTATACAATTTAAAAAAAGGAAGTTCTTCTGCTACATTTATGGATCCCTTCTTCAGCACAGCACTCTTAACAATTTAAGAGTTGTGCTCACAATATTGTGTTTCCCTTTCTTCTCTTCTTATAACAAGTATATAGTACTTGTTACTATCTAATAGAAGGCGTAGAACATAATGTAGATGGACCCTGTCTAATGTGCATTCCATATACCTTTCTCTGGTGTGGGGGGTCACATGATGCTTTAAAGTATAAGAGTAACTTTCTGCCTTTGCTCTTGGGCCCACCCTATCTATCCTCTCACATCTGGCTAAATTTCTGAATTTTACTGTGCCCATTCCTCACTGACAGACAGTGCATGGACAGACTTCTGCAGGGATCAGCAGCTGAGATGGCTGCAAAGACGATAAAAAAAAAGAGACAAACCGAAGCCCACTGATCCTAAGATGGCATTGGGGCCCCAAGGAGAAAGCGCAGCCTAACCTGATGCAGGTTCATCTTACAAAGGCAGGGTGGCTGTTAGTTTTGATATATTAGGCAAGCAGCTTGGTGCTGTCACTGCTGTGATTACAGACTTTAATAGTCATGTAGTGGAGGTTGAGCGGCGAGTAATTGATACAGAGGACTCAATGCACGAGGGCCTGGTGGAGTGACATGTAGGGGGTGGGGTTCGCATTGAGCACATACATCGTCTTCTAGGTCAGCCAGTGAAGACCATGGGAAGACAGCATGCGATCATCGCAAAGATTCTGAATTTTTCACACAAGACTGAAATCTTCCAGCAATACCGTAAAACGATGGACTTAAAAGTATCTAAACATCGAGTTTACATTTTTCAAGATTACTCTGAGCGGGTTGCCACTAGTTATGGGGCCTTTGTGGCAGTCTAAGGACCTTACTATCAAGAAAATCCATTTTGTGCTATAGTATCCTACAATGCTCCACAGACTACCATGGCGGTGTGGTGCATGCTTTCACATCCCCTTAAGCAGCAAACGACAAGGTGGCTGGGTGGGTCATATCAGCCATTACACCAGAGCACTGAATGACTGTTTTGTTACGACCCAGTACCTTAGTAACCTTAAACTGTGGAGGACTGTCTGAAAATTATGATGTCTGCCTACAGACTCTGACCTAGACTAATCACTGGCTCATGGCATGTATGCACCAGTTTATATGGGCCTGTTTGCTCATGGCCGATAAATGAATGAAGATTGAATGGTTTCTTTTATATATGGTTGTGGGTTTATTTTTTGAATGGTGCGATGACTGTATGGAATAGTCTCACTTGTTTGTTTGTGGTTAACAATAAGGGAGGGAGGTAGTGTGAATGGAGGGGAACTGTGCTCTAGGAGTGTGTTTGAAACTGGAGTGCAAATTTGTAAGTTGTGTGAGAGGTTGAATTCATTTCCTCGTTGTCATAGTGATCCTGCCAGGTCTGGATGCCGACTAGGTGATTTGGTTGTTGGTTGTATTGGAAGCACTTGTGGAGGGTGCACTGTGTTGGTGTTTATTGATGGGGGTGCAAGTTGCTAGTTCAGTCAATGTTACTATCTAGCATGGGCAGGAACTGTTTTCTTTGGCCCTTGTTGGAGGTGGGGAAGGAAGTAGTATGCACTATGCTCAATAGGTGCTTCCAGGTTGGGTTTAAGATTGCTTCAAATGCTTAGTTTACAGCTGTGGGTCGAGTATGCTCTAGGGTCTTCTGTGGTTGATTTGTGTCTATGGCAGTATACACCGGAATATTAGAGTGTGTGGAGAATTTGTTATATGAGCATCTGGGTTGAATATGTATCGCTTTGTATGTAACAGGACAGCACAGTGGTGGAATTATCAGAGTTTGAGGTGGTATGACTTAAGGTGGGGCCGGGATATACTGCCGATTCTTGGAGTCTGAGGGGATTGTAGAGAGGCTTATTTGGGGAGGGCAATGGGATCAAGCATCCTATTGTGGATGCTCATAGATGGGTGGGCATCTCTGTGTACAGAGAACATAGTGGGGAGTCAGGTACATGAGTGGATGGATAAGCATCTGGGTGGCGAAAGGTTGGTGAATGGGATAGAATGAGTGGGTTCTCAGAAGAAGAGGGTCAAAATTGTGCAGGTGGAGATGGGGCTGCTTTTTATGGTGAGCAGGTGTCTGGGGTAAAGGATGGGTGCTCAGGGCACCTGTTGCACTATTTTTGACTCAGAGTTGTTTTCTTATGTTCATTACATATGTAATCTAGTTACAATATGATTACACCTGGGCATAAGATCCGTTGCTCACAATCTCTTGCTTTAATATTATGAATAAACAGTTTTATGCTTGTTACTTGTAAGTCATCAGTGAAGCACTACAAAATTCCAGCTATAAAAGTACCATCAAGCTATAGCTTGTTTGCAAGAAAACTAGTCTTAGCAACAATGAGCAAAAGAAGCTAAGGCAGGGTTGGGTGGCAGATGTTTATGCTTTTTAGGATGGCAGTAGGCCAGAGGTGCTATTGAATGGACAAAAGCTCTACATCATCAGGTGTGCACCACAATTAAAGACACCAAGGCATACTACTTGTTTTTCCCATCTTTCCATCACAGGCCAAAAGACTGTTATGTCAATTTACATCTCCCCGCCCCCATGTCATGGCTCAAAATTTTTATAGATCTCTTTTTCAGAAATAATCCCAGTTGGGGGCATCTGCCTTTTCTCTTAGCATGAAATTTTAATTCTGTCATAGATGTGACTGTGGATATGTCCATAGGTATTTCACTCGCAAGAAGAGAACTATAATCGCCTCTCCAGGGCATGTGGCTCTGTCATGTATTGATTACATTTTGGTGTCCCTTAGTCTGTTTGCACAGGTAATGCAGGACGACATTCGCCCCTTGGAGATCTCTGACCATTCACCAGTATGGGTGGATCTGGAAGGTTTCAAGAGACAGGGGTGGATCATGGCTCACTGAAGATTTCCAGCAGACCTATACATGGATAAAAAGTTCAAGCAATATCCACAGGATAGGTGGCAAGCTTATTGTGAACACAATCAGGTGCATAAAGATAAACATGATTTATTTTGGGTGACTGATAAGGTGGTTCTACATGAGGATATCAGAGCTGATATGCCATGAAGTGGAGGAGTAACCTAGTGGTTAGAGCAGTGGCTTAGTGCCAAGAGACCAGGGTTCAGTTCCCGCTGGCACTCCTTGTGGCCTTGGGCAAGTCACTTTACTCTCCACTGCCTTGGAAGTAAGGCCTGGCAATCTACTTCCAGCCACACCTTGCCAAGAAAACCCAGGGGCTGCTGGGTCGCCAGGAGTCAGCACTGACTTAATGGCGCACATACAAACACACACACACACGTGTCATGGAAGGGTAAAACTCAGGTAGCTGCCATGCTGTAATTAAAAGAGAATTTGAGACGGGGAAAGGCATGGCAATATCCAGACCTCCCGTGGCCCATCAGCATGCTTTCTAGGCCATGCAATAGGCTCCTAACACAGTAATTCATGAGTATACATGATATTCCCTGTTTTATTACCAAAACCATCTTTTTCACTATGGGAAGAAGCCGGAAAAGCTTTTAGCCAATTTTATCAAGCATGTGCTTGATCCCCACCCCATCCCCAACCCAGATTTTAGCAATATGGGGTGCCACCGGTAGAATGCTTTATAATGCCTCAAAAATGGAGGCTGTGTTTTGGACTCATTATGAAACCTTATCCATTGTAGAAACATTGCCGTCAAAGGGGGTGCTCAGAGATTCACTTGCATCCATGGGGCTATTCTGTTTATCCCCGGACACAGTAGAGGAACCTAACCACCCTATTTCCACTTTGGAAATTAAACGGTTCCTTAAATGGTTTTAGTGGAGAGTTTTATAGATTTTGAAAAAGAGTGTCTTCCGGGGCCCTTGGAGACATTCTATACCTCAGTAATTAGTAAAGGTGAGTACCTCCTGGCTCTGGTCATTAGTTTTCACACTGAGAAGGCATTTGACAGGGTTGGTTGGTCCTTTCTATTTATTGGGACAGAGCGTTTTTCATGCAAGCAGGGCTGGCTTTGTATAGTACGTTTACACTAGCAGTCATAGTAAATGGGAATATTTCTGATGTCTTTTCCTTAGAGTAGAGGACCCGTCAAGGATGTCTTCTTTCTTCCTTACTCTCTTTGTTATTTGTTGGAACCTTCACTGCATACTCTGCACTCCCGCGACCGTATTGAGGGTATCAAGGTTGGGCATTTCTGGAATACAATTGAATGCAGGATCCAAGGCAGCATGGGTTTGCCAGAAACAGGTCTTATCAGACAAATCTGATTGATTTCTTTGACTGGGTGACCAGGAAGCTGGACCAAAGGACAGCTCTAGATGTGGTGAACTTAGATTTCAGTAAAGCCTTTGACACTGTTCCCCACAGGTGACTTATAAACAAACTGAGCATCCACAGATTGGGTTAGAAATTGGTTGAGTGGGAGGCAACAAACGGTAGAGGTAAATGGAGTTCACTCTAAGGAGAAGGAGGTTACCAGTGGTGTGCCGTAGGGATCTGTCCTTGGTTTGATTCTTTTTAATATCTTTGTTAGTGATATTGCAGGAGGGCTGTCAGGTAAGGTTTGCCTGTTTGCGGATGATACCAAAATCTGCAATAGAATAGACAACCAGGAAGAAGTGGATAACATGGAGGAGGAATCTAGCTAAGTTTGAAGAATGGTCAAGAATCTGGCAGCTGAGATTTAATGATAAAAAATGCAGGGTCATGCATTTGTGCTGCAAAAATCCAAGGGAGCGGTACAGAGTAGGGGATGAAGTACTTCTGTCCACAAAAGAGCAGGAACTGGGCGTGATTGTGTCTGACAATCTTAAAGTAGCTAAACAGGAAGAAAAGGCAACAGTGAAAGCCAGAAGAATGCTTGGGTGCAAAGGGAGAGGAATGGCCACCAGAAAAAAGGAAATGATAGTGCCTCTGTATAAATCTCTGGTGCGACCTCAATTGGACTATTCTGTGCAATTCTGGAGACCACACCTTCAAAAGGATATAAACAGGTTGGAGTCAGTACAGAGGGTGACTACTAAAATGGTTTGTGGTCTTCATTATAGAGCATATGAGGACAGACTTAAAGATCTTAATACAAATACTTCATATGTATGTTAGAGGAAAGGCGGAATAAAGGAGATATGATAAAGATGTTTAAATACCTCTGTGGCATAAATGCAGAGGAGGAGAGTCACTTTCGATTGAAAGCAAGCTCTGCTATGAGCGGACATAGGATGAGGGTGAAAGGAGATAGACTCAGGAGCAATATGTGGAAATATTTCTTTATGGAAAGAGTGGTAGTTGCGTGGAATAGTCTCCCAGTGGAGGTGGTAGAGATGAGGACAGTGTCTGAATTCAAAATAGCATGGGACAAACACAGAGGATCTCTAAAATTAAAAAGGAGGCTATTGTAATTGATATGGAAGGGCAGACTAGATAGACCATGTGGTCTTTTTCTGCCATCATGTTTCTATGAAGTCAAGCATTTCTTTTGCTGATAATATCTTAATGATTATCACTGAGCCGGAGAGTTCTCTTCCTGAGGTGCTTCCCATGTTTGCTGAGTTCAGTGTACTTTCAGGTTTCAAATATACAAACAATTTGCTTAAAATCTGAGGCTCCCCAGTCCAGATGTATGTTGCTCGGCTTTGGCCCCATGGGTTTCTCCTTCAAAGAATCATGATAAGCTTTCGGTACCATGGTGTGCATATTCCTGCTGACCTTTTGTGTCTGTATCGTCTTACTCCTGCTTCTTTAGGATACAAAGGAGTATTTGTGGAGCTAGAAGAATATGCCTAAATCCTTATACGGAAGGATTTTTTTTTTTGTTTCTTTATTTCAACATTTAATATACCGCTCAGGCGTAAGTACCAAGGCAGTTTACAATACAAAAGCTTTGTTGTGAAATCAAAGGAGGAAAGGAATGCCAATAATTGACAGGATAGAAAAGAGACAATCATAAGAACATAAGATATGCCATACTAGGTCAGACCAAAGTCCATCAAGCCCTGTATTCAGTAGCCAATCTAGGTCACAAGTTCCTAGCATTTTCCCCAGGTTTCACAATGCTTGTATTGGGGCAAGCAGTGGATTTCCCGGATTCTCTTTAATAATGATTTATGGACCTTTCCTCCAGAAACTTGTCCAAACCTTTTTTAAACCAGGCTACACTAACAGCTTTTACTACATCCTCCAGTAACAAATTCCAGAGTTTGATTAAATGTTGACTGAAAAAATATTTTCTCTTATTAGTCTTAAATAGGTAACCCTGTAGCTTCATTGCATGTCCCCTAGTCTTTCTATATTTTGATGGCGTAAACAATCGATCTACGTTTACCTGTTCCACTCCATTCATTAATTTATAGACCTCTATCGTATCTTCCCTCAGCTGTCTCTTTTTCAGGTTGAACAGCCCTAACCTTTTTAGCTTCTCTTCATAGGGGTATCCTTCCATCCCCTTTACCATTTTGGTGGCTCTTCTCTGTAACTTGTCTAACAACACTATATCCTTTATAAGATATGGTGACCAGATTTGCACACAATATTCAAGGTGCGGTTGCACCATGGAACGATACAGAGGCATTATAATATCCTTTGTTTGATTCTCCATTCCTTTCCTTATGATTCCTAGCACTGATCCCTGGGGTACTCCACTATTCACCTTTCTCCATTGGGAAAATTGGCCATTTAGCCCTATCCTCTGCTTTCTCTCAACCAGTTCCTGTTCCACAATAGTACACTGCCTCCTATTCCATGACTTTTTAATTTTGGCAAGAGTCTCTCATGAGGGACCTTGTTGTACAGAAGAAGGGGGAGGCAAGGAAAGGAGAGCTAGGCTAAGCTCGAGAAGGAGGGAGGTCAAAAGTATGGAAAAGATGAGCTTTTTGCATTGTTTTGGCAATTCTCCCCAAATGGCTTTATGTTTTCCAGATGCTGCCTGGTATGTTAACTCGTAAAGTCTTGGGGCCTCTTAAAAGGATAACCCATTTCTTGTGGCAAGGACAGAAGCCTAGGACGGCTTTAACTAATCTCCAGTGATCTCCAGAGGAGGGAGGTGGATAGTATCTGAATTCAAAAAAGCATGGGACAAACACAGGGGATCTCTAAAGGTAAAAAGAAGACTACTGTAGTTGATATGGAAGAGCAGACCATGTGGTCTTTTTCTCCCATCATGTTTCTAATCCTACTTTATATTGGGAAACAGCAAAGACAGTCGTGAGGGGGGAATCTTAAGCTATATGATCTGACATCAGAAGAACATTGATAAGGGAGTAATTCAGCTAGAAAAGGAAAATGAAATGAAAAGTTGGCAAGTAGGTGAACTGTAAAAAAGGGAGCCTGAAGACTGAAGGAAAAAGAGGAATGGAATGAAGCTATAGTTAGGTAAAAGGCAAATGAGAGAAACAGAGAAGAAAAGATAAAACAGAAGGATCAAGTTGGAGAGAGATGTAGGGAAGGAAAAAACAAAGACAAGGAGTGTGAAGAAACAGAAAATGGAAATGGCATCCTGGAAAAAGGTACAAAAGCGTGTCAGTTTTAGATAATGAAATATATCAGCTTTGAACATATGCATTTCCTATAGTTCCATAACAGAAGGAAATGTGTTTTCTGTTTGTCTTTTGTCAGTGTTTCACATATCAGTGTCTATTTTGAGGGTTTTCCATTTCAATTTTTGTCTGCATATTTGTTTCAAATTTCGTAGTTTCTTATTCTTTATTTTCCATGTGCAGCTGAGATAACAGAATCCCTTAACATGTATATTCTCTCAAGGAATCTGTAATAGATCAGCTTATTCTCTTTTTCCCAAAAGGAGGTTGGGTTGGGTAGGGTTGGTGCAATTTGAGCTCTTGGTGCTATTATTGAGTGTCCTTTTGCAGGTTTTGTACTATGACGCACAATGTGGAGAGAGATAGTAGTGTTGTCACTGATCTAAGACCAGAATTTGAATATAATTTTTTTGTACGTTGAGTTTTAAGTGAATACCCTACTTCTGCATCATTGCTGGGAGAGGTTTATTAGCGAGTCTGGGAGAATTCCATATGAATGAATAATTATGCCCTATTAGATTGATGGAGGAGATCAGTGGAGGAGTAGCCTAGTGGTTAGAACACTGGCTTGGTAACCAAGCAACCAGGGTTCAATTCGTACTAGCATTCCTTGTGGCCTTAGGCAAGTCACTTAACCCTCCACTGCCTCAGAAGAAAGGCCTGGCAATCCACTTCCAGTGACACTGCCAAGAAAACCCAGGAGCTTCTGGGTCATCAGGACTGACTCAAAGGCACACATTGCATTAGATTGATATTAAAAGGCAATTACTGATAGTGGCACAAACTATACAGATTAAGTTAAATGACTGTGCAGGTATTTAACAAGACAGTGGACTGAAATTTTACCCCCATTTGCACAGGAAAATAGGCCCAAAGAAGGGAGGGAGGGTCATAAAAACAGAAATTGGCCTAGAGTGCTACAACCCCACTATTTGCCAAGAAAACCCAAGGGCTCGGTTGCCAGGAGCCAGGATTGACTCAAGAGTATACACACGACAAGAACCTATGCTAGTCAGCTTTGATGCTGAAAAAGAAAATCCCAGCTGACCAAATCAGAAGCTATCCGTAGTTTTACGAAGAATAGGGTTCAAGGGGTTTTTTTCTATGAGTGCTGTGCCTGCTCTATACTACTTCAAAAATATCTGTAGAGGTTAAAGGTTATACTTCAGAGGAAAATTTATTATATCGAGGTACAAGACAGGGCTGCCCCATATCGCTGCTCCTTTTCTTTTGTTGTTTCTAGAACTTTTTTCTACATAGTATATGGGCACATATTAATACCAAAGGAATCACTTTTAGGGAGGTGGGGGAGCAAGAGTTTAAGATCACAGCATTTGCAGATGACAGAGCCTCAGAGATCACTATCTGCTTTGATGGAGGAGTTAGACTTTTAATACCAGATCAGGCTTGATCTTGAATATGGATACATCAGAAGCACTGGCAGTGTCTCACAAGATACAGACTGGTTGGAGTGGACCTTTTAATTTAAGGTGCACCTCAGGTTCTTTTAAATATTTAGAGCATAAGAAATGCCACACTGGGTCAGACAAAGGTTCATCAAGCGCAGTATCCTGTTTCCAACAGTGGCCAATCCAGGCCACAGGTACCTGGCAGGTTCCCAAAAAGGTACACAGCTTCCACAATGCTTGTCCCGGAGTAAGCAATGGATTTCCCATGTCTAGTAATAATGGTTTCTGGCCCTCTCCTCCAGGAACTTGTCCAAACCTTTTTAAACCCAGCTACACTAACAGCTTTTACTACATCCTCCGGTGACAAATTCCAGAGTCTGATTACGTATTGAGTGAAAAAAAATATTTTCTTCCATTACTCTTAAATGGGTTACAGTGTAGCTTCATTGCATGTCCCCTATTTCTCTACTTTTTGATGAACTAAACAACCTATCTTCGTTTTCTCATTCTACTCCATTCATTAATTTATAGACCTCTATCATATCTCCCCTCAGCCATCTCTTTTCCAAGTGGAAGAGCCCTAACCTTTTAAACCTTTCCTCATATGGGTATCCTTCCATCCCTTTTACCATTTTGGTGGCTCTTCTCTGTACCTTTTCTAATTCTGCTATAACCTTTTTAAGATATGGCAACCAGAATTGCACACAATATTCAAGGTGTGATCGCACCATGGAGCGATACAGAGGCATTATAATATCCTTTGTTTTATTCTCCATTCCTTTCCTTTTGGCTCCTAGCATTCTATTTGCTGTCTTGGTCACGGCTGCACACCAGGCAGAGGGTTTCAACATATTATCCACAATGATGCCTAAATCCTTTTTCTTGGGTGGTGGTTTCTAATGTGTAACCTTGCATTGTCTAACCGTAGTTTACTTGTTCTTTCCTAGGTGCATAATTTTGCATTTGTCCACATTAAATTTCATCTGCCATTTGGATGTCCAGTCTTCCAATTTATCAAGGTTCTCTTGAAAATTTTCACAATCCTCTTGGGTTTTAACAAATTTGAATAATTTTTTGTCATCTGCAAATTTGATCAGCTCACTCCTTATTCCCATTTCCAGGTCATTTATAAATATGTTGGAAAGCATCAGGCCCAGCACAGATTCCTGGGGTACTCCACTATTCACCTTTCTCCATTAAGAAAATTGCTCATTTAGCCCTACTCTCTGCTTTCTATCATTTAACCAGTTCCTGATCCACAATAATATGCTGCCTCCTATCCCATGGTTATCCAGTTCCCGTCAGACCTAAAGTGAAATTAGGCCTTACCTGCTAATTGATGTTCCTTGAGAGAGTCTAGCCCAGTCCCCCACCTATGGGTTGTTCCACCTTCCAGCAGCTTGGAGATGGAGCATGTCATGTTAATGACACTAGGATATAAATACCTGTGGCTCCACCCACCACGTCCAGTATCCTAACAACAAAGCAGACTCACGAGAGCAACGAATATAAGAATGTAGATTAACAAATCTAAATGCTAAACACACTCCTGAAGAACAACAGGTTCATTTACCACATGTAAGTAATTGAGTATAATCCTCCAGCTGAGTCCCTTGAAGCACTCACATCTCTGGCTTATAGTGAATGACTTCCGGTCTCAGACACTACTTCCTTGTCCCAATTTCTTCAGGACCAGTACTCTAACCTGCAAAGCAACATCACCCCGGGTGGGATCAGGACTGGACTGGACTCACTCAAAGAACGTCGATTAGCAGGTAAGGCCTAATTTCACCTACCTTATCATTCCTCCAGTCCAGTTCCACACCTATGGGATGTAACAGAGCAGTACTACATATGGGAGGGGCCTGTCAGACTGGCCTGAAGAACCACCAATCCATATCTCATGTGCCTCATTGACTGAACATCAAGCTTGCAATGTATTGTTTAACAAAGTATGTAGAGTCGAACAGGACTCCACTCCTACAGATGCCTCTTGGCAAAACTAATGCATTTCTGCCCAGGATGTGGCTTTCACTCATGTGGCGTGCGCCTTCAACCCCAGAGGCAAAAACTCTTTTTGCTGCAGCAAATAGGCTGAAGAGATAGCCATCTCTACTTTCCTGGAAATAGAGGCTTTTGACGCTGCAGCTCCCTTGCATATTTGTTCAAACAGAACAAGAGCCAACCAACTTTCTGAGGGACTCTGTGCTCTCCAAGTCACGCCGTAGCATCCACCGCAGTCCCACCTGCTTCAGAAAATAATGGAAGTATCACTGACTGATTATGGTGGAAAAACCTTAGGCAGAAAAAGACGGCACTCGCCTGAGAACGACCTTTCTTTTGGCAAACAGAAGGAAGAAGCCCTGCACAAGAGCGCTTACAACTCCGATATCCGCCTAGCTGAACAACAGATGGCTACCAGTAAGACCGTCCTTAAGGTAAGATCCTGCAAAGAATAAGCTCCCAAAGGTTCAAAGGGGGTCCCAGTCAGCCCTAACACCAAATTAAGATTCTACGACAGAACAATGGACTTCAGGGGTGGCCGGTCCTACTGCACTGCTCTCAGGAACCGAACCATATCTGTGAGTTCGCCCAAGGAAACTCCTTGTATTCTTCCTCGGCAGCAAAAGATTGCTACAATCTGTACACGAAGGGTACTGTATGACCACACCTTTATTCAGACCTGTCTGCCAAAGGGCGAGAACCTCCTACATGGAACTCCAGTGGCCAACAGCAACTGCTCTCACCCCCAGTTTCAAACTCTCCACACTTGAATATACGCCAACGAAGCCTGGCCTACAAAAACATTGATATTACCGAGGCCAAAAGCCCCATCTCCACAATCTGACCCTCCTAATAGCCATGCCATAAGCGTGAACTGCTCCACCTGCGGCATCAGAATTGGTCCTCAATAAAGCATGTCTGCCCGAGCCGTGAGCCACCATGGCCTCTCCACCGCCAGCCACTCCAAGTCGGCATACCACTGTCCCTGAGGCCCATCGGAAGCTACTTGCAGAACCAAACTCAGATGCGCCTCTATCCACTAAATCACTCGACCTATGAGTACGCAAGGTGGAAACACCTAAAGCAGACCTTGCGGGGGTCAAGCTGTACCAGCACATTGAGGCATTCCCACATCCTCTCTCGCTTCTGCTGCAAACCCTTACTATCTTTGCCAAGTCGAACGTTGTCCCTGATGGCCATATTTGGTTTCCCCCTAGGACTGACCAATTGAGCACACACTGCTTGACTGAGCCTCCACTACCTTGGGATCTATGCGAACCCGGCTGAGATAGTCAGCCTCTAAATTATCCTTTCCTACTACATGCACTGCCTACAAAACCTGCAGCCTGTATACCACCAAGACCAACAACACAGCCGCTTCTCTTGCCAGGTTCATAGTGCTTGTTCCGCCCTGCCGATTGATATAAACCACCGTGTGGGCATTGTCTGAGAACATTCTGACCACTTCTCCGAGAAGCAGAGGATGGAACAGCTGCAACACTAAGTAAATGGCTCATGACTCGGGAAGTTGATCAACTAGGCCACTATTGATGTCGACCAGCACCCCAATGCGCTCCCCAGTCCACTAGACTGGCATCTGTCATCAGGGGAATCCCTGTGGGCATCTCTAAGGGCATGCCTGCATGGGGATGCTCTCCCTGCAGCCACCACTGGAGCATCCACCGAACCTTTGCTGGACCAGGAAGAGGCAATGACAGTGGCTGATGGAGCATCGACCATCTCCATACCCAGCTGGAACGCAGGTACACCCTTGCCCAAGGAACGAGCTCTATGGCTGACACCATGGACCTTACCCAAATATACTGTAGTGCCATCCTGTTAGCCATCTTCTGCTGAAAAAACTCCTGATTCGCCCCAGCAGCATGGTCACCTGCTCCTCCAGCAAGGTCATGCACCCTGCTGCTGGACCCTTGCGTGCCCCCCCCCCCCGTACAACAAATCCTGTGGTGGCCAGGGCTGAATCTTGTTGAAGCTAATCACCCATCCAAGACTCTGTGAAGAGCATATTACTCTCTCTGTGACCTGCTTGCTTTCCTTCTTTGACTGTGTCCGAATGAGCCAATCATCCAGGTAATGATGTACTAGGATCCCCTCTTGACAGAGCCCTGCCACGACCACCATCACCTTGGTGAACGTGCGAGGAGCAATTGCCCCTCCGAATGGCAATGCCACCAATTGAACGGGCCCCATCGGTACCGCAAACCTGAGGAACTGCTGATGCTCGGATGGTATCCAAACATGAACATAAGATATGCCATACTGGGTCAGACCAAGGTCCATCAAGCCCAGTATCCTGTTTCCAACAGTGGCCAATCTAGGTCAGACCTATTAAAAGAGGGCTGTTACAAGGTACCCTGTCCTGTACCCTCAGCAGGGGGGGAGGGGGTTAGTCCCTCAGGTAGGCTAGAGCAGGAAAAAAAGTTTAAAACGCAGCAGGTTCTGGGGACAGAGCAGGGAGAGATATTTAATTTAAAGTAACAGTTAACCTGGCTACCACACAAAGGCCAGTTAGTTGAGAGAGGCAAGGTAAGTTATACAGCTGAGAAAGCTGAAGTGCAAAACTAAAGGGAACAGGGAGGTGAAGTAGCACACCAATAAGACAACAATAAATAAATAGACAGCTAGAACTCACAGCAAAGTTGTCACAGGAATTAAATATCCACCTCTCTAGCAGAGCACTGTGAGGGCACTGCTCTTCCCAGAGCAGAGAGAGGCAAACAAAACAAACTATGCACACGTGGGAAGAGGAGAGAGAAACCACAAAAACGAGCAGTAGTGGAAGTCACAGGCACTTTATTAATTAAGCAAACCCCAACGCGTTTCGGCTGTTGCCTTCATCAGGGGGTACTAGAGGACAGCAAAACATAACATTAAAATAATGAAACATACATAAAAACACAAAAAAAATATATTAAAATAACAAATATGAATAATCATAATTATTAATTAATTCATAAAAAATTAAAATTGAGACATATAAAAAAAATATATATATATATATAAAAACATATATATATATAAAAGAAATATACTATACAAACAAGAAAACAGCAATACATAATAATAAAAAATATATATACCATACTTACAAATGAAGTGCACAAAAGCAATAAAGATATGGCACAAACCAATCAATGGTGGATAATGCTAAAAAATCAATGTAAAAACCATTAGTATGATACTGAAACAATTAAAAACATCAATTGAACCATACAACATTGAACAAAAAGAAGACAAAATGGAAAACCCAGACCAACGAAAAAGGCAAATTAAACTATACAGTAAGGATAAGTAATCCTAAAAAATACATATATAGAAACATCTTATTCAAGCAAAGGAAATCTCTTTGTATATACACAACACAGAGCATACACATCATTAGACACACACATGCGGTACCATTATTACAATTATTAAACTAGAGGAACTGGTACTCAAAAGAAATAATAAAATGTGTGCTTCTAAAAGTGCAACAAGTAAAAAGGTGCAGGAGTGTAGAACCAGATATGGTATTTTAAGGCAATATAGAAAACCAATACATAAACCCATGCTAAAAGTTGTGATCTAAAGAGACCAGATAGCTGCCGGGAAAACTAACAATAAAAATGTAAAATCAAAACATATAAATCCTATATGGACCCATGACATATAAGCTCGTACAGCTGCTCAAACGTGACATGAAATCTGTATAGTATACTGGAAAAAAGAAACTAAAAATCGCAGTCAACTAACTTATAAACGAACCTATTCGACACCTTCTTAAACTGCTGAACAAATGCCGACTCGTGAGGAACTTAAAACCATAAAGACAGTGCAACCAAAAGTGTAAAAAAGGAAGGAACCACCTCAAACAAATAAATACCTGAACACCAACGGCCAGCTATGTAGAATTCTTGAGAACGCCAACTTTGGCGCGCATTTAAATTGACAGGCTGCGTCGTGGCACTCCATATGCATGAGATGACGTCAAAAGACGTCCGTGTTAACAAACATTGTATAATAACACTTAACATCAGATGAAAAAATAAAAGATAAAATGGAACAATTGTAAAACCCAATATATAAATAATAATAAATAAAAATAAAAATAAAAATAAAAGAGGTTTCACTGAACCCCACGGGCAACGAACAAATCGTCATGATTGACAGCTCAGCGAAGACTAAAAACAGCGATTCGGCATATCATTAAAATAAAAATAAAGATACAGTCAAACCTCGGTTTTCATGATTAATCCGTTCGAAAAAGTCTGACTAAAACCGAAACGTATGAAAACTGAAGCAATATTTCCCATAAGAAATAATGTAAATCCAATTAATCCGTTCCAGACACCCAAAAATATTCACAAAAATACATTTTATAGAGAATAACTATATTTTTACATACAGAAAACAAGGAGAAATAAATATAAATGACTAATGAAATGGATAAATGAACATTTAACATCACTGAAAGCAAGCTAAGTACAGTACTGTACAGTACAGTATGTTAACATTTGGCCTTAGCCACCCCTGACAAGCTGCTGTGCCCAGCTCTCTTCGGAATCACATTGAATTCAGTCCATTAAAATACCTTTACATTATCTGCTCAATGCTTCAGAATGGCAGAAAATCTTAATGATATAGCTTCAGACGTACCCTGCAAGAGAAAGAACTGCCTCCCACATTCATGCAACATCTCCTGCTTACGTTGACAGCTTTTCTTCCCTGCTACCGGGACAAAATCTCAGTCAAAAGACGTTGAAAACCGAAGCAATGCATGAAAACCGGGACAAAATCTCAGTCAGAAAAGACGTTGAAAACCGAAGCGTATGAAAACCGGGGCAAATGAAAACCGAGGTTTGACTGTAATTTGTTAGTGCTCACAATAGTATCTTGTTGAGAATTTAAAGTAAACAATGCCTCAGCAGGGGGGGAGGGGGGTAGTCCCTTAGGTAGGCTAGAGCAGGAAAAAAAGTTTAAAACGCAGCAGGTTCTGGGGACAGAGCAGGGAGAGATATTTAATTTAAAGTAACAGTTAACCTGGCTACCACACAAAGGCCAGTTAGTAGGCTTCCGTCTGATCGAGGGAAATAAAAAAAATTCCCCGTCCCGGACTGCTACAATGACGGTTGGCATCGTCTGCATATGGAACAGAGACACCCTGAGACAATGACTGAAGTGCCTGAGATCCAAAAACGGACAGACATAGCCTTCATTCCTTGGAACAAGAAAACAGCTGAAGTATCGACCATAACCGAACTGGACATTTGGCACCCTTTGTAACCCTTGAAGTTTGTAGGAGGCTCTTTCAGGTTTTTGTTTTGTTTTGTTTTGTTTTCTTCTCTTTTGCCCTTAGCTATTGGGCATGTTTACTTGGAGCGAGGACAAACGTGCCCATGAGAGGGCTCTTGAAACTCCTACGCGTAGTTGTCCTTGACAATTTTCCAACGCCCTCTGGTCAGACGTTATCTGCACCCAGGCAGGGTAAATTCCCTGCAGCTGACCTCCTACGGAAGCCACTCCTGCATTAACTGTCCTGGCCTCATTGTGATTTCTTAGGGGCCTACAGAAAGGGGGAGCCACTCCTCGGTCCCTGAAAAACTTCAAAAGGACTTACCCCAACTGGGAATCCTCTTCAAAAAGGCGCAAAATGCACTGCACGGAACTGGTGGTCTTTAGTTGATTCTCCCCTCACTGGAAAGTGGTCTGGCACTTTTTCTGCTCACCCTGTGGGAGTTGGCTCCCTTTTTATTCTTCCTAGTTCTTCACCAATTTAGTCAGATCCTCTCCAAATAAAGTTGTCCCGGAAGAGCCACTTACTCACCCTTGACTTGTATGAGACCTCGGCCGACCAATTCCTGAGCCAGAGATAGCGACGGGCCACCACAACTGCTGCCATACTCTTGGCTAGACCTCTGATCAAATCATAAAAGGAATGCCAAATAAATTGCACCAGATTCCCGCTTGGCTGCCTCAGACGGCAAAGGATGAGAGACCTCTATCCCACAGACTGCCTGTTTCAGCCGAGTCTGCAACTTTATGGTCCCAGCTCCGCCCGTAGGGATGATCATCTTTTCATCACTGCCGAAAACGCTTGGTCAACCTTAGGAGATCTCAGCAGTTCCCTGTCCTTTTCCTGAAAGTGGGAACAAGCGTGCCATAGTGTGTGTACCCCTCAACGCAGCCTCCAGCACATCTCACTCATCCTGTATCCTCTGTGGTGCATCAGGAACACCGTCCATGTCTTCCGGACCACTTGGAACAGAGTCCTCCAGGGGTTCCTCTTCCAAGGGGTCCTCAAAGAGTGACTATCAAAAGGGCAAGCTCCTCTCTCTTAAAACTGCATACTATATGCATCTCCTCCGCTTGTGGAAGCTCCACCACACTTGTACCTCTCAGATGCGGCAGACCCTGGCATTTGAGGGTGGCACCTTGCGCGTGCCACATGTTAGACACCTGCCCTTGGAGAACATTAGCTGCTTCTGAGTCCAGCCTGTGTGGGTCCCCAGAGCAGCAGCTTTGCTTTTGGCTTCTCTCTAAATTTAATTTTTTTTTGTATTAAAATAAGAAAACATGATCAATAGGCTGCCTGAATCTGGTAACCCCCATTATAAGTGGCCTGAGCGCCCAAATAAACCCTGAAAGGCTTTAAAAGAAAGTTAAAAAATAGTAAAAGGAACAAAGAAACGCGGCAATTAAAATGGTGCCGGTTCCTGTGCTGAGCGGGAAAATGGCTGACAAGCCTCTTGCCGGTTCTTCAACATCCATTTGCTGCCGGGCTCTAGTAAATCGCCCTCCAGCAATTTTACTACCCAGTTGCCACCTACCGTGCTCCCGATGCAACGCTTAGCTTCCTGAAGAGTTTCGGCATCGTTGGGAGCCTTGAAAGGGAAAACCCGCTGCTGTTGTGGCCTTTCTAAGCACGGGCTCTCTAGCTCACTGAGGAGTTGCAGAAAACGACTCCGCTTCTACTCCAGGATTGCTTTCTGCCCCCTTTATTTGCCATGTACCTTAACTCCGGAGCCAGCTGTAAGTCCCGTCAGAGAGGCCCTGCTGTACTGGCTTTATCATCTTTTTTTTTTTTAACTTTATGTGTAAGTCAGCCCTGAAGGCAAGAAATGCAAAAGCCGCTCTATTACTAAGACCCTATGATAATATCATGGAAAGAATCTTTTTTTTTCTCTTTGTAATCAATTTCTCCAGTGAATCCTCCTTATCAATTGCTTGGAGACTGACATACTGGAAATAGTGGGTGGAGCCACCAGTATGTATATCCTAGGGTCATTAACATGACATGCTCAGTCTCCAAGCTGCTAGAAGGGTGACCCAACCAATAGGTGCAGGACTGGACTGGAAAAACGATAAGGAACCCATTATATAGTCAGCTTGCAGATTGTTTGGCCAATGCTGCGAAAAGAGCAGGAGGGCCTTCCTTTATCCCGTTTTGGACAAACAGAACTTTATAAAATGATACTTCTTCCTCGATGGCTTTTTCTTTGCAGTTACTGAAATGAGATCCAAGGCTCTGGTGGAGGTAGGTAGGGCATTATTTGTGGTATGGCAGGCGGCCTAGAATTTCCTTTCCAAATTTGCAGGGATTCGGAGTTTCAGATTCAAAAAACTATAACCTAAGATGTTTAACTTGTCATCTACGAGGATGATTATATGAATTTGATCATTAATACTCCTCTTGACCTGAGGCATGGCTTAATGCACCATGTTAATAAGATATATTTGCTCCATTTTAAGGGAGATAATGTCCCCTAAGGCATTATGAAGAAGCCATATTTTGTCCCCCTTGCAATAAGCACAGTGGTCCTTGGGTGGAAAATTGGGCCAGTCGGCCAAGCCTATGTAGGGTAATGCAGAATTCCTACCAGTGATATTTGTATTTGTAAACAGAGAACAGAAGGGCCCTAAAATTATAACCCATGCACTGCATGAGGACAGAGAATTAAAGTCCTTTCAGGAACTGCAGGATGAGTTCCACTTGCACCAGTAAGACATTTTTTTGCCTTTCTTCAGCTATGCCATTAAGTTTTTCTTTGAGGAAGAAACTGATTTGTAATCAGTTTAAAAACAGGCTGGATAGACAGGTTAGATAGTAGGGGGCAGTCATTAGTATCCTTTCTATATAAGTCACTAATAGCGCTAGACTTAGCCAGGGGTTCCAAAATTGTGCCCCTAAGAGACATGATCGGACAACCCCCTAGCAAAATTTGTAGATGTATTTTTGAATCCACTAGCGGCTAAAGTAGCCTCTTATATACAGGATACTTCTCACTTCCTTTGGCCTTTGGAGATGATTACTGTGCCTATGAGTTCGGTGTTGCTTGTGATCATGGATGTTACCTCTTTATATACAGTCATCCCTCAATCAGAGGCACTGGAGGGGGCCTCTTTAACCCTTCATTGTTCTTAAAACGACTATCGGATATCGGCTACTTTTTTATTGGACCTATTGCATTTGGTTCTCACTTAGAATTCTCCTTCATAGTAGAAATAATTAGATTTACAACACCATGGAATAGTGGCCCCAACTTTGGTTACACTGATGACAGCATCATTTGAGGAACAGTATGTGTATGTGTCATCTTTATTCCAACATGTTATATTCTGGTGCAGATTTCCATCCAAGCACTAATAAAATCTATAGATCTCATTATAGGTTTAATTACCTTCGACTAGGGGAGAGGCTAGATACAGAACATAAAAAAATGGGCAGATTTACACCATAACTGGCTAGGTAGAGTGGCAGCATTGAAAATGACACTTATTCCTACGTTTACTTTCCTGTTTTCGCAGCTGCTAATCACCGTCCCTATGTTCTTCCTGCACAGATGGCAGTAAAAGCCCTTGATGTTTTCGGGGGGGGGGGGGGGGAAGGGCTAGAATAAATGCAAACCATTATCTCACAGTAAGAAGCAGGGAGGGGTGAAGTTTCCAATTTTGAAACTCTACTACATGGCAACTATTATACAGGGGTTACAAGATCATCATTCATGCTTGGAAAAAAAAGCTATGGATTCCCTTGGAACGGACCTCATTATTACCAAGGGACTATGGGACAGACTACAGAGAGAGGGGGAGAAAAATATAACTGCTCACCCTGGAGGAGTAGCCTAGTGGTTAGAGCAACTACTTCATAATCAGAAGACCAAGGGTTCAATTCCCACTAGCACTCCTTGTGACCTTAGGCAAGTCATTTTACCCTCCTTTGCCTCGGAAGAAAAGGCTGGCAATCTACTTCCAGTGATACATTGCCAAAAAACCCAGAGGTAGCTGGGTTGCTATGAGTCAACACTGACTTGATGGCACTTAAAAAAAATAATTAACCCAAGCAAGATATTGTATGAAAATGAAATACCTTCTTTCAGTGTTCTCAAAATGGTCACAAATAAGAGATTTCCAATCATTCTCAGGCTCAGAATTCACTGGGTTGGTGAGGAAATTAGACAGAAGTAGTATAAGCTTCCTTTCAGAATTGTTCTCCAAAGGCATATGCCATTCCTTAGCAGATATGGAAGAAATCACAGGCTCAAAAATCCCCTTTTATCAATACTTCCGGCTTAGATATTTCTTGGGGCGCCCAAGTCTAGAAGAACAGATAACCCAGCCACCCACGTGGCTAGAACGTATCCTATTTGGGAATCTGGGGAGTAAGGCCATACTATCAAAATTATACTGTAGGCTTATGCAAAAAATTGTACGACCACTGCCAGAACATGTCACTGGCTGGCACAATTGGTTACGGAAGGAGATACCAGACAAGGAATGAGATGACATTCATATAGCAATCAGTAAGTAGACAAGAGTGACCAACTGGAGATAGGTACAGCTCCAGATGAGCCACCGTACATATCTTACCCCGCTCCTTCTATTTAAAGAAGGAAGTAAGTCTTCAGATAAGTGCCGACAGAAATGTGGGGAACAGGGTTCCTTCTATCACTTGTGGTGGGAATGCCCAAAGATCCGCAACTATTGGGAGGAAGTGGCTATAATTGGTGAAATCATAGGAGGTCCCGTGAAATGTGAACCTGGGGAGCTTTTAGGTATGGGAGGGCCTACACCACAGAAACACCAGACCTTGAAAGCTAAATTATTATTAATGGCTAGAATAATGTTGGCCTGGAAATGGAAAGCAGACCAAGGCCCCTCAATTACCAAATGGTGAAGTAAAGTATGGGAAGCAGTCAAGTTTGACAAAATAACCAATGATTTGGAAGGGGAACAAAGTAAGTCGGAAATAATATAGTCACCTTGGGAGACATGGACAGAGAATAAGGGGATGGTTCCAAGAGACCCCAAAGAAAACACCTCAACTTAAAGGTAATATATTAATTATGTCCCCTGCTCACCAGAGGACAGATAATGAAAACTATAAGATATCTAGGAGACTTCACTTGCCACTGAGTAATAGACAAAATGTGTGATAAGAAAAGAATTATATGCTGCTGATATATGTTATCTATTTTATCTGGTTTATGTTTTAATTATTAAAATTCTGGTTAATTGTAGAAACAAAGATTGAGAGAACAAAGGAAACAGCATTTACAATTTTGAAGGGACAAACGGTGGTGAGATGGCAAACGAGGCCAACGCTAGAGATAGGATCTTTAAGGCATGTGCCAGATGTAGAGGTGAAACTTTGTAATAGGACACCTGTTGGTCATAAGAAAGCAACATGAATAGAAGCCCTTCCCCAATCAGAGAAACAGAATTGTGTTATTATAGAGTCTCCTTTTATAAACTAATTATGATGTTAACAACTGTACAGTCTTGTTTATGGCTTGGTTGGAATAAAAATTAATATAACATTAAAAAGTGGCTAATGCTCCCTTCCTGACTCATTTTGAGACTGCTGTTCATTCCAGAAGAGACTTCACTTGTCAGGTTATTGATGTTATACCTGAGAGTTGGAAGGGGGGTAATCGTGAACAACTGCTTAATTTTGCGTGAACAATGGATTCATTGCTTGCAATCAGTGACCCCGAGTAGGCTTAATCAAGAAATTGAATGGTTGTCAGTTTTGTAAATGCACTGCATCTCATTTATCTGATTAGCTGCCTCGTCTAATGCTCCCGTTATAAATTCTGAAGTCATTTTCTGCTGTTTCAGTGTCCCGATAAGATGTATTACTGAAGGGTCGCTGACTTTTTTATGCCCGAGAAATGTTGGCTTTTTGGAAAACTTCGCCCCTGAAGCAAGATTCGGTGGAGTCTGAAATATGAATTCATGTTGGGTGTCTTCAGAGAGATAGTTTTGAGGATTTATTTATCTTATCTATTTAAAAATATCTAAAAAAAATTGGTAGAGAATATAATAATAAGATTTTGCACATTTTTAAAGACGAATGATGGTGCTATTGAGCATATACTAGTGTGAATGTGCTGTTTTTAATGCTCTTATTCTGAGTCTCTTATTACTAATATGGATATGTTTTGACGGCCATGGAGAACCTTTTGTTTTGATTATTTAGATATTTTCTTTAAGGTACTCTAAGAAGATCATATATTATTAACATCTGATTGAAGCCAGCAGAGGAGGCATAAAGGTAAGAATGGCTGCTGCCCTACCAATGGGAGGAAGGAGTGCTAGTAGTAAGTGATAGTTCAGTTTGAGGGGGAGGATGAGGGGAGTCCAGTGGGCTCTTTCCATAAAAAATTGTAGCAATCTACTCGCTATACCTAAAAGCACATTCTTTCAGTTTTGCTAAAAAAAATATTTTTGGGTTCAATACAAAAGCCTCAGAGCTGGTGGGTATGTCTTACGTACAAGACAATTAATTATGCACAAGAGAAAAATCAGAATAGCTAACAAAATCAAACTATTTCGAACATGTAAATTCTATGTAGGAGATGGATTCACATCAGAGATTCTGCACTGGGTTCCAAAGTATCCAGCTTACTCCAGGGAGCATGCAGCCAGGAGGTCACACAGTGCAATCCCTAATTTGAAAAGAAAATATGTTTTCCTGCATCTATGAAAAGAAATAAAAACACTGGAGAGGGAAGTAGGGGCTCTACTTTGATCTGGAATGTATGGTCTTGTCAGTCATACTTCTCTGCTGCTGTCCTGGAATGACAGGAGGGGAGGGGTAGATTAAGAGACAAATTAGTTCTTTGCTCTATCTGCTCCAAACTTACCCTGTCCTCTCTTGGACTGTGCATTCTGTTTGTGAAGAGATGGGGCTGGAGCAAGAACAGAAAGATGACTATTTTCAGGGGTTCTATCCAACTGAGATGAGGCAAGCACCCCATGAGCCCATGTCTAGCCACCACCAAGGCACACCACCGTGCCCAAGCATACTGGTTGAGAAGCACTCCCTTAAGATGCCGCTGCACATCACTGGAAGAAGCCAGCGATCTCCTCTCCCAAAGCATGCTGTCAGCTGTGTGATAGCATCCCTTAATAGCACTATGGCCTGTCTCCCCTCCAGTCTCTCTCTCATACCCCCTACCCTTTACCCCAGTCTCGCTTGCAGCTTAGAAATGGGGGAGGGGCCCACAGGCTTTCTAAACCCTCAGAAAGGTCTCAGTGGGCAAAGGGGCCTATGCCCAGGAAAATATATGGGAATCATTGTGGAGAATATGTTGAAATCTTCTGCTCAGTGTGTGGTGCAGCTAAAAAAGCAAATAAACAATGTTAGGAATTATTAGAAAGAGAACAGTGAACAATTTCGTAATGCTTTTGCATTGCTTCATGGTGCAATTGCATTGCGAGAATTGTGTGCAATTCTGGTCGCTGCATCTCAAAAAAAAATATAGCAGCATTAGAAAAGGTAGAGAGAAGGGTGATCAAATTGATAAAAGGGATGGAACAATTCTATGAGAAAAGGCTAAAGAGGTTAGGGCTTGGAGAAGGCTGAGGGTAAATATGATAAAGGTGGAGTGGTAAAACTCAAATCAATTGTTTACTCTTTCAAAAAGTACAAAGACTAGGGGATATACCATGAAGTTACAAAGTAGTACATTTAGAACAAATAGGAGAAAATATTTTTTCACACACTGGTGGGAGGTGCCAGTGGTATTTACATCCCAGTGTCATCAAAAAGATGACATGCTCATTCTCCAAGCTGCTGGAAGGGGAGCACAACCCAGATGAAAGGGACTGGACTGGAGGGACGCTTAGGAATTAAGCTTTGGCACTATTTGTCAGAGGATGTACTAAAGGAAATTAGTATAGCTGGGTTTAAAAAAAGGTTTGGACAAGCTCCTGGAGAAAAGTCTATAGACTTAGGGCCTGATTCTGTGTCACGAATTACGGGGATGGACGTCCCAACGAGACATCCATTCCCGCTATTTGTGCCTTCCCCTACCGGCGTCTAACCTCCCCACCGGTTGTGTGGGGAAGTTAGACGGAGACGGGGAAGGGGCGGCTCGGGGGTGGAGTCTGGGGGGGGGCAGTGGGTGGTCGCCGGCCCTGTACGTGCAGGACCGGCAACATGTGGGGGGAACTAACTTTCCTGGATTTTTTTTTTTTGTGGCCAGGGCGCGGATGGGGCAGGGGGAGGCCAGAGGACATTCCCCACTTCCTGACCCTGGCCTCAGGAGCCCAGATCAGGGGTTGGGCTGCAGGGAATAAGTTCTTTTATCTATCAGCCGGCATCACGGCTTTTAAGTGGAGCCGCGGTGCCATGCCAACCGGACGCCATGGCACCACAGCTCCATCTAAAAGCCCTGAGTTATTCGGGATTGTCGTGTACGTACAGGCCAGACTGAATCGCAGTCCCGGCCTGTACATACATGACTGATCGCGATTCCGATCCCGCGGGACTAGACGTTCCCCGTGGGCTCAAAATCATGACACCCTCTGTACGTCTGGTCAAATCGGACATACAGAGGGGGTGTACGTTTGGGATGGAATGAGCCCGTTAAGGAGGATCTTAGGAAAATCACTGCTTAACACTGATATTGGTCCCTTGGACTCTAGCATTAGCCACTGCTGGAAACCAGAATATTGGGCCTCTGGACCTTTGTTCTGACCGACTATGGAAATTCTTATGTTCTTATGTAAAAGGGGGGGGGGCTCACACTCTATGGTATGAGTGAGGAGACTGAGCTATTAACTACAACAAGGAGAAAAGTGATGGGGGCTATGCCCTAGGGACAGAAACAAAACAGGAAGAGAAGGAATTCTAGATTCAGTTCATGCCTTTTCCACTGGTAGCTCAAGATGAGTTACATTCTGGTACAGTAGTAGGTATTTTTCTGTCTGCAGAGGGCATGCAGTCATAAGAACATAAGAACATAAGATATGCTATACTGGGTCAGACCAAGGTCCATCAAGCCCAGTATCCTGTTTCCAACAGTGGCCAATCTAGGTCATAAGTACCTAGCACTATCCCCAAAAGACACAGGTTCCACAATGCTTGTATTGGGTCAAGCAGTGATATCCTGGGTCCCTTTTAATAATGGGTTATGGACCTTTCCTCTAGGAATTTGCCCAAACCTTTTTAAACTCAGCTACACTAACAGCTTTTACTACATTCTCCGGTAACAAATTCCAGAGATTGATTACACGTTGAGTGAAAAAATATTTTCTCTTATTAGTCTTAAATAGTTTACCCTGTAGCTTCATTGTATGTCCCCTGGTCTTTCTATATTCTGATGACTTAAACAATCGATCTACATTTACCCTTCACTCCGTTCATTAATTTATAGACCTCTATCATATCTCCCCTCAGCCGTCTCTTTTCCAGGTTGAAGAGCCCTAACCTTTGTAGCCTCTCTTCATAGGGGTATCCTTCCATCCCCTTTACCATTTTGGTGGCTCTTCTCTGAACATTTTCTAATAACGCTATATCCTTTTTAAGATACGGTGACCAGAATTGTACACAATATTCAAGGTGCATGGCTGCGTAGATGGTGTCATCGAGAGCGTTTTGTTTTCCTAGACCGTGGGATGCTGTTCCAAGGGTTGCAGAGCAGAGATGGCATCCACTGTCCAAGAAAGGTCAACGCATCTTCGGTAGTAGACTGGCTAATCTACTGAAGAGGGCTTTAAACTAGATTCGTTGGGGATGGGTGAAGAAAGCCCCCAGGTAAGTGAAAGCCCCCAGGTAGGTGATACATTAAATACCTTTATGGAAATGGGTAACAGGGGTAACATATGGAAAGCAGTGTGTATTAATGCCCGTAGCATGGGCAATAAGATCCCTGAAGTTGAAGCTTTGGTGGGAGTGGCTGACTTGGATTTAGTGGCAGTTACAGAAACATGGTTCACAGAAAACCATGACTGGGATGTAACTATACCTGGCTATACTTTATTCAGAAAGGACAGGGTAGGAAGAAGGGGAGGAGGAGTGGCACTATATGTAAAAACTACTATTAAAGCTTTGGAATTACAGAGCTTAAAAGGGAGAGAGGAGGCATTGTGGGTTAAACTAGAAAGAGGGAAAGAGAAATCTATTTGCATTGGTGTGATATACAGACCTCCCTCACAAGAGGAAGAGGTGGACAGAGAGTTAATTGAAGACATACGCAGCATTGCTAGGAAAGGGGAAGTGCTACTGATAGGAGATTTCAATATGCCAGATGTTGATTGGCACATTCCTGCTGCAGTATCATCTAGAAGTAAGGAGATCCTGGATTCTCTACAGGGAGAACTATTCAGGCAATTGGTAACAGACCCCACACGTGAAGGGGCCATACTGGACTTGGTGCTTACCAATGGTGAAAGTGTTTCTGATGTTGTAGTGGGAGATCATTTTGCATCCAGTAATCACCAGATGGTGTGGTTCAGTATTAGGACTAGGGCTGTTAGAATCCATTCCAAGGTGAGGATCTTAGACTTTAGGAAGACTAACTTTGCGAAGATGGGCCAATACCTCAGGGAGTCGTTAGTAGGATGGGAACAGCTGGTGGATGTAGAAAAACAGTGGGCAAAACTGAAAGGGGGTATTTTAAGGGCAACCAACCTTTTTGTTAAAATGGTAAATAAAGGCAAAAGGAAAAGGAGACCGCTATGGTTTTCGAAGGAAGTAGCTGAAAAGTGAAGAAAAAGAGGGAGGCCTTCATGAAATACAAGAGATCACAGAGAGAGGAAGACAGGCATCTGTATTTGGAAAAACTTAGAGAAGCTAGCAAAGTAGTCAAGAAGGCAAAGATTCAAAAGGAGGAGGAAATAGCCAATGCAATAAAATGGGGGGATAAGACATTTTTCAGATATATTAGTGAGAAGAGGAAGGGCAAAAGTGGTATTGTCAGACTCAAGGGGGCAGGGGGGGAATATGCAGAAGCTGATAAGGATAAAGCGGAATTGCTTAACAAACATTTTTGTTCTGTGTTCACAGATGAAGAACCAGGAGCAGAACCTCAGAAAACACCCACAAATAAGAACAGAAGCGAGGGACATCTTGAACAATTTTCAGAAGACTGTTTTCATGAGAAACTAGCTCAACTTAAAGTAGACAAAGCGATGGGACCGGATGGGATACACTCTAGAATACTGAGGGAACTTGGGGACGTTCTAGCAACTCCACTGACTGACCTTTTCAATGCCTCGTTGGAGTCGGGAGTGGTGCCAAAGGACTGGAGAGAGGCTCATGTGGTGCCTTTACACAAAAGCGGAAGGATGTGGTTGAAAACTACAGGCCGGTTAGTTTAACTTCGGTGGTGAGTAAATTATTGGAAACGCTGCTGAAAGAGAAAATAGTGAGGTTTCTGGAGTCCAGCGGATTACAGGATCCGAGGCAGCATGGATTCATCAGAGGCAGGTCTTGTCAGACAAATCTGATTGATTTCTTTGACTGGGTGACCAGGGAGTTGGACCGAGGGAGAGCTCTAGATGTGCTGTATTTAGATTTCAGTAAAGCCTTTGACACTGTTCCTCACAGGCGACTTATAAACAAACTGAGCACCCTAGGGATGGACCCTAAAGTTACTGCTTGGGTTAGAAATTGGTTGGGTGGGAGGCGACAAAGAGTACAAGTAAATGGAGCTCACTCTGAGGAGAAGGATGTTACCAGTGGTGTGCCCCAGGGATCTGTCCTTGGTCCGATTCTTTTTAACATCTTTGTTAGTGAAATAGCGGATGGGCTGTCGGGTAAGGTTTGCCTCTTTGCAGATGATACCAAAATCTGCAATAGAGTAGACACCCAGGAAGGTGTAGATAACATGAGGAGGGATCTAGCTACGCTTGAAGAATGGTCTAGAATTTGGCAGCTGGGATTTAATGTTAAAAAATGTAAGGTCATGCATTTGGGCTGCAGCAATCCAAGGGAGCAATACAGTATAGGAGGTGAAGTACTTTTGTCCACTAAAGAAGGGTGGGACCTAGGCGTGATTGTGTCTGATGATCTTAAAGTAGCTAAACAGGTAGAAAAGGCGACGGCAAAAGCTAGAAGGATGCTTGGGTGCATACGGAGAGGAATGGCTAGCAGAAAAAAGGAGGTGATAATGCCTCTGTATAAGTCTTTGGTGCGACCTCATTTGGAGTATGGTGTGCAATTCTGGAGACCGCACCTTCAAAAGGATGTGAACAGGATGGAGTCGGTGCAGAGGGTGGCTACTAAAATGATTAGTGGGCTTCATTATAAAGCATATGAGGACAGACTTAAGGATCTTAATATGTACACCTTAGAGGAAAGGCGGGATAGAGGTGATATGATTGAGATGTTTAAATACCTCCGTGGCATAAATGTTCAGGGAGAGAGCCTCTTTCAATTGAAAGCAAGTTCTGCTACGAGGGGACATGGGATGAGGGTGAAGGGAGATAGATTCAGGAGTGATATGCGGAAATATTTCTTTACAGAAAGAGTAGTGGATCCATGGAATAGTCTCCCAGTGGAGGTGGTAGAGATGAGGACAGTAACTGAATTCAAAAAAGCATGGGACCAACACAGAGGATCTCTAAAGGTAAAAAGTAGACTGTTGTAGTTGTTGTTATGGAAGGACAGACTAGATAGGCCATGTGGTCTTTTTCTGTCATCATGTTTCTATGTTTCTATGATACAGAGGCATTATAATATCCTTTGTTTTATTTTCCATTCCTTTCCTTATGATACCTAGCATTCTATTTGCTCTCTTGGCCGCTGCCAGACACTGGGTGGAGGGTTTTAACATGTTATCCACGATGACACCTAGATCTTTTTACTGGGTGGTGGTTCCTAATGTGTAACCTTGCATCGTGTAACCATAGTTTGGGTTTTTCTTTCCTAGGTGCATAACTTTGAACTTGTCTGCATTAAATTTCATCTGCCATTTGGATGCCCAGTCTTCCAATTTATCAAGATCCTCTTACAATTTTCCACAATCCTCATGGGTTTTAACAATTTTAACTAGTTTGACGTCATCTGCAAATTTGATAACCTCACTCGTTTTTCCCTTTTCCAGATCATTTATGAATATGTCAAAAAGCAGCGGACCCAGCACAGATCCCTGAGGACCCCACTATTCACCTTTTTCCATTGGAAAAATTGGCCATTTAGCCCTATCCTCTGCTTACTATCTTTTAACCAGTTCCTGATCCACAATAGTACACTGCCTTCTATCCCATGACTTTTTAGTTTTGCCAAACGTCTCTGATGAGGGACCTTGTCAAAGGCTTTCTGAAAGTCCAGATACACGATATCTACTGACTCACCTTTATCTACCTGTTTATTCGCACCTTCAAAAAACATAACAGATTAGTAAGACAAGATCTTCCTTGTCTAAAGCCATGTTGACTGTCTCCCATTAAGTCATGACTATCTACATGTTCAGTAATTTTGTTCTTTATGATCGTTTCCACCATTTTTCCCGGTACTGATGTCAGATTCACCAGTCCGCAGTTTCCCGGATCATCCCTGGAGCCCTTTTTAAAAATTGGCCTTACCTGAAGATTGGAGGATCGCCAATGTATTACAGATGATTTTAATGATAGTAATCTGTGAACTAATTGCAGGTCTGCAATCTCAGATTTCAGTTCTTGCAACACCCCTGGATGTATACCATGTGGTCCAGGTGATTTGCTACTCTTCAGTTTATAAAATAATCGTAATACATCTTCCCGGTGTATCGATATTTCTTTCAATTCTTCTGCTGTATCACCTTTAAATACCACTTCAGTCATGGGTAACATTCCTAAATCTTCTTCAGTAAAGAACGAAGCAAAGAATTCATTCAGTCTCTCCGCTATAGCCTTGTCCCCTCTTACTGCCCCTTTTACCCCTCTATCATCTAATGGTCCAACTGACTCTCTCACAGGTTTTTTGCTACGAATGTACTTGAAAAAGCCTTTATTACGCGTTATTGCTTCCACAGCAAGTTTCTTCTCAAATTTGAGTTTGCCTGCCTTATCAATGCCTTGCATTTAACTTGCCGGTGCTTGTGCTGTTTCCCATTTTCGTTATTTGGTTCTTTTTTCCATTTCCTGAAAGATACTTTTCTGGCAACAGCCTCTCTGACCTCACCTTTAAACCATGCTGGCAGTTTTTTGGACTTCCTTCCACTTTACTTAAAGCATGGAATACTGCTGGTCTGGGTTTCCAAGATAGTATTTTTAAACAACAGCCAAGATTGATGTAAGTCTTTAACCTTTGCAACTGCTCCTTTTAGTTTTTTCTTAACTATTTTCCTCATTTTATTATAGTCTCCCTTTTGAAAGTTAAAAGGTAGTACTGTATTTCCTTACCATTCCTCCTCCACTAATTAAATCAAACATGATCATGCTATGATCAGTATTGCCAAGTGGCCCCAACACCCTTATCTCTTGCACCAGATCTGGTGTTCCACTAAGGACCAAGTCCAAAATGGCTTCCCCTCTGGTCAGTTCATGAACCATCTGCTCCAGGAAGCAGTCATTTATTTATTCTAGAATCTGTATCTCCCTAGCCTGTCCTGCCATGACACTGACCCAGTCAATACTGGGGTAATTGAAATCACCCATTATTATTACTGTTCTTTAACTTTTGTTAGCTTCCCTGGTTTCTTTGAGCATTTCATCATCCATTTGTTCATTCTGGCCAGGCGGTCGATTGTACAACCCCACTGCCATCGCCTTCCACTTTTTACGTGGAATTTTAATCCATAGAGATTCTACAGCAAATTTTGTTTCCTGCAAAACTTGAATCCTTTGTGACTCAATGCCCTCTCTAACAGAGTGCAACCCCTCCATCAATTTGATCAGCTCTATCATTACAATATAGATTGTACCCAGGTTTCAGTGTCCCACTGGTTGTCCTCCTTCCACTATGTCTCTGAGATGCCAATTATATCTAACTTCTTATTTAGTGCTATATATTCTAACTTTCCCATCTTATTTATTAGACTTCTAGCATTTGCATACAAGCATTTTAGAGACTGTATTTTATTCATATTAATCTGGTTATTGGTAGGCAGGTGTAATTTGGAATCTTTAAGCTCTGTACTCAAGGGCATTTGGGCTACTTTAGTCTTTATTGGAACCTCTCTGCTGATGTGCCCTAACTTCAATTTTTTGGTAGGAGTGGAGGAGTGGCCTAGTGTTTGGGACAAGGTACTTCAGGCCAGAAGGTCAGGGGTTCAAATCCCACTAGAGGACAGCAACCTTGGGCCAGAAGGACTGGGGTTTCTAGTCCAACAGGTGCTCCTTGTGGTCTTGGGCAAGCCACTTAACCCTCCATAGCCCATGTTCCCTGTAAAATAGTTATCTCCAAGTTATAATGCCCTGTTCAATGTAATTTCAGTTTGTTCAATGTAAACCACACTGATGCAGAGTAGCACAGTATATAAGAGAATGTAAATAAAATAAATAAGTATGCTTGAAGAATACATTGTTCCAAACCATGCACTCTTGGGTGACTGTTGGCTTTCCCCTATTATATAGTTTAAAAGCTGCTCTCTCTCTTTTTTAAAGGTTAATGCCAGCAGTCTGGTTCCATCCCGGTTAAGGTGAAGCCCATCCCTTTGGAAGAGCCCCTCTTTTCCCCAGAATGTTCCCCAGTTCCTAACAAATCCAAAAACCTCATCCTTGCACCACCATCTCATCCATGCATTGAGACACCATATCTCTGTCTGCCTTTTTGGTCCTGCGTGTGGAACTGGAAGCATTTCTGAGAACGCTACCCTGGAAGTTCTGGATTTCAACTTCTTACCTAAAAGCCGAAATTTAGCCTCCAGAACGTCCCTGCCACGTTTTCCTATGCCATTGGTACCAACATGTACCAAGACAGCAGACTCCTCCCCAGCACTATCTAAGATCTTGTCTAGGTGGCGCATGAGGTCTGCTACCTTCGCACCAGGCAGGCATGTTACCAGGTGATCCTCATGTCCACCAGCCACCCAGCTATCTACATGCCTAATGATCGAATCACCAACTATAACAGCTGCCCTAACCCTTCCCTCATGGGCACATGGCCCTGGAGAAACATCCTCAGTGCGATAGGGTTTTACATCACCTGAAGGACAGGTTGTAGCTATAGG
Organism: Ichthyophis bannanicus; assembly: GCA_033557465.1. Taxonomy (NCBI): domain Eukaryota; kingdom Metazoa; phylum Chordata; class Amphibia; order Gymnophiona; family Ichthyophiidae; genus Ichthyophis; species Ichthyophis bannanicus. Next base: position 1,227,630,480 of record CM066033.1, read on the forward strand.
ATCACTTCCTGCCACACCAGGGTGATGCTCTGTCACGTGACCTCTCTCCTCCATGGCAACAGGGGTGCTGCCAGACTGGAGGTGGAACTTCAGGACTATATCCCTGTAGGTATTGTCTATGTACCTCTCTGTCTTCCTTATGTCCTCCCAAGTCTGCTACTCTTGCCTCCAGAGATCGGACTCATTCCCTGAGAGCAAAGAGCTTACAAGCTGATGCAGAAAACTAGTGCAGCCTTTAAATACAGAAAACGGCATATTTAAGCACACTTTAAGCACTCTACAAAGCTAAGCTTTCCAAGTTTTGGCTGGCTTTTTATGTAAATTTTCCTTGCCTATTTATTACCTGTTTTATTCTCTTATAATACAACTTAGTATTGTGGTGTGTTAAGGTAATTGCACCAAGGAAGGAGGATAAACACAAAAGAACAAAAAAAACCCCAAACCTTGTTCTTCCTTTCTCTCTGTCTCTATCACATTTCTATCTATTCACAGCCACCTCAATCTATTTTATTTAGCTGGATGTAAGCGTAGTTACTCACCTGTAACAGGTGTTCTCCGGGGACAGCAGGAATCAGTCCTCACATATGGGTGATGCTGGCACCGACAGAGCCCTTGTGGAAGCATCCACCCAGCTTTCAAAGAAATCCTTAGGGAGATGCCACCAGGCATGCGTGGTCCCCTTCCCGGCCAAAGGTGCCATCTTGCTCAGTCAGATGACATAGCTAAAAGACAGCAAATATAAAAGATAGTAAAGAAGCAACTTCAAGGGGAGGATGGTGGGTTGTGAGGACTGATTCCTGCTGTCCCCGGAGAACACTTGTTACAGATGAGTAACTACGCTTTCTCCAGGAACAAGCAGGAAGTCAATCCTCATATATGGGACTCCCTAGTTACAGGCTACCGAAAGTACATAGCAAAACACAGACTCCCTCACGGGGAACTGCAAGCAGCAGCAATTAAGTCCATGACCACAGACTACCTCTGTGTCTGATGAAAACCAGCACTCTGGTAGCCTGAACACAGAAGGGTCAGAGAGTAGGAGATGCCTAAACCCCAAAAAGGTTACGGAGCACAGCCTGGCCAAAAGCACTCTCTCATTGAGACTCTCTTTCCAGGCAGTAATGTGTTCCGAAGGTATGGACTGAAGACCAGGTGGCGGCCCGGCAGATGTCCACTTTCGGGACAGAGCGCAAGTTTGCCACTGAGGCCATCATGGACCTGACACAATGTGCCGTGACACGGCCTTCCAGCAGGAGCCCTGCCTGCTCATAGGCGAGGGTGGTACAGTCCGCCACCCAGGTGGACAGCGTACGCTTAGATACCAGCTCCCCCTGCCTATTGGGGTGATAGGAGACAAAAAGCTGAGTAGCTTTGCGGTGGCCTTGAGTGAGTTGGATATAGAAGGACAAAGCCCTTTTACAGTCCAAGGTGTGAAGGACTGTCTCTGCCCTACTGGAGTGAGGTCTCGGAAAGAAGGTAGGGAGTACTACTTCCTAGTTGAGATGGAAGGACGATACTACCTTCGGAAGAAATTTAGGGTGTGTGCGGAGTACAACTCTATTCTTGGAGAACTGGTATAAGGCGCCTCCGCCACTAAGGCTGGAAGGTCGCTAACTCTGCGAACGGAGGGGAGTGCAACCAGGAACCCCACCTTCCAAGAGAGATATCATAGGTGACAAGTAGCCAGAGGCTCAAAGGGTGGGCGAGTGAGCTGCCCCAGTACCAAATTGAGATCCCATTCGGTTGCCAGAGGGGAAACCGGGGCTTTGATAAAAACAGACCCCTAAGAAAGCGGGTCACCAACAGCTGGACTGAGAGGAGCTTGCCCTCCACCGGATGGTGGTGCGTCGCCAGGGCACTAAGGTGCACCTGGACGAAGTTAGACTTGAGTCCAGATTGCAAGAGGTGGAGAAGGTACCGTAACACCAAACCCACCAGGCAGGAGAACAGGTCAGACCCATGCTTGACATACTATTATTATTATTATTATTACAATCTCTTATATACCGCACTATTTAGCATCAGCGCGGTTTACATAAAACAAAGGACCATAACAACAAGCTGCTTGGTTTTACAGAGAACAGGAAAAACAACTTGGATAACATAGGGAAAATAAGCACTGAACTATTTACATATGTACATTAAACTTTGTGGTACAGCTTAGGATAATATCTTAAAATAGTATGCTAGTATGGAGGAAATGCAGTTAAGATGGAGACTGGCTGACCTGGTAGTAATGGAGGAATAAGTGGTATTTGAGTGCCTTTCTGAATTGCACCAGATCGGTGATACCGCGAATATCAGGTGGTAATGTGTTCCAGCATTTTGGGGCATAGAGGTTGAAGGCCCTGTTTGACGTTGTTAGTGAGCATTTTGTTGAAGCCCTTGGGATTACTAGAGTATTTGTAGCTGTGGATCTTCTAGTCCTGTTAGGCGGGGTGGGGTGAATGAAGTCAATTAGTGAAGAGGCAGTGATGCCATTGATGGCTTTAAATGTGAGTAGCAAGGTTTTGAACAGGAGTCTTCCATGAATGGGGAGCCAGTGGAGCTGCATTAAGATAGGAATTACGTGATCACATCTCCATGCTCCAAATAGGACTCTGGCGGCATCATTCATGGCGAGTTGTAGAGGAATCAACGTAGATTGTGGGAGACCTTGAAGAATAGCATTGGCAAAGTCGAAGTGAGGTAAGATTAGGGCTTGGTATACTGTCCGGAAGTCCACTAGGGAGCGAAGGTGTCTGAGTGTGACCGGATTTTGAAGTATATGGCTCTGATTGTGTTGGATATATGTAGCTTCATGTCCAGACGTTGATCCAAGGTTACCCCTAAATAACGAATTGTGGATTTAGTTTGGAGCTCGGCTTCTTTTACTTTTACATGGGGTGGTGGGGTGAAATTCTGGTCTCTTGTGATAAAGAGCACCTCCGTTTTCTTGTGTTGAATACGGAGGTTTTGAGATAGAAACCATTCGAAGACAGACACTAGGCCGAAAATCTGTGTCATTTAAGGGCATAAGCTCTCCTAGTGGGGGCCTTGCAAGAGGCCAGAAGGATTTCCTCTACCTCATGCAAGAGGTTGAAAGGGGCTAGGGTCACCCTTTCAGCAGCCACGCTGTCAGTGACAGTGAATCCAGGTTGGGGTGAGGATGAGAGCCTCCTTCCTGGGACAGGAGTCCCGGAGAGGACCACTAATGGGATGGGGGTCTCCACCGTTAATTGGAGGAAACATAGAAACATGACGACAGAAAAAGACCACATGGCCTATCTAGTGTGTCCTTCCAAATCAACCACTAAAACAGTCACCTTTTTTCCTTTAGAGATCCTCTGTTCTTTGTCCAGGCTTCTTTGAATTCAGATACTGTCCTCATCTCTACCACTCCACTGAGAGACTATTCCATGGATCCACAACTCTTTCCGTAAAGAAATATTTCCACATATCACTCCTGAATCAATCCCCTTTCATCCTCATCCCATGTCCCCTCGTAGCAGAACTTGCTTTCAATCAAAAGAGGCTCTCATCCTATGCATTTATGCCACAGATATATTCACAGGTCTCAATCATATCACCTCTATCCCGCCTTTCCTCTAAGGTGTACATATTAAGATCCTTAAGCCTGTCCTCATATGCTTTATAATGAAGACCACTAACCATTTTAATAGCCACCCTCTGTACTGACTCCAGACTGTTTATATCCTTTTGAAGGTGCGGTCTCCAGAATTGCACACTATACTCCAAATGAGGGCGCACCAAAGACTTACACAGAGGCACTATCACCTCCTTTCTTTTGATGGCCATTCCTCTTCCTATGCACCCAAGCATCCTTCTAGTTTTTGCCATCACCTTTTCTACCTGTTTAGCTACTTTAAGATTATCAGACACAAATACGCCTAGGTCCTGCTCTTCTTTAGTGGACAAAAGTACTTCACCCTCTATACTATATTGCTCCCTTGGATTGCTGCAGCCCAAATGCATGACCCTGTATTTTTTTAACATTAAATCTCAGCTGCCAAATTCTACACCATACTTCAAGCTTAGCTAGATCCCTTCTCATTCTTTCTACATACCCTGCTGCCTGTGGATGGTACGGAATGTGGAGTTGTTGTTCTATGCCTAGAAAATCAAACAATTCCTCGATCAGCTGAGAAACAAATGCAGGACCATTATCAGAATCAATAGTCTTGGGGATGCCCCAGCGTGTAAAACAGAGAAAAATTTACATTTGGGATTCAGCTTAGAGATCATTTCCGTGTATGAGGCTACTACGGGCACTACAGATTTTGAAACTTGATTCAGGTCACGGAAGTCCATAGTGAGCCTGAAGGAACCCCCCGGTTTAACTATCGGCCAGGCTGGTGAATTACATGTGGAAGAAATAGGTCTGATCAGACCCCTCTCCTCCAGTATCTTCACAATTTTAGTCACTGGCTCTATAGCTTGATGAGGTACTGGGTATTGTTTCTGTGGTGGAGGATCCTTGCCTTCCAACAGTACTTCTGTGTTAATTTTCCCACAATCTAACTTGTCTTGTGCCCAGACTGGAATATCAACCACATCTGAGGGAATTACACACAGATCATACTGCTGAGCTGCCTTGGTGCACTGCATTGCTAACTGCATGGGAATGACTTCATGCACTAAAGTTTTAGAAGCACTTGAAGTTCCTGTATACTGGCACAATTTAAGATTAGCCATATCCACCACCAGATTTATCTGGTTAAGAACGTCAATTCCAATTATTTCTTTTGGTGTGTTCACTATAGAGGAGGCAGTGGTTTCCAACATTTCATTGTTTTGTTCCCTGTGCACCAGGATACCCCATTTAATTGGGATAGCCACACAGTGGGAAGCTGTGTCATTAATTCCTTGAATTTCATAAATTTCCATATTTTCCTGATCTGCAGTGGGAGAAGCTCTGTTTGTAAAACTAATTCCAGCCCCGGTGTCAATCAAAGCTAGTTTATCCTGACCCCCTATTCTGCTAATAACATTGGGGCGTCCACAAGAGTCCAGTATCAAGGATGTTACAAGCCTTAAACTGTATTCTGGGCCTGTATCCGTTTCATCATCCAGAGGCTCTGGAATCGAGTCCTCTGCTGAGGGAACGGAGGCCGGCTGGGCTATGAAGGCTTGAGACATTTTGATATCTGAACCCAGGTCAGGACACCACTATGCACTAGCCTTGTGTTTGTCCTGAGCTGCTCGTAAGTCCTGTTTTAATTTATCTAGTTCTATCTGCAGTATGTGTTTGTCCTGTTCCCATTTAATTTTCTCCTTTTCTAATCCATCTCTCTGTGCTTTGAGCTCTTGAAAGGGAATGTAACCTGAGGAATTTCTAAAAGTGCCTCTGCCTTGTCCTCTCCAAGGTGTGGTCCTCTGTATCCTTTGTCTGTATTTCTTGTGTATTGAGAGGATCCCTCAGCTTGCCACTTCCGTGCTTCTGATACCGTTATGACCTGCGAGGGCTGGGTCTTCCAAACAGACCCAATTCTGAGCATTAAAGTATCGAAAGGGGTTGCTTTAGGGTCTTCCAAAAATAACCGAAGGTGTTTTGTAATCTCAGGGGATAGTAATTCTAATAAAAATGCCTTATGCGTGCTCTCCCCATAATCTTCTGTGTGCTCTCCCCATAATCTTCTGCATTGGGCCAGGACTCCTGCTCATTAAGAACTGCATTTATAATCCAGGCTCTATATGCAAACTGTTCCAGTGTATCGTTTGGTAGAGGTGAAATGATTTTAAATACTTGTATTGGGGAACAGTGAAATAGTTTTTCAATACCCCTTTTAACCAACTGGTATGGGTGAGTGAGAGAGCCAAATTTATAATAGTGTGGCCCCAGAGCCAGATGCATAAGTCTATCAAAGTCTGATTGTTTCCTTCTGTATTTCCCTAGACCCCAGTGAATCAGAATATCAGTGGCCCATTTGCACCATTCATTTACATTAAAAGGCATAGGGCCAGCTTTCTCAACTATCCTTTCAATGTCCCTATCTTTTAATGAGTCCTGCAGCATCACTTTAACTGGTGCTCTGAGTTCGGTACTGGGTGCTGAGTCTGAGTCGTCGGAATTATCCTCCTGACACAGGTCTTGGTTATTGCTCTGTTCTGGCTGAGATAAACTATTAGGATTTTCTTCCTCTGTACTGTCTGATTCATCTTTATTTTTCCCATTCCTAAGCCCTGCTATACATACTTCTGTGTTCTTTTGTTTCTCAATAGCTTGAATACATGGCTTATAGGGTGTGTCATAAGCGGGGGGGGGGGGGCTGAGGGAGAAATGGTTGTTGGCCAGGGCTTATATTTCTTTTGTCTTTCAGAGGCCAATTCATCCTTAACGTGCCTCAGTTCAAGTTTAAGTGCTTCTAATTGCTCACTAACAGTTTTAAAGGAGTTTGTGGCTTGTATCACCTGAGCACGTTGCATGGAAATGCAAATTTGTGCCTCCTCCAGATCTTTAGTTAATTGTGTACACTGAGTAGTCAGTTCAATATTGTCCTGTTTCATGCTAGTGAGCCGCCTGCACATGCCTTGGATAAAAAGGCATTTTCTTGTATTTGTTTTCTTTTTGAATTCTTGATAATGGTTTAACATTTGTCTTTGAATATTATACCATGATGCCTCAGGGAATTCCCCTTCAAAGGGACCACCTTTTCTCTTACAGTATGTCAGCACCATTTCTTTCAGTTCCTTAAAATCAAAGGCATCCATATTTGAGACTGCAGAAGGACTGTAATTGCTACCGGGGCCTACGCTTATTATGTGTTTATTTTGTTTTATGCGACTATCTCAATGTGCAACCTTGGAAAGAGGAATGCTCACTTTTATGAAGACGTGGGACTTAGAATTATAGTTGGAATGGCATAAATTTTATGGGTGTTCAGTACAGAGTATTGGCATAAGACCATGCCTTAAAATTATACCTGAACAAAAAGTGCTTACCAACCTTTAACAGGGTGGAATTTTGTGGTGAACTTATATTCAATGAGGGACTGTTTAATTGTGTACCACTTCCCAAATAAAGCTGGACTATCACTCTGTCTTTTCTTAGCCGCTCAAATACTCTAGAAAATTTGTGCCTTGTACTGAATCTTTGCAAGCTTATATATAAAAATAAGAAAATTGCAAGCCACCCTATGTAATGTCACTAGGGGGCATGTTTACTGTTGTTGTTAAGTGCCGTCGAGTCGGAGTCGACTCATGGCGACCCTCTGGATAGCTATCCTAAATTGCGTTCGATCTTCAGTCAGGTGGCTCATTGTTGACAGACTGGTATCCGTGGCTGCTGTTATTGTATTGATCCATCTCATTGCTGGCCTTCCTCTTTTGCGTTGACCTTCTATCTTGCCAAGCATAATGTCTTTCTCTAATGATCTCTCTCTTCGTATGATGTGTCCAAAGTATGAAAGTCGAAGTCTTGTCATCTGAGCTTCTAAAGAAAGCTTAGGTTTGATCTCCTCTAGTACCGACTGGTTTGTTCTTCGGGCAGTCCATGGTATACACAGTATTCGCCGCCAGCACCATAATTCAAAGGCATCAATTTTCTTCCTGTCTATCTTTTTCACTGTCCAGCTTTCACATCCATATGATGTTATTGAAAATACCATGGCTTGAACAAGTCGAATCTTTGTATGGAGAGAGACATCTCTGCTCTTGAGAATCTTATCTGGGTCTTTCATAGCCATTCTGCCAAGAGCAATGCGTCGTCTGATTCCTTGACTGCTTGTTGCTTCTTTATTGATAGTTGATCCAAGTAGGTTAAAGTTGTTCACAATTTCAATTTCTTCTCCTTCAACGATGAACCTGTTGATTATGCCAGTTGTCATGATCTTTGTCTTCTTTACATTAAGGTGCAGGCCCATTTTGAGACTATGTTCTTTGATAGTGAGAAGCAAATGTTTCAGATCATCTTCACTTTCAGCCAGTAATGTCGTATCATCAGCATAGCGAAGGTTGTTGATGAGTCTTCCACCAATCTTCACACCTCTGTTGTCTTCATACAATCCTGCTTCTCTGATGATTTGTTCTGCATATAAATTAAACAGGTAGGGGGAAAGTATGCAGTCTTGTCTTACACCTTTGCTTATTTTAAACCATTCTGTTTCTCCTTCTTCCGTTCGAACTGTTGCTTCTTGATCAATGTACAGATTGCGCAAGAGAACGATCAGGTGTTCTGGTATACCCATGCTTCTTAATGTGGCCCAGAGTTTCTCATGGTTTACACAGTCAAAAGCCTTGCTATAGTCGATAAAGCACAAATAGATATCCTTTTGGTATTCTTTAGTCTTTTCAGGGATCCATCTCACATCCGCAATGATGTCTCTCGTTCCTCGCCCTTTCCTGAACCCTGCTTGCACTTCAGGTAGTTCTTGTTCCAGGTATGGTTGTAGTCTCTTTTGAATAATCTTCAGTAGAATCTTGCTGGCATGTGGAATCAGAGAGATTGTGCGATAATTTTCACAGTCAGTTGGATCACCTTTCTTTAGTATTGGTATAAACACAGATCTTTTCCAGTCAGTTGGCCATGATGTTGTCTTCCATATTTCTTGGCAGAGCCTTGTGAGTACGGTAACAGCTGCATCAGATTGCTGCAATACTTCTATGGGAATGCTATCAATGCCTGGTGCTTTGTTCTTTGATAAGGCCTTCAATGCTGCTTCAACTTCTTCTTTCATCACCAATGGTTCCCGATCATAAGGTACAGGTTGAAACGGCTGTTGGTCCACTTGATCTTTATCATATAAAAACTCTGTATATTCCTTCCACCTTTTCTTGATCTTCTCAGCATCATTCAACATAGAACCTTGAGCATCTTGTAACATTCCAATTCGAGGCTGGAACTTTTTCTTTAACTCTCGTAGCTTTAGGAAAGCCGATCTTGTTCTTCCTCTAATAGTTTCTGCTTCTATTTCCTTGCAAGTGTCATTGTAGTACTTTTCCTTGTCCTGTCTTGCTGCACGTTGGAAATCTCTGTTGAGTTCTGCGATTGTCTTTCTTTCTCCTCTGGCTTTAGCTTCTCGGCGTTTCTGGGCAATTTTCAGAGTTTCTTCTTCTTCCGTCATCCATTTTGGCCGTTTTTGCTTTTTCACCTTTTGTAGAGACTTCTCGGTTTCTTCCAACACAACCTTCTTGATGTCATTCCATAACTCTTCCGGAGCTCTGTCATTTGTATCTAAAGCAGCAAATCGATTTTGCAGGCAGTCTTTAAATTCCAGTGGTATATTCTCAAGGTCATATTTTGCTGCATTCATGAGTGGTTTGCTCTTTTTCAACTTTAGCTTGAGTTTGCATACTAGTAGTTGATGATCTGTACCACAGTCAGCTCCAGGTTTTGTCTTTGTTGATGTTACAGAGCTTTTCCATCGTTGACTTCCACATATGTAGTCAATTTGATTTTTATATAATCCATTCGGTGAAGTCCATGTGTACAGTCGCCGCTTGTGTTGCTGGAAGAAGGTGTTTGAGATGAATAGATCATTGGTCTTGCAGAATTCTATCAGTCTTTCTCCAGCTTCATTTCTGTTGCCAAGTCCATATTTTCCAACTACTTTGCCGCCTTCTTTGTTGCCAACTTTTGCGTTCCAGTCACCCATGACGATCAGGATATCCTGTTTGCATGTTCTGTCAATTTCAGCTTGTACTTGTTCATAGAACTCTTCAATTTCATTCTCTTCTGCAGCTGTTGTTGGGGCATATACTTGAATTATAGTTGTGTTGATAGGCAATCCTCGTAGACGAATAGAGATTAAGCGTTCGCTGACTGCATTGTATTTCATTACAGTTCTTGCAAGTTTCTTCTTTATTATAAATGCAACACCATTTCTTTTTTGTCTTTCATTTCCAGCATAGTAGACCATGTGATCATCTGATGCAAAGTGCCCCATGCCAGTCCATTTCAGTTCGCTGACACCCAACAGATCAAGTTGTACACGTTCCATTTCATTCTTGACCACCTCCAACTTCCCTTGGTTCATGCTTCGTACGTTCCATGTTCCAAAGTGTAAGACATCTTTACAGCTTCGGACTCTCATTTCATGCGCAGCTACATCAGCAATCAGACTTCCCGAGGGCTTTGATCCAACCACATCATAAATGCTGGCTTTACTCTGAAAAGTCTTCAGCTCTTCCCCAGTAGCTAGTTGAGTGCCTTCTGACCTGGGGGTCTCATCTTCCAGCACCATAGCACAATTTGTTTTGTTGTAACTATCCATTGGGTTTTCATGGCAAGATACAGAAGTAGATTGCCGGGCCTTTCTTCCGCGCAGTTTAAATTTGGTGTTGTTGCCGTTGTCACAAAAATGTGATCCTCCCCCGTCAACACTGTCCCATTCTGCTGCTGCCCAGATGGGTGGTTTGTCTTGGTCTGGCACCTCAGCTGAGACCTGCCCATCTTGGGAGACCCTGCCAGTAGTTAAACTACCGATAGTTTAGCTCTCAGCATCACTGATGCACGCAAGCCCTCACAGCATGACAAGCTGCAAACCATGTTTACTAAACCATCTTAATGTGCGCTCTGCGACGTTATCGTGCGATAAGGTACCTTTTCGCGCAATAATGGCGCTTTATCAGGCGCACAGGTACCTTAGCGCGCGATAACGCACGCAGCGGCGCAAACGAGCGCTGAAGGTGGGGAAAGGCTCCCGGAAGGCGGAGGAAGGCTCCCCAGGGGCGGAGAGAGAATGTCAATGGGCGGAGAGTGGGAGGGGAGAGGCTCCCCGCACACTAACGCTGTGAAATCCGAGGCTCAAAACTAACGCCAGTGAAACCCTGGCGTTAGAGCCGATTTAAAGGGAAAAGAAACCATTTACGTCAGCAATGTACAGCAAAACCAGGGAAACCTACAAAAAGTGATAAGTGTGATACATGTGCACGGAACAAAAGGGCAAATAAACAGTGAAAATGAACAGAAGAAAATGTAAAAAAAACATAACCAAGCTGAGCAATAGTGATATCAATGGGAAACATCAAAAAACAATCCCAAGAAAGCTCCAAAAAAAAAGAAATGAATTTTGGAAGGGTCTATGTTCCTCCCTATACAAGGTGAATGAGCCCACAGTGAAATTGCACTGAGCAGGGTTTCCGACTCCATTGGCCAGGTTTCCTATGGCGTGCACATGTTCCACAACAGCAGGGCAGGCATGTCGGAACGGGCAACTGGACAGATGCTGGAAAAGGGGACACAGAGGGCTGCAGGCGGCACATGTTGTGGTGCAGCTGGGCCACAGTGAGGACTAGGGTGATGCCTAGCTGGCCCATAGGAATGCTGAAACAGTAGAGCAGCCAGACAGCAACTGCTGAGGGCCCAACATGGGCACGAGTGTGCTCCCCACAGTGTCACAGGGGATAGTACCCAGCAGGTACCCCCAAGGGCACGGAACATTGGCATGTGGTGCTGGGGGGAAGCGTGGACAGCTATGCAGGCACCCCTACCCCAGAACCTGCACCATAGGCAGCCGCCTACCCGCACACTGGATGGCCTGAGACTGCACACCACCAGCAGAAGGGTATGTCAGCATTGGGGCGGAGGGGTACTGGTGCTGGAGGGGGCAGTGGCTGCTGCCCACAGCAGACCGTGGCCTAGCCCTGTTCAGGTGGGTGCCATGCACTGCAACAGACAGGCTCTGTCTGACAAACAGCCATGGTATCTCCAGGGACTGCACTCTCTCTCTGGCCAGTGTGGTGCAGTACACACAGCCAGTGTGTTCAGGAGCAGAAGGTCACAGGCTCAAGTCCCAGCTGTGGCTCCTGCCAACCCAGTCCCCATATTTTACCCACTACTAAACCGTGGTAGTAAAGACAAACCTTTATTGCAGAGAACATAAGCATGCGTCAAACGCCTATATTTTACCCTACAGAGCATAGACACCATAAACATGCGCATTACCTAGAGCAGAGTCCCCCAAATGCAGTCCTGGAGGGCCACAAATCATTCAGGTTTTATGCTGTCTCCAATATAAGGACATGTCAGCATGGTGGCAGAGGGGTACTGGTGGTGGAGGGGGCAGTGGCTGCTGCCCACAGCAGACAGTGGCCTAGCCCTGTTCAGGTGGGTGCCGTGCACTGCAACAGACAGGCTCTGTCTGACAAACAGCCATGGTATCTCCAGGGACTGCACTGTCTCTGTGGCTACAGTGTGGTGCAGTGCACACAGACAGTATGCTCAGGAGCAGAAAGTCAAAGGTTCAAGTCCAAGCTGTGGCTCCTGCCAACCCAGTCCCCATATTTTACCCACTACTAAACCATGGTAGTAAAGACGAACCTTTATTGCAGAGTACATAAGCATGCGTCAAACCCCTATATTTTACCCTACAGAGCATAGACACCATAAACATGCGCATTACCTAGAGCAGAGTCCCCCAAATGCAGTCCTGGAGGGCCACAAATCATTCAGGTTGTATGCTGTCTCCAATATAAGGACATGTCAGCATGGTGGCAGAGGGGTACTGGTGGTGGAGGGGGCAGTGGCTGCTGCCCACAGCAGACAGTGGCCTAGCCCTGTTCAGGTGGGTGCCGTGCACTGCAACAGACAGGCTCTGTCTGACAAACAGCCATGGTATCTCCAGGGACTGCACTGTCTCTGTGGCTACAGTGTGGTGCAGTGCACACAGACAGTATGCTCAGGAGCAGAAAGTCAAAGGTTCAAGTCCAAGCTGTGGCTCCTGCCAACCCAGTCCCCATATTTTACCCACTACTAAACCATGGTAGTAAAGACGAACCTTTATTGCAGAGTACATAAGCATGCGTCAAACCCCTATATTTTACCCTACAGAGCACAGACACCATAAACATGCACATTACCTAGAGCAGAGTCCCCCAAATGCAGTCCTGGAAGGCCACAAATCATTCAGGTTTTATGCTGTTTCTAATAAAGATGCCTGTGCTGCATTTCCATGCACTGCCCCCATGGTATGCAGATGTATCTCATGCATATTCATTAGGGACAGCATGAAAACCTGAACAGTGTTTGGCCCACCAGGACTGGAGTTGGGAACGTCTGCCCTAGAGCAGTGGCCAACAGGAGCAGAAACACCCGCACCCACAGGCTCCATTATCCAAAGCCTCATGGAGAGGCAGGATGTCGGGCCTTGTGTGCATCTCCCAATACTAGCACTTGCATACTTTAGCAATGCCACCCTAAACCCGGGGATACGGTACACATATATCAAAAGGTTGCTATGATTACTAGCAGATAGCAATTCCTAAGTTAAGCACAATCTGCTCATTGAGCTGTATAATACCAACCTCTCTGATGTCTGTGGAGTGTTTTAAACTGCATAGGCACACACACCCATATCACCAGGGTGACTGGGAACCCACTTTGATGGGCTCTCAGGACTCCTGGGGATAGGGGGGATGTGTTAAACTGCAAAGACACACATACCCATATCACCAGGGTGACTGAAAACCCACTTTGATGGGCTCTCAGGACTCCTGGGGATAGGGGGGATGTTTTACACTGCAAAGGCACAAACAATCTTATGACCAGGGTGACTGAGAACCCACTTTGATGAACTCTCAGGACTCCTGGGGATAGGGGGGATGTTTTACACTGCAAAGGCACAAACAACCTTATCACCAGGGTGAGTGAGAACCCACTTTGATGGGCTCTCGGGACTCCTGGAGATAGGGAGGATGTTTTAAACTGAAACCCCTCTCACAGCCATGTTACCAGGGTGAGAGAGTGAGCATTTGGATCACGTCTCAGGACCCCTTGGGTTAGGGCAGATGTGTGACCCTGCAACCTTAGAAACTACCATGTCAGCATGATCTTTCCCAAACCTCTTTAGGCAGATCTAGGGGCTCCTTGGTTTAAGGTTTCTTTTAACACATCAACAACAGCAGCTGCCATGACACCAGGATGGCATCTTCAGGTCTGTAATCATGTCCTTAGCCTCCTGGGGATGGGACAAGCCACTTTGATATGATACCTAGGCGGTATATCACGTGGGTGTAACTAATAAACATACATTGGTAGGAATGGCTACACACAGCAGCATGCACACCTACAATACACAATGGATATGTATATTTATTTATTTATTTATTTAACATCTCTTCTATACCGCGCTATTAAAATCAGCGCGGTGTACATCGAACAAAATATACTGCAATGCATACAGGTAACATTGAGTTTACAGAGAACAAGGGAATATATAACATGGAATAACAGGGATAACTATGTACAGTCAACATTATACTATATATATGCTTTTACTATATACCATATTTAAACTCGAGTGGATATTGTACGTGTATTCATGTAGGTGGCACGGGTCAACAGTAGTAATGTGAACTATCGTGGAGTCTAACCATTTTCTGTCAATATGCATATATTGACCTGCCCCCACACACTTACCTCAAGTAGGTATTCTGCCAGACCGTTATAGCGCCTGGTGATGCGGTCCCAGGCCCTACGCACACATGCCAGGTCCTGATGCCTCGAGGAGCCCGGAAATAGCTTGCTCTGCCTAGTGCAGATAAGCCCTGCAAGGTGGCTCAGATCCTGTCTGCTAAAAGCTGGCTTCCTGCAGCGGGTAGCCATTTTCTTCACTGCCTTGCTCACGCACACAAGCACACATGCCGCAATGCATCTCAATGCGTGTAGCATTGTTCCGCACGGCACCGTGCCCATCGTTATGGCGCACTAGCAACGTGCTTGTGCCATGGCTGGTATACAGGAACTGATGGTGCAATCAGTATATAATAAAGATCAAGGCTACCAACACACATTCCAGTGATGTGTCTGAACACAGTTTAATTACAATGCATTTATCTGGTGTTGGCACACTGGGGGTCCTCAAACACTCAAACACATTACCACTAGCTGTGAAGGCATTGTCTTAACCTGTGTGCTATGCCTTTTCACATAACAAGGGCTACGTAAACTATTACACAAGGGGCTATGTGTAGTACACCATGTTAATGTCCGGCCAGCCATAATGTGCAGGATGCAATTAAAATAATGGGTCCTATGGCCTAAACATGGCAATCGTGTGTTATCGCCGTACACATTATTGCGCCATTGAGGGAGCCATGCCAGGCTAACGCACGTTAGTTTTATGTAGGCGCGCTGCCATACATGTGCAGCAGCAGAGGTGTAGCACAATGGTTAATACACAGACTGATGGTACAGGGGTCATGGGTTTGATTCCCCCAGTGTGCCAAGCCTATAAGGCTGTCTGAGGCATTGCCCTTTACATTTAGGCAGTGCTGTGTGCAGCATTTTATTCTTTGGTCTACATTAGTGCCGCCAGCAAACACACCCTCACAGTGCCGTACCCTAGGGTGCCTTTTAAGGCACCCTATTAGACACTCCATGGGACACATTATAGAGTGCCCTGTCCCCTGAGCCACCCTATAATGTCCCCTATAGGACACCTTATAAGGCACCTTCTAGGGCGCTTTATGAAGCGCCTTATAAGGCATCTTGTGTGGCGCCTTATGAGGCGCCTTAAGGTTACAGCACTATGATGGTGTTTTTTCTGAAAGCACTAATTTAAATTAAAAAGCAGAATATGCCTTAGACAGCCCTATCAAATAACCCCACTGTGGGATCAAACTCATGACCTCTGGCTCTACAGGCAGTGAAGTGACCAGTGGGCTACATCTCTATTGCTACTAACAAAACCCTGGCTGGCTACTGAAGGACTTCGGGTCACCACACAAACTGTCTGCTGTGGTTACCAGGATAGGGTTAACCCACCCGTACCCATGATGCACTGCACATGCAGATCAGCAGTCTATAGATGATCACACGATGGGGTATGCACCCCCACAGCACCTCAGCCTGGGAGTGGGAACTGACCGTGTGTGTTACTGGCACAGAGTAGCTACAGACCGTTACATTTCTGCGGGTACTGTGCTCACCCTGAGGGCGAGGTAGGGCTCTCACTCACCCTGGTGATAAGATTGTTTGTGCCTTTGCAGTGTAAAACATCCCCAGGAGTCCTGAGAACCCATCAAAGTGGGTTCCCAGTCATCCTGGTGATATGGGTGGGTGTGTCTTTGCAGTTTAACACATCCCCCCTATCCCCAGGAGTCCTGGGAGGCCATCAAAGTGGGTTCCCAGTCACCCTGGTGATATGGGTGTGTGCGCCTATGCAGTTTAAAACATCCCCCCTATCCCCAGGAGTCCCGAGAGCCCATCAAAGTGGGTTCTCAGTCACCCTGGTGATAAGGTTGTTTGTGCCTTTGTTCTTTTGGGAATGACATCAGCCTTTACATGTTAATGATTTACTGTTTGTCTCATATACATTTCGTGCTGGCTCTCTGTTCACGAACGCTGATGCACATAGGATGGAGCTGTGAAACGCCTGTGTAACATGGGCATGGACAGGACCATATCCATGTGACACCCGTGTCTACGGTTCCAATTCAAAATGTCCCCAACATGCGATGTGTTTTGTGTTGTGATCATGTCATGTTTGCCTGTGTGTCCCTTTATGTGTTTCTTAATGTTTGACTCTCTGCAATTTGTGCTGATGTTGCAAGGCGCATGCCAATACAATATTTATCCTCTTCTGACACAGGGCAGAGAACAAACCAGACACATCTATTACAGTGCATCTGGCATCGCCATCACCCACCTGTTGGGGGACACAACACCATGGAACTTTCCCTGGAAAATGGTGCCATAGGATGTTTGACCTCTGCGAGTGGGACACATGCCTAGGATGGACAGTATTATTTTTGGATTGCTACTTTGGCCATGATAGACGTATCTAACACACTGTTGCTACCATGCTCTGGCTGGGAGTCGTGCTCATCGCAGGAGACACACAGGACCTTTCATGTACTGTGGCATATTGGGATATGACACTTGACTATGCATGCCCAGGGTTGCAAGGATAGTCTTAACCTGACTTGTTGGATTGCAGATACGTTTTGCACTTTGCACACTGTGTACTGGTCCCCACGTGTGCAGCAGGGACTGACATTGTCACTGTATGTTGTACATTCCTCCACAGTTGTGGTGTTTTAGCAAGCACTTGTATACCGCTCCTTCCAGCGATCAGAAGCGTTGTTGTTGTGTTTTGGCCATGTGTGTGACATGGAACACAGGATATGCTCTTCTGTTTGTTTCAACACAAGCATACAGCCATGCGTGTGGCATAGGGGGAGCGATGGAGAGGTCCTGTTGTCTATGTCCACCTACTCTCCACCTGGATGATACAGGTTTTGCCACAACACCGCTTTAATGCACACCAGCATCCTGGATTGATGTTTTCAATCACCAAGGGTCTTTCCATGCATGTGTGGCATCACTGTATCATGTTGAAATGTCGATGGTGCATGTGCATATGACTGACTATGTTGGGGAAACACAGCATGTGGCAATATGGCTTCTGTGTGGTTTACTGTAACATGTTTGCCCTTGATTTCCATCTCTATATACTGTTTCTTGTGTTTGTTTACTGTACAGACGTGACGCTCTGCATTGATTTACAAACCTTGCATTGCATGTCTGCACAGTCCTATTTATCCCCTGAGGTAACGACACTCACATTGCCCCGTTATATTTGGAGTGTCGCAGTGTGAGTGTCCGTTGTCTTCCTTCGATTGTGCATTCCATATACCGTGATATATGTGTACAGACACTGTCTACACACCAACCAGTGCAGGGGCACCTCCTGCATGGTGTTATCTCTGCATGTTTCTGCAGGTAGTTTTCATTTGAATTCTCTCTGTGTTCATGTGCCTCTGCTACCTGTTAGCATATCCTCATTGTGCATTTGATGATTGTTTAGGGTTACATTGTTGCAGCTTGGATTCCTATATCAGGCATTATGTGAGAGCTGAAACATTACTTTCAATATGTGTTTTTAAAGTTACGACGTTTTAACAGCATATGCTGTTTTCATTTGTATGCCTCCTGTTGCCAGATAGATATGTTGTTTTAGGGAACAGATCATGATTGATGTGTGTTGGTCCCTCATCATGCACTGCCTACTGTCTACATGCACTCATATGTGAGTAACACATTTGAGGCGTGCAGCAGCATGTGGGGGGTGGGGGCCTAATGCATAGTGCATACCATGCACGTGCTGCACATTATGTCTCCTGCCCTTCATTTGTAGATGGGCCAGTGACCTTTCTGTAGGATGGGGGTTGCTGCCCTGCTAAATGTGTTTCCGTCTTTCACCTGGGATCCACTCACCTTGATATTATGATGGCGGTATCTACACTATCTGTGAAGATGAACCCAAATAAAAATATGTGGTTGATATACATTTGTCTTTGCTGCTGCTTGATCATGGTGACAAACATGCAATACAATGTGTGTCTTTGACCTGGCTAGAAACAGTGCCTCTACAGCTCAAAAGGACTTCCAATCTCTGGGAGAGAAACTCAAGCCCATTGTTAACACTGTTGCATTCTCAGAAGTTCTACCTGTTCTTGGTAAGGGGACAAAAAGGCTGCATCGCATTAACAACTTTAATACATGGCTCCAGACCTGGTGCAAACAAGAAGGATTCAGATTTATTGGCAACTGGGACAATAGATGGACCAACAAGAGACTATACTGTGCTGATGGACTACATCTCTCTGTCGCAGGGAAAAGAAACCTAAGTGAAAAATTCAGGCAGTATGTGGATATGCATTTAAACTAGGAAAAGGGGGTGACGGATGTGGAAGGTCAACATCTGCATGCCACCCCCTGCAAAAGCAGAACAACATCAGAAACAGCCATACTCTTAAACCACACATCAAAAACAAGTGGGAAGAAATGGGCAGAATAAAATCAATGCAAAATACACACAAGCCAGGTAAATGCTGGAAAGCAATGAGCACAAATGCTCGAAGCTTAGCCAAAAAAATTCCAGACCTGGAAGCCCTAATGGTGGAAACGGATTTGGACATCGTGGCCGTTACGGAAACATGGTTTAATGAATCGCATGATTGGGATATAGCCATAGCTGGCTATAATCTATTCAGAAGAGACAGAGAAAATGGAAAAGGAGGAGGAGTAGCCTTGTATGTCAAAAGCAGTATTAAAGCTACTGAAATGCAGGGAACATGGGGAAAAGAAGAAGCGCTCTGGATTGCGTTGGAAAGAGGAGATGGCACTCTCATCCATATTGCTGTAGTCTACAGACCTCCGACTCAAATTGAAGAGAGAGATAACGAATTGATTATAGATATTGCCAAGATAGCAGCAAAGGGGGAAGCGATCATATTAGGTGACTTTAATCTACCTGATGTGGATTGGATTACTCCTTCTGCACATCTGGAAAGAAGCAAAAAAATTGTGGATGCTCTCCAAGATGCATTACTTAGACAAATGGTGATGGAACCAACCAGGGAAAGCTCAACGCTGGATGTAGTGCTTACCAACAGTGATAACGTGTCAAATGTCTGCGTGAGTGCCCCTGTGAGCAACAGCGACCATCACACGGTGTGGTTTGAGATAAAAGCCATGGTACAGGCCAATCATAGCAAGCTCAAAGTCCTAAACTTCAAAAACACTGACTTCAATAAAATGGCCGAGTACTTAAAGGAGGAGATGACGGGGTGGAAGAAGATAAGGGAAGTGGAATTGCAATGGACTAAACTAAAGGCGGCAATAAAAGGAGCAACAGATAAATATGTAAGAAAAATAAATAAAAACAAGAGGAGAAGGAAACCTATTTGGTTTTCCAAAGAGGTGGCTGCGCAAATAAAGGCAAAAAACACAGCTTTTTCAAAATTCAAAAGCTTGCAAACAGAAGAACACAGAAATGAATACAGGATCCAACTCAAAGAGTCTAAAAGAGTAATAAGGATAGCAAAATCAAAGGCAGAAGAAAAAATGGTTAAAGATGTTAAGGGTGGCAACAAAACTTTCTTCAGGTATATTCAGGAAAGGAAGAAGATCAGAGTTGGAATTGCAGGACTCAGAAGTGCTGGGAAAGGACTCGTGGAAAGTGACACTGAAAAAGCGAAATTGCTAAACAAATACTTCTGCTCTGTTTTTACTAAAGAAGATCCTGGAGATGGACCAGCTGTGACTCCCAAATATAAAAATAGGACTGAAGTAGATACCACACCATTCACAGAAGATGAGGTGTTAGAACAACTTGCTAAACTGAAAGTGGACAAAGCCATGGGACCGGATGGGATACATCCCAGGATACTGAAAGAGCTCAGAGAGGTTCTTGCAGGACCGTTAAAGGATGTCTTCAACAGATCCTTGGAAACAGGAGTGGTTCCTCAGGACTGGAGAATGGCTAATGTTGTACCTCTACACAAATGTGGTGAGAGGGAGGAAGTGTCAAATTACAGGCCCGTGAGCCTTACCTCGGTGGCAGGAAAAGTAATGGAGGCGCTCCTGAAAGAGCGAATAGTGAACTTTCTCAAAACCAACAGGTTGCAAGATCCCAGGCAACATGGTTTTACCGAAGGACGGTCTTGCCAAACAAATCTGATTGAGTTCTTTGATTGGGTGACCAAGGAACTAGATCTGGGGCATGCAATGGATGTCATCTATCTGGATTTCAGCAAAGCCTTTGATACTGTTCCTCATAGGAGGCTTGTCAATAAACTCAGTAGCTTGGGGATGGGTCCCAAGATAGTAAACTGGATTAGAAATTGGTTGACTGACAGACAACAGAGGGTGATGGTACATGGAGCTCACTCGGATGAGAGGAAGGTGATTAGCGGGGTGCCTCAGGGTTCGGTCCTGGGCCCGGCACTGTTCAATATATTTGTGAGTGATATTGCTGAAGGACTGAATGGAAAGGTCTGTCTTTTTGCAGATGACACAAAAATTTGCAACAGAGTGGACTCCCCAGAGGGAGTGGATAACATGAGGAAAGATCTACAAAAGCTGGAAGACTGGTCTAATGCTTGGCAACTACGATTTAATGTGAAAAAGTGCAGTGTCATGCACTTGGATAGCAGAAATCCAAGGGAAAAGTACACAATAGGGGGTGAGAGGTTGGTATGCACGGATCAGGAGAAAGACCTTGGTGTGATTATCTCTGATGATCTCAAGGTGGCAAAACAGTGCGACAAGGCGGTGGCAAAAGCCAGGAGGATGTTGGGCTGCATTCAAAGAGGGATTACCAGCAGAAAGGAAGAGGTACTTATGCCACTGTACAAGTCACTGGTGAGGCCTCACTTGGAATACTATGTTCAGTTTTGGAGGCCATATCTTGCAAAAGATGTAAAAAGACTGGAAACTGTTCAGAGAAAGGCGACCAAAATGATTTGGAGCCTGCGTCAGAAGCCTTATGAGGAGAGACTTGAAGACCTAAATATGTACACTTTGGAGGAGAGGAGGGACAGGGGAGATATGATTCAGACCTTTAAATACTTAAAGAGAAATGATGAACAAACAAACCTCTTCCAAAGACGGGGAAGCTGTAAAACTAGAGGGCATAACATGAAGCTGCAAGGTGGTAAATTGAAAGGCAATGTCAGGAAATATTTCTTCACTGAAAGGGTGGTG
Organism: Ichthyophis bannanicus; assembly: GCA_033557465.1. NCBI lineage: Eukaryota > Metazoa > Chordata > Amphibia > Gymnophiona > Ichthyophiidae > Ichthyophis > Ichthyophis bannanicus. Next base: position 1,227,651,910 of record CM066033.1, read on the forward strand.
GATGCTTGGAATGCCCTCCCGATGGAAGTGGTGAGGGCAAACACGGTGATGGAATTCAAAACGGCATGGGACAAACACAGTGGATCCCTTTACAGCAACAGGATAAAAGCAAAATAAACAGTACCATCTAACTTCTGAACTATCTAGCATCTGAACAAATAAGGGTGTCCTACATGGAGTGGTGGGTTCACCCCTAAACAGAAACAAAAACATGGGGAGGGGTGGCCTGCACAGAGCGACAGGTGCACCTACCCTTGCCATCTTGCTGGGCAGACTAGATGGACCATGCTGGTCTTTATCTGCTGTCACTTACTATGTTACTATGTCCTGACTCCTTGTGACCCAGAGACTCCAGGGTTTTTTTTGGCAGTGGCACTGGAAGTAGATTACCAGGCCTTTCTTCCAAGGTAATGGAGGGTTATGTGACTTGCCCAAGGCCACATGGAGTGCTAGTGGGAATTGAACCCTGGTTGTTTGGTGACCAAGCCACTTTTCTAACCACTAGGCTACTCCTCCACTCTTTGAGCACATTGACACTTGTATCTACTGATTTGCTGGTCATGTACATGGCCCACCTATGCTCACATCCGTGTACGGTGGCAGCTGTGTATCTGCCAGCCATTTGCCACATCACTGGGTATTACAGGTTCCCATACACACCCTCCTTTTGGGGTACTATTTTTGCATTGTGCTCAGTGTGCTCATTGTGGTTGTTTGGGGTAGTGGTTACAGGCATGTATTATAATGCCATAGATTGCAGGTTTGATCCCCACATGTGGTTTATTTTTCTTCTTTTCTGTTGTGCTAACATGACCATTAGGTACCAGCAGGTTCATCACCTCTACACACACCCTTCCCTCTCTTCACTGTACACCAAGGTGTGCCCTCTGTGCTGCCTAGCCATCACATATTATCTGTTACATAGGTCTCTTTCTTTATGGTGTTTACATGGCAGTCCGCTTGGGGGTTTGGTATTGCTGTGGTTAAGCTGCTGTGTGTTACACCTGTTTACATGTTCAATTCTCTCCTGTCCTGTTCCAGATTTTGCACCAGCTCCACAGAGCATCCTCTGCTGCCCTTGGGGTTTAGGTTCTTTCCTCTTTTGCATGCTGTATCCACTGCATAACATTTCATTGTGTGTGTGCATGTAGTTCTATGTGGCTCTGGTCCCAATTACAGACTGTGATCTGATCTGTACACAGCAGATTTGCATGTGCATTTGGTCATGGTTACTGTTGGGGGATTGCCTGTCCTGACAGCCAGCAGGCTTCTTGTGTGATGCCCTGCACTATTTTTGTATGCAGCCTTTGCTAATGAGCTCACGTTGGTGGTGTGGCCTAACAGTTTGTGCATTGCCATTTGTGGTACTGGTCATAGGTTTATTTATTTTATTTATTTATATTCTCTTATATACCGCACTATTCAGCATCAGCGCGGTTCACATAGAACAAAAATCTCAGTACAGTCAACTTGCATGAGTTTACAGATAACAAGGGAAGGAACTTGGATAACAAGGGAAACTATCTACAAACTATTTACAGGTGTAATAATACTGAATAGGTACATGTTACTAGGAACAGGATCAATCGTTATAGAGAATCAGCCTAATCATGTTATTGAGACATCGTGGAATTGGGTAACTGGGTGGGATCACTGATGTCAATGGGTGTTGATGACTCTATAAGATACTTATTGAATAGATGGAATTTGAGGACTTTCCTGAATTGTGATAAGCTGTTGATAGCCCGGATGCCAGGGGGTAGTGCATTCCAGCACCTAGGGGCACAAAGGATAAAGGCTCTGTTGGCAGTAGATGAAGAGCAGCTTGTAAGGGCCTTTTGGAGCTTTAGGGAGTTGATGGTCGAGGATCTTCTTGCTCTGTTTGGTGTAGTGGTGTTAATAAGGGCAGATAAGGATGTAGCGGAGAGCTTATTGAGAGCTTTGTGATAAGAAGAGTTTTGAAGAGAATTCTGGCCTGAATGGGTAGCCAATGTAATTGGATCAGCAGAGGAGTAATATGGCCAGTCCTGGCGGCTCCCTGAAGTACCCTTGCTGCGGCATTCATCGCCAGCTGCAACGGGTTTAATGTGGATTGAGGAAGACCTTGAAGAATGACATTAGCGTAGTCGAAGTGAGGCATGATCAATGTCTGGTATACTGTCCTGAAATCTTTTGGTTCCAACATGGAGCGTAGGTGTCTCAAAGATCGGATCTTATAGTATACTGTTCTGACTGTGTTTCCTATGTGGGACTTCATATCTAGGCGTTGATCCAGAATGACTCCTAGGTAGCGTATTGAGGGTTTGGATTGCAGTTCAGCCTCCTTAGTCTTGAGATATTGTGGTGGGTTAAAGTTGGGGTTCCTCGTGATAAAGAGGACTTCCGTTTTCTTATGTTGTATATGGAGGTTTTGGGAGAGAAGCCAGTCAGAAACTGCATTGAAGCAGTTTATTATAGGGGAGAGGTCCAAATGGTCAGTAGAGATGGGGGTGTAGAGTAGAACATCATCGGCATAAAACATGTAGTTGACCTTAAATGACCGTATGATCTCGCAGATTGGTTGCATGTAGATGTTAAATAGAAGGGCAGAGAGTGAGGAACCTTGAGGAACACCCTGATCAAGGTGGAAGGGTTCTGAAGTTTTGCCACCTGAGCGGACATGCTGCCATCTTTCGGATAGATAGGACCTGCACCATTTAAGCGCTGTTCCAGTGATGCCCTTCTCAATTAGTCTCACTAGAAGGAGTTCGTGATTCACTGAATCGAACGCTGCGGCGATGTCCAGAAAGATGAGGGCAAAAGGTTTGATTCCTCTCTGTTCTCTTTCATTTGTATGCCTGTCCTGCAGAACTACTTTTCATTCCTGTGACAGTCATATCTGTGCAGATCTGTGCTGTGAACACATTGTACCCTCATCACAGTTGTGAACCATCCTTCTGTCCATCTACGTGTGTCTGCCAGCTGTGTGCCATCCTACCCTGATGTGCATGCTGCTACCCCACGTCCTGCACTCCTACACATTCCTGCATTGCAGCTCTCCCTGGTTGCCTCTCCTGTGTGTGCTCTGCATAGCACTGCTACTCCATTATTGCATGGTACATTACCATCGCTCTGTGCATAGCTACAGCTGTCCCCGATATGTTTGTCCATTTTTCTAGCTGCCACATGGGCTGGAGGCTGATTTGTCTGGTCCATCAGCTCTGATCTACGTCCTTCCATTACTTACGCATTGTCTTTCCTTGCTGCTCTGTGCAGTGTTTGGGTTACATGTGTGTTTGGCACAATACTCTCTCGCCCTTCAAATTGGGGGACCTTACTGCTCTTGGCCAACGTTTTTGGGTTCACCTATACATCCTTGAGGCATCTTACGCCACACCTTCGATTCAGGCAGCTTATGGGGTGCCTTGGAAGTTGGCAACCTTTCAACATGGCATCTGGGGCACATTTAAACCCACCTTCGCTGACGTGGTTGTTTAGGATGTGCCTTCTGGTGCACCCTAAAAGGTGCATTAATTTATGGCACTAGGGTGCAGTTCTTTTTAGATGGCAGCACAGATTGTTGTACAGTTGCAAGCAGAAAAAGGAATTACCTCTGCCAACCTTATTCATTAGCTGCACTGGGGACTTGAACTCATGACCCCTGCACCAGCAGTCAGTGTATTAACCACTGTGTTACACGACTATTCCTGTTTGCATGTCAGCGTGCCTACTTAAGATTTCCATGCGTTAACATGCGCAGAGCTGCCATCAAAAACAGTGCTGTAACCTTGTGGTGCCTCATAGGGCACCCTATAAAGCGCCTTATAAGGCACCCTATAGGCAACATTCTAGGGTGCCTTGGCCGACAGTGCACTTTATAATATGCCCTATGGAGTGCCTTATAGGGCGCCTTATGTGGCACCTTATGTTACGGCACTTTGAGGGTGTGTTTGCTGGCAGTATAGATTTAAATTAAACTGGAAAATGCCTCAGACAGCACTGGGTAAAAGTATTATTCAACAGGCCTACTCGGGAGTTGAACTCATGACCCCTGTATTATCAATCAGTGTATTAACCATTACACTATGCCTCTGTTGCTATGTTGGTAGGTCAACGCGCCTACTTAAGATTAACGCGTGTTGACGCTCACTGATCTCTTTCTTGGGCGCTAACACGCTCAGCGCACATTATCGCGCGATAACGCGTGCTTGCTACTTTTAGACCGGAACGCCCACTCCTTTTATGACATCCTGCACACTAACGCCGGGCGCACGTTAAGACGGTTTAATAAACATACCCCTAGGTGTAGGTAATATTAAAATTCAGGATTATTACAGAGCCTTTTGACAATGAAAATCTCACCTTGTCTAAACCCACAAAACAAAGGTATCACTGGAATATTTCATTAAATAGTGGCACTCTGCCTGTAACCCAAAATTGTAAATTGTAAATGGTCACAAGGGCTTTTGATTTTCCTGTCGCACCCTGTCTGAAATCTACTTTAATGTATCAAACAAAATTATTACTTACCCAACTGGAGATCCGCTGTGAAAACTGAGACGAGCCCCCATAAATGTAACCTTTCGCCGCTTCCTATGTTCGGTTACTCTCCTGTTGGTCCTGGGTCCACTTCACAGAGGCAGTAGGGTTTGTAGCACAACAAGACAACCAAACTAGTGTGGTTTGAAAAAAATGTTTTTATATAGAAATAGGCCTTTTACATGGGTACAGAACAAAGGTATATAGTGGTTAACGAGCTGCTTCCGTGTATATCATAGACTCGATGTGTGTGCCTGGGTGTGGGAGAGAGAGAGAAAAAAAGGGGGTAAAGAGAAGTGTTTGTCAGAGTCTCATAGTAAGAAGTGTCCGATGAATAGGAAGAGAGAGAGTATTTTTAACCTTCTCTGTATTTATAGTGAAGTTCTCCTTTTCCAGCACCTCCCTTTGTCATACTTTGGTCTGTTTGAGGTCTGTTATCACCTGATTAGCAAGGAGGGGCTGTTGTCCTGCAGACTAATCTCATCAGGCATGCTAAGCCCATCAAGTCTAGAGACGTCCTATCTGACATCACCAGGGTGTCAGAGCTGCCTGCAGGCCAAGGTCTGGGAAAAGCCATGAAACCTATGCTAGGCATAATGTCATGCTGTATGCTGACAGGGGAGAGTAATGGCTTGTAGTACTTTGCGGAAATCGTATAGATCTAGGAGGGAGCACAGACACTGCAGGTCTTTGCCTTGTAGTATATTGTCTTTGTGGGTTTTGCTATTTGTTGTTCAAGTGATAGGGTTCGGTCCAGAATAATGCCCAGATATATTATATGAGGTTGTACTATTACTTGGGTGGTGCTTAGGGTCAGATGGGTTGGGGGTGTGAATGACTGATCCTTCATTATGAATAGTGCTTCTGTTTTTTTGTAGTTTATGGTAAGATTGTTGTCCTTGAGCCATCTGGATGTGTCGTTGAAGCACTGAAGAAGGTGTGGGTTGGTGGGATGATCAGTGGTTATTGGTCCAAATAGCATGATATCATCTGAATATATGTGAAAGTTAGTGCTGTATGATTTTATGATTGAGCAGAGGGGTTGCAGGTAAATGTTGAATAGAAGGGCTGATAATGTGGAGCCTTGAGAGACTCCTTGGATTTGGTGGTAAAGGGTGGAGATGCCAGCTCTGGTGCATATTTCTTGGTGCCTGTTCATCAAATATGAGCTGAACTATTGTAGAACTGTACCCTGGACTCCAGTTGCTTGAAGACGGTGGAGGAGAAGGTTGTGGGAGACTGCGTCAAATGTGGAGATGTCCAGAAAGATTAGGATGTATCAGTTTTCTTTTTGTTGAATTCCTTTTATTAGGGTGTTGAACAGGGAGCCCATGAGTGTTTCAACTCTGTGTAGCAGGTGGAATTCATGTTGTTGTGGGTCCAGTAGGATGTTTCTTTCTATGTTGTCTTGTAGCTGATGTTGAACAGTCTTCTCAATGATTTTTGCTGCAAATGGGAGGCTTGTGATGGGTCTGTATGAAGTGAGGTCTAGGGGGTTGAGGTCAAGTTTCTTTTAGGATGGGATGGATGGAGGGTAGTTTTAGGCAGGCCGGCATCATGCCTTGTTGAAGGGATCATTGGGAGAGGTTGATGAGTGCCGGGCTTAGTTTGTGTTTGGCTGCTTTGATCCAGCTGACTGGGTATGGGTCAAGGGGGGAGGTGGTTGTGATGAACGTGGTGATGATAGATTTGATCTTCTCATTGCTGACTGTGTCAAAGGTTGACCATGAGTTGGAGGGGGGGTTTGGGGGGGTGGTGTGTTGGGATAGCAGAACATTTGTTTATAGTGGTTGGCGAGTTACATAAGAACATAAGATATGCCATACTGGGTCAGACCAAGGTCCATCAAGCCCAGTATCCTGTTTCCAACAGTGGCCAATCTAGGTCATACGTACCTAGCAGTTTCCCCAAAAGACACAGGTTCTGCAATGCTTGTACTAGGTCAAGCATTGATATCCTGGGTCCCTTCTTAATAATGGTTTATGGACCTTTCCTCCAGGAACTTGTCCAAACCTTTTTTAAACCTAGCTACACTAACAGCCTTTACTACATCCTCAGGTAACAAATTCCAGAGTTTGATTACACGTTGAGTGAAAAGATATTTTCTTTTATTAGTCTTAAATAGTTTATCCTGTAGCTTCGTTGCATGTCCCCTAGTCTTCCTATATTCTGATAACGTAAACAATCGATCTACATTTACCCGTTCCACTCCGTTCATTAATTTATAGACTTCTATCATATCTCCCCTCAGCCGTCTCTTTTCCAGGTTAAAGAGCCCTAACCTTTTTAGCCTTTCTTCATAGGAGTATCCTTCCATCCCCTTTACCATTTTGGTGGCTCTTCTCAGAACCTTTTCTAATAACGCTATATCCTTTTTAAGATACGGCGACCAGAATTGCACACAATATTCAAGGTGCGGTCTCACCATGGAACGGTATAGAGGCATTATAATATCTTTTGTTTTATTTTCCATTCCTTTCATTATGATATCTAGCTTTCTATTTGCTCTCTTGGCTGCCGCTGCACACTGGGCCGAGGGTTTTAACATGTTATCCACAATGATGCCTAAATCTTTTTCCTGGGTGGTGGTTCCTAATTTGGAACCTTGCATCGTGTAACCATAGTTTGGGTTGTTCTTCCCTAGGTGCATAACTTTGCACTTATCCACATTAAATTTCATCTGCCATTTTGATGCCCAGTCTTCCAATTTATCAAGATCCTCTTGCAATTTTCCACAATCCTCTTGGGTTTTAACAACTTTAAATAGTTTTGTGTCATCTGCTAATTTGATAACCTCACTCGTTATTCCACTTTCCAGGTCATTTATGAATATGTCAAAAAGCAGCGGACCCAGCACAGATCCCTGGGGTACACCACTATTCACCTTTCTCCATTGGGAAAATTGGCCATTTAGCCCTACCCTCTGCTTTCTATCTTTTAACCAGTTCCTGATCCACAGTAGTATACTGCCTCCTAACCCATGACTCTTTAGTTTTGCCAAAAGTCTCTGATGAGGGACCTTGTCAAAGGCTTTCTGAAAGTCCAGATACACTATATCAACCGACTCACCTTTGTCCACCTGTTTATTCACACTTTCAAAAAAACATAACAGATTAGTAAGACAAGATCTTCCTTGTCTAAAGCCATGTTGGCTGTCTCCCATTAGGCCATGACTATTGTGGTAAGGAGAGTGTAGCACAGCCCTGGGAAATAGAGGAAAAAGGAACGTTTGCTTCTTTAAGGGGAATGGGCTCACCTAAACACATGTGCAAAAGTAAAAGCAGTGAAAGAAACCACGCTTGCAGAGCTAAGCTGAAGCCACACCCAGACTCCATGGCAACCCTAAGTAAGGATAAGGGACACCCGTGGGTGGAGCCAGAAGGGGAGGCACCCTGCCCAGAATTTAAGGTTAAGCAAACAGAAAGTGATAGACTTGGTAGAATTGTTAGAAGCCTTGGAGGTGTTGGAAGCCACGAGAACAGCTTGAGAAGCAGCAGCTGGGGAAAGGCCAGAGGACAAGCCGAGTACTTTCCTTCTAGGAGAGGGAAGGGCAAAAGGCTGGCTGTAAGAAAGCTAGGACAGGAAGTCTCAGCTTCTTCTGAAGAAAGGCAAATCTTCAGGCTGAGAAAGCCCAGGAAAGCTGGAAGAAAATCCTGCAGTGATTCCCTGAGCAGCTCGGACTCAGAGGACGCAACCTCCAACAGATGTCACAGCTGTGAAACTCCCACAGTTAAGCTCCAAGGTAGGAGAGGAAAGTTGGAAAGAGTTAATGCTTATAACTCTGACTCAGATACTTTGGAGATAGTTATACCTGCTCGCACACAGAACAGGAAGAAGGGTTCTGTAGATAAAACCAAGCAAACAAAGCCTGTTAATGTTTTACCAAGAGAAAGAAAGGCAGTTCAATGGGAGAAACTGTTTAAGCTGTTAAAGCATATAAACCTTAAAGTACCTGAACGTATTCAAGTTCCACAATCAGGCAGTACAGAGGAAGAAATGGAGGTGGATTATAAGGAAGATGACCCTGATTCCACTTGCTCTGAAATGGAATGTGCTCTATGTGTTACTGCTGATTGAAAGAAGTAAAATACTAGGAAGAATCTCAGGAAGCAGTTTCTCAGGTTCATGATAGCTGAAAGCTTTGAAAAGAGAGAAAGGAAATCTCTTAGTCTAAAACTTGCAAAGCTCTGTCTGTTGAAGAGAAGTAGATGATGCAATTGAGTTCTGTGCTGACCAGCTGAGAAGTGTTTTAAACTGAAGCAGCTAAAGGGAGCCGACAGAATTACTGAGTTCCGTTGTGTGCTTTAACTGCAAATAAAGCTGTTGTTTCTGAGATGAGAAATTTCCTAATGAAAGAAGTAAAGACATTTACTTGTAAATAATACCACTGAAACACACTGTTTGTAAAGAATTTTATTTGGGAGAAAATATCCTTGTTTTCTGTTGCTGAGTTTGGAATCTTCTACAAAGGACTGTTACTAAACTGCACCAAGTTAAAGATCAATAAAATTCCTGTGTTGCTTTAAAACCATTTTGACTGTTTTTATACACAACTACACGTTTAAAGCTAAAAGATACAAGATGGGAGCCCGTATTCACTAGGCGACCGCCTGGTGGAGGCGCGCCCACCACACTATCTACATGCTGAGTAATTTTATTTTTTATGATGGTTTTTACCATTTTTCCCGGTACTGACATGAGGCTCACCGGTCTGTAGTTTCCCAGATCACCCCTCGAACCCTTTTTAAAAATTGGTGTTACATTGGCGATCCGCCAATCTTCAGGTATTACAGATGATTTTAATGATAGTTCACAGATTACTAATAGCAGGTCTGCAATCTCATATTTCAGTTCTTTCAGCACCCTTGGATGTATACCATCCGGCCCTGGTGATTTGCTACTCTTCAGTTTATCTAATAGTTGTAATACATCTTCCCGATGTATCGATATTTTCTTCAATTCTTCCGCACCTTTAAATACCACTTCAGTCATGGGTAACATCCCTACATCTTCCTCAGTAAAGACCGAAGCAAAGAATTCATTCAGTCTCTCCGCTTCGCCTTGTCGCCTCTTAGTGCCCCTTTAACTGCTCTATCATCTAATGGTCCAACTGACTCTCTCGCAGGTTTTTTGCTACGAATGTACTTGAAAAAAATCTTTATTTCGCATTTTTGCTTCCGCAGCAAGCTTCTTCTCAAATTCTCTCTTTGCCTTCTTTATCAATGCCTTGCATTTGACCTGCCAGTGCTTGTGCTGTTTCCAGGTTTCATCGTTTGGCTCTTTTTTCCATTTCCTGAAAGATGCTTTCTTGGCAACAACAGCCTCTCTGACCTCACCTTTAAACCATGCTGGCAGTTTTTTGGACTTCCTTCCACTTTTCTTAAAGCATGGAATACAGCTGGTCTGGGCTTCCAAGATAGTATTTTTCAACAACACCCAAGCTTGATGTAAGTCTTTAACCTTTGCAACTGCTCCTTTTAGTTTTTTCTTAACTATTTTCCACATTTTATCATAGTCTCCCTTTCGAAAATTAAAAGGTAGTACTGTGGATTTCCTTACTATCCCTCCTCCACTAATTAAATCAAAGGCGATCATGCTATGATCACTATTGCCAAGTGGCCCCAACACCCTTATCTCTTGCACTAGATCTGGTGTGTTCCACTAAGGACTAGGTCTAATATGGCTTTCCCTCTCGTCGGTTCATGGACCAGCTGCTCCAAGAAACAGTTGTTGGGAAATGATGTTTACTTGGTGGTCTGAGGTGGTAGGAACTTTGGTCAGTTGCTTGACTAGGGGGTATGTTTACTAAACTGCGCTAATGTGCGCTACTGTGCGGTAATGTGCGCTGCGCGACGTTAGCGTGCGCTAAGGTACCTTAGCGCACACTAATTTCGCGTACGGGGCACAAATGTGCACGCTCATGTGCGTGGTGCTCAAGTGCGCAGCGCTCATGTGTGCGGCACGCCAATGTGCGATGAAGGCGGGGAAAGGCTCCCGGAGGGCAGAGGAAGGCTCCCCAGGGGCAGAGAGAAGGGGTCAATGGGTGGAGAGTGGGAGGGGAGAGGCTCCCCACACATGAGCGAGGCTGAAATCCGAGGCAAAAAATACCGCGAGTGAAAACCTCGCGTTAGAGCCGATTTAAAGGGAAGAGAAACCATTTCTGTCAGCAATGTACAGCAAAACCAGGGAAACCTACAAAAAGTGATAAGTGTGATACATGTGCATGGTACAAAAGGGCAAATAAACAGTGAAAATGGCCTCAAAAAAAGGGGAAAAAACCATAACCAAGCTGGCCAATAGTGATATCAATGGGCAACAGTAAAAAACACTCCCAAGAAAGCTCCAAAAAAAAGAAATGATTTTTGGAAGGGTCTACGCTCCGTCTCCATACAAGGTGAATGAGCCAACAGTGAAATTGTGCAGAGCAGGGTTTCTGACTCCTTCGGCCAGGTTTCCTATCTCCAGGGACTGCACTGTCTCTGTGGCCACAGTGTGATGCAGTGAACACAGACAATGTGTTCAGGAGCCAAAAGTCACCAGTTCAAGTCCCAGCTGGGGCTCCTACCAACCCAGTCCCCATATTTTACCCATCACTAAACTGTGATAGTAAAGACGAACCTTTATTGCAGAGAACATAAGCATGGTCCAAACACCTCTATTTTACCCTACAGAGCACAGACACCAGAAACATGCGCATTACCTAGACCACAGTCTCCTAAATGCAGTCCTGGAGGGCCACATATCATTCAGCTGTGATGCTGTCTCCAATATAAGGCCATGTCAGCATGGTGGCGGAGGGGTACCGGTGGCAGAGGGGGCAGTGGCTGCTGCCCACAGCAGACGGTGGCCTAGCCCTCTTCACTTGGGTGCAGTGCACTCCAACAGACAGGCCCTGTCTGACAAACAGCCATGGACTCCCCAGGGAATGCACTGTTTCTGTGCTAAGATGGTGGTGCAGCGGACACAGGCAGTGCCTTTAGGACCAGAAGGTCACAGATTCAAATCCCAGCTGGGGCTCCTGCCAACCCAGTCCCCATATTTTACCCACTACTAAACCGTGATAGTAAAGACGAACCTTTATTGCAGAGAACATAAGCATGGTCCAAACACCTATATTTTACCCTACACAGCACAAACACCATAGAAATGTGCATTACCTACGGCAGAATCCCCCAAATGCAGTCCTGGAGGGCCACAAATCCATCAGGGTTTATGCTGTCTCCAATCTAAGGATGGAGCGGTACTGGTGGTGGAGGTGGCAGCGGCTGGTGCCCACAGCAGACCATGGCCTAGCCCTGTCCAGGTGGGTGCTGTGCACTGCAACAAACAGGCCCAGTCGGATGTCCAGTCATGGACTCCCCAAGGAATGCAGCATATCTGTGGCAACACGGTGGTGCAGTGCACACAGACAGTGTGTGCAAGAAAAGAAGATCACAGGTTCATATCTTGTCTGTGGCTCCTGCCAACCTAGTCCCCATAATTTTCCCACTAAAAAAATGTGGTAGTAAAGACTGAACCTTTGTTGCTGAGAACATAAGCGTGGGTGAAATGCTCATATTTTACCTTAAACAGCACACACCACATAAACATGTGCATTACCTACAGCAGAGTCCCCCAAATGCAGTCCTGGAGGGTCACAAATCATTCAGGTTTTATGCTGTCTCCAATATAAGGCCATGTCAGCATGGTGGCAGAGGGGGCAGTGGCAGCTGCCCAGAGCAGACCATGGCTTAGCCCTGTGTAGGTGGGTGCCATGCACTGCAACAGACAGGCTCTGTCTGACACACAACCATGGTATCTCCAGGGACTGCGCCATTTCTGTGACCACAGTGTGGTGTGGTAAACATAGCCAGTGTGTTCAGGAGCAGAAAGTCACAAGTTCACGTCCCAGCTGGGGCTACTGCCAATCCAGTCCCCATATTTTAACCACTACTAAACCATGAAAGTACAAACGAACCATTTTTGCAGAGAACATAAGCATGGTTCAAACGCCTCTATTTTACCCTACAGAGCACAGACACCAGAAACATGCGCATTACCTAGAGCAGAGTCCCCCAAATGCAGTTCTGGAGGGCCACAAATCATTCACGTGTTATGCTGTCTCCAATATAAGGACATGTCAGCATGGTGGCGGAGGGGTACTGGTGTTGGAGGGGGCAGTGGCTGCTGCCCACAGCACACCATGGCCTAGCCCTCTTCACGTGGGTGCCGTGCACTGCAACAGACAGGGCCTGTCTGACGAACAGCCATGGACTCCCCTGGGAATGCACTGCTTCCGTGCCAAGACAGTGGTGCAGCGCACACAGCCAGTGCCTTCAGGAGCAGAAGGTCACAGGTTCAAATCCCAGCTGTCAGTCCTGCCAACCCAATCCCCACATTTTACCCACCACACAAATGTGGTAATACAGACAGAACCTTTAGTGCAGATAACATAAACATGCCCAATACATCTACATTTTACCCGACAGAGCACAGACACCAGAAACATGCGCATTACCTAGAGCAGAGTCCCCCAAATGCAGTCCTGGAGGGCCACAAATCATTCACGTTTTATGCTGTTTCTAATAAAGATGCGTGTGGTTCATTTCCATGCGCCGCCCCCATGGTATGTAGATGTATCTCATGCATATTCATTAGGGACAGCAGGAAAACATGAACAGTGTATGGTCCACTAGGACTGGAGTTGGGGACCTCTGCCCTAGAGCAGCGGCCAACAGGAGCAGAAAGAACCACACCCACAGGCTCCATTATCCAAAGCCTCATGGACAGGCAGGATATCGGGCCTTGCGTACATCTCACAATACTAGTACGTGCACACCTTAGCAATGCCACCCTAAACCTGGGAATACGGTACACATATATCAAAATGTTGCTATGATTACTGGCAGATAGCAATTCCTACATTAACCACAATATGCTCATTGAGCTGTATCATACCAATATTTCTGATGTCTGTGGAGTGTGTCTCAGGTCTGGTGTCTGACAGTGTTCACCACCCTGGGGAGTGACCCCAACAGTATTGCATACCATAGCCATGCCTGCGCTGTGTCCAGGACTGTTGAGTTGGCCTGGACTGCAACAATGCTGGCATAGGTGTGGGAGTGTGTGTCTGTCCATCCAGTGTGTGCTGGTGCAACACCTTGCTCAGCCCACACTGTTTGCACTGTGTCCAGTGTTAGCTTGCCAATGTGCATAATGAGGAGCAAGGTACTGTGGGTATAGCTCCGATAGGGTGGCCTGGACAGGATGCATGAGCACAGGGCATAGGGCAATGGCTGGGACATTGTAGTGGGCGGCCATCAGCTGCATGGACAGGGTGGCCCCTGCATATCCTCCTGGGAGGTCACTCTCACCCTGACTGAGCAGTCACCATGGCATGGCTAGGTCTCCCATAGTGCTAACAGCATCTCTCTCAAGTGATATCTATGGGTTGTCTTTTGGGGTCCAATCACTAACCTATCCGCTTGGTGGGTGTGCTGACATCCCAGTTTTGGGTGCACACATTTCTTCCAGTAATATGCACTATGGACTAGCTAGCAGACTGGTTGCAGTTAGTATGTGTAAGGCTGGAACACCTTGCAGGGTGCAGCGGCTGCAGGTTCACTGTACTCGCTGCTGGAGAATGTCAGATAGTGGTGGTGGGCAGCTGAGCATTTCCAGGCCTGCTGTCTGTCTATCACCATATGGATGTGTACAGAAATGCATAGACTGCCCTGTATGTTGTCTGTCCCCCAACTGAACCTAGGTTGATAGTCCCCTCCACCAGCACCATTGCAGTTATGTGGAATGTGGATCTGTTGGTGGGAGATCCTGAGCTCTAGAGGGCAGTTAGGGTGGTACTACATAATTTGTCTATGGGTCCAAACAGCCTGCCTGCCTGCCCCCCCTGCCTGCCCTGTTGTTCAATACATCCTCCCTATCCACTGGAGTCCTGAGAGCCCATCAAAGTGGGCTGTCACTCACCCTGGTGATATGGTTGTGTGTGCCTAAACAGTTCAATACATCCTCCCTATCCCCAGGAGTCCTGAGAGCCCATCAAAGTGGACTGTCAGTCACCCTTGTGATATGGGGTTCTGTGCCAATGTTGTTCAATACATCCTCCCTATCCACAGGAGTCCTGAGAGCCCATCAAAGTGGGCTATCACTCACCCTGGTGATATGGTTGTGTGTGCCTAAACAGTTCAATACATCCTTCCTATCCCCAGGAGTCCTGAGAGCCCATCAAAGTGGGCTGTCAGTCACCCTGGTGATATGGGGTTCTGTGCCAATGTTGTTCAATACATCCTCCCTATCCCCAGGAGTCCTGACAGCCCATCAAAGTAGGCTGTCAGTCACCCTGGTGATATGCGGTTCTGTGCCAATGTTGTTCAATACATCCTCCCTATCCACAGGAGTCCTGAGAGCCCATCAAAGTGGGCTATCACTCACCCTGGTGATATGGTTGTGTGTGCCTAAACAGTTCAATATATCCTTCCTATCCCCAGGAGTCCTGACAGCCCATCAAAGTGGGCTGTCAGTCACCCTGGTGATATGGGGTTCTGTGCCAATGTTGTTCAATACATCCTCCCTATCCACAGGAGTCCTGAGAGCCCATCAAAGTGGGCTATCACTCACCCTGGTGATATGGTTGTGTGTGCCTAAACAGTTCAATACATCCTTCCTATCCCCAGGAGTCCTGAGAGCCCATCAAAGTGGGCTGTCACTCACCCTGGTGATATGGGGTTTTGTGCCAATGTTGTTCAAGACATCCTCCCTATCCCCAGGAGTCCTGAGAGCCCATCAGAGTGGGCTATCACTCACCCTGGTGATATGGTTGTGCGTGCCTAAACAGTTCAATACATCCTCCCTATCCCCAGGAGTCCTGAGAGCCCATCAAAGTGGGCTGTCAGTCACCCTGGTGATATGGGGTTTTGTGCCAATGTTGTTCAAGACATCCTCCCTATCCCCAGGAGTCCTGAGAGCCCATCAGAGTGGGCTGTCAGTCACCCTGGTGATATGGGGTTTTGTGCCAATGTTATTCAATACATCCTCCCTATCCCCAGGAGTCCTGAGAGACCATCAGAGTGGGCTATCACTCACCCTGGTGATACGGTTGTGTGTGCCTAAACAGTTCAATACATCCTCCCTATCCCCAGGAGTCCTGAGAGCCCATCAAAATGGGCTGTCAGTCACCCTGGTGATATGGGGTTCTGTGCCAATGTTGTTCAGTACATCCTCCCTATCCCCAGGAGTCCTGAGAGCCCATCAAAGTTGGCTATCACTCATCCTGGTGATATGGTTGTGTGTGCATAAACAGTTCAATACATTCTCCCTATCCCCAGGAGTCCTGTGACCTGCGTAAGGTGTACTGTCAGTCACCCTTTTGCTATGGTGTATGCAGCTGATGATGTGTGCTAGGACACCCAACCCCCAGGGGGCCAGAGACCGGATTGCAATGGTGGGTATGTCATTCACATATTGTGTTAGGTTATGGCAGGTAGGTTGCACATCTCCCGTAGTCTGTGAGGTCAGCAGCACCTCATCACACACGTCTTTGATGTATCCAGATGGTATGCTAGGTGCAGATGTGGATGTGTGTAACAGCACCCCACCCCCATGAGCTATGAGATCTGATTACAAATGCCTGTAACAGAGCCATGTCCCCATAAATGTATGCTGTCAGGTCACACATCTGCCCACTTGCTACGAATCCCAAACCTTGTGGCAGATGAACATTACTGATGGTGTTGGAAGGATACATGCACCTGTTGTGGTTGCACAGCACAGACAGAAACCCCCACATGAGCACAGGTGGCAATAGCCTATTCTGGTGCATTGGCCCCTGTCCATGGTGTTGGCAACCACACCTGCCGTAAGCATACAAGGCCCAGGTCATAGGAACATAACAACATAAGATAGCCCATACTGGGTCATTCCCTCGTCCTTCACGCCCAGTATGCTCTTTTCAACAGTGTCCAAACAGTGTCCCAAGAGAGACACGTTACACAATGCTTGTAGTGGGTCAAGCATTGCTATCCTGGGCCCTGTAGAAACCCAAATGTCATGGTAGTGGCCCCTGGCAAAGTGAATAAGGCCACCCACACAATGTTCCATGTAGGGACACAGCACCCATGATTGATAGGATATCATGTTGCCAGTGGGGTTGGGTCTGAGCATGTGCGTAGATCATGACAACACAAATGTGTTCAACAGACCACATACGGGGTTAGGGGTGGTTACCATGGACACCATCATTGGCAATCAAAATGTGGCATGGTCATGCAATGTCATGCAAGGGGGCCACAGGGTACTGCAATGATGTGTTCAGGGTGCCAGGCACACTGCACATAGGTGTCACTGCACACATGTCCAGAGACACAGCTACGCATGCAGGTGGCACTGGGAACAGGAAATCGCCTGGAACAAGCAGGAAGTAGTCCTTACATGTGGGTATCATTAGTACCGACAGAGCCTGCATGCGAACGGTCTCCAGTGTCTAATCGGAAAGCTATTGGAAGCATCCCACAGCGCCTGTGTGCGGTCATCTTGCCTTTCCCAAATGGCTCTCTCCAGTTCATTGTTTTCCACAGAGCCAGCAGGTCATTGTTCCTGTCATTGCTGAAAAACAGCTATTGTAGTGCCACTCCTGTGGCACTGTCTGCCTGTTTTTCTGTATTGGTACCACTGGTCTTCAAAGTTTATTTTCTAAAAGGTCAGATTCACCCACACAATGAAACCTTTGTAACAAAAGAGCAACAATCCCCTTTGTAGGACTCCCCCTGGTTTGCCATTAGGCCCTAATCCCACCTCCATCATGGAAAAGCACTCCTCGGCTGCAGAACATATGCTGATAATGTGCAGGTACCTTCTCAGTCACTGACAGCCATGATTGGTATTGCAAATGCTAATGGCTAGATCAATAAATGTCTGAATGTTTGGCCTGTGGGATGTTATCCAAGAGTGGCTGGCAGGACAGAGCAGGCACTCTGTCCCCTCCAACGTGGCCTCGGTGGCAGACATGTCGTCGAGGGCATCCTCTTCCTCCCGTGGATCTCAGGTAACCAAACACAAATCTGTCCGTTCCTGAAAGGGTACATCCCCCTCGAATATCGGACTGCCACTGGCATTGCCCTTGAGGAGCACACTCCGGGCAAACAGCCCCAGTGGGAGTTCCTGGCCCCCAAAGCCACTTTGGGACGCCATGATGTTCTGGAGGCCTCAACCTGGTCCAACCACCTTGTGCTATGCTCTGGGGTCCTGGCTTTGGCCAGTACTCATACACAGACATCGTCAGTGTTGTTTGACCAGAGGATCGTGGCCACTGAACGCAATCTGGCAGCTCTCCATGCGGCATCAAAGACCCTGGTTCCACCCCAGACCCTGCAAAGTGCAGCACCGGTATGTGCAGCAATTGCAGGACCGGCATTGGCAAATGCACCATTGGTGCTTATGAGTACCGGTATCCACACACCGGTACCGTGTCACTACGATACTGAGGCCAATTGGTACCGATACCTCACTTTACCTGAGGCTCCGTAGAGAAGATACATCCAATCTCCTGAGGGGTCTGATGACTCTGACAGCTCAGAGGGTAACGATGTACCTCTCCAGGACAAGCCTGCCTCTCCGAAGAGGAGAATGTCCCCTCCTCAAGATATGTCCTTCCTGGATCTCCACACACATGTAATTGGGGGCCTCTCCATTTCATTAGTAACGCAATGTGAGCACAGGCCACGGGAGACAGAGATTCACCAATATCACCAAACTCCATAGGGGGCAGACATCCTGCCACTACATCAGATCTTACGGAATCCTCCTTTGAGAATGTGGAAGATTCCTCTTACCACCTCTCCACATTCTCAGATGTGCCTACTATATATCGTGTGCCTCCGTCGCCTGGTCTGCAGTAAGGACACCTCCCTGATCACTCCATCATGGTGGAGTGTGCTAGGAGGAGAATTAAACATTACAAACAACATGCCACCAACCTTCCTGGTAGGGAGTGTAAGACATTAGATGCCTTTGGTCGCTGTGTCGTCCATACATTCAAGCTGTCAGACAGGACAGGTGCCTATATCATGTACATGGGAATGTTCCTGATGGAGGTCAAACAAGATCTACAACTGGTAAGTCCACATCTCGCAGATCACAGAGGTCACTACTATGTAGCACCTATCAAGCATGCCCAGAACATTTCAAATGTTGTGAACAGGGCAGCTTCTGACTGTTTTTCATGCAAAGGCAGAGTCTCTGCCATTGCTATTGGGGCAAGGACACCTGGCTGGCTGCAAGCCTCTCACCTGGAACACTGGGTACAGGATAAACTGGCCAACATCCCCTGTAGTGGTGAAAAATGGTTTTTAAAAGCCGGCAGGACAATTAGACCTTGACAAGGCTTTCAAATATTGTAGATCCTGCAAAGATGAGAGCCTTAGAAAAGCGCTTCCCCTACATAAAGAAAGGATACTACAGTCCTATGCTCAGCACGGACAACCTGCAGTACAAGCTGCTAGAAAGGGTCAACAAGCTACTAAGCAGAGAAAGCCTCTGCCTCAGCAGACCCAGCAGCCTCAGCCCCCACAGGGCCTTTGCCTCTGTGATGGAGTACCTGCCCTTCCTGGCCCTCCAGGGAAAGCAACCGTCCACAATCACAGGAAAATTAGGACACCTCATCCACAGATGGAGGCAGATAACATCAGAACCCTGGACTGTGTCCATCATAGAAGAGGGTACAGGCGTCATGCACATAGCCTGCCGCTTCCAACAATAGTGGGGACATTCAGTTTGCAAACATCCCCCCCAACTGAATCCAGAGGTAACACATCGTCTACCTCAAGGAGCAATGGAAGAGGTACCTCATCTCCAACAGGGTTCTGGGTTCTCACCCCACAATTTCCTCAGACCAACGGAAAAAGGAGGTCACAGACACATCTGACATTTCAGAGAACTGAACAAGTTCCTGTTCCAGAAGACATTCCAAATGATCTCTCGAGGAAACGTACTTCCTGACCTACACAGGCAGATATGCCTTTGTTTTCTAGATCACACGGATGCGTACACCCATCTTCTCTGCCAACAAGCACACCGAAGGTTCCTTTGGTCCCCCCATCAAGGAAACCACTATCCCAAAAATGTTTTCCCTTCAGCCGTGCCTCAGCACCCAGAGTATTCACAAAGTGCATGTCTGTGGTTGCCGGTTTGGTCCGTACCAGGGGAATATTCTGGTGGCCCTACGTGGACGACTGCCACATCCAGGCACAGTCACAAACACATGGCCAGGCCTCTCTCGCTTACACAATGCGTGGACTCCAATATGTAGGCCCTGTCAGCAATCTCGTGGAATCTTTTCTGACTCCCACGTAAACGCTGGAGCTCATAGGTGCAAGGCTAGATACCAGACTGCCAAAGACCTACCTGACTCAGCCTCACTGTCCTCGCATTGTGCAATGTGTTTGGACAGCACTACAACAAGCGCACCTCTCGCCTCGAGAGATGCATCAGCTGCTGGGTCACATGGCATCTACGGTGCATGTGGTCCCCTACGCGTGTCTCCACATGAGACCAGCCCAGTGGGCCCACTCTCTTCCTAATGGACGCAAGCAACAGGCTGTCTCTCAGATGTGACAGTAAACTCAAACCGCCATACCCTGTGCCTGGACTGGTGGCGGTCAGCACAAAACCTGTTGGAGGGGTCACCTTTCCTGCAAACCCCTCCTCAGATCCCATTAACAATAGATGCCTCTAAAGTGGGCTGGGCTGCACATGTACTGGACACCTCCACCCAAGCCACCTGGAATTGTCAGGAGAGTCATTTCCACAGCAATCGGTTTGAGCTCTGAGCAATTTGCCTGGCTCTTCATGTCCTCCATTCCCTTCTACAGGCCAATGGAATACTACTTTGCGCAGACAATCAGGTAGCTATGGTCTATGTGAACAAACAAGGAGGAACAGGCTCTCTGTCCCTTTGCAATGAAGCTCCTCAACTGTGGTCGTTTGCCAGACAGCAGCAGATCCATCTCCTGCCAGTCTATCTCCCTGGCAATCAGAACTCTTAGCCATACAAACACAGTCGTGTTGTGCTTCCGCACAAATGGTCTGTACACATGGACCAACTCTGTAGAGTATTGCAACTCTGGGGAACTCAAGATTCATACCTCTTTGCACGTCCATCATATGCCAAACCTACCCGGTTCTATACACCAATCCCAGCTCAGAGCTATCAAGTGAGGGATGCTGTCCTCCTCAACTGGGGGCAGGAATGCCTATATGCCTTACCTCCCATTCCCTTGATTGCCAAGACCCTATTGCAACCCCTGAGGGACAGAGGCTACATGATCCTCATAGCCCCACGCTGGCAACAACAGGTGTGATACCCTCTGCTTCTACATATGACCCAGGTTCCACCCCTGTACGTAGGGTCAGCTCCAGACTTACTGTCGCAGGAGGAGGGGAATGTATGGCATACAAACCCCCCGTCTCTGCACCCCAGAGCCTGGCTACTGATGGCTGAAACTGCTTTGTCCCTCCCCTCATTCAGGAAGTGCATGATGTCCGTTATGCTTCCAGGAAACCTTCCACAAGGCAGTCCTGTGCCATCAGGTGGACGTGACATTTCATTTGGTGATAACAAAAGGCCTGGAACCCCTCTTGTCATCCGTATAGAAACATGTTTTTTGACAAACGCCATTACTCATCAAACAATGGTCTCCAAACAGAGTGAGTCAGAGTCCATTTAAGTGCCATTGCTGCTCCTTCTGAACCCATCACTGGACAACCCATGTCATCCCATCCTCTCATATCCGGGATCATGAGAGGCCTGCATCTACCAAAACCTGCCCTTAGACCACCTCCAGAGGCATGGGATCTCAATCTGCTGCCAGGGCAGCATATGCCGCCGCCCTCTGAGCCTTTAGACACTACATCCTTAAAGTCTCTGACCTGGGAAGTAAAATACCGTCTTGCAATCACATCAGCAAGTCGTATCAGTGAATCTCAAGCTCCAGTGCCTGATCCACCCCACACACACCGTTTCACCATGATAAGGTAATCCTAAGGACACATCCACACGTCATGCCTAAGGTGGATTCCTCCTTTCATTTGAAACAAGAGTTGTAGTTACCTGTAGTCTTTCAACAGCTGCATGCTTCAAATGCAGAGAAGACTCTTCATACCTTGGACTGTGAACGAGCTGTGGCTTCCCATCTGCAGAGGACCCAGCAACACCGAAGGTCCCCTCAGCTATTCTGAGTCTCGGATCCCTCGCATTTGGGTACAGTAGTTTCAAAACGATCTCTACCCAACTGGATTGCTCAGTGTATTACCCTTTATCTATACTAGCTAACACCATTTACTGGTGGCCCATGTTCCCACTCACAATGTGAGAGTCATGGCAGCCTCACGGGCTCACCTCCATTCTGTCCATATTAAAGACATTTGTGAAGCAGCTACCTGGTCCTCGTTTCACGGCCCACGAATGCTTGGATAAAGGCTCCCGCAGGCATGCTCTGGTTGGTCAGACTGCTCTCCAAAACCTCTCCCATACGTAATCCACTCCTAGCCGCCTCTCTCACAGGATGCCCGAGATCCATGGGTGGAAGTGGAGACACTCCACAGGCCCTCACCACTCTGGGGATCCTTCCCTGGCATCTACATCTAGGGTTTCCCCACATGTGACGACTACGTCCTGCTTGTACCTGGTGATAGCATAGTTAATCACCTGTAACAGGTGATCTCCTGGAACAGCAGGATGAGGTAATCACAACCCACCCATCTCCCCTTGCGGGTTGTGTCTCTCTCTCTGTCTCTCTCACTTTCCCAATGTCTCTCTCTCTCCCTCCTTGTGTCAGCTGTAAACTCAACTGGAGAGAGGCAGTTTGGAAAGGCGGGAAGGCAGCACGCACGCACTGTGGGATGCTGCCAAAGGCGTTCATATAGGATGCTGGGTAGCGTTCCCACACAGGCTCAGTTGGTACCGACGCTACCCACATGTGACGACATCTTCCTGGTGTTCCTGGAGATCACCTGTGACACGTGACGAACTATGCTGTACGTGACACACACAGCAGTGGAGCAGGAGCAGCAAGATGCTGGCCACACTGATGTATGTTTATGTTGGCCACCCACCAGAGGTGAGCAGTCACTCATGCCCCCACCCATTCTTTTCACATCCACAGGTCGAGGATCTCCGGAAGAAGGGGCAGGAGTTGCGCCTCCACCACCGGGGCTACCTCGAGCGCCTCCAGGGGGAGGGCCCGTCACAGGGTGATGGTGAGTATTGGTGACCTGGCTGCCCAGTAACAGATGTCCCATTGGCCCAGCAGCCTGTGTGGTGCCTGCATAGGTACATGTGCTATGTTACACACATAATAATGTGCTGATGACTGTCATCTTCCACAGATGGTGCTGACAACGATGAGGAGCCCACCACCTCCGCATATGCTTTGCGGCGCCCCACTGCCCGCCATGCCAGAGGTGGTGGTGGAGTCGGCGGAAGAGGAGGCGGAGGGGGCAGAAGCTGCACCAGCGGAGGAGGGGGCTGATGGGGTCATGGAAGGGGTGGTTGGCGGGGTGGCAGGGGAGGGAGAGGGTGTGGCTGATGTGGGGGTGGGGGGGTGGGGGGAGGGGTGGAGGAGGTTGTGGAGGGTGGGTGGGAGGAGTCAGGGGGGGAGGAGGGGGTGGAGGGGGTGTGGGAGAGTGATTTTGAAGACAGTGCAGCACAGGGCACTGTGGGCTCCCGTCAGCCATGCCAGGTCGCTCCATCATCCAGGGCCCCACACAGGTCGCACGCACAAGCCACCACCCAGACCCCAGGGACTATGTGTGTGTGTGGTGGCAGGTGTGTGGCGGACCTGTATGTGGCCCTGAATGCGTTGGAGCGGCAAGTGCACCTCTTAGTGCACTCGCACCAGTGGCTGGCGGGAGCCATTCAGCAGGTGGCCGCCGAGGTGGAGCGTCTGCCATGTCGGCGGCCACCCCCTGAAGGGCATCACAGGGGTCATTGATGGCGTCTGTGACGTCCACACATGTGCCCTGTGCTGCCCTGTCTTCCATCACTGGGCATGCAGGGGGAGGGTGTGGCTGATGTGGGGGTGGGGGAGGGGTGGAGTAGGGTGTTTAGGGCAGGTGGGGGTGGCAGGGAGGAGGAGGGGGGTTGGGGGGAGGGTGATGGGTATTGTCCCCCTCCCTACGATTGTAAATATGCCCTTTTGTTTTGTTAAATATACACAATGTTGGTTAATTTGAAATGGTCACGTGTCTCCCTTAGCAGCACACTATGGATGCCAGCATGGGATATGTGTGTGGACAGGGATGTGCAGTACAGGAAGACATGGGTATCATACGTCGACTGGTTCCACATGCAGTTTTGGGGGCTAACCATGTGTGTAGGGGTGTGATCCCAGGGTGGCACATGAGATGTTGCAATGTAGCGGGCGTCCCAGGGACATCCATGTCACAGGGATGGGCATAGGGTAACCAAATGTGTTTGCGAAAATCAGCAGTCGACATACGCATGCCACCCATGTCTGCCTGTGCCACATGCATGCCTAGGGGGGGGGGCAGGCATGTAATCAGTGTTGCAGGCAGGGGCAATGGTCACACATATGCACCCAATGTTGGGGGTATGAGGGGGTGGACACGGTGATGGATCAGAACACTGAACATGCAACCTCAGAACATTCCCCCTGTCGCAACATGGGTGTCTGTGTAAACTGCCCCGCTGCAGCCCAGGGGCAGTGAACACACACTGTGCAGGTCACACATGGCATGTGCTGGCATCTGTGCAGTAATACCTGGCAGTGCAAACAACCCACCAGCGAGGGGCCTGGGTGCAGGTCATATGGTCAGGGACACGACATGCATTTGCACACTACATAGGGGACCACAGGGACACAAATTGGAAACACACGTTGCATGTAGTGTATGACAGCTCTTTAATGTCACAAGAATTACCGACGGCGTGGCCGCCCACGCCTGCCACGTGGCAAACCCCCCCCCCCGCGGTGCTACACCCTCTTCCGGTGCCTGTGGTGGTGGTGGTGGTGGTGGTGCCGGTGCTGCCTGCCGCATGACGGCCAGCATGCCCTCCAGGGCCTCACACATCCTGGTGAAGGGCATGGCTCTGACCTCCTCCCGGAATTGGCGCAGCTCCCCCCGGACCTGCCTCAGCTCCCTGGTGTTTTCTGGTGGGCGTCATGTGTGTGCGCAGTGCGCATGTGCAACTCGTTGCGCATGCGCAGTAGTGCGAGCGCGGCGCGCCTGTGCAACTGTTTGCGCATGGATGGTTGTGTGTGCGTCCCGCGCATGTGCAACTCGCCTCGCATGTGCGTGTGGATACAAGCACGGAAACGCCCATGCGCAAACAGTTGCACATGCGCGCCGCATACAGACGCCCATGCCAGAGACGCGCATGCGCGCGGCACACAAGTACCGTGCTCGCACAACTGCACATGCGCAACGGCTGCAACGTAGCAAATATGTCTATATCTGCCTGCACACCTGGTCCACGTTGAGGGTTGTAGGCGAGGGAGAGTAGGTGTGTGTTTGCAGAAAGGAAGGGAGAGAGTCAAAGCAGGTGTTGGTGTTGATTGTATTGGTGTTGGTGTATTGTGTTGTATTGTGTGTGTATTGTCTTGTGTGGTTTCTAAGGTGTACACTGTTTAGGGAGGTTCGTGTGTGTATTTGAGTGTGTTTGTGTAGCCGGACGGGAGGAGTTTATGGCGGCTATTTATGTTGCTGCATGTGCCCTGAGACGTGGGCAGATGCTGTGGTTGCAGGACAGGGGAGATGGTGTCCATGGGCTGAGGCACAGGTCATGGGTGTAGTCCCGCAGCAAATCAGACCAGCAGCTGTGGGGGCGGTCCAGGCAGGTGCTGTGCGTGCACGGCGCAGAAGGCGTGCTGAGGTGCAGGCTCGGCAGCCTCGCCTCTACAGGCCCAGGGCCCAGCTCCAGGGCATGCGTGAGGACCAGGTCATCTCCCTGTACCGACTGAGCACAAGGGCTATTAGGGAGCTCTATGAGGATCTAAGACCTGACCTCGAGCCCCTGACTGATCGGTCCCATGCCATACCAGGTTTAGTCAAGCTCCTTGCTGCCTTACATTTCTTTGCCTCTGGCTGTTTCCAGTCATCTGTGGCCGCAGTAGGTGGCATGAGCCACCCCACCTTCTCACGCTGTCTCCACCAAGTACTGCGTGCCATGGTCAGCCGGGTGGGGAATTACGTAGCCCTTCCCCACACTAGGCAACAGTGGGGGACCCTGAACCAGGCCTTTGAGGTGTTAGCCGGGATACCACACGTGATGGGAGCTATTGATTGCACACATGTTGCCCTGGTCCCGCCTAGAGACAGGGAGGTAGCGTTCCGCAACCGCAAACACTACCATTCCCTGAATGTTCAGGTTGTATGTGATGCTAATCTGCATATTCTGAATGTGGTCCCTAGGTTTGCAGGGTCCACCCATGACTCCTATATCCTGCATCACTCGGCACTATTCAGACAATTTGAGGCAGGCCGGTATGCGGACTGTATATTGCTGGGTGAGTATTTCAAGATTAGTTATTTATTTATGTCTTTATATATTTATTTATGTAACATCTCTTATGTAGCACCCTGTTTGTTATCAGTGCGGTTTACAGATAAGAAAAGTTAGACAGACAGAGGACTGTTCTGAGTTTACATTGTTACAGGAGTATAAACGTAGGGTAACAGGGAAACTAATTGAAATAAGACCATCAGGATTATAACATTATATGATCATAACCTGCACATGGTGTTCATGTGACTACGCACGTGTGCATATGTCTGTCCTGGTGGTGGATCCCTCCTAGTGTGTGTGTGTGCCAACTGCCCACATGTGATGGGGGGGGGGGGTTGGTGCCCTTCACATCCACCTGTGATGCCGGTTAATTGTCTGCTAGCTTTTGTATGTTATGTAACGTTTATGTTATTGCCAATCCATACAACTAACCCTTGTCATGTGTGTCTTAGGTTCACACACTCACTCAGTACTGGAGTAGTCACCCAGGAAGCACTAGAGAACATGAGGAGGGGTCTAGCTAAATCTGATGGATGTTCTGGACCTTTCCAGCTGGGAGGACATGTTTGCATATGTATGGTCACGCATCTTGGCTGCGACAAACCAGGGGAGCAACACAGTATAGGGGGTGCAGTACCTTTGGCCACTGTAGATGAGCGGGACCTAGGCGTCGTTGTGTCTGCCAATCCTCATGTAGCTGACCATTATGGAAAGGTGACAGCAAAAGCTAGGGGGCTACTTGGGTGCATACAGAGAGGTATTGGTAGCAGATACACAGGAAGGTACTCTGCCTCTGTATATGTCATTGGTGCTAACTCATGTGGGGTACAGTGTGCAATTCTGTAGACCGCAGCTTCAAAAGGCTGTGAACAGGATGGAGACAGTGCAGAGGACGGCTACTGAAACGATTGGTGGTCAGCAGTATGCAGCATATGGAGACAGACTGCTCAATCTTGATATGTAGACCTTAGTGGACAGGGGGAATAGAGGTGATATGGTTTAGACTTTGCCAGACCTCCATGGCATACATGTGCTGGGTGTGAGCCTCCTTCAAATGACAGCACGTTTTTTCGTGGGTACTATGCTGACATATACTTTGAACATGTGATCAGTGGATCGGTGGTATAGTCTCACAGTGGAGGTGGTAGAGATGAGGACAGTAACTGCATTACAATACGCATGTGCCACACACAGAAGATCTCTAAAGGTATACATGGGACAGTTGTAGTCTTTGCCATGGGTGTACAGACTCGATAGGCCATGTGGTCCTTATCTGTCATCATATGTCTATTTTTCTGAACTGTATAGTTGTGCTGTCATATGTTTCTGTCAGGATGTGTTCTGCGTTTGTTTCTCACGTCTAAACATGTGTCAATTTTGGTGAACATGAGCTCCTGCATTCACATGCAACATTTCTTTCTGCAGGTGATGCAGGATACGGGTGTCGCCCCTGGCTGCTGACCCCTGTGCGTCAGCCACGGACACGTGCAGAGCGGAGGTACAATGAGGCCCATGCCTCCAGCCGCTCTGTCATAGAGCGCACCTTTGGCGTGTTGAAGAGTCACTTCAGGTGTCTGGATAGGACAGGCGGGGCCTTACAATATAAGCCAATGACTGTGGCAGAGATAATCATAGCCTGTTGCATCCTGCACAACATTGCTCTCAGGCACGATATCCCTGCAGAGATTAATGAGGATCTGGAGGATGATCCAACGTGCCCCCCTGTACGTGCCAGTGGTGATTACCGGGAGGGCACAGCGGTCAGGCGGAGGTTGATTGCAGAGATCTTCTCATGTACTTTTTGCATATATTCCCACCTACATGTGTTTTTATATGTGTGTGATGGTTATAAAGGTTGATGTTTCTGTAAAGATATCATTCGGATGCCACACTGCATTGACATTTAACAGACAATCCCAACGTCACATATAGGCATGAGTGTGCGACAAACAATGTGGGCATGGCACAACAGCAGGTGGTGGTGGATTATGTGGGTGGGTGTTCATACGCCTGTGGGAGGTTTTGGGGGTCACATTCCCAGTTAGTGGCTGGTTGTGATAGCAGCTGCTGTGCAAACACAGTTAGTTGTTTTGATGCTATGGGTGGAGCACGGTGGCAGGCATATGGTGCGGTATTCACAGTGGGAGGGCAGACCATGTTTGGGGACAGTTGTCCAGCGGGGTGTGGTTATATTGTACAATTTTGAGCTGCTTGTGTGGGTGTTAGGCTCCTGTCAGCTGGCTATGTGTGTCTGTTTCTTATGTGTGGCGCCACATGTCATACATACCACAATACACATGCTCAGTACTAGTTTTTCATGATGGTATTAACTATTCGTGAGGGGTGTTCATGCAACCCCACAGTGTGCCGGAATGTATAGGTCATCACGTAGCCATGACATGGATATGGTGAAGGATGGGGACCTGTGCAGTGTCCAGCCAGGGGGAGTATCATTGCTACATTTTGTTGTTGGAGAATAGCCCTGCAGTGCAGTGTTGCATATGTACACACACAGAGGTGATCTGGGCCAGATCAGCAAGGTGTGGGTTACAGTAGGCAAGTTGAGCACTGAATGTGTGGGTGGATTGTGTTTTACGAGGTTTTTCAGGGGGGACATGGCATATCTAGCTGATGCTATCTCAACATATGCCACATGCCTCAGCTACAGGCTATGTATGTGTGTAGGGCAGGAGAGTACAGTCCACATCAACAACTACCTTGCGGACCCTAGCGAGGGAGGTTATGTCCGCATACACACAGAGACTTAGGTGAGAGTTATTTTTTTAAGGTGCACATATAGGCTATCCATGCTTTGACATTCTCACTGTCACACAGTGGGATGACATGCAGCCATCATGGTCAGGTCACAAACAGACATGGGGGTGTGGTTTTGCTGACGTGACGCAGACATTGCCATCTATTTGTGCACATCATCAGCACACAGCTGTCAATATTATTCAAGGTTTGAGATGTACACACCAGGATATGTATTTGGCCAGTGGATACAGGAGGTGTGCCTGCATATTTCCGTGTGTTACAGCAATTGACAGTGGGGTAACAGACAACATTGGGACACCAGTACACACGGAGAGGGGGCATTGGTGGCAATATGGGGGACCCGGGCTAATATTGCAACCTTGGGGTGAGGCAGAAACATGGTGGGAGCACACACCTCTATTGACCAGTGTGTACAACAACAGAGAGGTAAGGGAGGGGACAGAGAGATTACGGACACCTGTAGTTAGCCTCCGACACCTCCGTGCTGCCTCTCACATGTGAGAGATCTGTACAGTGTGATAGTGAACAGTCAGTCAGTATGTGATGTTGTGGGGTCTGACAGCTGGGGACAGGAAGGTGCAGTGTGTGTTGCACAGCTAGAACATGACATATGTTTGTTTCTCTTGTGTTTCCCACTGCACAGGACATACCTCGTGAGGATGCTGTTGTTGTGGTGCATTGGCATGTGACTGTACATCAGCCAAAATGCTGTGGTCCAGGGTAGGTGGATCTACAGCTACATTGTCTGTGCCTGCAGTCAGGGGGAAAACATGTCCTCAGTGATGTGTCATATTGGGCAGATGTTGTGGTTCACTTTTTTTCCTTACGCATCTCTAACCCATATCTTGCTGTTGTCACACATATCCCCATGTGTTTGTGTCCAGTATGTCCTCTGCAACACTGTCTCTAGGACATGTACAATAGAGCTGCATGTGTGTAGAGGTCTTTTTTTTTGGTGGTGGCCTACACTTGCTCCCTACCCCAACATTGTACCATCAGCCAACACCAGGGTATCATTGCATGTCACTGGGCCTTTATGTCTACAAATCTCCACTTATGCACATACAGGCCATGTGTTACAGCTGGCACGCTGACCTTAGCATACTGTGTGGCTGCGTGTTTATGGGTTGGCTGTGTGATGATGCAGTGTTCAGGCATAGTACATTAT